>JAWWMP010000081.1:21475133-21533085 GCA_035047865.1 Dendrocincla tyrannina
AAATGGCAGAGCTCTCTACTTGGCAATTTAAATGACTGACCATTCAATTTATGAGCATTCTCAGCAATAAAATTCAGCCTGAAGTTAATAATAGCACATTTTATGTGACAACGATGACAATTACAATCTATAGCTACTACAGTCACCCTTTGGTCCAGGGGAAGATGACACTATTAATTACACACACTTGCCATTTGTCAGACTTAACTTGGCAGGCGATTGAGCTCTGAACCATCTTCAGCTTTACTTCTACATTTTCCATTTTCTAATCCACTGGAACGAAGATAATTAGAACAGAGAAAAATGAGAGGCTTTCTTTTTCCTGACTGGTTTAAAGATGTACCAAACCTCTACCACATGTTAGTGGCATATTCAGTAGTACCACAGTCACATTAATGCTGTGCCACTCCAGTCAAGAAGCTGTTGGCATTTACTTCACAAAAACTGTGCTCCAGAAGTACTGCATTTCTCATTCATTTTAATTTGCGTTGGATGAAATGAGACATGGAAAGGCTCTTAGCCCATATGCAATTTTCACATAATTCTAACATTTCTTACTATTTCTGTCTGAAGTTCTAGTTTCCATCCTTGATGACATTTCTAGCTTCCTGGGGGAATTAAAATATATTGACTATCTTTTAAAAATTGGAAAAAGCACTTTTCTCAATTATTTGTCAACTGATTAATGATTGCAATTTAGGGAAAAAAGTCTGTTTAAGATAAAGCTATTTGCTTGTTCTGTATTTAAGGATGGAATTTCATGTAAGGGTTAAAGGCCAAATTCTAAAGTAGAGATGAATTAAAGTATACACATTAACATTTTCTTGAGCTGGTAGATCCATCTAAACAACCCTCCCAGTCAGTTTCCCCAGTACTCAGGTACCTGCGGAAAAGAGAAAAAATATCACACAAACAAACAAAACAGATTTTAAAAAGCCAAACAAAAAAACCCAAACACCAACAAAGCCTAAGAAACAGACTTTTGTTGTTTTTTTCCAACCAATGCGACTCCACCCAAGTAGACATTTAAAAGGAAGAACTTCAAATCATGATAATTATAACGGTCAACAAATTTACACCACTTTGGGCTCACAACAAATAGTGAAAGAAGGAAGGAAAGCATTTAAAAATTGGAAACCTTCTTGAGAAATGGCTATTCTTTGTCTTTCTTTCACAAAGCTCCTCTGATGCTCACAGTTGCAGCATTAAGCCTGTTAGAAAACCTGTTTCTAATGCTACAATGCCACCACTGTTTGAGCTCCCCTGAAGTGTGGACCAAGTCCACTACATTTCTTTCTCCCCAGACATATATTCCTCTCCTGTCTAGTGCACTAGCACTGATGTTCATCTGGCCTCACAGAAGGCAGGTTCAGAGGGAGCAATCCTAGCAGGACATTCATTCCTTGTTCTCAGCCAACCTTGCTGCATGCAGTTCATCAGCAGATGAAATATCTGCTAACAATGTCACAAGAAAGAAATGCATCAGAGGAGAATAAAAGATGACCTGAAACTTCTTTAGGCTCCTGTGGAAACAAACAAACTTGAAGTTTGGGGTGTTTCATAGGTAAAGCCCACATTTAAACATTCCCAGTAATATTCAGACACAGAAAATGCTTTCCCACATCATGGCAAGGTATTCTATATGCAAATTTTTGCTCTTCAGCTTTACAGACTGTTTTGTCTACAGACAATTTAAATATCAGTGCCAGAGCTTTTGCTTGGCCATTACCTAAACTTCTAATATTGGTGTCTCATAAATTCATGTGTAACTATTTTTTAAAAAATGCAGTTTTAGGGATGATAAAGTTTCCAAAGCTACTCTCGGTACCTAAAGGTGAAAATATGGCTTGAGCTTGTGACATTTAAAGAAATATTGTTTATGCTGAACAGACTGTTTTAAGTACATACATCAGTTTTAAGCACTCAATCATGAACACTATTTATTGTGGATTACATCTTATTTCTGGGTTTGAAGATATAGTGCTGCAATACTGGATGCTATTTAGAAATAACTTGAGGTCTTAATATTTGATCCATGCTGTATGTCTTAAAATAATATTAAGTAAGTGTGTCAGGAGAATTGTTGAGGAGTGATAAACCAAAAAGTAATCATTAAAAGTGAATAAATCCAATACTTGAGGCAGAACACTTTCAGAGCAGTCAGATTCATAATCTCAAATATCCCTAAATATCCATTCTCAAATATCTACACTTAATAATCAGACTTCCTGGCAGAGCATTTTTAGAATACTTAATACCATTTGTGGCTGCAAATCACGTACACCAAAAATATTTCCTCCTACTCAATTTAAAACCCTGATTACTGATACTGCAATCTTTCACTTGAGACTGTTCCTCTCAGCGCTGGCCATGAACTAGCATTGTTCCACAGAAACACACACAAAAAAGCCATGAACAACAAAACATGTGCATACAAATACCACACAAAATTTTCTAGTATGGCACACTGGGCAAGAAAAATTGCTGAAAAGTGCCCTTTGCTGCAGAGACAAGGAAAATCATAAAGCTCCAAAGTTTTTGGCTCAGTGGCTTTTCATGTCCTAGTTAACAGTCCTTCAGCATCTCCTGCAAGCTAAACTTACATGGAGATTTTGTAGAGTTGTTAAGGATTCTGTAAAAGATCTTGTAAAAGTTATGTCACAAAGCAAAACAGATCTATGGGGAGATTTTCTTTGTCAGAGTGTATTTACACTTTTATTGACATACTTTCCTAAGAATAAAAAATAAGATGTATCAATATAGATAAACATATACAGGCAAACACATACACACAAACACATATACTTGTTTGTTTGTGGCATGGCACAAATAGTAACAGCAGCAATTAAAATTACAGTGGATTTAGAGTGAAGTTTTGCTGCAGTTTGTACAATTTCCAGTGTTGTTTTATGTCAGGAGAAACTTCTTTTCAAGCTAGCAAAATTTATGACTTATTGAAGAAACAATAATTTGAAGTGTGTTGTTTTGTGTCTCTCACAAAAGTGGTCATATTTGGCTGATAGCTGGAAAGTGGTTTTCAGGCACAAGCATCTGTCCAGGCTGTGTGGCTGCCCTGTGTTGCACCTGCCTATGGACAGTCCCTGCCTCCTGGGCTCAGGATGCTCAGATCATATCTGTCTGCTTAGATCTCAATGTGACACTCTCAAAATTCCCTTTTGCCATAATAGGAGATTGTGCAAGGAGACAGCACCATCCATCTTACATTCCTGCATAATCTTTATGAACAACCATGCTGCCTGCATTACATGTATTGTGAGAGGCTTTTGGGAGCTCTAGGTGTTCGGAACACAATACAGAGAAATATCCCAATTTCTGTCTACTTGCATCTTCAATCCTGTACATTAGGGGCTCAGCAGAATCCTTCATTTCCAATTTACCTGAAGATGTTTTGACTCTTTCTTCATCCTTCATTTTCTTCTTTCCAGAGGAATAAATTGTAGCTGTTCCCTCTTGTCCTAAAGCCAGTTGCACAAAAGTTGGGAGCTCACATAAGAACAAGGAGCAATCTTCCTGCCAGCTGCAGCCTTGTACACCCAAACAATGTCTTTATGTATACAAACTGCATCTACAAACCACTGTACCCATAGCATGACTGAGCTATACCTGCTACATGTAGGTTTTCATGACCTCTTCTACTTTATCTTTCTGAGCTAAATACTTTCTGCTGCACTTCGGGATAGGATGAAAATACTTTTTCGCATCTTTCTGCTCAGTGGGTGTTCAGTCAGTACCACTTCACTTTTTAAAAAATCTTCTGTCAAGTCCAGCGCTACTGGATTTGTTTTACAGTCCTTAACCTGCATTTAGCAGTCTTTGTAGTGATGTCAGCATTCTCTACCAGACATTGTGTTGATTAGATTTGGGACTTGATATATGTTGAAATCCAGAATCTCATACAAATCTTTTGACCAACAAACAATTAAAATCTATGGGTTTCTAAGTTTGGCAAATACAAATTTAATACATGGCATACTGTGTTTTAAATAGAATGTGCAATCTCAGAGAAAAGTAAGTCAACATTTAAATATACTCCTTGCAAACATACATATTTGCCTCCCTTACTCCTCTGACATACTGATTTATTCAACATTTCCTTTGCATTTGTTCATGCCCAACTGGCCTTTAGGCACTGTCTTAAGCAAACCAAGGATTTGCCACTTGTTAGACTCATTATTCGTTCATTGTAAATAAAGAGACTCACTTTTTCTTACAGGTTTCTGTACAAATTCACACACAGAAGTTGACAGAACAGAACAGAGAAATTAGCTCTTCTCTGTGAGCCCTCAGTTGTAGTGGTTCTCATTCTACATATTTAAGTCTATCACCCTAATAATCTACAATATTTTCAGATATAACATTTACCCAAGCATTAGCCCCCAGTTAACAATTCATAGCAGTTCCATCACTCCAGTGAAGTGGTACATTTTCCTCTATCAACTTTTGCACTTTGCTTCTTTATAGACTTGTTCTTCACTCCTGTTTGTGTTGCCATCCTGATAAATATGCATCAGGCACTATCAGTGTGCTTGCAGATTGTTCCATTTTGATTTTGCTGGTTCTGATTGCATACTCCTGCAAAACACTAATCTACCTTACAGTTGGTTTAATGTTTTCCAGTTGGAGACATGTTAGTATCCATGTAACTTTCCACTTTCATGCTCTTGTTACAACTTTACAACTTTGTAGACATTTGCTCTATAGCATTTCCTTGATATATTTGCCTTCCTCAAATCTTTCCACTCTTGCAGTTTCATGTTTCCTTAGACAATGTCTAAAGTATCTACCTCTTGTTTTCTAGCCTTTTAAAGTGTTTTTCAATATTTCCATTTGCCTAGGTTCAATCTATTGATTTAGACTGATTTCAATCAAAATCAAATCTCAATAATGAAATGTGACAAACCAGCATGATCTCATGCCTGATTTGCTAAGTTAATGACAGTCAAAAACATTCCAAAGAACTTCCCTTCCATTCGCAGTTTAATTTGGAACCTACATATTTTAGTTACTTTGCTTTTCTAGAGAAGGCAGTATTCTTCACTGTTATTCATCTTGGCTTAGGTGCAGACTGTTAAAGGGACCTGTAAATCCAGGTCCAGCAATAGGAGTGAAATGCTAACTGTTCTAAATCTTCTTTTTTCAAAGACTCCATCTGCCCACATCTGGATGTCACATCCTGACCTTACTGTTTTCCAGGACTCTGCTATTGCATTTCAGCTGAAGGTGATTTTGTTTGTTTTTAGTGCTCCCACATTTCTTTTAGTTTGGTTTTCCTCACTTCTAGCCTTTGTTTTGGATACTTACTCTTTTCCAAACATTGCCTCTGGTATGCTTTGCATCATTTACAATTTTTAAGAAGTCTTTATCTTGACATACAGTGTAAACAGCTATATACAACTGTCTGTGACATACCACTGATTTCAGCAGGCTGCTTTAGTGACCCTGACACACACCACCATAGCCTGCTCTGCTCTCAAAAGGCAGTGACACATTACCACATTACTCACAGCCTAAAGTCAGCTTCTTCAGGATGTGGTGGCTACCCAGAAATCTCGCTGAAGTCAACAGGGCACAATTGAACCACACACGTCAGCTGTTGGTAAACAGTCTGAGCATGAATGTTCCCCAAAAGGAGTTTTGAAAATAGTGATTGATCAAGCTAGGAAACCAAGGCCAGGAGAGTTCAGATTTTCTTGCTAGAAACATAATTAAAAAAAAAAAATCCACAATTTATTTTCTTCTCTGTTTCCACTTCTCAACTTTGAATTGATATCCCAAAGAAGAAAAGATAACCCCTACTTTTTAAGTTACTGCATTCTTGAGCCAACTTGTTGAGTAGAAGTGGCAAACAAAAGAAGTAAAATTTGTCATTTAAGACTTTGAATTTCTATTTTAGGTTTGCATCTGTAGAGGTTTAAAATTTTAGCCAATGAGTCATAAAGCAGCATAATCAGGCAATCATAACAGGTCTGTGATGGTTTTCTTCATTAAAAAAGTGACAAAGGTACGAAGAACAGGTCCTTTCACTACAAAATTCTTTCTCTCCCTGTTCTCTAGCAGATTTGAAAAATACAAAAAAAAAAAAGTACATAACATTATTTCACTTTGGGGAAAGCCTTGAAGGAAAATCCTGGTGAAGAATCTAAATAATTTTTCACTGACTCTTATTTTCAGCTTGTAGAGAAAGAATAGGGAAGTGGAATTGAATATTTATATATCAATGGCAGACTTCAGAAAAGTTGGAACTAAAACAATGTAAGACATCATTTGATTCTAAGATGTACTTGGTCGGAGAGTAGATGGTGTTCATACTTTAAGCTTTCTCTGCAGGAAAGAGAAGAGATTGTTAAGTGGATGAAGGTGATGTGTCAGAGGTGAAGGTCTGAATATCCTATGGCTCACTACTGTCTAATTTTCACACACTTTTTTTGTGAGCATAGTTAACTTCAAATTCTGAGGGTTTTTTATACCCTTTATCTTGGACAGCTCTGAAACAACTCCACAATTTCAAAAAATATTAAAGGCAAACTTGAAGCTCCACAGTTACTACATCTCTTTCCACAACTGTGTTAAACTCAGCCATCTTCATTCCTTCTACCATATTTATTTAAAGAAACATTGCCCTCAAAACGTTCCCAAAGTTCATATTTTTTTCTGGTGGTCAAGGAACATTTCAAGGGAATCAAATGCCTAAATGTTCTTTCATACTACAGTAGTCTCCTACCAAAGATTATTTTCGATCTCTGAATGTTAATGTTTACTTATTTGCAGTTTTGCATTGTTCAGCAACTTGTCATATGTTCACTTACAAATATCTACCAGCATATTAATTATTTTAAAATGTCAATAAGGACTTAATATAAAAACAACTGAATTCAAAGGAAAGATTTCCACTTCTTTCAGTTCTGCATTGGAATAGATACTGATCTACTGCATTAGGTCTCACAAAAAAAACCCCCTCATCATTACATTCATTTACATCAGCAAAAACACAGGTTAGTGAGTACAGTAGAGTGAAGGTCCAACAGGTCGCTGTTGCCAGAAGGAATTGTCCTGTCATTTTTAGCCAGGGTCCATTACAGTGCAAGCATCAGAAGCCTTGGTGATACAGGCACAGGACAATTCTGGATGACCTGGAGCTGTAAACACAAAACACAAATGTCACTTGTTATGAGAAAGCAACCTTGAAAGCTGAGTGGAGCAAGGTTGCAGTATACAGCCATGTCCAACACATATAAAATCTCCCATATGTGGTGGAACAGAGAAGGGAGAACAGGAAGGTGCAGTCGCAACACTGACAAGCCCTAGGATGATGGAGGAACAAAAGAGGAATCACTCACATACTAGCTGCCCTCATTATGGATTCAAAGCCTGATCTGCACCTCTGCCCTCCCAGAACAAGCCTCCTTCCTCATTTGCCATCCCCCATAATTTTTTTTTGTTGCAGCAATTGAATGTAAAGTGCTTTCTTTTCCTATACAGCTGGATCAAAAAGAATTTTAAAGAAAAATATGTGCCTGTCTGTCTTTTCTGCTCCAACCTTCTCACATAGAAAGGTGACTGACACCACAGCAATGAGCCTGGATAAATTCAGATACAGCAATTCCCTACTCCCTCCTACTTCCCTCCCTGCCCTTTCATGCCCTCACTCCCACCCCAGCACCTTGTTCCCAAACTCTGTCAGCCCTGGCCTTAGTTTGACTACCCTTCAGCTCACCATCTCATCAGAACAAGAACCAGCTGAACAAGCTGAATTAGCTCATCAAAGGCCACGTGCATGCAAGAGCACAATCAAGAGGAATAACCTGCCTAAACATGGAATGAGCCAAAGAGAAGAAGTGGCGAGGTGAGAAGAAGCAGGATCACAACTAGTTAGCTCTCTGTTGCAAGCAGCTGTTAGGTCAGCTCAGCCCTTTTCTGCCATTCAACCCCCAGTGACCATTCTCAACACTGAATCCTCCTGAAAACTTCCCAGTACTAAACATGTCATTCTCAGTCATTTTGCTGCAGCAATAAATATTTAGGGCATTGGGTATACAATAAGAAGCCTATTTCTGTAGCAGCAAACTTTTAGATGTACAGAAAGGAAGAATATTTTTCACCAAGCTTTTAAACCAATTATGATAAGAAATTTTCAATTAGAAATCTTTGACAAATTATTTAACTGATGACACAAACACAACTTTATAGTTAAATTACTTTGAAGTTACGCTTTATGTTGGGTTGTTGGTTTTTTTCAAAATAATATATTGCTATTAGAATTGCTCCTATCATACTTTAAAAATACAAACTATTTCAGCTGTATCTTTAATAAGTCTCACGCTGTAGCACCCATAACACTCACTTACAGGGTTTTTTTAAAAGTTTTTGCAAAAACTGCCCAATTTACTGATTAAATTTGATCTCTATATTGCCACAAGCCTTGATCATTTGCCTTGTTCAAGGCAAATCCTAAGGTTTATCACCACTTTCCCTTTGGAGTCAGTGGGACTAAATTGCCATTGACTCCATAGGCAACTGTTTTAAAATATTGTTAATAGTTTCAAAATCTTTCATGGAATTTTTTTTTCTGTCCTTTACCAACACTGTGGTTTGGGAGTTGGAGGCCAGGACAAATGGCTTGTTGAAGCCCAACCCCCCACTACCTGCTCCCAGAGCCAGCTAAGTGTCTAAAGGCGAAACAAAGGGATGGCTGATAGCTTTGCATTCCAACACGATGGCTTGGGAGAGGATGGGTGGAGGGGGGTGGGGAGAGAGATTTCCAGGTTTTTGCCATACTTCTCTTCTCTGGCTGCTTTGTGTGCCAGCCACCATTTGATGGACTGGTGGAAGCACTTGGAGGGGGCTCCCCTGGCTCAGCCCCTGACTCCACATGCCCTGTGCTGTTCTGAGAGAACCATCACCGCTACCTGGATTTGCTGCAGAATCCTTGAGGGCTGATGCCACCTGCACAGGAGTGGCTCACCCCCCAACCCCAGCGCTCTGGGACAAAGGACGGCAGGACGGCTCTCACACCGCCCACAGGAAAGGTCCCATCCCGTCCCTGTGGCCGTCCTTCCCACGGCAGTTTTGGGAACCAGCGCCACTCCCGCCCAGTCTGCGCCTCGGCGGGGCCCGACAGCGCCCCCTGGTGGCTCTGAGTCACTGCCCCACCCCCTCCAGGTGTGACAGCGTCCCCTGGAGATATTCCATCATTCTGTTCATCACAAGTGTGTTGGTCGGCCAATAATCTAGATGTTCCCAGTCTGGGAGTAGAAACTGAGAAAATTTATTGATGACTCACACTACAATATATAGAACCCAGGAACGGGGTATCTTAATGAGGAGGTAGGACATGTTAATGAGAGGGACGAGTTATGTTAACTAGGGCTTAGGTAATCCAGTCACTATATTTCCTCATATGAGTAAGCACTTCTCCACACCAAGACCACCTGGGCGGAACAAAGGGCTTCTGCAGGTCTTGCAACATCTCGTAAAAGTCCTTCCATATCTTGCAAGGGAAGACAGAGCTAATATACATAGATAGCTGGAAACAGTCCTGGTCTTCAAAGTAATCTCTCATGGCAGGCTCCTGTCTTATCAAAGGGAGGAAACCCTTTCAGTATCTGCTGCCCAGGGCTTGCTGGTCAATCCCTTCAGGTCTCCTTCTATTAGTAATTGTTTTTCTTCCCCAACACAAGTGTTCAACAGCAGAATAAATTAAGGAGCTAATTATTCCTTTCTTGGACAAATTGCCACTGTGTCAACTGGTGCATGGCCATCGTGCCAAAATGTCTCTTCCCACACACATGGGAGCAGTGGTAGGTTAAGCCAGGAGAAGAGCTGGTATCTAGTACAGATAACAGAAAACAGGACAAAATATGGGCCCAGATTGGGCTGCTTGTATGCTAGAAAAGTGTTCATCTTGTACCTGCCGTGGATGGTATGTAGGTGGATTTTAGTCTCTATAGACTTGAACATAATAGCATGGAGGATATAGGTGCTCAGTAACTAAACTTATTACACTATAATGTGTTTGAAAGAATCTTTTAAAATCAAGTGTTAACACCTTTGTAACTGAGAGACATTTGACTCTGTGTTTGGAAACCCAGGTTTATATTGTGGTATCGTATAGCCATTAACTAGCAGAAACAAGTAGTCTCCTAAATTACTCATCTTCTGTATTGAGAAGTTGCCTCAACAGACTATCCCAGTTATAGCTCCCTATGCCACTTGTAAAATAATTGAAAGGTCTTATGTATAGAGGGACATCTTAAGTAAATAAGTTCTAGTTTTTCAATCACTTTCTGCTACCACTTGGAAGTGATTTCTTTTTTAAGTTAGCGAAAAAATATGATAAAGCTATTGGCTCTGGGAATTGAATTGCCTTCATGGAGGATTGAACATGCTGCATGAAGCTGATTAAAATATAAAAATGCAGGAGGAAAGCTGCTCTGTGTCTAAAGGAACATGAGGCTTTGGAAGTCTTTGGTTTTGTGGGGTTTTTTTCTTAACCTTAGCTAGAATGGGTATGATGGATCAAATTCTGAAAGTCTCATAACAGCCAGATCAATTTAGTTTTGTTATCTGGCTAATAGTTCTATGGGGTATTTACTAGACATGTATATACAACTTGTTTTTCTTGAGTGAGTATACTATGAATGAAAGCCTGAGAACTGCAGCTTTTTATCCTTTGAGTGATTGATATTTTTTTTCTCCTCATTGTTGGCAGAAGACAAAATCCTGACAGTTTTGCCTGCAACTTGCAAAGAGGATGTAGTCTGCAAAAAGGTCGTTCAACATTCACATTTAAAAGTATTTGAAGTTGCCTGCAAATTTAGGGTGCTGGTAGGAGGGCGCATGGGAAGATGTCATTCTGGGTATGAAAAGCTTAATCGAAGTCTTTGGACTCTGTTACTGTGGTGCAAATTAAATGTATAGAAGTTTAGACTGTATTTGATTAAATATTTTCCTTTCACTTGAAATAGGAATACAGAGCTACAAAATGAACCTTATTTCTCACCCCCCCCTTTCCCTCCCCGTCCTCCCCCCTTCCCCCCCACACACATCTCCAAGAAGTTATTTGGTTTAGTAAATGGATGCTAAACTGAAATATTCAGCAGTTTCCACTCTCTTCAGAATAAGAATTCTTCTGTCTGGGCTGAGATATCATATTCACAAATGTCTTAGCACAAATTAGAAATCAAATAAAGGAGAGCAGAAAACTCTCTTTGTGAATGGGGAATCACATTCTGGTTCATACCCCAATGTAGCAGTTGGTTATACAGCAAGAGTCTCTTAACATATTTTTAAATAAATACTGGATGCATAATAAATACAGAGGAGGGAACAATTTGTTTTTATCTCTTTTAGTACACACACTTTCACACACAACCTTTGAGACTATGAACTGAAAGAGAATTTCTAGAATATAACCCTTCAAGTTTCCTCAGCAATGTGTTTTAACAAGAAGTCTATTAGAGATAAAGAAGGTCTTTTTTCCCTCTCAAGGGCAAAGAAAAGCAGAGCTTGGTCTATCCCACACTACCACTTTTTTTCTTTCTATTTTGGGGAAAGGCACCATTTGTTTTGGCTGAACCCCTATGAACACCACAATCAACATAGCTGTGGAGCAGCTATCTTGGACTAGGATAAGTTGAATCCTTGCCCTGTGTATAAAAGAAAGAGTCTTTGCTCCCACTGAACTCATCACGAAGGCAAAATAGGGCTGAGCACGTCTGCTCCTGGGAAGTGTTGGGGTCCTGGTTTCCATATGAGCAGAATGACACTAGAAATCTGTAGAAAGAAGCTGCAGACCTCAGGACAAGGAAAGGACACAACAACTGAGGTACAGCTTAGCTGGGGGTCCTAAGAAGCTGTGTTGACTGGGACAGGCTTTGCTCATTTCCAGACCCCTGCAACCCTGCAGGCTCTGTCGGCTGTGAGAAGGGAGTGTCTCAACAATTAAAAGCATCAGTGTGCCCTGTCCAAGTCTTCCCAGATGTTCTGCGATGTCTTGTCCATCCAAAAGGGAGTGGTGCCAGATGGTGAGTGATCCTTTCAGAGCACTGACAAATATGTTATGTCTCGTATAGTAAACA
Organism: Dendrocincla tyrannina; assembly: GCA_035047865.1. Lineage (NCBI taxonomy): Eukaryota > Metazoa > Chordata > Aves > Passeriformes > Dendrocolaptidae > Dendrocincla > Dendrocincla tyrannina. The sequence continues at coordinate 21,487,232 of JAWWMP010000081.1, forward strand.
TACACAGGTTGTTGTGAAAGTATCTCTTATCATGAATACTTTTTTCAGAAACTCACTGGATTTTGATTCCTGTCACCCTTGTATCTCTGCCATTTCTGTAACACCACAACAAAACATGACTTGGAACACATTCTTTTCAGCAGGATTCAATGTACTGTAACAAATACTGTACAATGTTGACAGCAGCTTGCAGTAGTGCTAATGCACAAGTTGTTCAATTATTTTCACTTTAAAAAAAAATTTTATCTCCAGTGGTCAGAGGGACTAACAGGACTCAGCCTCCCTGTTAAGTCCAGGGAACTTGAATCCACATAAAATATATTTAGAGGGTTCGAATGCCCGGTTTTCTCAAGATGAGACAATATTTCTATACAAATTATGTATCTGAGATAGGATTTTTCTCCTTCAAGGGGCAACAAACATCATTTCAAAAATGTGATTCTGGGAGTTAGCCTGGCACCATAAACAACGAGGCAGGATTTCTTTCTTACTTTGAGTAGAAAGAGATCAAAAGAATCAAGAGCTAAGCACCCACAGTAACACAAAAGTAATAAATAGTCACTTATTTTTACCCACAGTATGTAGCATTTCAAAATCAACATTTTGCAGAGTATTATAAATTATCTTCTCTTTCCAGCATGTGTGTGGGAGGAAGGGAAAGTGCCCTTTCATCTGCCACATTTATCTGCTAAGAGCTGACTTTTTCATATCAACCAATGCAACCACCTCTAGCATGGTCTGAGCTTCAGTCCTCCAACCTTGGAAATGCAGCAAACCATATGTTACTTTTTGGGAGGTGCTGATGTGTATGCACATATGTATGCGTCTCTGTGTGACTGAGAGTAGGTGCGTGTGTGTATATGCGTGTGTGTATTTATATATCACTAGCTTTTTGACTGTGTAACTTTTCCTTTCTCAAGATGACTAATCCCTAACCCAATTAAGGCAACAAAGTTCTTGTTGGTATTATGTATGCATTTATTTCTATGCTTTCAATGACAAATTTTTTGACTAGCTACTCTGCCTAGGGCATGCAGCATGATGAGTACCCACCACACGGGATGACCTTTGACAACATTGTCATGTTCATGCACAGCCTCCCTATTCAAAATTTTCACAGTATAGGTGTGAGGACTTAAAGGGAACAATTGCCTGTCTTAAACACTGTCAAGGCCACAGAAGAAACTTGCCATAAGACACAATAGAGGAAAACTTGAGATAAGCAGAGAAGGGAGGAATTTGCAACAGAAAGGCACTAATTCCAGACACATTCTGGTTAATACATCCAGACAAAAATTTCCACTGTGGCAAACTGTGTGAAAGGAAGCAACTGCTCATACACACATCATTGGTCAAACAAAGACCACTCCAAGTGCAACCACCAATGACCACTGAAACACCCTCAGACTCTTTTCTGGGGCCTTCCATGAGAGGACTGTGCATGATCCACAGTGTTACATCAGACAGTGTAAAACTGTCCCTTCAGGGGAAGTAATGGGGCCTTCTCAGCTAAACCTGAGGATATATTAACCCATTGAACTTTTTGTTTTGTGGAGTTCCCCCACTCCTGAAAGATCAAAACTGTGACCATCACCTCAGCCAATGGACATTGAAATTGCGATGATTAAGTCCCGTTGTTGGATCATGGGTGGTGATCTTTCCTCCCCACTATCTACTCTTATCCTTTTTTTTCCTTTCTTTTCCTTATGTATTTTCTGAAGTGATATTTTCTTAAGTGATCATTATATGTATATATTGCTGTATTACCATAGATAATAATAGTATCCAAAATACATACCTCTCTTCCACTGCAGCCAAATTGTTCTAAAATAAATCTCCCATATATATATATATGTATGTTTGCATGTATCTAAGCACAAATATGTATATATTCACTGTCATTTTACTCTAATCTGCCCCGAAAGATCTATTAATAAGAACCTCAATTACTCCACCTTCAGGGATGGGTTGTAACAATAACCCATAAGACATACTTTTCCAGTAGTATGGTCCTTGCCAAAAATACAGGGAAATCCTGGGATAGTTTTTCCTAGAAGAAAGCTATTTCTCTGTACAGGCAGAGTATAGAGGGCCAGTGAGTATGCCAAAGTGTCTCAATTTGTCAGCTGTGTGAGAAGAGAGCTTACTTGGTCTAGAAGGGTATATGCAGCTGTGCTACTAGTTCCAGACAGATGTCAAGAAACCAATGAAACCTGGAATCAGTAAAGCTGAAGAGAAATGGTTGGAGAGAGAAAAAGAAGAAAGCACTAGATCCCACAGTTAACACAACAATGGGCTTTCTCTTTCTGAACTGTTACCATACACACCCTGGCCTGGAATGGCAGCAGGAAAAGAGAGAAAGATGATATTCAACCACACTAATGACCTATGTAAAAGTACTATCTCTCATACTGCCAGAGTTTTCCCCAAAGGCTGGCCAGCCTCTGCCATCCGACCTTCTTCCCAGTATGCTTAATTGCTGGACTTGGCATGTTAGAGGGCACATCCCTGATATTTGCTTTTAGTATCTGCTTAGGAAGCTGTTGTCCATTAATTTGTCTAATTCTTTTTTTAACAGGAACCTTAGGGATCTGCTGATACTTGTCTACCTTCACAGTCTCCTGCAAAGAGCACATGTCCATTTGGAGGCCAGACACCAGCTGTGTATGCCAGGGATCAATACTAGGGCCAATAGAGTTTAATATGTTTATTAGTGACCTGGATAGTGCACTCTCAGCAGTTTTGCAGATGATAAATCTGGGAGGAGTGGTCGATACACCAGATGGCTGGGCTGCCATTTGGAGGCACCTTGACAGGCAGGAAATGCAAAGTCCTGTGCCTGGAGAAAAATAGCTCTGTGCATGAGTATATGTTGTCACCCATTCAGTTAGAAAGCATCTTGGCAGAAAAATACCTGGGGATCCTGGTGACATCAAGCTGAACATGAGCCAGAAATGTGCCCTTGCAGTATCAGCTTCCTGGGCTGCATTAAGAATAACATTGCCAGAAGGCTGAGGGTGATAGTCTCCTCTACTAAGCACTGGTGAGACACACCTGAAGTGCTGTGTCCAATTCTGGGCTCCCCATTGCAAGAGAGACATGGACATACTGGAACAAGTGCAGCAAAGAATCATGGAGATGACTAAGAGAGGAGCATTTCTCATACAAGGAGAGGCTGAGGGAGCTGCATCTATTCAGCCTGAGGAAGAGAAGACTTGGGGGGGATCTTCACCATCTGTATGAACATCTGATAGTGGTAAGCAAAGAAGATGGAATCAGACTCTACACAATGGTGCCCAGTGACAGGACAAGAGCCAATGGGCACAAACTGAAATGCAGGAAATTCCATGTAAGCACAAGAAAAAACATTTTTAGTATAAGGGTGGTCAAGTACAGGCACATGTTGACCAGAGAGTTTGTGGAGTCCATGGACATAAGCAACCCAGATGGATGTGGCCCTGAGCATGCAGCTTTAGTTACCCCTGCTCTCAGCTTGGGAGACTGACCTCCAAAGAGCCCTTCCAACCTCAGTGATTTGTGAGATATCATTCTGTGAAGTTTGCAAAATCCATAATCAAGTGTTTGGAGAAGTACCTTCTTCATTTTCATTGTGTCCAGCCTAAATATGGTCACATGGAGTTTAGTAAAAAATGTTTCTGTATTTCCTATATTCATTCCCTTCAGGTAAACTCCTAGTCTTTTCAGTTTCTCTGCACAAAGCATTGCACCATCATGTTGAAAATTTTATTTGCCTTTCTCTGTAGCTTCTCTAAATCCACCCATGTCCTTGAGATGCGGAGACTAGAACTGCACACAGCACCAAAGATGGTGCCTGAGTATTTTATGTCATGGCAAAATGCTGATGCTTCTTCTCAATACCATTTCTGCTGGTGTCCAATATTGTGTTGGCTTTTTTAGCTGCTGCTGCACATCAAAACAATGATTTCATAGATCTGTCAATGATAGTTCCAAGATTTCTTTCCTAAACTGTAGCTGCAGAAAGGAGCAGTAATTTTCCATCTGTCCATTCTACTGAGGATACAACAATAACGACTGAGAGAAGCTGAGGGATAGATGAAAGCAAAAGGTAGGTCTGGTTGCATGTGTAGCAGTTTTCTTGCACTTTTTGCCTACTAGCACACATCTGTCTGTTCTGGAACCTACATCTACAGCTGCTACGACACAATGATGAAGGAACACCTCTGTGAGCAGGTCATAGTCTGCAGCACCATCTCCCAACATTTCTGCAATTTTTTGCTTGAAGTTCACTTGGCAACTGTCTCTGTGGAACAACACTACCAAGGAAGGGAACCTGATTCCTTTACATTGTCTCAGTGTTACCTTAATCCACTTCATGGTAACACAGTCTGCCCCTGTGTTTTATTATTCTTAAAGTTGCAGTTCAACCTTTAATGATAATTATAAGGCAAATCTTTTCCAAGGCTTGCATATGGCAATTGCATTATTAGCTTTCCATTACTGACAAGGAAAGTATTTTAATTTAGCAACTGTCTGTTACTGAGTGCTACTTGACAGCTGGGCTGACATAAATATTTATTGAACTTGCAGGGGAAAAACCATCTACCAAGTAGGATGGAGTATTCATTCATGGTGGAAAAATAACAGCCTTTTCACTAACCTGCTTCTGCCACTGACTGCATTACAGGGAGTACGTGTTCAGGAAGCAAGCGTGCTAAAATGATTGCCACAAGTGCCATAGGGTGAAACCACGGCTAACAAAAATAATATTGTACTCAAAGTCCAGCACTGCATTACAGGGATTCTTACCTAACTAGGTTGGAAATGGCTAAATTACAAGGTGCAGGGAACTTCAGCTTTTACACTTTTTTTGATTTATGTAATCAGGGTATTTGCTATTCCTGCTACCCAATCTTTTCCAAATTTTAAACTTGTGCTGTCAAAAGGCAAAATAAACACCAGACAGGCCATCTTTAAAGCAAAAGAAGTGCTGAGTGGGCCAGCATCCAAAGAACTAAGATTATAGGAATCTTTACAGTAGGAAAAAATAAATGAGCAGCATTGGACTTCTCCCAGGGTGAAAGAAAATCATCCATTAAATCCTCCGCTGTGCTTCAGGGTAATATCCACAACTCCCATCTTCCCTTTCCCTGGGTAGACATTTAATATAGAAATATTCCAAAAGTGCATCTTCATTAGTTGTTTCAGCCCTTACCAGTATAGTCTTCATAGCAGAATGTCTGTACACCTGATTGAAGGGACTAAATCCTTCCCTACAGGATCCAACACTTGTGACATCTGATAAAGTAATACCAGTAGGGTCCCCTCCCTATTAAACTGAATTGTTTTCAGCCTGCAAAATACCCCTTGGGGGTTTGTAGACATTAACCTTCTGGATATGCATTTTATCTAATCTGAAAAATCACATACACCAGAGCAATCCACCAAAAGTGAGGATATGCCCAGACAGTCCCTAAGTACACAACTAAACTTTAATCCTCAAAAACTCTGAATGGCTCCTCAGACAATTGATTTTTTTTTCCAGTGAAATTTAAAAAGTCCTGTTTCTATATGAAGACAGGACTCTTATTACATTAACAAACCTCTGCTCTTGTCACAGACAGCATCTGAGAGGCCTGCTCTTGGTGACCTTGCTTGAGCAGGAGGGTTAGAGAAAAGGTCCCTTCCAACCTCAACCATCCTGTGATTCTGTGATATCAGATCCCAGGAAGGATTCTCAAGGTTACCACTTCCATGAGGTAGATTTCTAAATGTTATTAAGTGTGTTTCCTCAAAGCAGGCTTAAGAGCTGCTGCTGACACTTAATACTGTGTGCAAAAGAGAGCTTCATATGAAATGCAGGGAAGGACATTGGCTCAGTTTTACTGAGCTGTTCGGTGGTTTATGAGACTTCTTAAGAATATGACAGATTTGATCTTCCTTCAGTTTCAGGTTCATACCTTCCTGTTTAAACACAGCTGGATCAGTAAGGCAGTGGAAATGCACTTTCTACCCTTTCCTGCAGCATGGAGCCGTGCCACAGGAAGAAAGACAAGGGTCATTGCATGAAAGAAAGGAAAAGCAGGAAAACACTGAGTATGGGTGACTAGACCTTTGGTTTATAAGAAAGAGACATCTTGTTCTGTTTTCTTCCCTATGCACTGTGCCTAAAGAGTCATAAGAAATGGATAAACAGTCCTGGCATTGAAGTCTGAAAACTAAAAGCTTTATCTCAAAAACAAAGTTTTTCCAGTCGATAATTTTCAAACAAAAGTGAGGTTTTTCTCATCACCTTTTTGAAGAAGAAGGTGCAGAAAATAGTTACAGGAAATAGTGAATGGGGTAACATCAAACTGGAGACCTGTCACTGGTGGGGTTCCACAGGGCTCCATCTTGGGCCCTGTGCTGCTCAACATCTTCATAAATGAGTTGGACACAGGACTGGAAGGAATACTCAGCAAGTTTGTGGATGACACAAAACTGGGAGGAGCTGCTGACTCCCTGAAAGGCAGGGAGGCCCTGCACAGAGACCTTGACAAATTAGAGAACCGGGCAATCACCAACTATATGAAGATCAACAAGGCAAAGTGCCAGATTCTGCACCTGTGATGGGAAAACCCTGGATGTTCATACAGACAAGGAATGAGGTGGTGGAAAGAATACCGTGGAAAAGGACCTGGGATCCTGGTCGATGGCAAGTTGAATATGAGTCAGCAGTGCCCCGGCAGCCAGAAGGGCCAGTCCTGTCCTGGGGGGCATCAGGCAAAGCATCGCCAGCCAGGCAAGGGAAGAAGATGGACAGGGACTGATCTCTTAGTGGTGACCTGTGACAGAACCCAAGGGAATGGCCTGAAGTTGTGCTGGGGAGGTTTAGGTGAGATGTTAGAAAAAGACTCTTCCCCCAGAAGGTGGCTGGGCACTGGAACAGGGAAGTGGTCACAGCACCAACCCTGACAGAGTTTTAAGAAGTGTTTGGACAATACTCTTAGGCACATGGTGTGATTCTTGGTGATGGTCCTGTGCAGGACTAAGGGTTGGACTCAGTGATTCTTGTGGCTCCTTGCCATGTCAGCATATTCTGTCACTCTGTGATTTGACTCCATACAACCACTCCACACTTAAGGGATGGGGTGCTCAAGACCGTTCCAAACCTAATTCTGTTGGTGCTCAATCACACCTTCTGTTTTATGCTACAGTTCCAGGACTGTCTTAATTCTTCCAATGACTTGCAGGGAGCACAGGTACCTCACTGCAGTTACATGTTACAAAATTACAGAATGCAACTGAGCATCCAAACACTATATCCTGCTCCATGTTCACAAGAAAATTCTGGGGTCGAGGTTCTAATTTTCACAATTTTCCTGATGCATCAGATGTTTTAGAGTTAACTATTGCTTTATGTATTTTGTAAAAAAATATAATACAAACAAAACATTAAGAGTTACAATATTTAAATTAGCTATCAAATGCAGCAGCTTGAAAACACTCAGAATTTCATTGCAATGTTTTTATATTTTATACATTTTTATTCATGTTTGGATTTAAGAGTGATACTGGGGGACACACCTCCCCCCAAACTACAACAGTAGTAGTTTCTGAAGCCACATAACCTTAATTTATTTTTAACTGTAAAATGTGTATGTATGATTTACTTTGTAATCCACAGCCATTATAAAACGCTTTAGGAATTCTCATCCAGTTATCTCATCTGATGACTGGTTTGGTTAACATGCATAACACTGTAATTTTGAAGACACTGAATCTTTCTGAGTACGTAACTGACTGCCCTTAGACTATTCATTTTTAATATCTTTTAAGGACTGTGTAATATTATAGTCAAGTCACAACATCCAAAGCACACAAAGACCTACAGTTCTGTCCACATTATCCCTCTTTGCTGGCACTCTAATCTCCATGTGAACTCATTTGTGTATGACTGAGTATACCACTAAAGACTTTTTAGAGTCTTACTCCAAAAGGAATCAGTTCCTATTTTATCATTCACTCCAAGACTGATGACTTCTCAATAGAAGTTCTGGTAACAAAGATGAATCTGGCTGAGATGTAAAAGAGAGGCAACAAGACTGCAGCTGCTCTCTGTATAATTTGGGCAAAGGGCCTCGTGTTTCCTCCATGCTGTATTATACCTGTGTAATGACAGGTCATACGCTGAGTTGTTTGCAAAATAAAAATGTATTTGTTAAAGTATCAAATGTTTTTTTGAATAATGGTAAAATTTCAATACAAAGTATTAAGACCTTTCTAGTGAAACTAGAGAGAATAAAAATCACTGATGCTTCTACAGCATGGCACACCTCTAACCTCACTGAACTGCAGAACACATATATATAAACCTCTGCTATAAAAATAGGCTGCAGTAGAATTCTTGCCTTAAATCAAAGTCTCTGAGATTGCTGAGTGTTGCTGAGTGAAGTATGAGCTCTTTCACTGACATGGAGCATGCAGGCTTCTAGGCAAGGCAGGCAAAAGAGAAGTTGAAATCAGAAAAAATATATAGGACTTATTGGACTTATGTTCACCGTTTTCATTTAAAGATGGATTTGATTGCCTCTGAGCCATCAAGGAGCTTGAAAATAGTCTGAACTTTGTGTGCAGAACTCATTCATAAATGAACAGTTGGCTAAATTAAGAGGCTGTGTTAGAGGCAAGAGAGAAAAGAAGCTCATACACAGCCTTGGTGGAGCAAAGGTGAGAAGAAAAGGTGCCTTCTTGCTCCAGTTATTACAGTACAGGTTGCTTTACCATGGAAATATCCATTTTGTAAAGCATGTCTGTACACACATTTTTCTTCTCCTTTTTAGAAAAAAAAAAGAAAGTTCAGACAGAGCTACTTGTCTCAGGATCACAGACCCGATATAGGTATTCATAAAGACTACAAGAAAATTGGTTAAAATACACATAATTTGAAAGCACTGTACATGTTTAATTCTTGCTCCCCAGACTTACTACTCTCTAATGATGAGGATAGGACTATTGATTTTACCAGCTTCTTGCAGTGGAAGGCATTTTTCTGTCTCTCCACACACTGCACTACACACAGACTGAGTTAAGTGGAAGTTTGGCTTTTTCTGCCTCTTTCTCAATATGCAATCTGGGCACAAGGTACAGAGATTTGATTTCCTCAAAAACGGGATAATTCCAAGAAACTCATATTCCTAATGGTTCATAAATCCTTCTAATCTAATTCCTACTTAAAGCCAGTGGGATTTTCTCCATTGAATGAAGTGGGAATTGAAGCAAATCTAGTGAGACTGGTACATCTATTGACTGGCTCCATTAAGGCTAAAATTGCCTCTTAAAATATTGTGGAGACTTTTATTTCAACTCATCCCACAAGTACAGAACTATATTTTCATTAACTTTCCTAAACATGTTGAGAATACAGTAAGTTTTGGGTTTGGAAATCAAGGAGAGTGCAGGGTTGTATGCCATTCCCACTCATCTCCTTTGCCACAAATTCTGGTCACCGAAGCTGTTTACCAGAAATCTTCAGGATGAAGCTCAAAGGGGTTGTTCTGGAAAAAAAAATGTTTATAATCCCATCTCGGAATTCACAGAGATACACATACAAATCCAACTATCGCTAGATGTACTACAACCAGCTGTCATGAGGAGAAACTGAAATATGGCACATAACACACCACCAGGAAGGACCATACAATTTCAATTGATGCAAGCATAAAGCATATTTCTAATTCATCAATAATTCTAAGATATCTTGAATAGTTTTGCTATTTATTGTTCATAAATCTCTGTGAACAGAAAAGCAAAACTTCATCAACCATTTTATATTTGGACTTCCTTCGATTCAAATAATGGTATGGAAAACTGCCAGGACTAGATCATAGACACAGAATATACTGCATTGAAAAGGGTATCAGATCATTGAGTCCAACTCCTGGCCCTGTGCAGGACACTACAAGAGTCTCAGTGTCTGAGAGTATTGTCCAAACACTTCTTGAACTCTGGCAGCCTTGATGCTGTGATCACTTCCCTGGGGAGCCTGTTCCAGTTCCCAGCCTCTGGGTGAAAAACATTTTCCTGATATCCAGCCTTAACCTTCCCCAACTCAGCTTCATGCCATTTCCTCAAGTCTTGTCACTGGTCATGAGAGTGAAGAGATCAGTACCTTCCGCTCTGCTTCCCCTCATGAAGATGTTGAAGACTGCGATGAGGTCTCCCCTCAATCTTTTCTTCTCCAGGATGAACAGACCAAGTAACTGCTCCTCATAAAGCTTCCCCTCCAGACCCTTCAATGGTAGTCAAATGGTAGTCCTTTGTATGCTCTCTAACACCTTAATGTCTTTTTTATATTGCAGAAAACCCTGGATAACTAAGATTTCCAGAAACATTTGGTGAAACTTATCAAAATGTAGCAGAGTGCGAGTCATATTCCAGCATTTTTTATTATCTATAAGCTTGAGACAACAAAGAAGAGCGATAAGGAGTTGAGTTCATGCTGAATCCACTTCTTGCATGATTTTGAGCTGTGACGGGATCAGAGAGATCTGACTAAAAACAGTTATTCTTACTAAAGCTGCTGGTGGTGTCAAGACAAGAAAGGTGATGTGTATTCCAAACCCATATTGCTTTCAGGTTGTAGGATATGTACTCAGATATGTACTCAGAAGTCACCTTTGTAGGGATGGGAATCAACCGATTAAAGCAGCATTTGCTGCAGCCTTTTTGATGGCTCTTGGAATTAGCAACCCCATTCTTCAGGAAGCAGAGGAGCAGCTCCAGGCATGAATTGAAATGACTGAACAGGCAATTTATGCCATAAGTGGTGTCACTGCAATTAACATGCTCACAAATGAACTAGCAAAGACAGAGGGACGGAGTCACACTGAAGGAATATAGCCATGGACACGTTTGTCCTCTGAAAGCTGACAAGGCCTTTTTCAACTACAGGATCCTGGATGCCAGGAATAAACATAAGGCTGGAATCAGTTTGACAAAGGCATGATGACATTAACCATCGGAGCTACCTGCATTTTTTTATGGGTTCTTGTAAGACTGTTTCAGAGGCACCTGAGATATTTGGACCCCAGAATGCTTTGAGTTTGAATTCTTTGGTGGTGGGAGTCAGATCCCACTAGGGCATCAACTTGTCTCGCAAAGATGGTGAGGGTCCAAGCTAAGCACATCCCTTGGGATTGCTGTAAATACAAAGAGAAAAATTCATTTCTGAATATGCAGGCACTCTGGATCTGCAGCTGGCCCAGATGAATTACACTGGAGTAGAAGACCTGGACATTCTGCCTGTGATACAGCAGAGACCACACCATGGATTATTTGCTTCTGAAGCCACCAAGGAAGGGCCCCCTTAGAGTAATTGCCCTCTGAATTTAAAACATATGAAGGGTTCCACAATGATGTATGGTGGAAGGATTTATGAGGCTGTACACCATAAATTTATGATATATGGAAGCAGATTATCAAAAAGTATACATACACTTTTTCACTTGTTTGCAGTTATTATCTCTATTCACTTGTCTCCTATCCTCAGTGCTCCTTTTGTCATCAGTGGGAGGGAGAGAATGACTTTAGCAGAGAATGAGGCATGGGTGAAACACTTCTGTTTCAATTCTTAATCAAAAACCACACTAACTCACTGACTGGAGCAGATTAGGTCTGAGACAAGACAAATTCTAGTCTTCACTTTTGGACAGTCTTTCAAACCTTAGCAGTAGAAGGCACTTTCAGATTCTTTGGATATCTGAAAGGTATTTCTGTCACCCTCTGACTTCCATTTCTTTCCCCCCTCCCTCTAAAACAAGCACAGTGAAATATGAAGCTTCCATACTCAAAATGGCAAGACAAATTTGTCTAGAATCTCTCAATCTTTTCTTAAGGGCAAATGACATAGATTTAGCTGATGGACCACAGCTAGATTAATCCTGTCTAATTTCAGATACTTAACTGAAGTGCCCAGTTTAGGCTACCAGTTCCTCCAAACTCCTATATGGCCAATTGAGAACAGGAGCGTCTTGAGGGTGTTTCCATTCTGTCTTTGATTTCTTACATTTTCCACCAACTTGGGAAACTCACTGAGATTTCTATACTTAGGCTAGTGGAATCCACACCCACCTAGCAGCATTAAAAAATGAGACTTTAGAAGAATCCTCTCTTGATAACCTCTCTATCAGTTCACATGGGGAAAAGATTATGTCCTTGTACAGGTTAAAGAGGGAATTCTGCCACAGATCACTGGCTTCTTGATCTGGAATCTTCTAACCATGCACTGACTTCTAACTGGCACCAGTGTAAGTGTGATTTAGACATTTATTGCCCAGCTGCTTTGTTAAAGCCATAAAGCTGGAGTCCATCACTTAAATCTATTACTGAGTCTGTCATTTATTCTCCTTTGTGTTCTGATCAATACCTTAGAGCTCTTAAATACCATGTAACTGTATATAACAGTTTGAAATTGCATCCACGTTTTGGCTGTCAAGGTATAAAATACAAAATCATACCCAGAAAACAAAATACTTTTCAGAGAATTAGGAATATCAATAGTACAGAAAATTCCTGGACTTTCCAAGATGCCTGGCAGCTTTTTCTGACTTTTCAGTACCCTATCCTGCTGAATACACCTACTGACATTATCAGAAATTGAGAGTTCTCAAAACATACACAGGTAATCAGTGCTCAAGTTTTGAAAACTTCTCAGGTTCTTTGTAGACAGATTACAAATTTACAAGAAGATAACAGTTTAGTCATTTTTGGATAAAATGGGTGCAATTTGGCTAAGAGATAGGAGTAGTCTCTCTTCTGCTAGTTCACCATTGCTTTCACCATTTCTACAGGGCTTTAAACCTGAGATCTTAAGGCAAGTTATTATCCATGTGTGTTATGGCTGTTCTTTTTCAAATAACCTTTAATTTGTTGCTTTTTTACTCATGTTGCATTTTAAGGTTCTCTGGAAAGGCATTGAGTATATGCTTCATTAACTTGAGTGGTAGCACTCCAGAATATTTTCTCCTAAAGTCTAAAAAGATCATATCTTTCTGCAAATTTAGCCATTTCCTTTGATTCATGCTTAGTTGTATGGGTATCTATGTAAAACAGAGCTATCATCTCTGTTTTATCATTTTGTGCATGTAGAGGACAAGCAACAGGAATTGGAAAGAATTGCTTTTTTCCCTCACTCCTTTTCTTTGGTTTCTGATAATTTATGACAAACCTCAAACTAATTTATTTTAAAGGAATCCTAAGACTGAAGAAACATATATGCTTAATAGATTTCATTATGGCACGCTTTAGAAAACTGCATTTAGTGAAAAGGAAGGATCTATTAAAATTCCCTGTAGCAACTAACACTACAAAGCTCTAAATTACAACAGAAATAATGGGGAGCCAATTAAAATTCCTTTCAAATTATTACTTTTAAAATGTTCTTCTAGAATATGTGGCTTATGCAATCACCTTCTGTGTCTCCTCCCTTCAGTCCCATTCAGTAATTTTCATTCCTGTTGCTTAACTAAAACCAGATTTGACAAAGGGGCAAAGGTCTCTGAAGTATTATCTTCTCAATAGCCTCATGAAAGCAGTCTATCAAAACGAAGCTTGAGGCAAAGCCTGAGGTATGCACTCACATCTTGTTAGACACTGGAGAATTGACCCAGAGCCCAGAATAAGTATTTCTTCTTCAGTGCTCACAAAACTATTTGTTTGTTCCTTGTATCCTTGTTTAAATAATTGGTCCATTTTGCTTTGTAAATATCAAGGGTTCATAGAACTGCTAAGTGAAAACCCCCAGGCTAAGATCCAGGCTCTGGTGAAGTCTATCAGCATTTTATTATTGACTTTGCCAGGGTCAGGATATGACCAAAGACCTTTTTGTCTAAATGGACAAGGCAGATGAAAAAAGGTGAGAGGGCAGATCAATACATCAAATAAATTATTTCCTTCAAATTGTTCTTTCAGCTTTAATACATATACACAATGTCACTATAGCTATTCCATGTCTGAGCAAAGAAAAACTCTGTGATATCAATGACATCTGAGTGTTAAAACTGCCCAAAGTGTTAATTTGGGAGGGAAGCATTTGTGAGGACTTTACTTTGTCTTCTTTCCTCAAAATCTTTTCAGTAATTGTTAAAACTAGTGATGATGCATTTTCAAAGGGTACCCTCTTTGTATACCAACAAGCAGTGAGCAGCTTACACAGAGGTGACCTGCTGATGGCCTGCAGGTTAGAGCTAGCCCTCCTTTACCACCATATCTACTACCCACAAGTCTGGGACCTCAGGCGAGGGGGGAACCCCCTTACAAACAATGCACATCAAATTACCTGACAGCTACCGAAAACCTCTGTTGTCTCAAGCCACAGGCTAAAAACGTGCCCCCTCTGGAACAAGGTTGCTGCATTCCTGATATTCCAGAATTATCTTTTCATATTGGCCTATAGAATTCCTAAAGGTAGCAACTTGTGCCTCTGAAAAGGTACAGTCCCTCTTACTTACTACCTATAGCAAACCTGCTGCACTTGAGTCGATACATTCGTTATGAACTTCACTTGGAATATGCAGATTTTATAGAGAAATGTTATGCAAGAAGAGCTTGGTATCCAAACCTCTTCAATAAGTACTAGTGTCAATTACCTAGTGCTCCGAGGCAACAATAAGAAAATGAGAGGGAAAGCACAAAGTTTCAGTCTACTTTTTATTGATTTTAGCTTGTTCATTCACTATGTGTTAAATATCGCAACGCAGAATCCATTTTACCAGATGCAAGTGGCAATTATGCTTTTACTTTTCTAGGCAGTAATGGAAAACTGTCTAATTTAGCCATTGCCAGATTGTAAAAATTATTCTTGACTGCAAAACTGCACAATATAAATATTTACTGAGTTTACCTGAAACAAGCTGCATTGATTTAGGTTTTGATGTTAACTCCTGCTTTCTTGACAACTCATACTCCTGTGCAAACTTGTCCACTTTAATATTGGGACCTTCTGTGCACAGAAAAAAACCCCAGCATATAAACAAGTTTCCCTGCCCCTTTCCAGGCCTACTAAGAAAGTAGCAAAGGACATTGTTATTAATTCAATCATAATCACTGAACTTAGAAGCCAAAAGGCAAAGTCAACAGGTCTTGATTCTTACATCAATGTGAACAGGACAAACTTTATGCTCAGAATATCAGGGAAAACACTGGGATAGCTCTTTGAAAAGAAAGTGACTTATTGAGCCTGCATTTTCAATGTATTTCAGGCTGTGTATTGTGGAATTCTGACAGCATGTACCTGACAATGTGTATATGAAATCTGAGTATTTGCATTCATATTCAAATTATTCTGTTACTATAGAAAAGAAAGTGGAACACTGCCAGATGCTTTAATACAAACTAGTGAGAAATTTGTACCTCTATTTGTCCAAGCCATTTAAAGAAGGGAGGAAATGTTAGTTTCCTGTTGAAGTTAATGATCTTAAAGGCCTTCTCCAACCTAAGTGATTTTATACGTAGGAACATGGTTTAATGCTGGAATTGGCAGTGTTGGGTTTATGGTTGGATGATGATCTTAAAGGTCTTTTTCAATCTAAATTATTCTATGAATCTATACTAATTAGCCTAAGTGATAAACAAAGCTAATGGTCCATGAATATGAACTTTCATGCAACAGAATTTATGCTTTCTAAATAGAAGAGGTGAGGCAACACATGTGAATTTAGTACTAAAAAAGTCTGAGCAGCATGTTCTTATACCATCAATGTTTTTATACTGCTACCATAATTGACAATATTCCAACAAGGGTCTACAGTGTGCAGGCACATTTATGACTGTAAAATAGGAAATCTTGAAGTGAAAACTAGAGATTTATAGACTAGTATAACAAATGAGGTAAGGTGGCCAGTGGGTCCTATCACTGCTGAAAACACATGGTCAGACCATGGTACAAGGCACAGGGTAAGATATACGTGATCTGCTCTCTACATCCCCAAATTACCACTAAGATTTGCAACACTGAGTGGGTACACTGAAGACTGGCATAGCAGGATTAAAGCGGTTCTGAACTGGGGTGCCTTTGCAGATAAGACTGTTTATATGAGATGCTAGAGATAACTCCTATTCATGCTTTTGGGCAAGTACATCAATCAGCATTTCCCAAATTTAGGGAATCATAATGTCTTGAGAAACTAGAAGTGAGATCCCACTCTGCAGCACAACCCAGAGCCATCCAGAGTTACTGCAGGATGATGTGTGAAGCTAGAAAGTTGGGCTTTCCTGCCTCTCGCCCCAGTCAGTTGTATGATAACTCAAGCTATGAAGTGGATGTTGCTGTCATGCCTCTCAGAAATGGTTACCTATGAGCATGGGTGGGATTTTTCAAAAGACTTTACATGAGGAACATGTGCCAAATAAGATTGGGAAACAAACACAGTAAAGAATACTACTAACCACAAGCTGAAGTTAAGTAATCATATGCATATCTTCAAGAGCTTTGCTTGTACTTCCTCCCACTTAGTCTGAAATACATTAAAAGTCATCATCATCATTATCATGGCTGGGCTTTGCAAATGAAGATTTGGGAAGGACTCTACCCACACTTGCAACAAGCACACTGGTGGCTAAAAAGTCCACATCCCATTTATTTACTTGACCTTCCTTCTTTGTTCTGCGAAAAAAAGGATTAAAAAAATGAGTTCCCTTTTCATTTTACAGTATTCAGGGACAAGAGCTTGTTTTGAGTTGAAATTACTTTCAGAGCCCTTCTGCCTTCAATACGAGCAGCACTTATAACTGCAGGTGATGTTTCAGGGCTTAAAAGGCACAGGACCGTGGCATGACCTAGCTATGAGATAGATTATGCTGATTCAGAGCATTATAAAATATTAATATCCCTGCCAACGTTCAGCTCACTGACCTCTAAACACTGGTGAGCTCACCTGCTGAAAGGCCAAGAGCTGAAAGCTTTGACATTTTCTTTCTTTTGACAAAGTAAATAGCATTTCTGTGTTGTACAAAAAAAGCAAATGAACCCAGGAAGAAAAATATTGTTCTCATCAAGAAATCTCTGAAAGATATTCTAAGTCTCTTCTCACCGACAGCTGAATACTCCTATGAAAACTCCAGGCCTCTTTGTCTTGAGTAGGATTTTTCCTCAACAAAGAAAGTCACTGTTAATCCTTCTGAATACAGATTTTTGCATGGGGCTGCCTGTGCAAATTTGAAAAAATAGACTCTCTTTACCTGTAAGTTACCCCTTTCATGGATTGCTGTGCTCTTACAGTACTGCAAGGGCTTGACTACTGCCTGGGCAGTGGTACCTTCATGACGGGCAACATCTCAGAGCACAATCGGTTCATACAGACCCTGTGCTATGCACAGCAGTTTTGGCACTTACGAAATGTATCAGCAAGCAGCAATCCTTTATACTCTAGGATACTGAAATTCTCTAGGATACTGAATAAGGCTTTGAATTCTTTTTAATTTAATATATATAATTTTCTAGGCTGTGGCAATTACTGCTTTTAGCATTCTGATTTAAACTCTCCCCTGAAACAACAGTTTATGAACTGTCTTAGTTTCAAATTCATTTCTGTTAGCAAAAAATGATAACCTGTGAAGAGTTTGACCTAAGTCATTCTCCATTTCCTGACAATTCTTAGTTATGATTTTCTCTCTATAATAAATAAATTATTAATGAACCTCTCTATTTAATTTAACCAAAAGTTTTCTCAGTTCTTCACCTGACTTCTTTAATAACTCATCTATCATATAAAATAGTAGACCTCTTCTGGTAATTTTGAAACACTGGAGTATTCATATTCTTTATATTATACAGTTCATTTGGATATCAAGGTCACCATAATTGAGTTTCATTTTAATATCATGTTCATCTATTCTGAGACTCAAACTGAAGAAAGCAGGTATTAGTTTGGATGATGAATTATTCTGGATGTTGATATAATATGGAATAAGATTAGTAAGTAAAATATACTCACAAAAGTGTAATACTTCATAATAATATTTTTATTGTAATCTAATGCACAAAATTTTGGACACAATTTGGATATTATTTTTCACAGCATCTGCATTTACACCTGATACATCAGTCTTACTACAACAATGCCCAAAGGCAGAAGGAAAAGCAGAAAAGACAGAGCTATTTTCCAAAGACCCTCCCAAAAGAAAGCTGTTTAAAAATTAAATGAACTTTGCTGCACAAGAAACTTATTTCTTTCCAGCCCAGGATCATGTAAGAGATAGATTCTTACCCCTTAAAATACAGAGCCATCACTCACTGCTGGCAAATAAAAAGATGGGCAGAAAAGATGAGATTTGCCTCCAAATTCCAGATTTTTCTGAGTTCATAGATACTTTGAATGATCTTCCTGCAAACAGTGGAAAATAGTCTTAAAAGCTCATTTCTTGCTTCACAGTTAAATTCCTGAGTGCCATAGCCATTTTTACCAAGGCCAAGCCTGAAAGAAGATCAGAGATAATATTTACTTTTAAACCTGAGAATTTAATCTACAATTAATGAAATTATGTATTAAATTGTTTTACAACATATGGCCACGCAGGTCTCAGCCTTATCACTTGCCTCTGCTGTGGCTAGCAGACCTAAAGCACCTCCATAAAACCACAGACACCAGTGAAGGTGGAGTAATAAGGAGTCATGCAAAAACAGCAATGTCTAGAATAAAGGTGTTCAACTTGCAACAGAAGAGGATTGCAGTATTTCTCATTTTTTTTCTTTTGTGTCTTTTACATTTTCTTAATAAAGGAAAATTATCACAGGCTCAACTATGCACTTTTAATGTTCTATTAAATGAGGAAATATGTGAAGACTGAGGATACTGAGGGTATCATTCTCCTCTTTAACAATTATTTAGATTTGGATAATATCTCTATGTGATAGGAGAACTTTTAGAGAGAATTTGTCATCAAGTAGTTTTGACATAAGGTTGATCTTAACAAGAGTATTTTCAGAAGACTGTTGTCTATTGTCCTTTAATTTAGGCAAAAGAAGGCTTGAGCTGAATCAAACTCTGGACGTGGCTACTGCAGAGAGATAACAAAGAGGTCAGAGGTCTGATTAATCAAAGCTCAACTTCTGTTACACAGAATTGCTGTATGCAATAGCATTAAAAAGATTGGATTGCATTTTCTCCACTTTGGTTAGAACAGCTGAGGGTAAATTTCATTATGGTATCCTCGCTTATTTTGTCATTACTACCTTATGAAGGTTTTTGAAGAAGCTTGCAAACATATCAGAGCCTGTAAGGCAGCTTTGTGTCGCTCCAAATGTCAATTATATAGTATAAAATCCCTGTTTCCCATGTGACTTTGAAAATTTTATGGATTATTTTCACAGCTGGTCAAAACTACTTCATTAGTTGTCCCTTTACCAGAAAATACTATTTTTATCAAAATCACAGCATCCTTCACAGAATCATAAAATGGTTGGGATTGGAAGGGACTTCTGACCTCCTGCTAAAGCAGAGCGGTTGCTGTGGATCATATTCAAGTGGGTTTTTAATAACTCCAGAGCAGACTCTGTAACCTCTCTGACAATCTGTTCCACTGCTCTGTCACCCTCAAAGTAAACCCTTTTTTCCTCACATTCAGATAGAACTTCCTGTGTTTCATTTTGTGCTCACTGTCCATTGTCCGGTTGCTGGGAACCACTGAGAAGAACCTGGCTCCATCCTCTTGACACCTTCCTTTACTTGGGTACTTTGGTAAGGTCTCCTTCCAGACATCTCTTCTCGAAGCCAAAACAACCCATCTCCCACAGCCTTTTCTTATAACTGAGGTGCTCTAGTTCCCGAATTTTCTTCATAGCCATCTGCTGAACCCTCTCGAGTATGGCTGTGCCTCTCTTGTAATGGGGAGTCTAGAACTGGACCCAGCATTCAGGCAGAGCTCACCAGAGCAGAGCAGAGCGGCAGTGTCACCTGCCTCCACCTGCAAACAGTGTTCTTCCTAATGGTCCTCAGGTTACCACTGGTCCTCTTGGCCACAATGGCACAAAGATGACATCAAGAATAAGCTGTTCCATCACCTTTCCAGGGACAGAGGTGAGGCTGACTGTCTTGTAATTTTGAATCTTCCTTCTTGCCCTTTTTGAAGACTGGAGTGACATTGCATTTCCTCCAGTCCTCAGGCACCTCTCCTATTTTCCAGGACCTTTCAAAGATGATAGAGAGAGGCTTAACAAAAACAGCTCCCTCAGCACTTGTGGGTGCATTCCATCAGGACCCATGAATTTGCGGGTATCAAATTTGTCTGAATTATCTTTAACCTGATTCTTCTCAACCAAGGGAAAATCTTCTTTTTCCAGACTTTCTTGTTTCTGAGATCTGGAATTCCTGAGGTCTGGCCTTAGCAGTAAAGACTGAAGCAAAGAAGGTGTTCAGTAATTCCACCTTTCCTGTACCCTGTCACCGGGGCACCCACCTCATTCAGTAGTGGTCCCCCATTTTCCCTAGTCTTCCTTTTTCTACTGATGTATTTGAAGAAGCCCTTCTTAATGTCCTTGACATCCCTTGCCAAATTTAGCTTCAAATGGACCTTAACCTTCCTCTTTGCAACCTTGGATACTCTGACAATGTTCCTATATTCCTCTCAGGGGGCCTGTCTATTTTTCCACATTCTGTACACTTCCTTCTGCCAGAAGCTCTTTGTTCACCCATGCAGGTCTCCTGCGTCTTTGCTTGATTTTTTCCTCATAGGAATGCACTGATCTTAAGCTTGGAGGAAGTGAACCATGAATATTAACCAGCTTTCTTGAGCCCCTCTTCCCTCCAGGTCTTTATCCCCAAGCACACCCGTGAAGAGACCAAATTCTGCTCTCCTGAAGTCCAAGGTAGTGAGAATGCATTGATTTTTCTAGAAAGAAAGTAGTATTTTTAACAAGATGTCTTAATGCTATTTTTACAGATTGTTGTTAAAAGTATTTCATGTTCTAGTCATATAATTCCTAAAATGTTCATGGATTATGTAATTATACATAAAGTCATCAGATTAGGAAAAAATCTCCAAAATTAGTTTTCTAGACAAATGACTATTTAAAGATACATTTTGATCAATTTTGCTTTTTTCATAACATGAAATAAATTTCAACAATTTTCCCAGAGCAGAAATCCCTGGCTTTCGCTGTTCTTGTGTACAATAGCAAAGCCTTCCTCTTTAAACACCATAAGCAGACTGTTTTGCTTCAGTTGATCTTTAACAGGTTATTTTCTTTCTGGTCTTCACTCTGCATTACACTGGCCTCAGTGAAATATGCAAAGTGAGTATCTTCTGATGAGCCATGATTCTATTTTCAGTGCTGCAGTTATCATTCAAGTCTGTCAAAACCAAATTGCAACACTTTGCAAAACAAATACAGGAATATAAGCACAATTCTCAGCTGCATATGTTATGTTGGCAGCACTTTCAATCCAGAAGGTATGGACTGGCTGTAAACTCCAAAATGGTGCTGTATGTCCTGAATCACATTTGCTGCAGTATGCTCTCTACCAAAACCTATAAGATGTAGTTCCATGGATTTCCTAATGTCTCCTTGGCAGATTTGCACATTTGACTCATTGAAGCACTGCCTGATGGCCTGACTGGCGCATTGTGTAGTGGAATATTGGTTGACTTGCCTTTGGACATATGAAAAATCTCTCCAAACATCCTGCTTTGGGCTATGCATTACTCTCTTGCCAACTTATTCATAAGACTGTGAAATAGCTTTTTACCAAAGACAAACCTGCAAAGAGGAGCACAGCAATGGAGGTCAGCTTCTGGCCAGCTTTTGATGAATGCTTCCTTGGTAACTATGATTCCATGGCAAAAATCAATCCGGAAATTATACTGCAGTTTTATTCCAGTTCTCTGCAGCTGCGGGATTCATTATGGATTGGCTTTTTATCACCAGTCACTCAGGCAACTTTGCTTTCCTTGGAAAACCAAAAGTATGCATAATGAAGACTGATTATATTCAGTTTAGGCATCCTGTAACCTTTCTCATTCTTAGAAGTGTGTTTCTAATAACCATAGTGAGTGTAATAGGAAAGATGAGCTACTTCATCTAAAATGTACTTGCTTTAGTGTTTTCACCACTGAAGCTCTCTGTTTTCTTCGCCTTTTGACACAGGTTCTGGTATTTCTCCCTTAAAATGGTATTGCAGACTGATAGTACCAGCTGTCCACCTTTTGTCCCCTCTGCTGACTCCAGTGTGACAGATGGTGCAAACAGCCTGGCATATAGCTGTTGGATCAATATAAGGGACAAAATACCTGCCAGATTGCTGATGACTAAGATGTTACACACTCTGGCACCACTGGACAGCTTAGCAAAAATGGCACTAGCCTGAAGGGAAAATAACCAAGATCCATTTTAATTTTCTGGGTTTTTTTTCAGGATAACTGTTATTTTGTTTATAATTCTAGGGGAAAAAACCTTTGAAAACCTCCTAGAATTTTCACCTGACTGCCATAGATTTACACTAAGATTAAGCCTCAAATCCTTCTGTATTTTTTGTAGCTGGATGCCTTGCCCTTGCCTTGCCTCTTGTCAGCTCCACTTCCAGTCTTAGCTACACTTTCAGACCTTCCAGGAGTTCAACAACTATTTTGCGGAGTAACTGTCCATTCTAAGTGTGGCCTTGACTATTTTTATTTTTACTCTGAGAATTTATACAGAAGCCTTGATTCCCTTGCCATCCATGCCCTGGAGGATTCCAAAGAGGAAGACAATGCTTGGAGAATGTTGGCTTTGTTTGGCTTGGGTTGGGTTTTGCAGATGTTCAGCAGTGCAGCTGGCAATGCCCAAGCTGGCAGGCACAATCTGTTCTGTTATTGACAGCTATCCATGTGTTTGGCCACAGATTTGTAACTGAATCTTCAAAGTTTGCACATGACTGACATAAAGAGGCTATCTTTAGTTGTGGTAATTAAGTAGTGCTATAAAATTAGTAAGCACCCCTACACAAAAGGCCATGGCAGCCCCTAACCCTGTGGCTTGAAACACCAGAGGTGGAAAAGGTACTCGAAGTACTAAAACTAAAAAAGGGAGAAGGTGCTATAGAAGCTCCCTTGAGTCAGGCCATGGGTAACCAGGGTCCCGTTTTAATAAAAGTTCCCTTTTCTCTAGTTAAATTGAAAGAATGGAAGGCTTTGGTTGGACCATATAAAGAAAATGCATATAAGGTGGCTGATTATGTTGAAAGGGTTATTCAATCACAGAACCAGACTGGGATGATTTAGAGGTTGTAATGGATATATTACTTGATAAAACAGAGAAAGAGATGGCTCGATGAACTGCTGGAACACAGATTCAGGCACAAATAATGGCTGGAACCCTTCAAGGACAAGCTGATATTTTCCCTTTACAGGATCCAAAATGGATCCCAATGTGCCAGCACAAATGGAGAGGTTGAAAACCTATCGGCATTGTGTGGTGTATGGTGTAAGGAATGCTATCCCAAAAGTAACAAATTGGTCAGGGCAATGGAATCAAACACGCTGAACAAATCCATGCACTCCTGCAGAGTATCTGGAAATCTATGAAGGTGGCTGCTATGCACTGCAGAGCTCATCAGAAGGGGAAAACAGCTCATGAATTAGGGAATCATTTTGCAATCAAATGGCAAAAGAGGATGCAGAGAAAGGCATCCTAGCAGTAATACCCCAAAAAGAAATTGACCCGTCAGGGTTTACCCCAAAATATGATCAGAGAGACCACCAGTTAAGTGAATCCCTTGAGGCTAAAATCAAAAAGGGGGTATGGGCTGTTACACCCACAGGACAGGTTGTAGTTCCGCCCCTAGTTCTTCAAAAGTTGGCTCTGCAGGAACATGAGGCTACTCATTGGGGAATTGAAAATCTTTTTAAACATCTGAAGAAAATAGTAATAGGGATAGGAATGACAGAAACTGTGCAGTCTGTAGTAAGCAAATGCGAAATCTGTTGTCGTACCAATCCTGATACAAGCAAAAGAGTAGTGCTAGGGGTAACCAAGGCTAGAGATTATTGACAAATAGATTTTACTGAGGTACCACATAAGGAAGGATACAGGTACCTGCTGGTATTGGTTGATACCTTCAGTGGATGGCCTGAAACTTACACCTGTCACACTAACATGGCAAAAGAAGTGGTAAAAATCTTCCTCAATGATATAATTCCAAGATTTGGCATTCCTTTGAGAATGCCATCAGACAGAGGACCACACTTTGTTGCAAAAGTAGTGGGGGAAGTTAGTCGTATTCTGGGGATTGTTTGGAATCTGCACATTCCCTATAGACCTCAGGTGAGTGACAGAGTTGAATGTATGAATGGTACTCTCAAAACACAAATAAGAAAATCTGTCAAGAGACATCTATGTCATGGATCCAGGCTTTGCCTATAGCTTTACTCAGAATTCACATACAGCCAAGGTGGAGAGATAATGTAAGTCCCTATGAAATATTATATGGTAGGGTGTATCAGATCCCTCATCTTCCACTAGACATCCACGTGAGGGGGGAAATGGATTTACAGAAATATTTAATGTCTCTAGGATCTACTTTGCAGAAACTCCAGAAAATCATCCTGTTAATCCAGACCAATAGGATTAGGCACTCCTGCTCATCGATTCCAGCCTGGAGACCAGGTCTTTATTAAATGGTGGCACAACAATCCTCTACAAGCCAGATGTAGCGGACTGTTCCAGGTTCTGCTAACCACCCTCACCGCAGTCAAGGCTGCAGGCTAAGGACCCTGGATTCACTACTCCAGAGTTAAGAAGGTTTCTGCTCCTGGAACTACTGCAAAAATAGAGACTGATACGGAGAAAGATGATGGGTTTAGACTGTTCTTTTTGTGTTTATTCCCTACACAGCTGGTAACCATGATTCAGGTTTGGAACCAAAATTTGCATGTAGCTCCGGTCCGAAACATATCTAATATTCTTCGCAAAAATGACTGTTGGATTTGTACTCAAATGCCAACAATTGATGAGGATAAAAACTGGCCTTTTATTAGTGTCTTAATGAATGAGACAAATATTAGTAAGGCCCCTAGAAGCAATAACAACTCAAGTGGTCTCGACTCTGGAACTTGGACACAAGTCACTAAAGCTTACTTGCCTATAACTCTAAGCAGCCTAATTCCAGATTAAGAAAATTATGCAGTACCCTGCATGATTCTAAATGCCACTGGAAAGATCATTCTCCCTTCATATTGTCATAAAATGGAATCTAAAATAAGGCTAGCACCAGAGATGATAATATATTTGGCACAGACCCCTTGAAGAATGATTCCCCCACAGTGTTCAGTATGGTATTGGATATGTAAAAATGAAGCATGGAAAGTTTTGCCCCTTGATGAAGATCGAGTGGTGCTCTTGGGGCTGTAATCCCAAAAATAATGATACTTGATCAAATTGAAGAACAAAGTGAGTGGATAAGAACTTAGGTGAGAAGGTTCAAAAGATCCAACAACCCTCCCTTGGAACGTCCCACAACTTTTCACAGTGTGGTTTGAGCTCTTATTCCTTCTTTGGGGTGATTGAATTGGAGAAGACAAACAATATTTCAGCAGTTATCGAACATATTGAAAATTATACTCTGGATGCAATTATGGCCTTGCAAGAAGTTCATGGTTTGTCTCATGTGACTTTGGAAAACCAAATGGCTCTCAATTTTGTACTAGCCTCAGAAGGAGGTGTGTGTACCATCTTTAACTCCACTTGTTGTTCTTATATAGATCAGAGTGGAAGAATTTCAACAGGTTTGGCCGAAATTTGGAAAAAACTCTAACTCTACAATTTCAATTAAATTTAATTTTAATTTAAAAATACTGCAGATAGGAAAATGTATACAAAGTTTTTTTCATGGGGAACATCCATCTCTTAATTTCAAAATAAAATGGATCATTTCCTCAGATCTGTAGGATGCCCACACAAAACCAAGGAGAGCCAAAAACCTCTTAAACCATGGATTTCTGCTGGAACTGGACCTCCATGCTTTGGGATCTGCAAGCCCTGGCCTCCCCGATGAGACAGCTGGCACATTGTTCTGTGGCTGTGCATACTGTAGCCTCAGAAATCACAGCCCACAAAGGTCCTTCTTTCTAGGAAAGTCTTTCAAAACCAGGCCATTTTCAAGGAACATGCTGACTAAAAAGTGGGATAGTCCCAGTAGAAAAAAAAATGGGTTTATATGAAAGAATATGCCTGATAGACTTAACTGTAGCTCTATGTTATTTTTGAGGAAAGTATCCTGTAGACATAAGTTGAAAGTTTCAGGGCAGGAAAAGAAGCTACAGCCTCACCCATCCTCTATCTGGTCCCTTGTTGAAAGGCCACAGAACTCCAAGAGAAGCAGCATGAACAGAGCCTGTTGTTGAACATGAGCATGGATTCAGCTTTGCCATCCAGGGAACATAGACTTCCACTAGCCCAATTCCAACACTTCTCAGAACTGTCAGTTTCACATACAAGGAAATCTTTTGGATACATATTTATGGTTTCTTGTGCTCACATGAAAGCTCACTGAGCTCCAAACCACACTGAGACAGTGTTGTATATCCACACTAGTACAGGCCATATTATAGACAAACAAATCCAGTTTTCCAGTGTGGTATATATACATAGTCAATGTAATCTAAAATAGTTACACACATTTTCCATCTTGTAGAAGGGATAAAATGAATTCATATCCACCTGGAGGACAGCAAGAGCAGAACTGTGTCTTCTTACAATATCCAGTGTAAATATGCCCAAGTAATCATGAATATATAAGAGGCGTTTTAAGCATGAGAGCAGTCTACTTAAAGCCAAATAAATTATTTGAAGAGGTTAATTAACTTAGTTCCGCAGAAAAATGCATGCAAGATATCTAGGTGTTTCTTCATTACAAATAAATAACTCAAATCTCCCTATAAAACCTGTAAGGTGCATGAATAAATAACAACTCCAAGTTTGTTGTTCCTACTTCTGATTTGAAATCTAGTCTGTTTTTTTCCGGGTGGATCAGCTGGCTTAAAGATACTGCTTTGTTCATATCCTTGACAATCACAATTACTGTTATTATAAATATTAAGCTGCCTGATGGGTTCCAGACACCTTTCAGACATCAACAAATTTCCAATCAAGTAATGCATATAGGTATGAGAAGACAGCTATTTAAAACCAAATGATTCTACAATAAAAGACATTTATTCTTCTTCCCTCTCCTCTCAAAGCAACGCACTGTGTACATTCTTAATCTTTCTGCTTCTCTTGCTAGTTAACAGTGACCTGCTGTCTCTGTGCATAAAGATTAAAACTTGAATTAAAACATTACTTGGGGACTTGAATTACCCACTATGGATTTGCTGGCCCTGGACTTGACCCACTCCCCCAGCAAAAAATACTTACAGTGGGAAAAAAAATCAAGCTGAGACAGGGCTTCCCATTTGGTCCCTGATACTGTCTGGGAACATAATGAGTCAACTCATTTTGCCCCCTGATTAATAGAGCAAGCTCAAGTACTATAAGAAGTACTTTAATTCCCTCTGATATTTTCATTATGAATTCCTTTGTGGGTGAACTCATTTGCAATAATGCATATGTAATTTTGGAAACCAAAAGGAAATCCTGCAGCCTTCAGGACATTATTAACCTGCAGAAATGCTGAGGCACATGTAAAACTCAAATATGCTAGAGCCAGCAACCTCTTGAAACATCGTAAGAATAAAATTGGTTAGTAAAGCTGCATCTCTCACTACTTGGAAGTTAATATGGAAGAATGAATAATGATTAAAACCCTAATGGTGTTAGTGACACTTAAGCTGTCTGTTCAGATCATTTCTAAGGATTCAGAGATATACACTGGAATGCCAAAAAAAGTTCAATAAGTTTATTATCTACAGACATTTGAAAGTGAACCACCTGCATCTGTTAGAGATTTCCCCTTTCTCTCTTTATCTGCATGGTCTGTTACATTTCTTTTTTCAACAGTGTTCATTAGCCATAAATAGGAGACCTGATATTTTTCCAAAGCAAAAGATTTATTCTTATTTGACTTATACCTCTTTTAACAACTAACCACTTTTAACCACTGTTGTATTTTGAAGCCAAAGTTGTCTCATTGGATGCAATGAGTCCAAGACTATTGTCTCTAGTAATTTATGGAGTTAACTAAAATAATCAATGTCAGATTTCACTTTGAGGAGCTGGCATAACTCTTGATTTGATATCTTCTCTGTAAAAGAGTAAAAAAACTTTCTGTATACTATTCACAATAAATGTAACCAGAACCTGGTTAGGAAGTTAAAGAAAGTTCCCTGTCTGACCATTTAGGGGGGACTCTGACAATCACACTCCCATCGCCAGAGATTTTTAACTGCTGGGACTGAAGCTGCTTCACAACAGACTGCTCCAGAGAGCAAACAGGCCCTTGCTTGACTCCCTAATCGTCCTACTCTCGCAGTCAGACAAGCTCTCATTACCAGCTTGACCCTTGGTTTTGCATAGGAGAGTCTCAGACCTCTGGTTCCTTTAAGTGATTTTACCACGGTGCAGCAACAGAGTCACACCTCAGCTGGCTGCCGAGGAGGAGTAGCCCTGAACAAAGGTCTGTCCAGGCTTTTATACCCTCACAGTCAAAGCATGTGGTAGTCTGGGATAGCTGATTCATGGCTCCCGCTGGCTGGCGGCACAGGTCCCTGTGCCCTTTGTTCTACAAAGAGCTGGTGCCAGTTCATGATGGCCTCTTGCCTCAAGCTCCCACCACCCAGAGCTCAATCTGCAGCTTGCACTGAAGCCACACACTGAGCTACCTGCACTAAAGGTATTCCTCAATATTCTGCTAAGCAGTGGCTGCAACCCCCATCTACTGTGTGGGAAATAGCAGGAGCCAGAAGAAACCATAAGCATCACTAAGATGTTTATTTCAGTCTGCTTAGGTCAACTTTTCATTTTTGTGATAAAAATCAATGCATATCTTATTTGTTGTTTTGAATCCACAGGTTCATGTACAGAAAGATATTAATTATCCTTTGTGATCAAAACCAGAATAAGAACATAAGAATTTTCTGGTTTAGAGCAAGAATTTACCTGGCTGAAGGGCATAGCTAGGGAGGTGTGAAAACAAGAAAAGCATGTAACATCCATTCCTAATACTCTCATAGGCTCAAACTCTTTTCACTCAGGGTGTTTCCTAAACTTGACATACCATGGCTCTTTGGCAAACTGCAATGGATCTTTTATTTAAGCACTTTTTCTGTCACTCTTTACATGCATTCAAGAGTCTTGTGTTCACAAGGTCTTTTGCAAATATTCACACAGGGCTGCTATCTGCTGACTGGAAAATTATCTGCTTTTTCTTGCTTTGAACCCAGTTTCTACTGGGTTGTGGGTTTTTTTCCTGTATTATTTATTGGAAAAATTAATTTCTCCTCTCACTTTATGCCGTTCATAATTTTGCAGTTGTCTATTTTATATCCTAAGTCATTTCTTCCATACTGAGGAGCCCCAGCCTGTTTAATTATTCCTTATATGAGAGACAGGCCCCATATTTGACTGTGCTTGTTGCCCTTCTCTGAACTTGCACCAGTTCCAACACATCCTTTCTGAGATAAGGGAACTAGGGTGCACATGACATTCAGCATGAAGGCAAATGTGAATGTGTATAGGGGCATAATTCATCTTTGGTGTCCTATCTCCAAATGTACTAGAAGTTTGAAGAACATATGCATGATTTCCCTAGAGAGAAAAATGTGAAATAATTTGTCCTTCACCTGTTATCATTTATTCCTGACAAAATTTAGTTGTTAGGCAAGAGATATATACAGGTTTACAGTTCCTTTTGTAGCACCAGTTATATGACTGGAAATATTACTCTTACTAATAGTAAATATTTAATCTCATTGAGAACGTTTTTAATTTCTTGACAGTAAGAGTGTCCTGCAGGAGGCTCAGATTGACTTCTGAATTCTGCAGATATGATACAAAATAGTGAATATAGTGACATTCCTGGTTTCTGAACGGCTGGTACTTTGGTGCTTTGAAAAAACTGGTGCAACGTGCCTAAATTCACCTATAATGTAAGTCATTGCTAAATTCATGTGTTCAATGCTGTGCTGTTTAAAAAAAAAAAAAGTACAAAATCCTCTATAAAGGTCACCATTGCACATGAAACTACACTAAAATGCAAACATTAGAACAGTAGAGCAAGAGATACAAAGACAAAGGAGCAGAGCCTAATTAAAATCATTATATCTTTTTAATTTCTGATATACTGGCTGTTTCAAAGACTGATTGATGAAAAATAAACAGGACTTAACCTCCAGTCTTGTGCCATGATTAGTCATCATCAAAGATATAAGATGTAATATAGTTCTGTCCAAAAAGATGGTGTTTTATTTCACATAGAATTTAATTTTTCTCAAAAACTAGTTTAATTACATGTCTACATGAAATGGAAATCTTCCCAAACTTCCTGTGAACTGAAAGACCTCCTGGATCTCAGCTGCTGAGTAGTGCTCAGAGAGCATAGGACCTGGAGTGACAATCATAGCATCCCACTTCAAGTGCTGGTAGTCACCCACTCTCTCTTTGTAGCCAGTGGTGAGAAATAGGACCTGTAAGCCACAGTTCAAGTAGTGGGGGTTTGAGTAACTCGTGCTCTAAGACCCTAGCTGACTGTAAAGGGAGCCCAGGAAGTAAACATCTACTGTGCACACATGGCCAGCTTGTGACCTGACAAAGGTCTGCAGGACAGCAAACCTCAAACTTCCTGCCTGTCTGAACCCATCACAGGAGCCTAAGTTGAAGCAGTTTTGCCCAAAAATCCACCTGTGTGCTGGAGCAGCAACATGATGCTTCTTGTGGCAACAGATAGATTATTTCCATAACAGTAAATAAAACAGTGCCAGCCAGTGCTACAGAAACCCAAATGTTTGTATTGATAAACAGTTGGAGACATTCATGGTGTGCTTTTAACTCTAATTGGCACTTTCCCAAACATTATCCTCAGGAAAATGCAACAGTCACTACAAGGACAGTACTCTTCCTGAGAGGCTCAAAGCTAGCAGTGAAGGGAACAATTACACTCACTTCAGGAAGGGATAATAAATAATCTGAGCTTGACTTAATGCCATTAAAGGATCCTGGATCTGCTTAATTCACAAGATAGTCATACCAAGCTGGATCCCCAGACCTTGTCTTGCATTTGCTGAGGACTCACTGAATCTGTGGTTCTTCCAGAGAAATATTTTAGGCTACTGACATTAATGCTTCTGATGAAAGCTGGGTTTGTCAGATATCCTGGACACAGGATATCCATTGCATATTGGTCAGTCTGATTCAGAAAAATTTCTTCTCACTTTTAAATGGGAAAACTGAAATTTATCTCACTTCTGAACCTGAAATTTATCTTAATTCTGACTAAAGAGATCACTAGTAATGATGTCATTCAGCCTCTAGAGTTCACTCAATCCTTGGTCTTATAGGGGACAGTCAGTAAAAGTGTCAGTCAGCAGACAAATGTCCACCATGAATGGAAATAAATTACTGAATCATTTAGGATTGCTGATTAAAACCATAATTTTCAATGACAACTGAACCTAGCTAAACTGAAGCTGGTACCTAACACTAGTCTTCATTGCTTTAATTTACTCCAATTATTTCAAACATCAGTTCAAAACTGCTTTATCTTAACTCTCCTTTCCACACACTGAAATTTTCATCTAGCTTTGACCATATCAGTAAATCATCTCAATGTCTACTTATTCTGATGTTTATTCAGGTTTAGTTCTATATCAATTTGTTCAGTCTTCAGGGATGCTGTAGTTGAAACTAAATTCAGCTTTTTAAAGGTCAACGCATAGCCAATCTACAAGTTATTTATATAGACTATTCAAAGCAAATTAATTGCATAAGTGCATGTATTTTTAGTAAATAATCCATTTTATACTGCTTTAAGAAATGCATGATTGAATATGTCTTTTGACATATTAATCTGCTTACTACAGGTAAAATGGTGATAATGTGGGTGAAGAAAATACCCTAAATAGAAAACTAGTGTCTATGAGTGAAATTTAATTATTCTTCAAAAGTCTTAATCTTGGCATTGTAGAAATGTGCAATCCCTTCTGGATACAGCTAAAAATTATGAAGTCAGTACTTTTGTAATGGTAAAATTATTTTATCCAACATGTCAGGTTGGCTCCATCTTTGTGTATCAGTCTCCTTAACCCTCGGTTTGGCACTGAATATTTATTAGAGAGAAAGATAAGTGCTTTTAATTTGAAGCAGCACTGTATGATTATCTATCACTAGTCTGTTTTCCACAGAATAATGCTCAGGAAAGAAAGGGTTAAGGCATCTTTTAAAGCACTCGATGGCATGCAGAAGAAAACATGAGAAAGCAGATGTTATACAGTGACTGTGAGAGCATTAGGGGAAGAGAGAACAGTGGATGAAGACAGAAGGAGATGGTCAGGCCAAAGGAAAAAGAGAAAGAAAAATGCCTTGCCTGGGTGGTGCCACCTTCATCTTGGCATTTTACCTGTTCTTCAAACACTAGGAAAACACTTTAACTGAAAAGTTTCAATACTACAGAAAATGCTCTTCCCCTGTGCTGATCATATTACACCAGATTTAGGCAGAGATGATGATCAAAGAAAGCATTCCCCAGGCACTCTCCTCCCCTGTTAGACACGTCTCTTGCCCTACAGTCTTCTCTCCTCTGTCTCTAAGAGTGAAGATTGGTCACACCTGCTCACCAGAAGGACCAGATTTCTGGGACATAGACATAAAGAGCTGTCCTATGTGCAAATCATGCATTTGAAACCCAGTTATACAATGCATGATAGAACCCCTGTGTGCTGACCAGGCAGACAGCAAAGCTCAGCACCATACCCTATAGGGACCATAAGCCATGCCCTCACTCTACCAGAAGAAAAAACAAGTATACAATTGCTGATTACACCTGCTTTAAGTGGCCACCTCTAGGCAGCTTTCAAATATTGACAGATGCATTCGTAATGAAGAGCTTGCCTATT
The DNA here is from genome assembly GCA_035047865.1 of Dendrocincla tyrannina. NCBI lineage: Eukaryota > Metazoa > Chordata > Aves > Passeriformes > Dendrocolaptidae > Dendrocincla > Dendrocincla tyrannina. The sequence continues at coordinate 21,520,205 of JAWWMP010000081.1, forward strand.
AAGGAACAACAAATAAATTGCTATTTGTGACTTCAGAGGACAAGATGCAAACACCACCCAACTTTCTTGCAGTACATTCTAGAGCTCACTGTGTGGTTGTGGCATTCTTGCACTATTCATGGGTAGAAATAGAGGCATACCTGATTCCAGTAAGTGACATTTGTTGCTAGGATAGGAGGTTTTCATAGGATTATATGCAAAAATAAAACATAAAATAGAAGCCTTAGCTACTTGAAATAATCCTTTTCTGACAGGGCTGAGATTTTTTTTTTGTTACTGTGTGAGCTCAGCAGATTCAGCCTAAGCACAGCTCATCAGCTTTCTATTTCTCCTGTCGCCGGGTAAGCATATGTCACAATCCACTGAGTACCTCAAAGTCATTTACCAGCACTTTCTTAAATCAGTTCTGTAACAGGATTTCCACAGGTGATGTAAACTATGCGCTTGCAACTTCACATTACTAGGCTGCCTAAAAGTCCTGCCCTGGGCCAGGACAGAAGGTTTTTCTATGTGTATTAACTATTCACACATGATAGTCCCAGAGCCATAATGCTGGAAGAAAAGGAGCTCTCTGTTACTTCTGTAAGAAGAAAGCAGTTCACTCCAGAAGGCATAATTTATGCTGAAATGCATCAGGGATCACTCTGAAGTGTTTACAGAGCACACTTATAGGCTGACTCATGTGTGCCACCTTGAACTGGCAGTCACTCTGCCCTGTCCCTGCCTGCAGTCCCCATGGGTTCTAGCAGGACATGGGGCCTGAACTAAAATGACGGTCTTACGCAGCCTATATCTGGTCAGAAGCACTGCCAAATGAGTTGCAGGTCTGGGGTTTCCTCCTTTCTGGCCAGGCAGAGTTTGAGCTGAGCTGAGCAACTCTGAGCTGAGTTTGCAACTGAAAAGGGTGCAAGCTACTGAAAGGGGCCAGTGAAGCATGGAAAGGAACTTCCTCGGGCTTAACAAGGAGCACATGCCTGATGCCAGCTGAGGGGCTCAGCCCTACAGCTGCTGAAAGACAGAGATGGTATTTAAGCAGCAGTTCTCCAAAAGGACTGAAGAGTTTGGGGGTTTGCAAAGTGAGCCCTTCCTTCAGCTGAAATGACAGAAACAGAAGCTTTCTCCAAAGGCAAGAATGACAATGATCATCCATCTCGATCTCAATTTCTTTGAGCATTTAAACAATTAAGCAGATTTAGCAAAAGATATCCAACCCAATTCCTAAAACCTTATATAAACCATAGATGACAAAACTTTCTGATGCATCTTCATGACCCATTAAAGGGAACCTTCTGGGCAAGATGACAACACTTTCTGGCACAAAGTGTGATCTGGGCATAGCCTGAGAATATGGGCAAGGTATGGATCAGGAAAAAGACAAGCTGATATAACCATTGTCATTTACAATAAACCTGCACCTGATTGGTCCCTTGGCAACCAGGACTACCAAGACTATTTTGGAACATGGAACATTCTCACAGACACACGTGCAGACTCTAGGAAAGACCATTTAAATAACTGAGAGCAAAGCATGCTTTTCCACACACTGGTTTTGATTACTCAGTGTAATGACCAAAAAGAAAAGTTTCTCTGTTTAATATTCCTGAGGGCTTTCATGGGGGTCTGTGGTAATGAAGACAAGCCTAGAAAGTAAGCCAATTATGTGACTGTTTCTTTCCTGAAACGTGGGCCTAAGTAAGACACTAGCTGAAGTCTCTAATAAAATACAATCTTATTTCCTAAAAGACCTGTAATCAAAGTTAGCCCAATTATTGTTGCTGAAGCTGTAACATGCTGGTGTACAAACCATCAACACATTTTATGCTCATTAACTTTTCTTTAATTTGAAAGATGCCTAGGGCATCTTTGCACACAAACAGGGTAAATATATGGTAAATACATAGCAGAAACTACTCAATTTCTTTTAAGGGAATAATGTGTGTGATATTACCACATAGATTTGATTTTACTGTGTAGATGGTTAAAGTGTAAAGCCATACGTATTCTCTGCTCATTGTATAGTTTTTTCTTTGGTACTCCTAAGAAGTACTAATGTTACTGACTTGAATACTATAGTAATTATTCATATCATCATACCAATAAACACTGAGCAAGCTGGTCCTTAAATGCACTCCTCAAAGACATGAAACACATAACACAATCAGTTGCACATGATCAAGCAGGTGTTTAGTATGGACTTCAATGGCAGCTTGCATTTCTAGATGCAAGAAGTCTTTGATCTGCATATCAAAGCATAATGGTAATGAGTGCACTCACTGAACTATACCTTGGTACTTCAGGTACATTTTGCTCCCCTGTTGCTGAAGTGATTAAATAGAACTTCAGCAATACTACTAATTAGCAAATAGCTGTCTCAGAGTCTCAGAGTTTAACTCTTTATTTTGTATTAGCTCAAAAGCATCACCAATTCTTCTCCTGTACACTGTAAGGTCTCTTCATGGTCCATCCTGACACACTAAAGGTCTGTTGTACTGCTTAGACATAGGATTAGAAAATGAGATAATCTTTTATTGCACCACAGCTAGCATGAGCAAGGACCACTGATAAGCCTGTGGATGTTTAATGATGCTGACCAAGCTGGTCAGTGGGGCTATTAAGAACTGTCCCGGCTTTCCATGGCTCTTAGTTCCATTGCTTAACCACATCTGTTTATCCGTGCACCATGCCTGCCAAAGATGTTTCAGGAGGCTCTAGAGAATAAACAAAATAGGGAAAAAAACATGAGATATCACTGTCATTGGTTTTGAAAAATAAAATCTCTATTCTTGCTTACTTGTAGTTCTGTCTCTTATTCCAGTGGAAAGTTCATTTTACACATTGCAGACAAGCTTACTTATGCAAAAGATGATTTGGCAAAGTTAAATAGTCCTAAATTCTGCAGAGACCTTGAGAATCTGCCAGAAAAAAAAAAATCGTTGTTTATTCAAGGAGACTTGTTTAAGAGCTGTATAAATATAAAAGTACTATTGATAAGATTTACCTGCAGCAGCACTAAGAACTAGCTTGACTTGTAGCAACAATAAAACTAGTATAACATTCTTGACTTTAAGCTAAGATTCGTCTTGTGTCCCTCATGTGTCTGTTCTTCACTTGCTCAGCATTACCCTAGCTCATGCTAGTCTAGCATTCTGCAACTCCATTGATACCAAAAATAAAGAGAACTTCTTTGGTATTTGTATTCCTCAGTTCTTCAATAATTTTCTTTGCTCCTTCAATATTAGTATACGCTCATTCTTTTTAAAGGTCAGAATGATTTTCCCAATGCATTCTTACTCTTTTTTCAGCCTAATAGCATAAACATTTCAAAGCTGAATATTCATCAGAAAGTGTTAGTGTGTCTCTACCACCATTTCTGTGTATCTGAAGTTTTTCTCTAGAGTTCCTTAGCCTTGCTGCCTGAAACTGGAGTGACACTGTTCCCCATCATTGAAAAGTCCCAGCATGTTAACAATTCTAAAGGCAGCAGTATGTGAAACATGAGCCTCAGGATCTTTAATATGAAAAAAAGCATATGAGACACTTCCTACATGCTGTTCTATGAACCTAACTTGCTCTTTTCAGTTATGTGCTGATGGAGGTTATTTCTGTAAGGATACACTGTAACAAGTGAAGATTTGTAGTTACAGTGCTGTTCTTTTGATTTCAAAAGATTTAGAAATAAGAGGGTTTGTGCATCTTTTTTGAAATCTATACTGAACGAGACCAGCTGAGGTATAAAAATCAGCAAAAAACAATTTTCTAGTGAATAGATAACAAGTGTCAGCTATTTCCAAAGGGGAGAAAAATAATTGGAGAGGGCCTCTACTGTAAAAGCTTAGTCCTGAAACAGAGTAAGAATGTAAGTTTTTTTGAGCTGTTTCTTGCCACTTCCAAACTCAAAACCCTGCACACTGTGTGCATTTAGTATGGAGATCCTCTGCCGAAAGTCAGCAAGAGATAATAACTTCACTAGACAAATAACTGAGTCTCCATCCAAATAATAATAGGTATATTGCTATTAGAAGTATATGCATTGTGCATGAACCCACTGTGGTGGTTTGGGTTGGCTCCCTGCCAAACCAAGACATTGGCCACACAAATTCCCCCCTCCCAAAAGAGTAGAAAAAGGTACCAAAGGAAAATTGTAGTAAAAAATATATATATTCACATATATTACAGTTATATACAATTAAACACTATGTACTTGCAGAACAAAAATCCCAAATAACCCCAAGAGGGAAAAGGGAGAAAGGGGAAGGGAAAAACAGACATAAATAGGTAAAAACAAAACAAAACAGATATACATACTCAAAAACTCAGTAAAGTAACTAACACAACAAACTCTCACCAGCTTCCCTCAAGGAAACAGTTCCTACACCTCCACGTGGCTGTGGACTACAGGTTCTCAGATAGGCCTCAGCTCACATAGGTAAGAGAGAGGTCAACACACTGAGACCTGCTGTCCTCCAAGCACCCAAAAGGAAGAGAAAGAAGAACCTCCCCTCATTGTCTTATATACACCTGATTACGAAAAGGAATGGGATGGAATACTTCCCTAGCTGTGACCTTGTCACCAAGGAAGGCCTAAGCCAAAACCAAGAAAACTAAACCACCACACAATGGCTTCTTCATATGATTCTTATGTATTCATACTTCCAATACTGAAAATAAACCAGAGTATTTGGAAATAGTGCTACTAAGCATGAACTTCTGTAACACTCCAGCTTCGGAGCTGTGGGTTCTGCTAAGAGTAATACTTTTATATTTTTATATATATATATATATATATGTACAAAGTTCTTTAATACTTTATGAAAACAGCTAGAAAATAAGCCACAGGCTTGTCTCTAAGGAGTTTTTTATTAATTTTGGGGAGAAAATAAGGGAACTTGGCAAAGGTTCTAAAAGGGCAACACACAAGTTAGACAAAATGTTCCACCACAGTACCAACTCAGCACATATTAACCAAAAACACCCAAGTCAATTTTCAATTAATTCACCACATTTAAGTCAAATCTAATACCTCCAGCTCCAAGCCACCTGAAGTATCAAAAAAAGGAGTAAAGAAAATGAAATGGATGGAGCAAGAAGAGAGAGAAGGAGAAAGGACAGGCAGCTATCATCGAACTTCTGTAGAAGACCAGCTCTCACACATCTAGATGGCAGGGCTGGGACACATGGTGCCCCAAAACCTCTGGTTTTATCTGCTCTGGTCTCTATAGCCAAACCCCCCTAGGAGGGGCCTTTGACCCTCCAGCCACCCTGTGGTCCCAGGGCAGGGTGAGGGGCAGTGTTCCTACTGACCCTGCCGACGGGAGCTGGGTAGGGGCTCCAGGAGCTGTGGGGTGTTACAGTTTTCCCAGGCTGTTTGTGACTGGCAGCTGCCCAGGGTTTCCCTGTGTGGGCTCCAGAGCCTGCCGTGAGGGGTATCACACCACGCTACCTCCATGAGGTTCAACCCATCCCTTTCCCCTGCACACACACATCCCCCCAAAAGGTGATTCTGACCCAACAATCACTGACCTGGTGGGTAACAACTTTTTAAGCTGACTTTGTAAAGCCTAAATCTGTTGAACACTAATATAGTAAGCTTGATTTCAGTAAAGCATTTGGCCAATTGGCTTTCATGACAGAAATTAAAGTTGGGCAAGACTAATAACAGGGAAAAAACTAAAACAAACAAAAAAAAACTATAACAAAATAAAACCCACAGAGGTATAAACACAAAGCATTTATTCTTGTGCCGTAAATGTTTTCTTTCATATTTTTAAAATGAGGAACCAGAGGTTCTTTGGGGTTTTTTTGAGCAATTAGTTTCTTAGCAGTGGAATTTAATAACCATGGTGAAACAAGATGAAGTACTTTAAAAGAGATAAAAAAAAAAATTAAATCAAAAATGTAGCTTTTTGCAAGACAATTTTCAGATTAGGTATTTCTTCCTAGAAAGAGATCCTCCAAAAATTAGAAGTAGACAACATCTTTCTCATAAATGGTTCAGATAGCTGCACAATAAGTACAGGAAGGTATACAAGTATTAAGTTCCTCAAAGGAGACAAATTCTTCCATGAATTTTCATCATGACTACATGGCTAGGGCAGAAGTAGTATGTTACAAAGACATTTTTCACATAAAATCTAGAACCAATTCAAAAATTTTTCACTGTCTCCTTTTAGACAAAATTTTGACATTCGAATGTATTTTATACTGAACTATCCAAAACCTTTACAGTCGTTTTTATTTTTAAGGATATGCCACTGTCAATCAGCTCAAGGACCTAAAAAATGTCTACTTACGTAGAAAGAGAGTGCTCTACAATTCATGTGAGATAATATAATCCCTGCTGCAAGATACAGAAAATCAGGCAAGTAGTTATATATCTTTTATTCTTTAAGGATATTCTAGCATTAAAAAAACAACAACCTAACCCAAACAAAAAAAAAATAAAAATTAGTGTGCATTTTATTCAATGGACAGTTAAACCATGAATATGAAGAAAAAATACTTCAGACTTCTAATGAACTAAGAGTATACCCATAAATTATATAAAGGTTTAAATGTACTATATATTATAAAATAGATATTTTATTGTTTGAGGTGACTGCTGCAAACAAATCCCAGCTTTGTAAAACCCACTTTGAATTGATTTACTAATCTCATTTTAAAAGTTGCATGAAAAATATCTGCTTATTGTCTAGATAGTGTAGCTCTAATAACAGCATTTTCAAGTATGGCACATACAATATTCAAGTCCAATAAAATGAAGAGACTGTGGAAAAAATGCAGAGCAAAGCACTACAGAAAATGAGCTTAACACTTTAACTCACGGTTCACACTCGAAATCTTGCAATGAAACCACAAACCCACGAAATTATTTGAAGTAAAGAAGTCCAAAATCTTCACACAACTTGCCCGTAGAAGGGTTGCGAACAAACTAACAGCACAAGCACACCTAATTAGGGCTGAAATGTCAGGTTTGAAAAGTAAGAACATCTTCTCCTTGAAGCTGGTGAATTGACAGGAGAAAAGCAATATGAATAATATCTCAAACTGTCATTACTGATTTAGCACTAAATGTAATTATCATGGTATGTTAAAAGAATAAATAAATCCATGCCCAAAGTCCTTGAGCAATCTTTTATTGAATAAAACTGCTTGATGAAATTTTAAGTCTGCCTCTTTGCACCACATTTAAGTTCCGTATGAATCCACCCTTTTATATTACAAGAAAACATAAATTTTATCCATTTATTGGACAGAATTGAGAGATATATTGAAGTAGAATACAACAGAACAGAATATGCCCTGGTGCTCAGCATACTATGGGAAAATTGCTTCAATTTTTAAATTCACTGAAATTCATTTTTATATCAATACAGCTGTCTGAATTATTCAAAGAAAACAAAATTTCCCTGAATGACACATTAAGTCCAAGAAAATATTTAAACCCACTAAAATTCTGACTAGCAAAATAATTGAAACAGGTCTTCATTTGTCTTGTAGTTACCAAAGAAGTTAGGAATTTTTACAAGACCAGATCATCGAGAGTTCAGGCTTTATTTATGAGAAAAAACCTGATAAAACTGCATTATGATTAAACAAACTGAAGAAATTAATGATTCTACCTTTAGTAGTGTATATTAGAAGTTACAAGGTAATATAGTCACCTTTGAGTTTGGTTGGGTTTTTAATCTGAGAAACATATAGATGCTACCGGTCTCTTCTTTTCCTTCTAATTCAATAAGGAACTGCCAACAGTTTTGTTTACTGGAAAGGTCAGAGAGGAGTTCAGAAGTGATAACAGTGCATGGCTGAACACTTAGTCATTAAGGTGAAAGGTGATGCTAGCATTTTTACCACAGCTAAACAGAAGAATATGATTTTTATTTGGGTTTTTTTGGGGATTGTTTGGTTGGGGTTTTGTTGGCTGGGTTTTGCGGGGTTTTTGGTTTGGTTTGGTTTGTTTTTTTGTAAGACTAAAGACTGCATATTCTGGTGATAATGTGACACAGTCCCTTTCCAATGTGCTCATCTTAACTAGACAGCTGCATTGTCAGCTAAGGCCACTGTGCTTCACCCTGTGCTGAGTTTCTCTCCTCTCAGCAAGCACAAGAAAGCAGTTTCTCCTGGAGGTAGAGCTACCTCAAAACACTGGGAAAAGTGATGTTGCAAGCCTCCCTCACAGAAAAACAAGACTACTACTGGCCAAAACAGTCAGCAAATAGTAAGTCATAAAATAAATGTAGCATGACGTCAGTCTGGATGGAAGGAGCTGGAAATTGCCTTCATTTCACATTTGGAAAACAGCTTCAGTTGAAGACTGTTGAGAAAAGGAGATATTTTAGAAATATTGACTCATTCTGTTTTGACATTTCATTTAATGTCAAATTTTATTTTTGTTTTGAAATGGTATTTTTCATTCCCAAATTGCCTTTTTCTAAAGGGAAGGCTAACAAACATTTCAACTGACATCTCCAAAGATGCAGTTGTTTGAGGTTCTTTCCCTAAACAGACTTCAAATTTACTTTTTTTTTTTCAACCAAAGCAAAACATCTACTATGTGATCAGCTTTAATTTAAAGGCTTAAAAGCCAAAGCCTGTGGAGATCTTTGAATTATCACATCAGAAGATTACCACAAGAGCATGACATTTTGTTATTAAAAAGAAAAAGATTCATAAAAGGACTCCTCTCCTGTCCTTCATCTTTTTCTTCTCCCCAAACCCAGTAACTCTCCTTTATCTGGGATCCATTTTCTCAGTTCTCTTTGTAAGCAGCGAGATCTGTCTCCAAGCAGCAGTTTTGCTGATATCTTCCTCTTCTTATTATTAACTCCTTCCATTTATGTTTTCCCTGTTCTAAGGTCTTTTCTACCCTTACTGTCATTTCAGCCTGGTGGATGTCTGGACCCCATCTCTCCTGGACCTGGGTCAATTCCACAGCCTCTTTCTGAGTGACAGTATGTCCCAGTTCAGCAAGATGTTAATGGTGAACAGCGAAGATAATTAAGCAATCCAAGCATCAATACACGTAACTAATTAGTCTAGGAGAAGCAGGAAGCAGACAGTATGCACTGAACAACTTCTGTTAATGAAGAATGGTCTGACAGAGACAATTCTAATTGTACCATGGTATGTCTAATCTAATTATGCTAATAGTTTATTTGCACTCTAAATCATCTCTGTCAGTTCAGATAGAGAAATCTGGTGATATCACACAGTGCTAGTGAAATCTAATGAAAACATCTTTCTTCCCTATGTATTTGTTTTCTTTGAGCATGAGTGTTGCTTTGCTCTGAATGCTAAGCCAGTTGGGAATTCCTTGGGAAAAAACGGCATATGGAAGTGTTTGCAGGAACGTATTTGACAAACTCCTCAGGTAGGGAATGTCTCTAAATTGTTCCTCCTTTGGAAAGTACTACTGACTTATTGTCAGGAGTACTTTGGAGCTCTTTGGAGCACTTTTAAGTACTTCTAAGGCCAGGACCACCATTTGCATAAGGGCTATTCATCCTACCCTGATTATTATTTTTATAAATATATTCTTAACATCAGCTCTTTGAATAAGCCCTTTCCAGGCAGGGTTGTTCTTCATTGTAGCAGACAGAGCAACCTTCTTAACAGGCCAACACGATACCTACACTACATCATCCACAACACCTTCATCTGCATTAATGGAGAGAAGGTGGATGCAGTACTTGGAGGATTCTGAAAGTCAAGTGATGGTCATGGTCTACTAGGAAAGTTAACCCAACAGTCTGAAGACCTATAAACCATGCATGATATTGCAAACTGCAAGGCAGAAAATTATTCAGAAAATTTGAGAGTATTCTGAGACATAAAAATGGCCAAGGAAAAAGGTAAGACAGTTTCTTGACAGTAAACCAGACAGTCAGACCAGACAGAGGAAAATGACTAGATGTCATGTAATTCTGAGCTCACCCATTACAAGTGGACTATTACCAACTGTATAAAAAGTGTATCATAAAGACAGGTTTAACTTCATTTGAAAAACCCAACTTTGAAATCAGTGTAGACAAGTAAAAAAATAACAAAAGCAAATTCCTTCAGTACATTATAAGGGGCAGGAAGATATAAGGCATCTCAAAGGTAAAATAAATTACAACTATCAGTACAGCTGCGTTCTGTTCAAGTCACATGTATTCAGAGCTGCATAGCTAAAAGGTGTCATGTCACACTACAACAGCCAACACTGAAACATCCCAGAAACTGCTTAGATACCTAGACAATCAGCTAAAAAACTTCAGTTGAGAGAGATCCCAGAAGCATCTCCAGTCCTGGCAGGTGCATGAGGATTACAAGAGCTTCAGGCACTCACATACCTGCACTTGAGAGATCATTTGAGAGTTATTAATGTATTCCAACTGGTCTCCATGGCTGTGGATATCCCCTACACCTCTATCACAGCTGTCAATCCCTTATGAAGGTGGTGATCCTGGCATGCTATACTGGGCACCTATGTGAACAATGAATATAAAGCCTCATAACAAGCTGCAGGTCCCAGAAAGGCTAGAACGGTTGGAATCACCTGGAAAGGGTGCCTTTAAGGACCTGCCTCTCCATCGGTTATTATGGGAAGAAGGAAACATACACAGAAAGCATTTCAATTCCTGAAGTGAATGGAAGAACTCTGAGACTGCAGAAATCAGATGAATTACCATTGTGGGTGCCTGCAGAGAAGATGCATATTCACAGAAAGTCAGACTGATGACTGTAGAGTATTAGAACTGTAGATGGCAGCTCTGCATTCAAAGAAAATCAAACCAATGCATATTTCATCCTGAAGAGAAACTCTGCTTTTAAGGTAGGAATGGAGAATGTTACCAGTATCTTAATAATTGTAAGAAGCATTTTATGTTGACATTGAAAAGAAAACCTCTGAATGAAAATCTTGTTGAGACACGATCTAATTTGTCATTCCTTTTGCACCATTAACCCAAATTTCTACCGCTGGTTGCCTTGTCTATAGCAGAAACATATGCCTACCAAGAAGCCATCCAGTCTCATCTGTCTTCCTGCCTCATACCCTCTATAGCTGGTAGTGTCAACTACCAAAATCTGGTTGATCCTTCTGAAAAATTTCTTTCTGAGGTAAAATATCCAAGAAATGTGCCACAATCACCCAAAACTTTTTGGGCCCCAGAAGCCTCAGTCATTCAGGTGAATAGGAAGGGCTCCTTAGTTCCTGTATTTAGGCTGCAAGAAAAAATTACAGTGGAAAAGTGCCTGCTGCCTAAGTGCTTAAAATATTCAAACTTCTATTATCACTGTCAGTTATCTGATCAACATTTTGAAAACTCGCAGTAATTGATTTTTTTATCCATTTCTACAAGAAGACCCAGATGATCGTTACTTATTGCATCAAAAACTAGGTTGTTTGAGAGGAACAGTGGAACACATACATGTTTTAAATACCAGCTTCTAAATCAAATTACATGGAGACAGACAGCAAGTGACCCTTCAAGATGAAACTCTTAATGAAGCAGTTTAACAGCTACCAGACAAACAAGAAAATTCAAAAGCCAAACTATGCTGAAAGACAGGTATTCAGTGACAGGATAGAAAGCATTTAGAAACGCAATCCCCCAGGTAAAGCCTAGGAGACATATTGCATTAAAAATAGAAGAAAAAAAAGAAAAAAAGCAAGACTAGAAACAAGCCGGTAAACAAGAATCTTTTGTATCCTGTGAGGGGGACATATCAGAAATAGGATTATTCTCTTCTCACTGCAGACTTTGTTTGTGATACATTTTTTTCCCCAATCCTCCAAAAGTTTGACATACCCTTCCCTTTACTGCTGTAATTTAAGAAAATGAGAAGCCATTTCCTACCTTTATATATGTACTAATGTGTATGCATACATATGTACTTATACAATTCCACACACTCAGTTTTGTTATATTCACCAAGCTACCAAAGTTTTCAAGGTGATATTACTGGCTATCTGGAGCTATGTGGAAAATGACTAAGTATTTTGCTTAGGAGAATGGACCATTCAAAGGTTTGACGTACCATCGTGCATCAAGACTATATACATATATAAATGGAACTGCACTAGAGTTCAAAGGTAAATGCACCCACATATTTGCAGGACTGAAGTTTCACTTTCATCCTTATCACTGATAGTCCAGACCTTTCTTCCATGCTTGTTTGATTTGGATTTTTCTCCTCTAAAAGATGGATCAAATATCAGAAGCTCTCTAGGAGGGGTTTTCTTTCTGAATACATAGGACAGCTATGGCCATTCTGAAAAAAAAATCTATTAATTTCTGATAAGCACAAAGTCTTATTCGGAAATTATTTGTGTCAACTGCTTTAACACTTCCCATTCATCTAATAGATTTCAGTGACAATATTCCCTCTGTGTAAGCTGATTGACACTGGATAACACTCACATTTTGGTTACCTATAATTTCCCTAATGCTAGCCATTCATTTTAGAGTCCCACAGTCCTTCAGTTGTTTTCATTTCAATTTCAAATTGCTCAGCTTTTCCACAGAACAAAGCACTTCGTGTTAGTAACATTTTCTAGACATTGTACTGAGAACCTTCAGAGTCTTCCTGATGGAGAGAAGGCACTTGTAATACAGTGAAGGGAAAACTGTCCTCTACTTCAAGGACAGGCATTTTTCTTGTCATGCAAAAATTCATTCAAATTTTCATATTCTGGGCCTCCTCTCCCCAGGAAAAAATTACTTGCAGTGTGTTATTGAGACTAGGTAGGTAAACTTCAGCAGTTCTTTCTTCTGAGCATTCCACCTGTTGCCGTAGGGTTTTCATGAATTTGTAGATTTTTTATACTTCTAGGTAGTTTCTCACATATAGCATAGCTTGTAACCTCTAACCCTGTGTTAGCTGTTTTAAGGGTC
>JAWWMP010000081.1:21533249-21578459 GCA_035047865.1 Dendrocincla tyrannina
CTCTTTTATACTTTTTATACTTTATATACTCTCTTATACTCCTTTATATTCTGTACCCCAAAACCCTATAAGTAAAAAAACTCTTCTCTGCTTTACCTACATAAAGTTGTCTTGGAAAGTTTTTTTTCCCTTTCCTTACGGCATCACACCTTAGCACATCTCCATCTTTGCCTTGCATTTCTCCAGACAATACAGGACTTTTACTGCACAAGAACTTCAAAACATACAGCCAAGGAAATATAATAAAAACTGTCCGTTAACGAGTTTGAGACTCGAGTCAAGACTCTCTCATTTGTCCCCAGCAGCCACAATAAATATTCCTATACTATTTTTCCAAAGGATTCCCTATAGGCAACAAGGCTAATTCATGTTGTTTAATAGTCTTTTGTTTCTAGGAAACCTGTCGTGTATTGCAGGAGATGGAAGATGTATTAAATGAAAAGGAAAAACAAGTTAAGGGAGTAAAATAGTGTCCTACATAACTCCATTCTACCAGAGGCCTACCACAGATGCCAATAAATAATTTATCACAAAAATATTTGGTTGATAGCTGTATTTAGATTTTAAAGCTCAATTTTTAAATGCTTGAGATCTGGCTGTGGAAGTATTGTACACTTACTATTGCAATTGAAATTAATCATAACTAAGTTTTTGGAATATAGAATGTTTTTTAAATGATAAATGGCCTAGAGAAGGAAAACTAGGGAAAAAAACACCAGGCCACAAACCCCCATGTCATTTCTGAAGAAACCCATGAATTATTAGTTTTACTGTTTCAATAACAAGAAAACATAAGCATGGATTTTTGAAATTTCAAGGGGAGTTATTCAAGTCAGAAAGACTATAGAGATGCTCAGAATGTTAAAATTCTATTTAAAATCATTATTCTAAGGATGTTAGAAAATTAGTCCAAGGAGTCATTGTAACTATTTGTTGTAGGGACTGAAATGAGTTTAGGGGAATAATGAATTTCTGAAAATATGAGTCTATAATCTGAGGCCATTGAAACCTCTATGCTGCAAACAGACTCAATAGTGAAAAAACCTCACTTGCCCAATATTTGTTGAGGAACTGGAGCCCAGTGTTTTTGTGGCAAAAACACTGACCTCTACTACTGCTCTCCAAGAGAACTCAGTTATCTGAAGCAATAATAAGTTATTTTTTCCCCTCTGTGGAACAGCCGTCAGAAAGCAATATATTGCACTACTTCGTAAAAAAGGAGTCAACACCACAGCATCTTTCACTGTAAACCAAAAAGTTCAGTTGGTCAAGAACATAAAAATGTAATTTCATTTATAGAAAAAATAATCCATTTTTTCCCACAGGAAATTTTTAGATTCTTTTTTTCTTCTCTGTTTCAGTCAGGAGGAAAAAAGCAAATATATTTCTATTAAGTCTATCTGAATCTAAATATTTCAGTTGTCAAACTGAAATAAGCTACTATTCTTCTTTAATATACTACCCATTTATCTATGGAATAAAGTCCCCAAGTGCTGGACTGACAGAGCTACTTTCCTCCCGATGCAGTTGGAGGGGGAAAAATCAGAACTCTTATAGATAATTGAATACTTAAATATAAGTATGTTTGAGAAAATATGCACTTATTTGTGAGAAAAATTGTTATAGAGTTATAACATTTAACCTATTGGAATTGTATAATTTGTTTTTATACTCAAAGGAAAATATTTCTTAGTTGGGGCTTTATTTAATAGAAAATCTCAATAGGCTATTAATTTTTATTTAATGTGACAAAGAGCAGACTATGATTAACCTCTTCCCATAGTTACAGGAAATATTGCTTTCTTCTGTAGGCATACTGTCAATAGAAAAAATACAATAAAATGAAAAGAGAGTATTTGGCAAGCACAAGACAGATCTTGTACTGTTACTTTAATTACACGTTTTACAAAAAGTCTGCCTTCATGAGCTTGGACTTTTCGAGTCCATGGTATAAATCACTCCCATGATGGAAACTACTCAGACACCTACCTAGCACAGGATGAACAGCCCACTTCTCAGCTGTTTTACCCCAGTATGGCTCAGAGCCAGGGATCATAACTAGCAAGAAACCTGAAGAATCTGACAGTACATTTCTCTCACACTTTCTCTCCTCAGGCCCTCTTAATCTACCTCTATTTTATCATAGCAGTACGAAAACAATGTAAATCCAATACTTCTTCCTCTTTGAGAGGAATATTTTGATTTACTGCAAGGCTATTGGTGAAATATTAAAAAAAATAGCATAAGAAAATTTTCATCTCAATTAGTGGCACAGCAGAACTCTGCAGATGGCTGTGTCCATCTAGAAGATTTTTCCATTTCAGATCATGTTATAATCTTTTATAAATGCAATTTAAAAATAATAAAAAGAGAGATAAGAAAAGTATGTATTTCCACAAGTATTGACACTGAAGGAGCCCAGCTTCCTATGGATTTAGATGTTGTGTAATTTTATATATCAGGCTATCTATCCTGGAAGAAAAGTAAGCTCCAAGTTTTGCACTGGAAACTTGGTCCTGTAGGGTGTAAATTGACCACATATTATGTGGGATGATGGATAGAGTTAAAGCTAGAGGGGATTCAGACTTTTAGGGTAAAAAGCAGCTGCAACTCTGTGGATGGACTGAGGTCAACATGCTCCCCAATTCAAGGATTATCACCTGCTCAGAGAAGCAGAAGGGAGTGTAGAATGAAGTGGAGACTACATGACCTCCCTCCAGTGAAATCCCAGCAGAATGGGGAGACATTGTGGTACTGAGACTGAAAAGTACCTGTCTGCCAAGGGAGAATCAAGATGTTCTGCTACTGATGCTAACAACCGTGTTGAACTCCCTCCTCGGGTGTCAAGCCACAACCACTACCTCCCTCCCATTAGGTACACCAATCAGAAATACTAAGTATTTATGAATAGAGCCACTCAAACTCTACCCAAACATAAGGAAAACAGCATAAAAGTAAGTTGAGGATAGAGGGAAAGTGGGAGAAGACCTCCACCAAAACTGCTGGGATCCATCGACAGGCCAAGTCCATCTTCCTCCTGCCTAGAGGGATGCCTTGGGTGACAATTATACTCTATGAGTGTTAAATGCTGCTTTTAGGACTAGAACTTTTGCTTGTGCTTACGCTACAACATATTAGTAAATTGCTTTGTATTAGAGCTTGTGCTTGCTTAATATATGTATCAGCAGTCTGCTTTAAAACATATTTTTGCAGTAGATACTATCACCAACAACCTTTGAACCTTATCCATTTGTCACAATGTGTATTAAAATAGAGTGTTACTCCATAAACTGTTAAAGTGAGTCCTTGCAGTTTCCAGCAGTGGAAAACGCCTCGGCAGGACTCACTAAGCGGTCTTTGCTCTGTTGAGCCCCCCCTGAAAGGGTGGTCAAAGTATCCTTTGACTTTGTGAATTTGTTGGTGAAGGGTCTCATTACAAGACGCTGACAAACTGTCAGACAGAAGGGCCTCCACTTTCCCAGGGGATCAAACAGGCAAAAATATAAAGTCCCACCTCTCACATGACACATTGGCCCCATGTTAGGGTGTGACATGAACTCAT
This sequence comes from Dendrocincla tyrannina, assembly GCA_035047865.1. Taxonomy (NCBI): domain Eukaryota; kingdom Metazoa; phylum Chordata; class Aves; order Passeriformes; family Dendrocolaptidae; genus Dendrocincla; species Dendrocincla tyrannina. Next base: position 21,536,812 of record JAWWMP010000081.1, read on the forward strand.
AGCATTGCTTGGATACAACAGGGATTGTAGATACAGTTATGCTTTACTGTTCTTGGTATCAAAACCAATATATGTTCCTTCTCTATGCCCCTTATCAGATCTTTCCACTCAGAGTTTCCTGGAGTCCTGTGACCTGAGTGTTCATAGTATAAACAATCCCTCAACTGAGTCACTTCTACAGACTTCCTCCTCCACTAGTTACACATTTTCACAAAGCTTTGAGAGTTTAATTATGTTTTGGGCATCTACCTGTTTGCAAAATTTGGCTGAAATATTTGAAGGAGACAGCAGTTGGTGGGTGGAAATGCTGGAGAAAAGGGAAAGGTACTGGTTACATTCACAGACATGAAACGTGCACTTAAAAATAGGCAAAGGAAACAAAGAATTCCAGCTAGGCTCCACAGATTTTATTTCTATAATTTCTATATTACAAAGAGGTAAAACTTGCTTTACCATATATTACCAGACAACATGCAGAAACAAATAAATGCATTATTCATTACAAACTGTAACAATTAATGTGTTTTCAAATTCATATTGCTTTTTCTTATAGCTGTAAAGAGATTATTTTGTTTAAATGCATGAACTGTAGCTTCACAAAGTTTACTAAATAATTTTAACCACATCTTCTACATTGGAAGAGTAAACATTTCCCCTCAGAATGGCTCCACACTGAACCCATAAAAATTTGTTGACCTAAACCAACACAGAACACTATTTACATGCTCCTGCAAGACATAGTGGGTGATAAAATTCCTACACTTATTTTCAGGTACAGGCACAGAAAACTTTATTTCAACTACTTGTGATTATGTTTTAGTTTCACCTATAAGAAGCAATTTTATTATAATATATGTTCTTATTATAGGGTACTTCAGACAAAAGTAATTAAGTACAAATGAACCAGGCTTTCAGATACTATCAGGGCACTATGATAAATAAGCACTTCAGTGTAAAAGCATAGATCTTTGAGTGTCCTTTTGATCTTATTAAATGTCTTTCCTCAAATCAGTGTTCTAAAAAATAAATATTATTCTCTCAAACATCTGTAGGTAGCACCAAAAGATGCATCAGGACTTTTGCAACTGGTCATTGTCAATTGCTTGTTTACAGGTTAATAGATGTTGCTGTGTTTGTCACAGCAAACACTTCTTTTTTTTAGGTATTCCCAATTTAAATTGTTCAATACAAGCAATATTTACCTCTTTTTCCTTAACATTGGATACAAAAAATGTACCCATGTACCTTCTGCCTAAGAACAGCTTTTACCTTTGCTTTTTTAAATTGATTTTGTGTGTGCTATAACAGACATCTCCTGAAACTTGCATTTCTACCCCCCATTGCCTTTCCCTTCAAGCACTTAGCACCTCAGCTTTTCCTCTCTCAAAAATAAGCTAAGAAAAAAAATCTTTTCCCCATCTCTATCCCTCCCAGTAGCAATGCAACTAATAGCTGACAAAAAAAGACTTTCCCCTTTCCAAAGATGGAAAAAATAAGACTCAACTGATAATTACCTGCTCCCCAAGCCTTCACAAATCAAAGCTAAACTCCTGCTCAAAGAAAGATTCCTTTAGAAAATATACTAAGTCCCAGCTGGTTCCAAATTACACCATTAAACAAATAAGAGGAATTTACATCAGGCTGCTATCTAAACTGCACTAAATATGTTTTCCCACCTGAAGAATCTCAGTAACAGTAAAGCTGGGCCTGTACTCTGTTCTCAGAAAGCTTTCTCAAATGACTAGTTAATTTAAATTGTTCCACATTTAATATCTATTTTCATTAACTTTGCTAAAATAAGTCTGCTTGAGTGCTGAAACTTTCCCAAGAAGCACATACAAGACTCCTGCCATGAAGTATTTACCAGGCTGCATCTTAAATCCATACAAAAACTAAAGCCATAAGAGCTCTTGGGATAAATTTATTGTTAAAACATATCTTCATCAGACTTTGAAAGTTAGCAAAAATCCAAATACTTTCTGGCACCTTGCTCAGCTTTATAGAAATCTGCCAAAAGCTTAGAAATTGTGTGCCTTTCCACTGACAGGTTGCTTTCGTGTCATGTCAGATACTGAAATCTGAAATGGCTTACAGGAAGGCACGATTCCCAGCTTTACTCACTTCACACAAGGACTTTACACATCTACTTTTCTTTTCAAACTGAAGCAGCATCAGTGTTTGAAATCTCAGTCTTCATGAAGTGGACTTAAATAGTGACCTTCATTTGATATACCAGTACCCATAGCAGGATGTCAGCCTTACATTTGCACCTGCAGTCTCCCCCCAGTTCCCACGGCAGCCTTACCCTTGACAGGTACTGTTTTTCAGAAGGCTCTTTCAGGCAAGGCCCCTTGGTCACTTCTATAAACAGATAAGAAAAACAGAGTTACTAGTCCACATATCTTGTCCCATCTTGGCTATGTCACACTCTCTGCCTTTCTCCCTGTGTTCATCAGCTGATGGTGACACTGTGCATTCCAGTCTCTTCTATAACCCCCAAATTACATCTCTTTCATCTTCACAATGACAAGTTTAACAGACAACAACTGCAAAGCATGATTTCTCACCTGGAACTGTGGTCCTCACCATTTGACTTGTCTTTGGTGCGCCCGTTTGTCTTGTGGTCATATTCTGTCACAGCTCCTCACTCTGAGCTACATGAATCTTACTCAAAGGTTTTGCAAAGCACTGGAAGTTTATTTGTAGGACAAGAATTGTAAGTGACTTTCCATGCATATGAGCACCTGCAAACCAGTTCCTTAATTTGTGTCACTGAGGAACACTAGGCTGCATCTTATGATCTTAAGATGCATTATAAAATCACAGAATTGTTTTGGTTGGAAAAGACTTTCAATACCTTCCACACAGCACTGCCAAGTCCACCACTAAATTACATCCCCAAGCACCACATCTACACATCTTTTAAACCTCTGAATGGTGATTTAACCACTTTCCTGAGCAGCTCGTTCCAATGCTTGGCAACACTTTCAATGAAGACCTTTTTCTTTACACCCAAACTAAACCTCCCCTGGTGCAACTTGAGGCTATGTCCTCTCATCCTACTGCTTGTCACTTGGGAAAATAGTCCAACCCCCCACCTTGCTACAGCCTGCTCTCAGGTAGTTGTAGAGAGCAGTAAGGTCTCTCTGAGCCTCTCTTTCTCCAGGCTCCCTCAGCCACTCCTTGCAAGACTGCTCCAGACCCTTTCCCAGGTCCATTGCCCTTCTCTCCTCTCAAGACTCGCTCCTGCACCTCACTGTCTTTCTTGTAGTGAGGGGTCCAAAACTGAACACCAGATTTGAGGTATGGCCTCACCAGTGTGAGTACAGGGGGAAAATCACTGTCCTGATCCTGCTGGCCACACTATTTCTGATGCAGGTCAGGATGCCATTGGCCTCTTTGGCTACCTGGGCACACTGCTGGCTCATGTTCAACTGGCTGTCAACCAGCACTCCCAGGTCCTTTTCTATCAAACAGCTTTCCAGACACTCCTCCCCAAGCCTGGAGCATTGCATGGGGTTGTGAAGCACTTTGGCATAGTCCTGACAATTATCTGAGGGTTTGGATAGTGAACAGGATTTTCTTTTGCTTCTTTTTACTGTTTTAGAAGCAGATTTCTTGTGGCTTTGCAAAAGAATCCTTGGTATGAACCTATACAAAATAATCCTTTGTGTACCTAGAGCTGGTTTTATCTCAAAATTTAGAATATAAAAACTGGATTAACGTATCTGCAACCTTTCTGCCAGGAAAATAATGGAAGAAACAGGTTCAAATTTGAAAGAGTCGCTAATGAAACTGATTAAAAACCCGATACATGATGCTGGAAAAACCCAAATAAACATTCTGATGCTCAACAAACTAATCTAAACTAATCAGCTGGCTTAACAAACCATATTACATTAAAAAGAGAAAAGTACCAAAAAGGTAGATAACGAGGGAATTCATCCACCATGCATAGAACAACACATTATCTCCTACAAAAAAAAAATAAGTAACACTTTTACAGTACTGTTTTGGGGAGGCAATTGACAAGGCCAGTTGACTGCTTTCCTTTCATGCAAAAACAGCTTCCACACTCCTCAACAGCAAACCCAAGCTGCCTTGCCCTGCCTGATTTACTACGTTTCTCTCAGCTGAACTAGTAACTTCTATTAGGCAACACTTGCTTCTAAATGCTCTGATTAATCTCTTTCGCTTTGCTCATTTTAGTTTTTAGCAAAACTGCATGAAACACTGAAGACTATCACAGTATCCTCACTTAGCCTACATCCCATTAACATGTCATTCTGTTTCTTATTTGACAATAAGCCCTTAAGTAGCTTTTCTTACTGCAAACAGCTTAAATAAACATACTCATGCAAACCCTCCAAACATTTTTTCATTTTTCAAACTGCTCTTTCTGTATTGCAGAAATGGATGATGTGCAGGTTAGGACAATCACTTCTTTCCATCACAAGCAGTTTCAGGATGTGCACAGCTTCATTTTATTTGTTACTTCCCTCTTTCAGAAAAGGTATTTCCCATTTGGTAACTCTGTTCCTCTCTGGAATACAGAAGATCTGGTTTTGCTTTAACTTAAAGCTTTTAACTCACACCAAATATGTACACAAAGAGACATAAAAGTATTGAGCAAGTTGTTTGAATATCACTCTAAAGAGCATTTTAGTCTGGTGCAATTTCCCCGACTAAGGATATAATTATTTAGTGGCTGATAGGTCAGCAAGTCCTTTAATCAGTACATGTCATTTCAGAAGATGTATCAGCTGGTGCAATTTTCACAACGGATGAAATATAAAACTGAATAAATGAGATTATGGCAAAGAAAAAGAAAGCACACATTAACCTATGCTAAAAAAACCTCCACCCTCTACACCAAGAAAAACCACCAAAAAAACCCACACACACACAAAATAAATCCCCCAACAACAATAAAAAAAACCCCACACAACTGAAAGGTCATAGGCCTTTTTTTTTTTTAACTCAGCACTTTAAAAATATTGAAAAAAGACTGCCAGAGTAGAGTTTTGGCATTGAGGAATCATGTTTGCGATGATTCGGATGAGCTCTGAATGTAAGCAAAACACAAGAATGACAACACTGAAGAGGAAGGAATTATTTTTAAGTGAAACATCTTTGGGGAATAATATTGTAGGGAAACTGAAGGTACTGCTCTTAGCCTGACTGCTACAGCTACAACAATTAATAAACTGAATTCCTGACACAAGAAAAAAATCTCTAATCTCACAAAATTACATCAGAACTTCCAGAGCCACAACAAGGTAGGGAGACAGAAAAACAGAGGTTGTGTGTGTATCACTGTTTCACAAGAGAAAATGAAGAGTGTGTGGGATGAGTCTTCAACAGGTCATGGAGCACTGCATGAGCCTCTGGCTGCACAGACTGCAAAGGTAAGGTCTGCACATGCTTCTGGAAGAAGGGCACAAACACAGCACTGCTTTTCTTTCCTTCCACTTATAGCAGTCAACTACTTCTCTGGATGAAAAAAAGATTTAAAAATAACTGTCCTGGTTTCAGCTGACAATAGCACAGCTCTTTCTCTCTCCCCAGCACAGGCAAAGCTGCACCTAAGCCCTGCCCTGCCCTCTGACCCTTCACCTGGGTGCCAACTGCACCTTTAGCTGACTGATGTGTCCACAGCAGGAGGTTGCATTCATGTGTCGACCAAGGCACAGCTCCAGGCCCATGCACCCACAGACAGCCCAGCTTCAGAGGGATGCTAGGAGCCTTGGCAACACATGCTGCCCAGCCAGGCCACTTTCTCTTCCTCTGGAGCAGGGTGGCAACTGTCAGGGAGAGCACACTGATTTGGAAACTAATGATTCACCTGCCAAGCCAGTAACTCAGCTGTGCTCTCCCCTGCCTGGGCTCTCCACAGGAGCTGAAAAAGGCCAGTGGCCTTGTTAGCACTACAGCGAGGTAATTTTCTTACAACACTAAATAATTTCTTCCACCATCTTTGAAAATGCAGGTAATCCATTTAATAATTAAAGTGGTGGGTCAGGGGTTACTGTAGGAAACACAATTACTGTATAAGAGAGTGGCAGTCTTAGATGAAGTTTTGCACCTTCATGGTTCTTTTATGTTTTATGAACACTTGCTTTGTTGGTTCCCCAGATCTCATTACTGCAGTAAGCAATTTGTTTTCCTTTTTCAAAAGCTAATGTTGGATCAATAGCTAGCCTCTACTACATCTCTTATATATTGTTCTGAATAGACCTTGAGCCACAGGTACTAGAGCTTTCACATGAAAGCAACTTAAGTAACAAGAGTGTTCAAAATTAGGTTATTCCTCTATTTATTGTTAACCTTTGGCTTGATCTGGGGAATAGCAGAACATTTCTTAAAAGGAGCTCAGAGAATTAGAGGGCATTTTTTCCTTAACATAAGATAAAGTGTTTAGCTCAAACACACTAAAGGAATGCATGGAAGCAGAAAAACATGTGAGGTACAGATAAATCAATAGAAAAGAATAAAATCTAATAAAAGAAAGAAGGGACATCCTGTGGAAGAGATGCTGTGACAGCAGATAGGGTGCCTGGAGACACCACACCACAGCAACAGTAGCACTAGGACAAAGTAGATTCATGGGACTTCAGGCTGTCATCACTGGGCAAAAGAAAAGAAAGACCTTTTGCAATAAATACAATATATCTCAATCACAAACAGTAGTATTCCTTGCAAGCAGAGAGCAGGGGGGTTTTTTTAAGAAAAAATATGAAAAATCTAGTGTCAAGGCTGAGTTGCTACATGAAGAAGCAAAATCTCCTTTGGAATATTAGTTGCTGCCCATACAAAACAGAAGTTTAAAATATGGCATTCTACTCAGTGTCAGATTACAAAATAATCTGAAATAGCAAGGCCAGATGTGAAAGTGCCATAGTTATTAAACGAAGATTAACAGGGTGAGGTACTAAAGACTGTGCTCAACGTTTTTTTGTTCTAGGTGACCACAACACCTTTCTGGGAAAATTTGTTTTTCAGAGATGTGAGTACCTCTATATCCATCAACCTAAAGAAGGCTCAATCCTCAGTAAAGCCACCAGTGTCAGACCTCACTCTCCAATTCTCAATAATTCAGACTGTAAGTATTAGACACTGAAGAGAATAAACAAACAAACCAGGAAATGAAAATAATCTGTGCTCTGAAATCCTTGTAATGAGGTGTGCTTCATTACATGTATGATGCATGAAGCACCAACCCAAGTTTGCACGAAGTATCACCCAAAACTCACACTTTCTCTTATTCAGAGATTGAAATAGCTGTTGAACATACAGATTTGCTAGTTGTTTCCTCATGAGGAATCCCATTCTACCCAGCTCCCTGCCAAAATACAATAGATTTCCACACGAGCTAATTGCTTACTTGTTCTTTGTTACCTTTGTTTCTTTGGTACAGGTTATATTGCCTCAATGAAAATACCTAAAATGGCCAAGCAATTTAAAAATGTTTTAGAGGTAACCTTTGTGTTCTAGGTAAGTGCTAACTTAAGGCTAGACGATTTTTATTGATTTTAAAAGCCTTCAATTCTGTAGATAGATTGAAGGAGTCTCATAAGGATTCCATTACTGAATGTAACTTGTACTCAGTAGAAGGAAATATACTGAAGCTTGCTATAAACAGTAGCATTTCAACTGGCTGATTAACTTCTGATATTGAAAAAACAATCCTATAGAGGCTGACCCAAAATAATACAAGTACAGTACACAGAATCTGCCATCTCAAGGATGTGAGGTGAAAAACTTTTGACTCAGCTCAGAGACAAACCTGGCTTGCAAGAAATTTTTGTATGGGACAATTTTTGTATGCACTGCTCCCAAAATTATCAGAATTGCCCCTGTACAGACTAATAAGGATTGACTGATAAGAGGCAGCTGAGTGATTAACAATCCACACTTAGGTGCAGAAGAAACTATTTGCAATCTGTGCCAGGTGCTTACGCTCCCATCTCTGCAGATGGTGATCTGGTCAATACAGTCAATGGTTCCTGCCTGCATAGTTCACGAGGTTAAGAGCTCTCTCATCTTCCCTGACTGTACTGATTTCATCTCCAGTGCTTACACCTGGAGCAGAGACCCCTGGCTCACCTCAGCATACACCTTCCATTTGTGAGCTGAACCCCAGCTTAAGTCTCCTTCCTCCAACTATGGTATTTTGCTCTCAAGCTGTGACGTTTTGCAGCTGGACAAAGATGAAGTTCTCATAAATAGGGTACTTACCATCTGCTTCCTGTATCTAATCTTCATGTGTTCCCTAACTTTTCTTCTCCTTGACAACACGCTGACTTTCTAGATAAGTCATGACCCTTCTCTACATTGCCTGAAAATGTGAAGTGCTGCACAATGTGGCAGAATAGGCAATGCTGTATGCCTCATAGCAAGGTGTCTTCGAAATCATGTAGGCCTTAAAGTGGGATTTCTCCTCTTTTAAATGAGAAAACCTAGCAGGAGAGTTTAAAAAACATTTAGTACCCAGCCTCATCACCATCTGGTCAGATTTGATTATTATACAATTGAGCAATCTCCTGCTAGCTGCACCACAGGGGAATTTCTTAAAAGGCCTGCCGTTTAACATTTATAACTGTGGCAGGAAATAAGGGGGATATATGACTAGCATTTTGTACCAAAATCAAAGGTCCTTGCTTTGGTTTAGAGATACTGATTATTCCACAAGCAAACCAACATATTTGTGTAGATAAAATAATTTACATGGAAAAAACCCAGCAGGTTTGCAAAGTGTCATTAAGGCTCCTGAACCAAACAGAACATTTACACCATCACTATAAATTGATCACACAAGTTCCCAAAACCAATGCATGTGAAAAATAGTTCCCTTTAAGAGAACAGCTGCTTCATTGTTAATAGGAGTTTCACACAAAAAAAATTAATAGTTGATGAAGACTGCCTGTTCAGCCCCATATATTCACAATGAATATTAGAAGCTCTTAATTAAGTTCCATCCCATCACCATGAAACAGAGTTACTATAGGAAGCAGAAGTTGCAAGAACACAAAAATAGGACAATGTTTGATCACTAAGGTAAGAATACTGTCAGTAATTGTTTGGCAAGAAAACATCCATACACTGGTATTTTCACACAAGGATAAATAAGAAAAAGAACAACTGTGAATGTCATTTATCTGGAAAGAAACAGTCATTGGATACAGTACAGACCAAAAAGGAGGAGCAAAATACAAATGTGCTTGTCACAAACACAGAAAATCTTAAAGAACTGTGACGCCAATATCACAGCATAATAATAAACAGATATTATCTGCCCTAGAGAATTATTTATACCTTTATATTAAATGAAGTAAGGGTTCATTTGGGATTTGTTGCCTTGTTCTGATAATTTTAATAGTTTTCGAGACCACTGTATTTTCAAGTTTAAAATGTTTTAAACTGCATTTTATTGTCACTTGGAATCACACATATCAGTAATGGTTGCTCCTTTCATGCTCTGGGAGAATCACCTGGACTAAACATAAAAATTAAGTAACATTTTTGTCCCCTCTCACTTCCACAGAGTTCTATCAGTGTTACTGTGATTTTTGGTTATGGTTGTGCAAAGACTTGCTTTTATCTGCCAATTTAATCATTTAACTATTTCTCGAAAAGCCAAAACAATGCTAATCAGATAAAATCCTAATGCTTCGTAATAAATCAAAGCCACTTATATCACAAATTCATATACAATATTATGTTGAATTATTCTCTTCACAGTTTCACAGAACCATGATAAGCCCCAGGACCAGAGGTAACTGCAAACAATATAGCAGGAACTGAACTACTTCCTATTTGCTTACAGTTCTCTTGCTAAAACATCAAAAGCATTAGACACAGAAACCTAAGTCAGAAACCTAAAAGTATTGCCCAAGTATTTCAGTAATTTTTTTAAATTTTGTTGCCATTTCTACCAGTTACATATTTCATTGTAATGAACTGATTCAAATTTCACAAAGTCAGGCACGCATCCAGGCCAATTGTCAGGTACGAATGGAATTAGTCAATTTTGGGACATAGGCTTCTGTCATGGGAGCTGAATTCTGAGACACTAACAGCTGCAGAGCAGCTGGACTCTATAGTCCTCCCTTGACTCCATTTGCAAAGGCAGAAGAAATTATACAATTAGGAATGGTCACAACAACATTTACATTTCTCCAGATTAATATCAATCCTTGAGTAGTATGGTGGAGAAGGTTTTTTTTTTTTCTCTCATCTCACACCAGTGGCCTACATGCCAGCCTTGAAAAGAGCAAGTACTGCAATTACTATTAACATCATTCTCTGACTCTGGTACAATTTCAAGGCTACAGGCATCTGAAGAAGTAAGGAATGCTAAGCACTGTCTCATTTCTTCCTGTGTTTTGTAATCTGAAAGAAAAAATTCTCAAATGCCAAAATACTTGGAATACTTAGCATTGCATCAATTCCTAAACCCATTCACATCTTACTTGTTTTTCCTTTTTCCTCTGAAGACAGCAGCAATGACTTTTCCTGTAAGAACAAAAGACAGTTCTGTAGCACAGAAGTTCTCAGAATACTTGTTTCAGGATCCTATCTCCCATAATGTCCAGTATCAGAGATCAAGAATATGAGACACGTAATGACACCACTAAGGTGTCCCCACAGCTTCCTAGCTCTGTGACTGAGGGAACGACAACAGCTATTTAATAGCCTCTGGAAAACGATATTTTGTCTGTGTCAGTCTCTGTCTCTAGACTTTCCTGAACTTTCTTCATCTGCATATAACAAAAAGGGGTAAATGAAATAGTTCTTTGAAAAGCCCTTCCTTTTCTTGTTGCACAGCTACTTGCTAATTTCATTTGCTGCCTCTTTCAAAACTATTATAAGGAGTGAATAGCTTTTCCTTGCAAAGTTTTTTATGCAACTTCATTACAGCAGAGAGCCAACAGGTTATTCTGTCATACTGCTAAGACATTTGCAGCAACAGACAAAAATAAAGGAGGTAAAACCTGGAATGGAAAGGAAAAGGAAGATTATGCATATAAGGAAAATTGTACCCCATGTGGGCATGAGAAACTGTTCAGCTCTCCTGGATATATTCGCACAACTTTTTTGAAAGCTATACCAGAATACAGAACTAAAACTGTTATCCCTCTTTGAAAAAAACCTGCAAATACCAAAGGTTAATATCAGAATTCTCAGATTACCAGTTAAAAAAAAATCACTGTAATCAATATATCTTATCCTACAACAATTGTGAAAGACAAGCTAACAGCAAAGCTTATCTTGCATCTTAGCATGCGAATGTTCTCAGATAACATTCTCATCTGAAAACAATTTGAAATAGTTTTCATACCACTTTTCAGCCTGCACAGGATTTAGGGTTTGACAAATTATATAGTAGTAGCATATTCTGACTAAACCATTTTGCACATGTTAAATGATTTCTCAGTGCATGCCTTCAGAAAATGATGGAATACCTGAACTACAGACTAATCTTTCACTATTTGCTCTTCATTTAAAACAGATCTCCATACTAAAGATCCTGCCAAAACCTCAGCCAATGAGATATTTTCTGAGTAACTTGAAACACTGCAGAAAATACCTTCACAGATATATATGGTGCTTCTTAGTGAAAAATGTGTAATTACATTTTAATTTTTTGAATTTAAATATTCCAAGCTACTGTCCAGTTGCATAAACTGCAAAAATTATAGAAAAAATATTATAAGAATTTCTCTTCACTGTGCATTGTAATTTTTTATGTATGCTTTTTTTCTCCTTGAATGCACCTAAATATTCACAAAATACCAGAAACATATAATAATTCTTTTTAAAATGTTATGTCAGGTGGCATCCATGTTAAATGTAAATACAGTCATCTGTGTTTTAACCTATATTCTTTTCACTGGGCTGACACATCTGTCCTCTTCATAGTCCCTCAGAGGGACATTCAGACATGCTTCTAAGACACCAAAACCCAGCAATACTTTGAGGTTCAGGAGGATCAGTTCTCAGCATCTTAATCAGGTCAGAAACTTGAAATCTAGTGAAATTTGAAGTGGAATTGTTTCATATACAGAGGACAGATAGCACAAAGTTCTCTTGGCAAGGCAGGGCTAGGAACTATTTTAACTTGTCTGTATATTTTGGGTTGCACAGATATCAACTATACAGCAGTTCAGTTCCAGACAGTGGAATGTTCTATAATTGCAGTGTGGTGCAGGGATCTCACTGGAGTACACAATACCTCCATTCCCTTTCATCCCTTCTAAATTAGCCCTTTTCTGCTATTCCTTTTTACCTTACATGAGAAAGCTGCATGCTGAGCATGAAGTGAAAAAAATCTTGACTATTATTTTGAAAAATATACATGTTGGAAAAGCAAGAGCAAGGAAGATGGTACAGCCAAAAGCTGCATGAACTCCCAGCAAGATGGAAGTTTGTCACTCCAGTTCCACTTGCAGCCATTGCCTAGAGAAAAGAGCTTTGCTAAATGAGTGGGAAGAGAGGGGAGGCACCAGGCAGTATGACCAAGCTCTTCAGAATGAGACCAGCACTACAAACAGAGAGTCACAGTCAGTCATTGTCAACTACAGCATATGTGGGGAACATGCACCTGTTTTCCCCTCCCCGTGTAAGCATCGTGAACAAGAGAGACAACCCACACACTCAGCAACACTAATAGATGTATGATGCGATTGAGTGTTTATTGTTTGTGAAAAATCATGACAGTTACAGGAAGTTAACAGAAAGTTATCCCAGTCCTATCCTATTTTTTTCTCTAAAAACAATGTAGGTGTTTGCTGAAAAGATAATATTGAACGGATCATGCTTTGAATATATGTATTTCATTTACAGAAAATAGAAATTGCTGGCATATTTTAAAGTCTGTAATTCGCACATTATCCTTAATCAATGAATTAGTACTCAACAGCAGAAAAACATTCAAACAGCTCCAAGATGTCATAAAGATTTTATTGTCTTAATTAAATAGTCAACATTTCTAAAATAAATACTTGTATGTATGTTGGAAATATTTTTTTTTAAGTTTTTGATCAATTTACTAGACAACAGATAATGTGCTATTGCTGGATTTCTTTTGCTTTACTTTTGAGCTACTTTACAGAAATGTCTGTCTGTGGATTTCAGCTCATAGCACTTCTTTACCCTAATCACATTGAACTAAAGAGGATCAGAATTTTTTGCAATCATCTCAGCTTACTGAATTTTGATGATTTGCAGGTTTTACTTTTAGTCTAACTCAATTTCTATTACAAAATAACAGTGCCAAAATGTGAAAACTAAAGAAACCCATATACTTCTTTCTTTCTGCATTAATAGTCCTCCTCCTAATACCATTTATTATTTCCACAAGTTACAACAATCATAACCAGGTTCAACTGAAGACTTTATCAACTCACAGAGTGATTTGTGTCTTTGCCTTTGTGCTTATCACATCTAATTGTACATGTAGAGACTGGTATACTGTCTAGAAAATAGGTTGTTAAAAAGTTTTCCATCAACGAACACCACAGCAAATCCAAACGCCCTTCAAGACTTTTCATGAGAGATAAGGAGCAGTTTTCCCCTTAAGGGAAAAGCACTTAAAGTGCTTAGCAAGGTGGGAAATCTATCTTATGATCTGTCTAATTCTTACCAAGAACTTTTACCCTAAATTGATCCTACCCAGAGTATGGTTTGGTGAGTGTCTGAACCAGAAGACTTGTAAAAAGTACATATGAGCTTGTCATTTTCACCCTGCCTGACTTTAACCAGAAATTGCATGGTAGGATTGAGATTTGCTGTAGAAATAGATGTTTTCCTATTGCTCAAGCAAATAATACCAGAACTAGATTCTCATGAATTTAAAAGAATTTAGGATTTAATTCCCTCAAGTTCTAGTATATAAATCAGTTTAATATTTCTAGAAATGCAAGAATGATTAGCAAAATAGCTCCTTAGACAAACATCTTTTGGGGTTGAATATAAAAATCCATACTGATGCTCCACTTTTACTTTGCAGCATTTTTCAAGAACTGAATATAGATTGTATTAACTGTAATGTATTTAATAAACACAAACTAGCTCAAAAACTTCCCGTTCTTACAAAACTGAAAACTGATTTCTTTGAGAACTTTTACATCTCAAGCCCCACTGAGACACTTTATTTGAAAGTATAATACAGTGAAGTTTTATTCCTGTGGTTTTGGGTGGGTTTGGGTTTGGTTGTTGTTTGGGGGGTTTTTGGTGATCTATTCCAAAAAAGGCTTTTCCTGGTACACTTTGTTCCTCTATCACTTTTCTAGCAAGTCTTTGTATCTAAAACACCTTTCTAAAGTAAAAGTTTTCACTCACTATTTGAAAATCGTGGGAATTCTGCAGATTTTCCTGTAAAATAAGCACACACAAGAAGTGGTTACATTCAATTCCCAGTTTATAAGTAATTTGAAAATCTACATTTAGGGTTATAGACATTCAATTGCCTGCAACAGACTACAGAAGACCCAGGATGAAATTATGAATTCCCTCTGGGTCAGATTCTACCCTGTAGCCCAAGGAAACTATAAAAACTGGTAAGTGAAGATAGCTTGGTGACTTACGAGAAGTGCGTTAAGTCCACAAGTGTAGATTTGATATTGCCATTGTGTAGTAACAGTTCATCAAATGACAAACAGTTCACCACGCATATACCAAATCTCTGAGCTTGGTACTCTTGAGTTTTTCTTGGCCCAACTTGATGCTCTCAGGTAATGCCTGGATTAGGAGGAATGCTTGATGAACATTGGCACTGGAATTGTCTTATCGTATGAAAAAATAATCATCATAATATATACTGTACTGAAAGAAGCACTCTGATCCGTTTTGGATTTTGAACTGAGGGTGAGTAGTATACAATATGCCATCTAAGATGGTTAAGGTTATATTTGTTCAGCAATGTTCATCCTGTGCAGAGAATTAATATTGAGGGGGTCTCTCCCCAGCAGAGGTTGTTCCAAAACCAAATTAATACAGAGCTGAAGAAGACTTAATTTCTTGTTATGTATTTAATTAATGACAGGGAAGGAGGGAAAGAGAGAAATATATTAAGTGGACAAGGACATTATCAAGCACTCCCTAGACTGGCTTCCCTTATCATATTTTTATTGAAATTTACAACTAATTAATTTGCTAGAAAGAAATGCTTTCTGATTATGGACCGAGTATGATACTGGAATATGTGTCCTGTAAGAGGTATCCACAGCTCTTTACAGTCACTACTAAGGTAGCAGTGATTTTAAAATATCATTTGTAAAGCCAGATACTTTGTTAGTTTCTAAATATTGAAGCAGAGATGAAAATGATGCAAAAGCACTGAAAAAAAAAATCATTATTGTAGACTTAGATAGAAATGGTTATGAAATTACTCAGGATGTGCTATTGGTTACCTCATATAGGAACAGAACCAAGAAGTCGAGAAGAGCCCCAGCATTGTGTTGTAGCAAAGAGAAAACAGCCCCAGCTGTGTTTCTGGTTTCCAGGAGAGCTTTAGGAATTGCAATCATTTCTTATAAGAAATCTCTAATAATGACCACCAGAATAACTAGGCTGAGCTCAACAATTGGTATTTTACAGGCTGCATCTTTGTACAGCCCATCTGAAATTATCACAGAAGTTGCTGATATATTTCAGCCCAGATCAAGCAAAAGATAGAATTTTTCCACTACTGGAACTAAAGTATTTGTCTACCATCAAAGAATAAACAGCAGCAGTGCAAGATCAATTTTAGCCCATGGCTTATGTTTCAACCTTAATAACATTTTTTAACTTTGGCCTTGCAAAGGGCTATAGGTCAATGCTAACAAACATCACCCAAAAGAATGCAACCATGCCTGACCCCCCAATGTCAACAACCCTACCCAGGAGAGGTAATAAATAGAGGTCATATAACTCCAATAAATATGGAGTCACCATAAATATGGTGACTCCAATGCACTTTTCGCATGTTTCCAGTGACCTATAGATCAAGGATTTCCTAAGCCAGAAATGATGCTTTGTATGAAATAATATTCCTGAACTGACATTTCACATTAGTTTATTTGCTTTTTTGAGGTCTGAAAGCTTCTGTCATCTACTTTTTAGTGCAGCAAATCACACCCTGGCTGACCTGTGTGAGAAGTCATCATCTTCTGTATGTTCTAAAACTGACATCTGATCAATCTTTTCAATAACTTACAAGTCTTTTACAAGAAGAAATGACTGTGAATCCACTCAGCTTATTTATCAACTCTGCTCTACCTGCTCTGTTGCCATCAGCCCTAGTTGGGGCAGCTCTGGTCTGTCATTTTCTCATTTGAAAGCAATTTCATACCATTCACCACCTTTCTTGCCTCCTCAAGGACCTTTTCTCGTTCTCCTATATGCTTCTTTTATCATTTGTTTTACTGCTTCACATAGGATTTGCAGTTTGAAATACAGATTTGGCCATTAATATAATTTTCTTTCCTCTTTCTTTCCTCCAAGTTCTCTTTCTGGAGCAGTGACATCTGCTCCAGAGATCATGACCATGCCTGTAAAATGACAATTGTCATAGTTTGTATAGGCCACCCAGATATGCTTTTGTATTGATGTCAGCTGTAAATCAACACACTGACACATTGTCATCACCAGGAGGCATTTTCAGTTAGGCTATTCAGGTCTATACCATGAAACCATTACCATTAGCTTGTTTTGCAAAAAAACCAAAAAAAACAGGTCTAGTGAGAAGGGTCCCTGCCCACAACAGGGGTGTTGCAACTAGGTGACCTTTAAGGTCACTTCCAATCCCAGGCCATTCTAGGATTCCATGATAACATAATCAACAATGTTTGGCTAAAGCTTTTTAAAATTCCCAACATACGACAATTTAAATTTATTCAAAATATTATTCCCTTCAGTTCTTATTTTGCTTATAATTTTAGGGGCATTATTTTAAAAGCTGATATAAAATGGAAATGTATGCTTGAATCTATATATTCATATGAAGATATTGATTTGGAATTAATATTATCAGCAAGAATTTTTTTAATTATGAGTTTTATAATGTTTTTCATGTGAGGTATTTTTCCCAGATGAGGTACTTCCGCAGAACTTTCAGTGAGTTCAAGTCTTTTCATACACATCTAATAAGTAAGCTTTGTTTTACTTTTAAGACCCCTTTTTCTCAGATACAAGAGTAAACCCAAATGTTAATTAACTTTATAGCTATACTCATGCTTTCAGATGCTTTAATCGTTTACTTTAGAGGGATGCAACTTGGCCATTTGAGCTCACAGGCAATAAGAGCTATTTCTATGGTCTTGGAAGGTCAAAAAACAGACAAAAGACAAACATAATGCTTATTTTTCAAAGGGAATATGGAGTGCCCAAAAACACAAGACCCATGGGTCTTCAGATCTCAGAAAAACTATTTGAACCAATCAATTTTTAAAGGGACTTGGAAAAAGCACAGGTAGGAGAGCTAGGGTTTGGGTTTTTTCTGAAACACATCAAACCTTCTCCAGTAGCATAATGGATTCAAAACTGGTTTGTAAACTACAGTTCTCTCACTAGAACTCGCTGGCCTTCTTGTGTCTTCAATGAAATGCCAGTAATAACAAATTTAATCATTGGTTGGTCTCATAGGTATATTTCTTAGCCACTAATAAGCTGATCTTCTCAGTACCACATGATTACCAGATCTGAATATTTTCATTAATGCAGTTCAGATAGCACTGCAGTTAGTTCAGATAGTTTCTCAGTCTTTCTTAATGATGTACTTTTTTCTGGGTTTGATCTTTTTCTCACTTTGTTCTCACATTTCTCTAATTGCTGCTGACTCAGCAACTTTATTTTTGGATGAGAAGGAAGAACAAGAAACTATTTTCAAGATAACTTTGAACATTAAAAGAAATATGGCCAAATGTGTGTAGTCACCCTGAAGCTCTTTACAACAGAGATAAGGAAATATAAACAGCTTTTTAGGCATGTTTTGAATTCTTAGACTTCCTAAAATGTAGGTTAATATACTAACATCAAATATCTATGCTAATCTAGGCGACTTACAGTATGGTCATGTATCTATCTGCTCCATGGTGAAATGTTCCTGCATGTAGGGAAAGGATTATTATTAAAATATTTATGAGATGTTCCACCCTTCACTTTTCCAGAAGTTATATTTAATCAACATTTTTAAAATACATTGCTTTAAGGTGACCTATGATATGAAGAACTGTGCCCTACTTTGCACTGGTTTTGCCAAACAAGCTTGAGAAACTTACTATAAAAAAATTCCAAAAGAATCCCTATTTTTAACTTCAAAATAACCAGAATATCATCTGTCTGGGAATCAGCATTGTTCTCTGGCATTGTGTCTGGGAATCAGCTTTGTTCAGACTCAACTGAAAAACATCTTTTGAGAACTAATGATGCCTTAGGAAAACAGCCCATCCCTTTTGCTGCAAGATCAGGCAGCAGTTTACTAATCAGCTAAAAGTGCAGAGGCAAGCTCCTAATAAAGACAGCTTGTCTCTTAAGTGGTTGGGGCACTGGAATTAGATAACTAAGACATAAATTTATAGCCTATTAAATTATACTGCATAAAATTCTGTCCCACTTCAGTTGTCTAGGTGTTTCTATTCTGTTACCAGAAGCGTAGAAGTTAGACGGAGACATGTCATTCACTTCAACTAGCAAATAGTTCAGTAGCCTGGTCAGGGTATCAACAGATAACAGGATACAGAAATGTCTGAAAAAATAAGCAAGCATAGTTAAAGAAAAGAATCCATCCTTTTCTATATCTCAAACAGCTAACAAAAGTGCTATGTTTTTTAAGTCATGAACTGAGAAATACAAAAAACTTCAGTAAATATAAATTCAAATTTTTCAGAAACAGGTGTAGCAGAACTGACAATAAACCTGGTGCAAATAACTAGCCCAGATAAAATTACAAGGCTATTCTGCTATACTGCTGAGGAATAGAAGCGTATATGTATACTTGTGTCTTAAGCCAGTAAAGAAATTTCCACTGACTGAAAGTGTAGTTTCAGGCTTTGTATTCATGCACAATTCCAATGGCAAAAGAAGCAGTCTTCAGGCAGAAAAAAAAAAAAAAAAAGAGAGAGAGAGAAAAATAACAACCTATTAGTTGTTTGGAAGGATGTTAAATAAATATCCTTTTTTTAATAAGGACTCATACCATACAGAGCTTTATTAAATTTCAGACTGTTACATATTTTTACAGAATTCTGCACTGCATCTCTGTGGCATTAAGAGCACTACAGTTAGCGTAGAACATGCTGTTAATGTGAAGGTTGCTGTTAAACTAAGTATATGAGCAACTAATCTTTAGCTGAGCAAAAATAGTGCCAAAAGGTATTTTAAAATATTGTTACCTAAACAGTAACTATATTTCTACCCCTACAGGGTTCTAGCTATTTTTCGTGCATTGTTACTGATAGCAAAGATATACAAGCTGTAGGATTCATCTCTGCTGAGTTGCCATATACTCTTCAGTAATGCTTATTCTTGTACCCACCTTCATTCATATTGCATTTGTTTTATAATTTGCTAAAGGAAAAACGAAAGCAACCAAACTATGAATAAGCCAAAAAGCACACTTACTTCTTTTATATTATAAGAACTTGCACTTTTTTATCTTCTAGTTAGTAAATCTAAGCACAACATGTGTAAGAGAAATAAACATTGCCAAAACTTTATGTAGGAAGACCATTAGGAAAAAGCCTGTGATTTTATGTTTTGCAGTTGCTATTTAGCAGCTGAGCTTAATCTATGTAAAACCTGTACTCAAAGCACAAATAATTAAATCTGGAAGTACTTAGGCTGTCTGTGTCCTGAGATAACTCTTTATCGAGGTGACCAGAATTGTCTCATAGGTTCTTTGTCTTCTCTCAGCTGTCTTCTATCCACCTGTTTTCTTATACTTGGAGCATATCAGGTTTGAGCAATGCTGAATCTGCTTCTCTGATGCTTTAGGCCAGAAGTCTGTATCACAACTGTACCTGGGCTTCAATCTGAGCTGCTATCTCTACTGCACCAGGTTGCTTTATCACCCAACAAGCTCCCTAGCAGCAATGTCATCTCTCCACAGGGCTTGTACAGCACCCAACACATCAGAGGTCCTGAGGTCTAGGGCACGGACAGCTGCTATAAATGTGAAAAGAACAGCCAAAACATGGGCAATTCATGAAATGCCATCACCATTTAATTTCCCAGAGGCTTAGCTGATTTGAGAAACTCCATCTCATAGTGCACTTTGCATAATTGCCTTTCTCAGGACTTCCTGGACTGCCACTGGTCCCATCCCTGGCTAACTTGTTAATTAACATTTTTTCCGCTGACAACCAGGACAGGTTTAGCAAATTCCATGGTGTCTACAGACAGTAATTCGAAAACTACTGATCATTACATTCACTACTAGCAGAGAAAAACCTCTATGCAGCTTTTTTATTCAAGCCTGATGTAGAAACCAAGATTTTTTCATCATAGGAAGTCTTCATTTTCCGACATTTACCTCAAATCTTTCCCAGCAATGCCATTTACAGTTTATTGATATGTTTATCCTGCTGTTTTTCTTCAGTTAAAGTAATCTTCAGCAAATACTGAAGTCTCAGTAGACTATAACAGAAATTAACTACTTCTAAGTCAGACCAAACTTTATATGGGTATTAAGATGCAGAGTATTCCCATTCCTATGTGAGGATTAGGAAGACAAGTAGTAAAAGTTTGTAAAAGCTGTAGTAAGGGGTTTCTGAGTCAGCTGAATTTCATTTACAAAGTGATTGATCTTTATAATCCAAATTATTATTCCATAAATCTTTTGAATTTAATTTTGTTATTTCTCTGCCTTTCATGCATCACTTAATCGCTTTTTGGAGAAAAAATAATCAATGTTAAAAAATGCATTTCATGACTAATAAAATGTAATTCCATAAAGATCGATTAAACTTTTGGGAAATATTCCAGGCTAAAAGTAATAGCTTTGGAGAATGAGTCTTCAGTTGAATGGGAAATGCCACTGCAGTCAGAGCCTTTCTATTACTACCAGAAACCTTAAATAACCACAGCTTCAGCTAAAATCACTGTGATATACGTCTGTACCTCCAAAACTCAGGCCCATAAGCAGCTCCTCTCCTCTCTAGCTCCACAGTATCACTCAGGAAAGTTTTATAATCTTACTGAGAGGAACAGTCTACAGGGACTCAGTCACACCTTCTTGGGAAGAGACACTGCAAATGGAATGAAATGCAAGCAATCTGAGTTTATTCCCTTCCTATTTGAATAACATATTTCACAGACATTTTTCAGAGGGTTTTAAACTCACTTTGCATTTTCAGTTAGTGTTACAGTACTCTTAAGAATGTTTATACTCACCCAGACCTATCATACAGACAGACCATGGCCTTTTCTGCGGATGGTGACTGACACTACAGGAGACCAATTCTTCAGGAACAAAGGAGAGATTTTCCAAGCCTGGGTGATTAAAAATTATCTCAAAACCTATGTCACAAGGTTCTCCTTTCCTTCTAGGACTTTATTTTACCATTTACTCTTGTTATCTTGACTATTTTTCATATCTGTATCTCTTAAACTACTTTTTCTTTTTAATCCAACAGGAAAATAGGGGTACTGAAGATAGGAAGGATATTATTGCAGTTCTGTGAGAAAAGAGGCTGTTCACGGTCTTCACTGGCAAACAGGAATAACAAGCAGAAATGCAGATGTAGGAGCCACCCACAGTACCTCTCAGTGCTTCCTTCCTCAGGACTCCCAGTCTCTAAAGTCAGATCTTCACTTCCCAATCTGTGCATGCTCCTGTGAGAAACTGAAATGCTAATGGTTACTGACTAAAGGATCAGCCTTTGCAAAAGCAGCGGGTGCTTTGCACACCCACCACCAGAGTCTACAAGCTGGGGTTTAAGCCAGATAAGGGAAGAGGCCTATAAGAAGCAGATCCTTTGAGGTGGAATCATGCTTTTTATCATGCCAATCTCCTCCCTTACACAACTGTCTCAGATGCAAAAACTCCCAGGGAAGTACCAGGACATTCACACATAGACCTGAAAGTATTCATGCCTTCTGATGGGACATAACTGGCTAGGTAACCCACCTGGTTGATCAGGGAGATCCAAGTAATCTTTTTGGATTTCAGTAAAACTTTCTCTACTGTCTCACACAGGATCCTGCTGGATAAATCCAGCATAGAGGTGGATAAACATATCATGGGCTGGATGAGCAATTGGCCCACAGGTTGAGCACAGAGAGTAATAGTGAATGGGGTGACATCAGACTGGTGGCCCATCATTAGCGAGGTTCCACAGTACTCCATCTTGGGCCCTGTGCTGCTCAACATCTTCGTAAATGACTTGGACACAGGACTGGAAAGGATACTGAGCAAGTTTCCACATGACAAAACTGGGAGGAGGTATTGACTCCTTGGAAGGCAGGGAGGCCCTGCAGAGAGACCTCGACAAATTAGAGGACCGGGCAATCACCAACCATATGAAGTTCAACAAGGCAAAATACCTGCAGTGGGACAACCCTGGATGTTCACACAGACTAGGTAATGAAATGCTGGAAAGCAGTGCCATGGAAAGGGACCTGGGAGCCCTGGTCACTGGCAGGTGGAATATGAGCTAGCAGTGCCCTGGCAGCCAGGAGGGCCAGCCCTGTCCTGGGGGGCATCAGGCAAAGCATCGCCAGCCCAGAGAGGGAGGGGATTGTCCCGCTCTGCTCTGCACTGGGGCGGCCTCACCTTGAATGTTGGGTCCTGTTTTGGGCGCCACAATATAAGAAAGATATTAAGCTGTTAGAAAGTGTCCAAAGGAGGGCAATGAAGATGGTGAAGGGCCTTGAGGAGAAGCAGTATGAGGAGTGGCTGTGGGCCACAGGTCTGCTCATGCTGGAGAAGAGGAGACTGAAGGGAGTCCTCATTGCAGTTACAATGTCCTTGTGAGGGGAAGAGAAGGGGCAGGCACTGATCTCTTGTCTGTGGTGACCAGTGACAGGACCCAAGGGAATGGCCTGAAGTTGCATCAGGGGAGGTTTAGGTTGGATATTAGAAAGACGTTCTTCACCCAGAGGGTGGGCACTGAAACAGGCCCTCCTGGGAAGCGGTCACAGCACCAAACCTGACAAAGTTCAAGAAGCATTTGGACCATATTCACAGGCACATGGTGTGACTCTTAGAATGGTCCTGTGCAGGACTAAGAGTTGGATTCAATGATCCTTGTGAGTCTGTTCCAACTCAAATTATTTTCTTTCAACTGTCATGTTTCAGAAAATTTATCTCTTTTTTCTTTTTCTAATGAGGTAGTGAGAGCAGAATTTCTTTATGTAACCTCTAAACAGTTAGTTTTTTATTTTCTCTCACTGACCCTTGTACAGGTCCGCCTAAAATAGATGCTCCCTATCCTTTCAGCATCATAATTAGAGAGATTTTCAAAAACCTAATCACATTATGACCTTTTTCGGATTGCACTTTAAAAATATTCTTCCTAAGATAAGATAACAGGCCCCTGTGCAGTACTTTATGGATATAATATATGGATATAATATATATATTTGTGGATATAATAGTATATATTAAGGTCTATTTTCTTCTTTATCCACCTTACTTTCTTGTATACTTTTATCAGAGGCCCTGCGAGCACCAGTTCTCATCGGATTGTCCACAAAGTTATGCAGATACCTCTCTGTGTACTTGCTATGCAGATACCTCTCACAAGAACAGTGGTTAGGCACAGTGAGGAGTTTAAGGTGTCTCACTGAGATTTCAGAAACTCCTCTGCAGCTGTGCCAAAGACAGTACAGACCTGTCCACCAAAATGAAAGGGTCATTGTGGCTGGGCTGATCAGATCCAGGCGGTCTCTGATCTCTTATTGCAGGCCACTAAGCTGTTGTCATATTTTCCTATTTCCTTTCGGTGTATATAATTTAGCATTCATTGAGCTTGCGCTCACTTCACTGCATGTTTTATAACTCTGAATTTGACTATTATAAATAACTGCCCATCATCTGCAGATTTGACTAATGAGCAAATATCTTTCCCTTCCTATATATTCCTTATATATAGAACTTTTACAAATGAAGAACTCTGGGGCATTCAGCTGCTAACCTTATGTCATGATTGGAGTGGAGAAAAGGTAAGAGGCTAAGCTAAAAAAGTCTGAAGTCTGATCAGTCTGAAGTAACCATGCAGTTTTACTAATTCTGATGGTAAGACTTTGATGACCATTAGGTTTTTAGACTTTGAAAGATTATCTTTTACTGGAAAAGGCATGAAATAAGAACAGTCAGTGGCTGATCAGGATGCCCTAATTTACTTGGGGATTTTTCACTGGGGTTTAATGGGACCTAAATTACATTCAGTCTTAATTAGGATGTTATCTCCAAAAAGTACCCATGCAAACCCATGATATCACAAGACATACCCAGTCTTGAAAATTAGATGTACTTGGTTAAAAAATACATATTCAGATGTAGAGTAAGGTTATCAGAAGGAGATTTTTAGTATATGGTTTGTAGGATTATCCCTGAATAATGTCCCTGACTGAGATTGATAATATTCCTTTTGGAGTGAGGAGAGAGAATGCCAGACTGTCTTCACTAAAGAAAGGTATGAGACTGACACTGATTCAGGAGGAAATCTCCACATAAATCATTTAGCAGGGCCACAACTGAAAGGAGTCCAAGAAAAGGCTCTATAAGGATGGGAGGGCGAAAGGGGGGAAAGCAGCCATCACAAAGGGAGAGAGAGTATGCTATCGTCTTATCAGGAAAGGAGAAAAAGAAGTGGGCAAATAGGTAACGGGGTTTAAATACATCAGCCTGTGCCAGAGAGCACAAAAAAATGACTGGCTGTTTGGGCTGTAGAAGTTTATTGCTGCCAAGGGAAAGGTGGATGCCCTCTGCCTCTCCCAGAGAGGCAGGCAAGGGAAAAATATATGTGAAAAGCATAGTCAGAACCATCTTTCTGGTGTTATATTTAGCTTATCTGAAGTATCTCAGATGCAGACACTAGTTAGTACAATAAAATGAGTCATGGTGTATTACAATTAAGAGATTGAAACCCTTGCAGAGCACAGAGGAGGTAAAATCAGATTCCGGTTTGTGTGATCTATTAGCCTGTGAGATGATCTCCCAGGATAAATCATACCTTCCTGGAGTACAATTTATGGCAGAGTGCGCAGGACGTCAGTGATGACTCCATATTGACCCAGAGAAGAGCAAATGGTCTGAGATTTCTCCTCCTGCTCCTCCTCCAAACTTAGACTCCAAGCAGTCCTCTGTGAAACAAGGAGTGAACAAGTATCTTGTATGTACCAAACCTCAGACAATAGGCTCAAATGACTAAAAATAGATGTTCTCTGCATTTTCTTTACATGTTCTTTTCATGTTCTATAGTTAGAAGCCCTTTCTTACACATGTGTAATACCACTGTATTCTGGATATTTCTCAGGAGTAATTAATTTCTCAGGAGTAAAAACACTAGTTCTCCCTCAATCTGTGCTTCTTGAAGATAAAGGAATCTTTGCCTTTAGATGAAGTGTTGGATGGTGATTTGTAGTTTCATAGGCTCCAACTCTATTAGTCCAGCTAAAGTTGTACTATATGGGGTTATTATTTAAGGATTGAAAGAGAAAG
This sequence comes from Dendrocincla tyrannina, assembly GCA_035047865.1. Taxonomy (NCBI): domain Eukaryota; kingdom Metazoa; phylum Chordata; class Aves; order Passeriformes; family Dendrocolaptidae; genus Dendrocincla; species Dendrocincla tyrannina. The sequence continues at coordinate 21,562,460 of JAWWMP010000081.1, forward strand.
AGAGGTATTAAAACAAATATAAACAAGAAACAAACTTCTAATTCCTTTTCTTTTCAAAACTCTTACTAATTTTGCAAAGAATTGAATTTGATGAGAATAAAATAGCTCATTGAAATTAATATACAGCATTTTGTTTTGCCTTACCTTTATGGATTGCTTCCATTTAGAGTTTAATTTGTTAAGAGAAGTGTCCTGATAGAGCCTTGCTAAAGGAAAATCCACTCTTGCACTCAATATTTGCATTATTATAGACCAAAGAGAACATGAAATATCTCAAGAATGCTTTAGGGGGACACAAACTTCATTAGAAAAATAATCCACTGCAATATGATAAAACATAAGGTAACTATTCCATCTACCATGGCGCAAATAAGGACTTTACTTTAAATCCATAGCAGATTGAATTTTTGCATGATGTTTTCTTTAAACTGCCTTCCTTAATCTAGAACTACATTAAAACACTCATCTGCCAGCTGTGCTATTTTCAGTGGTAGCACACTGATGGTTAGTATCCTCCTGACATTATTTTCTTCACATGAAATAAAAAATGACTGTCACAGGATTACAGAAGAGAAAAAAAACCCTGAAGTTTGTTATGTCTTGGGTTTTTTTTGTTTTTATCTTATCCTTGAATCATTTTCATAATTAGCAGGTCTGCTACAATTAAGTAGATTTGCAAATATGTTTGATTCAGAAATGTAAGAAGCTATGTTTGGCAAGGTTAAAAAAAACCCACTAACATATCAACTTCACTGATTTATAGAAATGCTTTCCACAGTCACCTAAAATGACTATATTCAGTGTGAAAGCTTATGATGTTCCATGATACACTTTGGCAGAATCCACCCCACTGACTTCAGAAGGCAAAAAGCATTTTTGACTATGTCTGTTCTTCATTCTCAGCCTCCAAGGTCATTTCAAGAACCCCCTATATCAGCTCAAGAATGAGACTGGCTATACTTTATGCTTAAAGATACATTTTATCCTGACATCCTGATGACAAGTGCAAAGCATTCAATCCACTAGGATTTTTTCTTTTCCTTTGATATAGATGATAGAGGAATCAAACCCACTGAACTAAGTGCATCCAAAAATTTTATTTTTCTATCTCATTTTTAAGCATACAATTTTTGATCCTAAGTGCAAAATATAAATCCCATGTCTATAGGATACCAAAATCCCTTACTCCAGTTAAGCTACAACTATGTTAGTAAGCAACACAGACCAGTAGAAATGGCTTTGTAAAGTAAAAGAGCTGGTGAGGACTCATGTAGAATGGGGTTTTTCTGCATGAAACTACCTGTGTTCTGCTCTGACAGACTGCAAACTTGCCACTGGTGAACTCGTGGAGTGCATTTTCCAGTTAAGTTTCACACAGAGGGAATCCAGTTCATGTGCTCTGAGCCTGCTGCACAGTGCAAACCAAAGCACAGCACAGCCGGAGAGGTTCCCTGAATTCCATGGGTGATCCACAGCCTCAGAGCTGGAAGCCTCCTGGAGCGCTACCCTAAACGTAGTTCTGAGGCTGAGTCCTCAGACATGCAATCCTTAGACTGCACTGGATCCCGCTTTTCTTCTTAACACATTGGTTAGCACTATAAGAGAACAAGTTATTGTGGCACAGCCCTTGAGGATAAGGTTTCTGCCAAAACAGATTTCAGAACTGCTTTTACCCTGTCAAACACTTTTACCTTTCACTTCAGAATGGGTGGGTGGGCTTCAGACATCTATGATAAAAATTACTAATCTTGGGCAAGACCTCAAGCACACATGGCTTCCTGATATGGATTCTTTTATCATATAGAAGTTACAGGTTGAAATCCTTCACTGCCCACCACTGTTCCCCACAACAGCTCAGTACAGTTTTAGGGCACGTATATGTCCATCATCACTGACTTTTGGCAGCTGCTAGAAGGAATTGGCAGTAAGTAGAATGTCCATGACTATTTTGTCCTTGGCCATTTTGCTGAGGCATCAGTGACACTGATAGTAGTTTTGCAATGTGGGCACTTCTCTGTTTGATAACAACCCATGGGCTTTCTTCACCAGGTAGGAGTGTTTGGGGGGGGGGTTTGACCTTTCACCTACGGGCAGATCTGAGTCACTGACCTTGGAATGAAGGGCTCTATATTTCAGGATCATGCTTCCCAAGAGATGCTGTAACTCAGGCTGCTGAAATACCTAAAGATACAATTTCTCTAGACAATCACTGAACAAGCTTCATTTTAACAGCAAGGTGACAGTTCTGTGGCTTACCCACACAGACTCTCTCTTTTAAAAATAGAAATGTGGTCTTCACGCAGGTCACTGCAAATACTTCTCTTGATGTTATCTTTTTTTCTTCATATCAGAAAAAGGTGCACCTCAAAGCTTTCTCAAGGCGTGTGGAGAAAACTGGTTTTTAATAGTTTTAAATAAGAAAGAAAAGCATGGCTCAGAGTAGGCTGTCATTTTAATTTTAGATGTGGTCACTCCAGCTCTTGTACTAGGGTAAGGTAACTCTCCTTGTTTTTCTCCAAAGAAGGAATAGCAAAGGTAACAGTTAGACGCTTTTGTGTTTCATCAGACTGCAAGCTGGCAAATAGGCTTTAATCCAATGGCACAGTACTTACTTTTCTACCTGTAATCCAGGGACAATGTCACTGTCGCCTGGAACAATCACTGATAATCTGCAAAATGTAGCTAGTGTGTTTGTGACACTAAGGACAGGAGAGGGAATGGATATGCAGTCTAAGTGCAAATAAACCAGCAATTCAGTAAATATACATGCTTGGCTTCTAAAATCTTAGGAATGAAAGAGGATAGCTGACTTTAGCCATTTTTCTTTCACAGAAGCCATGGTCTAGAAAGTGAGATGAAGAAATGAGAAACTATGAGGCAAGCGAATGAGTAACATCACAAGCAATTGAATATCTGAAGTACCTTCTAGATACATGGTTAGCACATGAGGAATGAACAGGCACAACTCAAAGGCTTAACTAATTGGTATAACTGGTGTCACAAACTCCTAGTGGAATATAGTAAATATACAAGGAAGCATCTTGGGAGGGGTGAGAAGTACCTGAGATGCAGTGGGAGAGGGTTTATTTTTCAAGACCACTTTCTGAGCTTCAGAAAAAAACACATCTGAAGAATGACAGTTTCAATGGTTCTGGTTGAGAAAGAAAGAAGATACTTTTAAGGCAATATCTCCACTGTTAAATCAATAAGAGGCTGTTGGATATAATTTTTCAGAGACAATCCAAGGGAGGTAAACTGTTGGTGACTGGGGTCATGACTTTCCTTTCTGCGTTTTGGAACAATTACACTGTGGAGTCCAAAATACTTGCTGCATGTACTGAAAACAATAGTTTCTTTGAAAGGGGGATTATTAGGACAACAGCTATTGTAACATTGATCCCACTAAGGCAGAAAATAATTTGGGCTGAAGAGATATTGTTGGAAAGAGAATGAAAAAAAAAGAGGGTTACAAAATATTGACAGTACTTAGAGAAAGAAAATATCAGTGGAAAGAATTTATTGATAGGGTCTTTTTCATGGATAATTTGTGGGGGTTTTAAAAGTGTGAGAGATATGGAGGTTACAGGACACAAGCTAACTACATTATTGAAGCCACCTCAAAGATAAGAAGTCCAGTAGAAGATGTTTTGGCTGCATTACTATCAGTTTAATTATCTGAAAATGGAAAAAGGAACTGCAGACAGAATGAAAACAAGGGCATATAGCTTAAGGATATAAAAAAACTTGCTCCGATACATTGGTTAAAGTCAACAATGCTATGGTTAAAATGCATTGCAATTAACAAGGGACATAACAAGCAACAAAAAAAGATTCTACAAATACATGACACATTAAAGAAGTAACAGGAAGTATTAAGAAAGAGATGAAATAATAAATGACTGAAGGAAGGCTATTGTATCCAGTGCCTTCTTTCAGTTTTCAAATAAATGTTAACTATGATCCAATACTTAATTAAATTACATTTTTAAAGGAGATAGCCATGTCTTCTTGAATATAGGAGAGGAGAGTGAAAACAATAGAGATTTTTAATTTAGCTTAGGTCAATGAATTTCAATTAAGTATCCTTAAAAGTGCAACCCCAGTAATCTCTGAATCATAGCGCTTACCTTGGCGAGTTGATGAATAGTAGAATTCCCTGCAGATATAAAGAAAGCAATCACAATGTCACACTTCAAAAATGGGAAAATATCTCTCCTTGGGAGGGTACTAACCAGTCTCTGGACTGTTCTTCCTTGAAAAATTCTGGGGCAATTTACTAAAAATACATTTATAAGGCACAAGAGAGCGAGATGGTGATAAACAAAAACTTATCAGGAACAGTTCATGTCAAGTCAATGTAATTTCTTTCTTTCTTTGATTGCTGACCTAACTGGATAAGGGAAAAGTCACAAGCGTGACATATTTGGACTTTAGTAAGACTTTTCTAATATCTAGAAAAAATTATAATGTTCTTGTATGCAAATGAGAGAACTAACCTCTAGATGAAATCCCGTTCAGATGGGTTGAAAAAAACTGTAGGGAATGTCGTCTATGAGGGAAGATAAAGAAAAAAAAAAAAAAGTTTTGTCCAACAAAGAACTGTGAGAATAACAGTTTCTAGTATCTCAAAAAATGTACTTTTTCAATATATGGGCATCTATATTAATATATATATATATATATGAGGCAATATATACTAAAGTTGAGACAAAACCAGCTTGAACTGCAATACAGGGAATTGGGGCTTGATATTGAAACAAATATTTTTCATTTTAAAAATAGCTGAAACATTGTAACAGAGTGCCTGCTTCCTTTGGGCACGTAATACTTTTGTTCAGAGATGTTTGCTTTCATTTGCTTTGCATAAGTGGTGATAGCAGTATTTCAAAGATGCCCTGTTGCCTTCGAGCAATGATTGCTCCTTGGATCAACCGAAAGCCTGCTAAAACTTGAGAATTATGCAACTAACACTAGACTTACAGAGACAACTAATCTTTAAGCCCAAAATTTATGAGAAAGAAGTTCCTTGTTCAGCAGCAACATACCCTTGAGCTCAGTTGGAGTCTCGCATTTGGTCTGAAAATTACAGTTCTGCTTTTATGATCACACAGAACTGACCATCCAGAGCTGCAAGGCATATAAAATCCCTTTTCAGCCCTGTCAAATACAGAACAATGCCTAAATATGCGGAAGGTGCAGACTTTACCACTCAGTAAAAGTACAAGAAATTTCATGCAACAAAAAGGCAACCAGATAGCTACGCTTTGTATCATAATCCCATGCTTTTGATACTTATAAAGTATTTCCTTGAGGAAACTCCTGTTACCCTGTTCCAGAAGCTTCTCTAATAATCAGGTTTGAGACTGACTCTGAGTCAGTTTTGGTGATCACCTCTATAAGTATTACTTCCAGAACAAAGCTGGGGCCTGATTTTTTATGTTTCCAGTCTGTACTGTCCCATACCTTTCCTAGGAGGCAGAGGTTGGCAGAAAGGCTGTAGTATCTTTCACTGTGATCTTTCCACATACATGACAAAGAGCATGACAGAGAGTCACTCCTGAGTCCCCAGCAGACTGAATTTTCCTGTACTCTGTCACACAATGTGTATGGTGTCCTAAGTGTTTTGTTAGACCTTACAAGCATTTTTCAAACTGATGGCCTTCCTAATGACCAAAAGCAAGGTCTAGTGAGTGGAACTAACAGCATGTCAATACAGTGATTTAGCATATTCCCTGAACCACTCTGCATGCACAGTGTCTCTGGTTTCCTGTTGCAGAAAGAGAAATATCCAGTGAGGGAGGATCCAGAAAGTAGTCAGCCAAACAGAAGAGCACGTGACATAAAAATATAACCTATTTCAGCCTCAGCAGCTGTTCACAATATACAATATAGACAAAGGTAAATACTCTCAGCTTAGTACTTCTGAGACTTACTTTAAAATGCTAGGAAACAAATTATTATAAATCTAAAATTGAATGCATTGACTATCTAACTTCTGAAATAATAAAGATTACCTATGTTTCAAGCAGCCTTGCTCCCTTTATAAACATCTTCATTTACGTGGGACAATCTCTATTGCACATTCTTTTCAAATAACAGCCACCTGAACCTTTCTTTCCAGTTTTGGGGGTTTGGGATGGGGGAGAGGTGGGGTGGGTGCCTTTTTTGTTACATTTTCCTTAAAATAGATCTGGGAAGCAGCATTTGTAATTAATATTCTGACACCTTTGTTTCTTCCATTTATAAACACTCACCAGATTTTCCCAAATGCTTTCATTATTCAGAATTTTTAGTTGAATTATTTCTTAATATAACTCCTTCCTGTACTTTTCCACTGGATCCTGACATTACTGTATAAAAAAATGGAGTTGCTACAACTGAAGACATGAATTACACCTCTACTTTTTCTGCATACCATCCAGACTGTTATGAGTTTCATTTTTGTAGAAACCTTACAAAAATTGCAGATAAACAATAGAAAAATTACATCTGATCACAACATGCAAGATACCTTTTTTCTGATGACAGGTATTTGTCACTCACTTGAATGGTTTGAAAGAGCTTTCTGATTACTGCATCATTTTCTAAAAGATACCAGAGTTTCTGGCTACACTGTCTAGTAATTTAAAAAGAGGGCAGAAGGAAAGGAATGAAAATGAGGACAGAAAATACATCCTTTTAACTAGAGTTCTAGTGCCTTTGCAAAACATTATTATCCAAAAGTGTGTGAAAGGATAAATATACATGTGAAAGCCTGAAGCTATCATAAACAGGAGTTACAGTCCTGCAACCAGCTGCATTAAAGACTTGATGACACATTTCTGCATTCCTCTGTTCACTTCCAAATAAGGACCCAAGACTTTTTCTCCTTCTGTTTTTCCCATTGCTCCTCCCTCTTTTCAACTTGTTATCCCCTTCCTCATGGTGTTTTTCTGACCCAAGGCTGTGCTGGCTGCAGCAGCAGTGGAAGATGGCACAGTGTTGGCCATGACGGCTCACTTCCAGACTGGCCTATGTCAGCAAAAGCTTGTGCTCCGGTTTTGAGGGGATGTGCATCAGTCTTCTAAAGGTTGAGTAAACTGAAGGCATCTGTGACACTACTAAATGTTTCTTCTCCTGGTGTTGGTTCATGTTCCTTTATAGCCCCCTTTAAAACACAAAGCAAAAGATTAACCTGATAGTTTCAGTTTAGACACTCCAAAAGACTTTCTCTTCCCACACAATTCCATTTCTTAAGAAACAGACCAGCTTACTTTAGTGAATATACATTATTATGTCAACAGTGAGGGGAAAAAAAAAAAGCCCTCCAACTTAATGCTAGTGAAATGCTCACATATGTCCCCTCCAGTTATATTTACCAGTTTATCCACTCCTTACCACCTCAGGGCAGCATATATTACACTCACAGATGAAAAAATTTCACTGATATTTTCTGAATTCCAGGAAGTTTCCACTGTACTCATCTCACATTGTCTCCAGGTAATAATACTATTGTCAACACTAGTGACTAACTTGTGATGGGTTATTCCTTTGAAGAGCTTCTATTCAGAAGAGCACGTAGAATCTTTACCATTTGTCAGTGACATAAAACACATGGAATAGCAGATGCCATAGCCTGGATGCCAGTGTAATACTTGTCTTTCTATTTTTCTGTATATGTGGTAAACCACTGAAAACAAAATAAAGAAGAATTAAAAGCATTTTTCACTTACTTAAAAGATAATTGAGGTAATTCTATGGAAGTAAATGAAAGAACTTATTTAACAAAATATAACTTACTGTAAAAAAAGGTAATATAAAAGCAATATTTTCAGTGATAGAGGCAATAAAAGCTTAAAAATAACTTAGCTTGAATATGCATTTACATTTTCATGGCTGACATTCTTTCTTTTTATTATTGCCTTATTCAAAAGTCCAGCTGTACTCTCATATTTATATTTACCCAGTCAGGCTCAGACTTGAGCCTAAGAGGTCTTCATTTAAGTTAATTTTACATTCTTTACTATGTGCCTTCTTCCTTTGTGCTTTAAAAGTAATAGAACTGAAGCACTTATGACTTATTCAAACAGTCAAATACGTACTCCGAACATGTCCAACATGCAATGAATGGAAACTAAAAATAGAACCAGGCTAGCAGTTTCACCTTTATGTGGGATCTTGTATGTGCACTAAGTTACAGTGACCCAATTTTTTTATATGTCTGCCAGTGCCTCTCTTTTGCAGCACAATCTACAGCTAAAATGTCATGTGGTCAGACAACATATTCTTAAATTTATAAATTTATAGAATGCTGTCCAGTAATGAACACTGAAATGTAATCATCACCACCTATTCACATTAAGCTTAAAAAGTCTGGAAAAGGAAAACAAGTATGAGTTTGAAGAAGCTCAGATTGTTAATAATCTCTACTTTATTGTACATCCCATAATGTTTCTATTATTTGTACAAGGATCCATTTCAGATGTTTAACATTTTTGGCTGTCTACATTATAGTAATCTGTATCACTAGACACTATTTAAGGGCAAACATAAAAAAGAATGTTTTGACTTAATCATTTATCACAAATATAGGTTTTATTTATTAGCACAAATCTTGAGAATGAATTTAACCCAAAATATCACTTAAAAGAGGGAAATTATACTTGAGATGATTGTGCCCCAGCTGTGGCTACTTCACTGGTGCAAACTGGCATTTGCTTCTTTTAGATTTGTTTCCAATATCTTATAAAGTAGAGCTTCTAAGTATCTGTATGAATGTTGGTAGTAGATGTTGAACATTTTGAAAGGTAAGTTTGTTGCACAAAATAGTAGAAATAATTTCTTACACAGTGAAAATCAAGGAATCAATAAAAGTTTCATTTTGTGGACAATCAAATTTTTTGGTCCGCAGAACTACTTAGAATAGCTGAAATCTAATTCTGTGTCTCTTTCAAGAACTGAAAATGTAATAACTCTCCTACAGCACTCATGACCAAGCAAAAGTTTGAAGTAGGATACTAGGACCTACTAAACAGAAGGTGCAGTTTGGAGAGGTGAAACAGCTCAACAGTAAAAATCAGAATATTTTCCTTATGATTTTGTACATGTACAAAGGATGTAGTTTGCTTATCATGCTTTATCTTAGGACCAACAGCCAGAATATAAAAACACGGTTACATTTTGAGACCAAACAAGTGGAATGCTGGGAAAGAAGTTCTTAAAAAAAGGACTGTCACTGTTAGCCAGTTGATTAACATTTTCTGAACCTAAAGCCACAGAATCTGTGGAAATATTTCGATTCCTTTCAATGGAACTTGGGTCTGCCTTTCCTGATGCAAATGATGAAAGAAAAACTAAAAATTCAATTAAAAAAATCCAAATGTGACTGATCACATAGTTTAGCAGGAAACAAATGTGCTTTACAGGTAGTATGTAAGAAGCAAACAGAATATATGGCCTCCACTGCCTGTATGGAATTCAACCATATCTTATAAACCATGACCTATTCTGCTTTGCTGAGTAGCTAAATGCCATTATATCATCATGCTCTGAGGTGGAAAGTTTCTGTTCCGTTGATACGAGGTTATAAATGGTCATGATATGAAGAATGACAACAACTCAGTCATACAGTTTTTATTGTTATCTTGTAGCTTATTTCCTTTTTGTGCAGGCATTCTAGATCTACTAAAATCTTCCTAAAAAAAAAAAAAAAAAAACAAACCCACAACATTTTCTGTTCTTACAAAACTCTTTAATCTTCTTTTGTTTAATAATTGAATTCTAGTTTGAAATTTTTCTTAGGAACTGTCAGAACAAGTCATGTTAGTTACAGTTAGACCAGATTCAGCCAGTTGTTTTTGCAATGTGTTCCCTTCTAAGCACACAAATACTCATTCTAAAAGAGCTTTTCAAACTTAATGTTTTGCACATGAGTCTGCGAGATTAATAGCCTCCAGCATAGACATATTTTGAATCATGATACTCACAGGCTGACTTCATGTTCAAGAAAAGCCATAATGGATCTCTGTTTTATGTAAGACCTGATGTTACATAGTGACCTGTGTGTCTCAGCATTTCTTTCAACACTACACGTACACACACATACACACAAACATACACACATGCACGCACACATACATGTGGTCTTATAGAAGTCAAATATGAAGTAAGACTTTATGTCTTACACTGTCCCTCAGATATTGTTGAACAGTCAGGAGTGAAGACCTGTGACTCTTTTGGGGAAGCCTTTAACATTAATATTTTCTCAGAAGAGAGGAAGGCCTTTGTACATTGAACACAATGAAAGTCATATAACACAACTGCTTTGTAACAAAATCATACAGCAGAAAGATGGATTTTTGTCGTATTCATGAGCCAGCATGAGGTCCTGTGCTAACCCATGTATAAAATGGAAACACTCATTGCTCCAAAAAGCTAATAAAAAAAATCAAAAAGTATACTTTTAGTACTATGAGATGGAGAAAATGTGATACAGTATAATCCTATACTATAAAAGTGAGATATTATATATATATGTCTGTATGGTAGAATCTATTAAGAAACAGTCTTTGAATGGCTAAAAAGAAAGATTAAAACAAAGCTCTCTGCACTAAAATAGAGAGGTGGTTTTACAATGTACTTGCAGACTTTTCTTCAAGCTGAATATATTTTAATGATAGTAATATTTATCCATCAAATGCTACAGGGAACATTGACAGAAAACCCAACTGATTATAGCGTGAAACCTTCCAAGAATGGCCTGGACTTGGTCCAGCTGTCTCCCATTATTTTGCTAACACTTTTCAAATTTCATATAATAAACTTAATTTTGAAACAGTATTATACAAGTTTATTTGATTTGCTGTACTTGCCTTTTGGCAAAGAGAAAAGAAAAATGAAAGAGTATTGACAAAGATGGCATGTATAGATAGGTGATTACAAAACGGAGCATCAATCTCATTCCATCATGATGAAATATTATGCATAGTGGGCACAAGTGCAACCAATGAATAAAATATTTAATTTGAACACCATGAAAAATGAGACAAAAATGAGGGCAGCAATTTTGCATAAATAAATGAATGTACTTCCTTAAACACTGTGAAGGGATTTTATTGTATAGTGTAAAAAATCTGCAACAGGATTTGTTATTAAAATAATCAACTTTTTATTATATGCAGAAAGAGAAGGAGAAGAGGAAGCAAATAGAATGTAGAAGCTATTCTGGCCCTGTTTTCACTAGAAAACAATAAATTCAATCAATATCTTGGGTGAGATAGTCAGTAGCTGTAAATCAAAACAGTTTCTATTGACATAATAGAAAGTCATTGATTTACTGTACCTGAAGGTTTGGCCCCCTAAAATTTTGCTGTAAGTAGAATGATCTTAAAAGTTAAGAAACGTTTAAAAGAAAGTTTCATCTTGTAACATAGCACACATCTACAAACCAGGGATGTCAAATACATACTCAGTAATTATTTACCCATGGGAAGATTCTTCACTGTGGTAGAAAATGCAGAAAACATTTAGAAAATACTACCGTTTTGTTTTGTTTGTTTTCCCGTTGCTTCAAGGATCACTGAGCAGCTGGTGGCCATGCAACATGCCTCATGTATAGCTTCCATTGCATACCTCATGGAAAGTTAGAGGAGGAAGAGGAACTCATGATAAACAGGCAACAGTCAATCCTGATGACAGAAATAAGGATGAAATGCAGTGATCCATTTTTACCCTCCTTCATTTCACCTCCAAAGATTTTCTCCCAAGAACATTCTCCATGAAAGATGAACTATAAAACTTTCTGATCGCTACTGTGAACTCAGAAATGTGTTTCTCCCTTTGCTTTACAGAACATGTTAGTGATGTTACATTGCCAAAATAACATCTTACATCAGTCAATACAGAAACATAAAAAGCTAATTTTTCATTTGACTTCTGGATAAATCATTAAATATACCATATAGCTGATCAAATTGGGTTTAGGTGCTTAGAAGAAATGTATTGACAGTGTAAAATACACACATCAAGTTTCAAGAAAGAGGACATTTGGCTAACAAGTTGCAATCTCCTCAGAGATGTAGGTCAGTGTTATTTCTAACTTAGTTAAGGGAAGCTTTGGGCATTTGTTTGGGCAGCTGCTGATCATAAAGTTCTTTTATAATTGCAACATTTATTTCTAGTTTCATACTAACTTTATATGTTTCATCTTCCTAGCCGCATGGCATTCATTGTGTGAAGGTGCCAGTTACCTTGCCGCCTGCACGAGTCACTGCACCATTGAAATAAACGTGCCTTTGCTTTGCTTCAGGAAACAAAGAAAAATTATAAACTATTAGTAACTTAACAGTTAAGCTGCTTTCATAGCATTATTTGGGGTAGAAAAAGCTTTTAGACCCTTTTGTAGTTCCATAATCATGTGCTTTGTCCCATACCTCTCAGTCAGCTCCTTGGAGTTACTTACAGCAGTTTCACGGCTGTTCTAAACAATCTTTCTAACCTGCAGATACTCAAGACATTTTGAACATACACCTTTTCCGGTAACTATACATTCCTGTCCTCTATGATTTAATATCAGGTTAACATTATCTTATCATTGAGAAATACATATGGATGTCCTTAACTAGCCTGTTCATCAAGGTTTTATTGTTGTTTAATGCTCTGAGACTGGTGCAAAACAGAATTAACATACTAAGGAACCAGGAGTTGTAACATTCATATAAAAAACTGTCATCATAAAAGTACGCACTTGCATTTAACTTCCTTATATGAAATACCGACCATTTTATTTATCCTGTGTGATTATCCTCCTCTTGTTTCTTATCATATGACAGCCAAAAAAAACCCAAACAAACAAACAAAAAACTCCAAAACAAAACCAAAAAAAAAGAAAAAAAAAACCAACAAAAAAAGCAAGACTTTTTTTGCAGTTAGGTTAATGAAGCTACATTTCAAACACAGCTGAATTTCAGGCCTCAACAGGTTCTCCAGATTTATTATCTGGTTTCAAGTGAGAAGTTTGTAGAGGAAAAGGGAAAGCAAAGTTTGAAACAGAATGTGTATGGAAGAAGCAGCATTGTTTGTCACCACACTAAGGGCAGCAAGTATTTCAGATGAAACCATCAGGTTTATTAATGCTTTTAAAGATGCTGTTGCATCTTTGGACATTGCAGTTCAACATCAACCCTTAACAGTGAAACACACATTATAAAAGAGCTTTTTCCCACCTACTTGCAACTGAAAAAGTCAACTTTATCCTTAGTGATTTTCTCCATGGCCTGGTTAAGCATATTTTGGCTGATTTCTGGTTTGATGACCATTGTCTCACAGGAAGAACAAGCCTGAAGCCTGTTAACTCAGAGTGAGTCTCAAGAGGCAGCTTCTCTTACAGTCATACAATGATATGAGAACCTTGGGATTCATTTAAAAATCACACCTGAGAAGTTCTGGGTCATTGTTTAGCTACCTGTTTAGTATGCCTACCTCTACACAGTGTGAATGTCCTTACGGTCACAGTTTGTAGAAAAAGTGCTGTTCAAGCATCCATGATTCACAGCAGGAGAAGGCAAATTCTACTCATGACCATGTATTTGGCATCCTGTCACTTATATCACACACTTCTGACAGAGATAGCCTATCTTCTGCCTGCTGATAGGGAGACACAAAGTTGAAGTCAATGAATCTTTCAACAGGAAACTGCAATCCATCACTCACTAACATAGTGTGGAACAGCCCCTTCCCACTGAAAGTGAGATTTTCTCTCAGGTGAAAGGATGTGTATTTCATCATTGTGTCATGATTTTTATTTTTCTAGAGACAGCAAAGGTATTTTAAAATAAGAAAAGAATTGATTTCTGCAAGTAACAAAAAATTAATATGTAAGAACACACTCATGATAATAACAATTAATAACAACCTTTTCTTGTTACTTATTTCTTTATATTTAATGCACCAGTATTCCTTCCAGACCAAGGTCACTAGAGTTACACATGTATAGATGCATTGCCGCAGTCCATCCTACCTCACTAAGACACCTCAAAACACCTCCCCCAAGACCTGATATTCCCTGTGGAGGAAACTTTTTTCCCCCATAGTCTATACAGGAGACCAGAGATATGTAAATACAGTAAGTTTTTTGACAGGCACAAGGACCAGATACCTTAGACTAATTTTACAATTTGAAAGTATTCTTACATTTTAAAGAACTTCTACAGTAATTTTAGAAGATTTCATATGTAATAACGTCTTTGCTTGGCCAGTTGTATAGGCTGACACACAGTACAAAAATCAAAATAATTATCTAATGTCCCTTGTCTGCAGAGACTGAAAACGACAGCAAACCAGCAACTGGATAATTGAAAGCAACATATAGAAACACAGGAAAGACATACAGGGAAATGCCTAATCACACTAAGAATGGAGTTTAAAGTGGCAATGCCAAACCAGCTAGCTGTTCCCACTGAAGTTAGCAGAAATGTTTACCTGAGCAAGGTACCCAAAAATTAAACCATTTAGTAAGATGTCAAGAATTAATTCAGAAGTCAAGCAGGACCAGTTTTCAAAAGCACTGCTTACTCAGGCTTTTTCTCTAGACCTCAAAGTATCTCATAGTGCATAGCTGTTGGAAACAGGGCATTTAACTAGAAAACTCAATATGTATTTAAGGCACCAAGTCTCAGACAATCAATTTAGAAAATCTCTATCCCTTTATTTTCTTGTGTAAAGCAAACAATACAAGTCTGTTTCAGCTGCCAAATGCATCAGGAAAGTGAGACCTTCTTCAAAGTAAAATTTATCATCAGTGAAATATGGTCATAAACTAAGTGCTCTCCAAAAACCCCAAATCATTTTATAGAAAACTTAGAGAAAACAAGAAAAGCAGAGTGTGAAATGATACAGAATGAGGGCAAACACAATTATTTTTAAATGGAATTTGAAGCTCAAACCAAAGCTACAGCCTTTGGGCCTCACTGAACTTTTATTTGAGCACAGTAGTGACTTTTATTACTGCTCTACTACTCAGGAATGTGTCCTAGAGAGGGCCCTGACAGCTATTATCCTCCTGGGCACAGCAGAGTAAGAGGACCAAATGGGAGAGCAGCCACTGTGTCACAACAGACAACACCCATGCAGCAAACACCATGACCTGTATATGCTGTCCTGATTCTCTCACACACATAAGGCTAGAAAGACATAGATTTTATTTTTGCTTTCATCTTACATGTTGACTTTTTATCTGAAAAGACCTTTGTAAGAGAGTAGTTGTAGCTCAAAGTTTAGGGATGTTCATTCCCTGTGAAGTGATAAATGGCCAAGTCATAAACAGGGCTGGTTCTCAAACCAGCAATCAATACAGACACTAAAGTATGGTTTAGGCGGCCATTCTGGTTTTTATCGGAGTGCACAGACAACGATAACACAAAAACACCAGTATCAGAGTATTATGTGGTTACCTCATCTCTCTTTACTAAGGGACACTGTCCTTCATCAGTGTCATCAACAAATCAATTGGTCACTTAAGAAGATGTCTGTAAGTGCTCATCTTGTCTCTTGCTGAAATGTATTGCAACCATTCTTCCGTTACATTGCACATAAAAAGGATTTGCTGAAGCTCTGCAACTGGGCTAAACCAAAGAACCCACTTACTGAAATAGCTTAGAAATAGTTTAATATTGCAATGGTGTCAACAAAGCAGATTTTTTAAAATTTCCCTCTGACAACAAAGGAAAAACATCAATTCCAAAGCTATTCATAAAGGAAATCTTTTTTTAAAAAGTTTTCCCACCTGTCTATGAAGTAAAAAAAAAAAAACATTCACCTGAAGGGCTTTGAGATCTACAAACTAAAACTTCACTATTAACTGTATTTTTAAAAGTGAAGTGACAACCAATGGTATAAAATAAAAATATCTTCACTTTAGCAAACCCAACAGAAGAGAAATATGAAACTGTGGTGGTTTGACCCTGGATAAATGCCTGATGTCCAGCAAAACCCCTTCAAGGCCTTTCCTCCCCCCTTCGCCTTC
>JAWWMP010000081.1:21581452-21617282 GCA_035047865.1 Dendrocincla tyrannina
TATGTGAGCAAGAAAACCTATACCTCTAAAACTCTAAAAATCTACAAAAATCCACCCCAAACCTTTAGGCATCACTACGATGACATTAAATTTCTCTTAATGATAGCTCTTCCTTCTCCTGTACTGTAATTCTTCCTTTAAAAGCTGTCTCATGAAGTAATATCGCTGCGATAAAATAAATAAATAAATAAATAAATAAATAAATAGATTAATTTACTCTTTCAGCTCTTTCCAGTTCATGGAAAGACAAAAATACCAAATGCCTTTAAACACATTTTCCTATATTTTGCAAGAATTGCCCAAGATGGGATTCTGACATTTGAGGCACTTCAGCACAATATATGTCAATATTCTGTTTGTTCGGGAGTTAAACTATTTTTTAATTTTCACAACACTGCTTTTGCAACAATGCCATTAACATTTTATTTTAGAGGTGAAATTTCTTCTACCACAAAACTCTTCTCTGAATCAGTCCTTCTGTTTCTACTTACATCTACTTTCATGTTTTTCTTCCCATATATATTATAGGCCCGTGTTGTAAGAGGATACACTGTTCCCTTAATCAGCAGAATTCAGGTAAGCTGCTGTGATAAAATAGTTCATGTCTTCCACTGACATAGGACTTAATACTTGTGGATTACAAAGGAAATTCATATAAAAGAAAATGTATATTCTAAATTAAAATAGATAATTTGCTGAAGTCACTCAGATGACCCTGTACCCAGTAAAGTTATGTTAATCTGTAGAGACCTCATATTCACAGTATTTGAATTTCAGAGTTATGTGACTATAAAGAGAAAGGGTTCTCTATCAGAAAGTTTTTTAAGACAATCTTATATACTAGAAAATCAGTAATTCAGGATTCCAGGATTATGTATTGATACACTAATTTCTATGCAAGACAGTAAAGTATATCTCAATTTCTTCATAAAATTAGATTTCATCATTTACATAACGTTCACTATAAATTTCCAGTAATAGCTGATTATTATATTTATCTTGCATTTTTAAGAAAGAGAATATTTTTTGATGCTAAAAGCAGAAAGACACTTTCTATTTCAGTGTGACACTGGTAGACCTTTAGGCCCTTGTGATTTATTTTGAAAAAAAAAAACAAAAAAAAACACTACGCCCACCAAATAACTGTGTCTGAATCAAGGAAACATCCATTCACAAAATATGCAGGTTTTTCACCTCAGTTAAAATGAATGTGATGCTAGTGAAATAAATAAGAGATTTGTACCAGACATTTTGCATTTACATTGCTAGGGTAAGAACACTTATAAATTGTGAATGGATTCTGCTGGCCTGATCTGACACTTCTGTTGGTTAAAAGGAAACCAGGCAAATCCAGTTTGTGGGTTACAAATTCCTGCACTTCATTAATTCAGTGCTTATTTTAATTTGAATAACAGAAATACTTACGCTGCTACTGTCAAGAAAGAAAACGTGCTGAAATCATCTCTGATGATGCTCAAGGTGTAAATCACCTCTTTCATCTACAGCAAGTTGCAGTACTGCAAGCCTCTTGCTACTACACCACAAAAATAAGATTTCTGCTCAACTGCTTGGCAGTATCCAGCCAGCACATAGCACATAGATGAAATACTACTGGCATAGCCAAGGATGTGGAGAAAAATTTCAAGGTATTAATAAATCCTGCAAATAGGAATCTTTTAATCAAATCACTTGTGGGAACAGCACTCAGCTAATAGGACTGTCATGCAACATAGCTTTATCTAAGTATGCTGAAAAAGACTTGGGGGGAATTGCATTTCACAGAGATCAGGAATGTTTCTGAATTATTGCACTCTGAATGTATTGTTTACAAAGAATCTGAAGCAGGCCCACCAACCGTTTTGAATGGAGAGCACCATGTTGGAGGCAAAAAGCATTTCAAAGACACTGTCTTGCCACAGGGAATATCCCACAAATGATTTGCAGGATGTATCTACGTTGCCTTTTCAATTCAGATAAGGAAAATACTTTTGAACTGAATCTGCCAACCAATCCCACTTGCTGCTGTCTCTGTCATATTTGAGTAGTTCTGGATCGCATTGGCTAAGACACTCAGGCTGTTAATGAGGTTCAGCTCATGGGACCGAGTAAGGCAGCAGCAAAACCCTTATGCTCTGCACACTCCAGATGTCAGCTCCTCCGCACCAGCTGTTTTGCCCTGCAGATCTACTCCTGCTATGCTACAACACTTGCATACAAGGATATAGCCAGGTTAACTTGGTCTATCTGGGATGGACTGGGACAGTAACTAGTGGTTTCCTTCCCAAATTCTGAGACTAACTCGCAATAGTTATTTTGGGCAAAGGGCAATTTTAATCATTTGTATGGATTTACTTTATTTACCATAGAATTTCTCCATTTTCTAAAAAAATGAGACATCAAAAACCTATCAGATTTCATTGGAAACTGGACATCTAACTCCTGCAGACAAAATCTTAATTTATCATGTGGTAAGTTCACTGAAATGCCTTTTATTAGCATTTTTGCTGTAAATGAAAAATATATGCAGACAAAAAATGCTTTACTACCAAACCTAGTTCTTGCTAGAAATTCCTGGTGATTTGCTACACCATGCTATTCACAGCTTGCCCTTAACAGAGATAATTGTGTTAGACCTTTTTATTACAAAATGCAAAGGCGACAGCAAACTTGGCTCCAAGAGTATCTCCTCTTAGTATGCACAGTTTAAGATGTATGGCTTTGCAAAACCAGTATCTGTCAGAGTAGACAGCAGCCACCAGGCATTTTCAGTTCTATCTCCACATAAACATTTCTCAATTCAGTGTTGTACTTCACTCTGTTTGGGGAGAAAACCCTCCACGTAAAAATGAATACTTTGAATTTTAAATAAACATTTTGACTTAAAGAGTCTTAAAAGATGGTATATAAGATTATTAGCTACATTTTGTTCCTGAAGTAATATATGGCAAAAAAATAAAGCTAACTTTCAATATTATTTTAGAGATAAGTGATTCATATCTATGAGCCAAGAAAAGGTGGGAAGTTACAATAGAAAAAAAAAGGGGATTTAATGAATTTAACAGAAATGCCACATGGTTCTTTTTTAATGATGCTGACATTTTAATCCTAGAACAAATGCTTGCAAGGTTCCAAATGTTGGCTGAGAAATAAAAGCCTGCTAATTACTTTCTCTTTTAAAAGAATGCCTTTCATTCTTCAATTTTTTTTTTATAATTATTCATTTGAATATCAATAAATCATAGTTCTTTAAAAAATACCGTGATTGTACAAACATTTCTGAGATGTGGATCAGAGCCAATAAAACGATCTTTTATTTTTATTTTGTAGGGTACAGTTCTTTTACAGCATTTTAAACCTCTCTGTATTTTCTCCCAGTATGTTTTCCAGAAGAGTTCCAAGTATTTGCTCATGACAACAAATTTGAGTCAGGTCACCTCTGTATCTAACAGCACATAGCATAGCAAGAGGCTAACACAGTCCATGGGGATTAAAAGGTCAATGAAAAAAACATCACCTTAGGGAATTTAAAATCATACTTCTTGGAAAACAGGTACAATATAGGCAGGTACACAATACAACTGTGCAAACGCTTACTTGTTTCACCCCTTGGAAAGAATTACTTCAGAGATACTCTGAATCCACCAGTTCTGACCCCTTCCCACCTGTTTTCCAGAAACATAATGGTTTACTTATATACCATGTACTATACGTAGATACTATATAGAGCAGAGTGAGAAGAAAAATCCGTGGAATTGGTTATATTGCTATTGGTTATATTTCTCTTCTCCGAGACCTAGAAAAAACATGATGTAACAATTATTTGATTGACTTTTCTCCTTCTTTGAATAAATTACAAGAGGCCGCTATCCTGCTCAACTTCCAAAAATGGAGCAAGAGCAATCTAAGAAGTGGGATCTTAAACAGGAAAATCCAGACAGATTATCTGTATTATTTTAGAACATGGGGTACATTGCCAGAATATTGTACAGTGCAGAGAAATATAGAGATGATGTCTCATATTTTGTACAGTTTTTGAATTTTCAGCTTTTTGAAGACTATGCATATTCTGTGGAAGAACCTGTTTAAATATATTAAAAGAACTATTGTATATAGGTGACATGATAAATTCAGATTTTGGAAAAAGGTGAACCCTAGGAGAGGACTTTGTAGAACAAGCCCTTCTGTTAGTTTAAACCATCTCAACATAAACAGGAATACCTTTTCTATAGATTTTCTTTCACTTTTTTCCCAGAGCCTCAACTGTTCCACTGGGGGTGGATATTCCTAAAGGTCTATGTAAAAAGGCAGTAAAAGCTGACAGCATCCTGCTCCACTGAAACTTAGAGGAGTTTTCCATGGGGCTGGTAGCTTGTCTTTGGAATGTTGCTGTGGCCCCTCTTACTGTCTTGTCATCAAGGTCCTTTGATCTTACTTTCTTGAACACTGTGTAACAAAATTTACAATAGAAAGCAAGATCTTATGTTTACATGTGAAAATAAATGACAAGAAGAACTCTGCTTCGAATGCACCTGAGAGAACAGAGCACAATTAATGTCTTGTTAATCTCTGATTATACAACTAAAGCTACTGAAAATGGTACATTTGCAAGGTGCTTTTTTCAAGTTATATAATGAGTGGTACCACTTCCAACTCTTTAGTTGTTTCCAAAGGTTTAGAGACAATCTACATAATAAGGTAAGATAACACAGCCTGTGTGTTGTGTATGAACTACTGAGTGAGTTAGAGTATCATCAGCCTGCCCTGATCTCATGGAGTTCCCTAGTGATTGATAAAATCAAAGCTTTTCTCTGTTTCTGCCTAAAGGAAACTATGAATTGATGAGACCAATTGTCTTTCCGTGGTAAATTTTTCACTCTCTGTAATTTAATCTATAGACTTGATACATGAATAAAAATGTAACCTTAAAAGGTTTTGAAAAAGATTTTAGCTTCTCACAGAATATAATGTTAAAGTACAGATAAGTGGTCTGTGTGGAAGCCCCATTAAGTCAATATATGGTTTTGATTTTGCATTTATCCTTAGCTGTTCCACAGAACATTTATTTCAATTTAATCTCAAACATGAAAAGCGTGAATTAATTAAGCAATATATTGTATTAACACAGACATTTCCAATACTGTCTTAGCCTTTTATGGTAGAATGAGCTTTCCCCTGAACTAATGTACACTGTTAATAACAGCATTTAAAAGAAATATATTTAGAGATGTAACAATTTATTTGAAGCAGTCAGATAAAATGAACCGCTATTCAAATGATATCATCTAAAGAATTTGCTAATCATGTGGATTGTGTCCCTCTTTTCACTGTGGATGTTTAAGCAAGATACAAAATTGGTTCAGGAACTGGGAAAAATTATTTTCAAGTTGTGAAACAAACACCCTTCATCCTGCTTATTTTATCACTTTGAATGAAACACTGACAGAGAACCTGCTCAATATCTGTAAAATGAAGACCTCTCCACAGTAACCTTCCTATTCTACTGGCAGTCTTAACAAATGGTATACAGGATTCCTCAAGATTATCAATATGTGCCTCTAAATGAGTTTCTGCTTTCAATACTTGAAAAAGAAGTCTGAATTCAGAAAATATTACCTTCCTCCTAAATATGCCAAGTCTAGTGAAGCTGCAGTTTCAATCTTTAATACAATCTGGCTGTGCAGAAACAACTGCTAAAATGGCAGTATTTGGTGATAAAATTTTACATGGCACAATTTCTCAAATTCTAACCCCTTTTATTGAAAGCAAAATGGCTGTAAACTGGATGAAAGGGAAGTGGGATAACAATATACATTGCAAAAAATGTTCACTGGTCATGTTAAATCCAGCTGGAACATACAGAATTCCTTGGGAGAGGCATGACATAATAGAGCCTTTACACTAAATATTCTGTTTTATTAGAAATATTTGTGCTATAACAGAAGGAATATGGAAGGAAAGAACAATCGTGAACATATCAAGAAGAAGAAACATAGCCAACAAAGAAATGGACATTATGAAGGAAGTATGGAAACAAACTAAAGGAGGTCACAAAAGCTCTGGTTACTGCATTCTGTGAGTGCAATTATGAAAACAGACTTCCATATGAAAGGCACTTACCCCCCCAATCATTCTTCTGAGCTGTGTCAAATATCTGCTGAATACAATCTTTGGAGCTCAATGTGCACCCACTTCTGCCCTTACGCCATTGGTTCCCAGATCCTACAGGGTCCTTCACTCCAATGTCTTTTATAATACTGTGCCACTGAAAAACTTGTCTTTCTTCTCACAGCCTTTCTTGATTTTAAATTGCTTTCCTATGTTATTTTTTTGATTAATCATTTTAAATGACCAATGAGCATTTACTAGTGTAAACTGCTAATGTGCTAATTCTTCTTTCATTTTCTATCCAGTTTACTGCCATATACAATATTTAATGAAGCACAGCACTCCTTGATGGATAGCTATTCAATATCATTTCAACTTTACAAGCAGCAGTTCAAATCATTCCTTTGAACCTGGAGAAGTAGCTACGCCCAAACCTTTTTGCATACCTTGGGAGAGAACTATAAAACATATTTTGCCTGCAGAAGGTTGTCTTGTGCTTCTGCTGTGAACAACTCTTATCTACATCCATCATCTGTTACATTAATTGTGCTCTCTCTAGAGTTGTTTATTTCAGGATTCATTTATCTACTTACTTTACACCTGTTGTATATGCAATTATGTAATTATCACCATATTCTTGATTTTGGATTCTTCAGTGGCTATTATTATACTTTGTCGGTTACACTGTGGACAGCTGGAAATGCTCCTCTTTCTCGGAAGATTTATTTGCTTCATCTTGCTTGTCTAAATGAAAGCTACCCCAAGAGTAGGAAACTAGGATACAATATGAATACGTCTATGTCTTACAGAGATACTTTGAAATGTTCTGAGCAAATCCAGAACATTCTTTGGATGGGGTGAATATAAAAGCACACTCAGTGTTTGTTTTAAAGAAAAGAGTGATCCAGTTTACTGTACTCACCTATGTAGATCAGGTGTGTGTGCCTGGGAAACAGTTTCTGTTTCTGAACAGCAGTTTCAGAGAGAGACCTAACACGGGAGAAAATCTCATCTGTAGCTCTTTCTCTAGTGTTTTGTACCAGCTGTCTTCAACAACTCTCACATGTGCTGTTATAAACCCAAGGGCTGTGACAGCCCTCATTTCCTATGGAAGCAAATTAAGAACCTCAAGAGCCTCTTGAATTCCATTCCAGCATCTGACTTTGCAGCTTGGAAGCACTGGATGTCACAACTCACATCTCCCTTCACATGGATGTATTAAATTAATACTAATGGGAGCTGGCTTGAAACTGAAAGCTGAAGAGAGATAGGCAACCCACTGAACTGACATCAGAATTATCTCCACTTAACTATGTGTTTTTAGTGACAGAGCAGCACAAGATGTACCTATCTAATCCACTTGAATGATGAGGATTTCATTTCAAAAGAGAAGACAAAAACCAACACTTTTTTGATCTTGCAAGAGTATACTTCAATCCAAGGACATTTCTTTTAAACTGTTTAATGAGTGAACAAAACTTTGCAATTTTCTGAACATAGCACACAATTCATATGTTCAACTTAACTTTTACTTGAATCTTTTCACACCCAAAACAGTATAAGCAAAGGCTATTTCTGTACCTGTACAGGAATCAAGTTATTTGTCACACAGACCAAAAATATTACTTGACATAAAGCAGAATCTGTAAAAAATTAAAATCCATGTATGTGTTGTTCACATGCTTATACAGGTATCACCTTGCTCAGTATTCTAAGGGAGCTCACGGGTGTCCCTTCCTAAAAGTCTCATAGACTGACAAACATTGATTTCTTATGAAAGCCATGTTATTTTGATACACCCATGATAAGAGTGCACTATATATTATCACTCACCAGGTTTCATGACTACTTCTGTTTCTGCCATACCTGAATATATTTGTGAATCTTCTTTAACATTTCAATTTAAATTTTCTCATCCAATATAATAATCCTTTATCTTTTTGAAAACCCTATAACTTGTGTTCCTGCATAAATTTAATGAATGACAATTGAAGGATATAAAATGCTATAACAATTTTATGCTATTATTTGCTATGATTTTATTGGGCTTACAGCTTCTCTACAACTTTCTTCTTACTTATGATCCATACTTCCTGCAGACCACTTAGTACAAGATATTGGAAATTTTTCCCAAATAATGCCAGTTTTCCCTGATATGAAGAAACTGTTTTAATCTCTTCTCTGACCAACAAGATTCAAATCTACAGATATCTCTGGGAGTAGATCACATGACAATTCCCTTTATGATTTCTATTTTCTTTACTGTAACTCTTAGGAACAGCCTGGTTTTATGCAACCATAATTAAACATTCATCCTCTTTTCAGATATCTTTTGGCAACCTACTTATAATTAACTACTTTCTCTTCATGAGTTTTTCTCTTTTCTAACTTTCTTTCCTTAGTACTTTCTCCCTTCTGTTCTCCCTGCTCACCATTTGCTGATGTATTTCTAATCACTTAGTCTCATTAGAAGTATATTCATCATTTAGTTTTGGAACCTTGTCCAAGACTTAATTTCATCTATTGGTCCCTATCTCTCACATGAAAATTAAATCCTTGTTAAAGTTATCGTTTATTATTTTATATATCTTTTATTTATCTATGATCTAGATTAAAAGTTTTATTCCTGTCTAACTAGAAGCTTTTAAAAGTCTTGTTACCAAAGAGCTACAAGGTATATGACATTACTATGAAACTGATTTCTAATGACATTAAGGTTGATTGATTTTGATTGCTTTCGCTGTTGATTTTTAAAGGCTCCAGACCTCAGATGGCCACCACACAGATCTGCTCATTTGCTTTTTTTTGCCAAGGCAGACAGATTTCTTTATTTTCCCAGCACAATGGGGACCTTCAAATATGCCTAGTCAAACACAGAAACTATCTACGGACTTGGAAGTCAAATGTAGAAGAGGACAGCCCAGATTTAGTGCAAAGAGATGAGTACCACAGCATAACTGAGCTCAGTGAGTTCTGAAACAGTACATGAGCAAATCGTGTGTCCAGTCAGGGGAGAGAATACCACTGATCTATGAACATGTCAAACACAGGCTGTAACATTGCAGGAGGAAAAATAATACAAAAAGGAGATTTTTAACTCTGTGAGTAAAGAAGTCCATTTATCAGCATTCCCACATGTGATCAGTTTTTCCACAGCACTAATTACTTGCTAGTGTCCCACTATTATTAAACTCCTCAGAGAGGAGGAGGGCATACAGGAGAGAGGGAAGCTGGGGCCTAATTCTGTTGTGTTTAAGGTCTCTAATATTACTGTGCCCACAGTGTTCCCTATATCAGAATAAGATAAGACCTCATTGGCCATAAAAACAAGGTTTTATTCCAGTTCTGCTCCCAGGACTGTACAAAGACAGCAAAACAACATGTAGTAGATGGTTGTGGATGTGCATAGCTGAAGTATAACCACAAGAGCCATGTTATCTGATTTTTGGACTTTAAATGCACAGTGCCTGTTGAGATACCCATCTCTAAGAACAGATTGTATATAATGGAACAAACTCAGCATGTTTCTGGCAAGGTCTGCATTTCTGTTTGTCTAGCACTCCAATGAGAGAAAGAACAGTAAGCAATGGCATGAATGGAAGATTGAGAGCATGTGAAAGGGCACATAGCAGTTACTGTGACACAGGACAGAATTTGGAACACTGGATCATTTCTTGATCTTGAGGTGGGCAAGGAAGCTTAAAAGACAATATTGAGGAGACCTGATATGGCCTGGGAACTAGAGATCTCAGCAGACAGCAGATAGCATAAGCAAGACTGAAAGTTACTGACAAATGAAGAGGAAATGTTTTTGTAACAATATTTAATTGAAAGTCTGTTCAAGTAGAATTCAGAAAGCTTTCAGAGGCATTATCATGGTTTCTCGAGCATTTCTACAATCCAGTAGGTAAATCTGAAAACCTAAATTTTTGAACGTTAGCACACTAAAAACCAGTAGCTAGCTAGTAAAGAGAGTCTCAGAATCCTTTCTTGTCTGGTCCCAGTTAACTCCATAAAAGAAGAAAAAAACCTCTAAAACCTAAAACAGTGAAACAACTGTCATGAATTTAAATCAAAAAATACAATCATTTTGGAGTAAAGCCTAAGGCAGGCTGGTGAGACCTTGATTTGGATTGACCTCCTGAGAGTAAGGATCATAGGATCCAAGCTATATGACGTCCATGGAACACACTGGGATAAAGAGTAGATAATCCTCCAGAAGAGCAGTAATGCCAACCATACAGAAATTAAGGTGGTTTATGCGTCCAAAATCATAGAGATTCTGAACGTATTTATATATTGTTTCTCCAAAATATAAAATGGAATGAGAAGGACCCACGAAACCCTCTTCATTTGAAAGAATGGAGCTATGGTGGAGATAACCAGTGGATAGACTCAAAGAGGAAAAAGGAATAGGAACACAGTAATGTATCAGACAGAACAACCTGTAGCCAGAGGATAAGATCCAGAGGGAGGAAACTAACAGTCAGTTTGACTTTTATGACAGAAAGAAAAGGCACTCCTGGATTCCCAACAGGGTGGAACAATGACAATTGTGCAATGTGTATATTTAAGAGGATGTAATGAAATCCAAGGCATTGATTGAAGACAAAATGCAACAAATACACTGGAATAAAAGGATAAAACATATTTATAAATATATTTAATTAGGCTAAGGCATTAAAACATTATTTCTATCAAAACTGAACAAGACATACATGATGGTCAAAGATTGCTCCTTTTCATCTTGTATGTTGCTCTTTTTCTTTCAAAGTGAGCAACGTGTTTCTTCCCAATTCTTGTTTTATTTTATGCTTTATGTGTGTCTCTGTGTACAGGTGCATGTGCACGTGTGTGTTTATAAATAATCCATGTGTTTATATCATTTTATAATAAGCCGATTTTTATAATTTTATAATAAGCCTATTTTTATAATTTTATAATACTTTTCTGTATGAACTTTGGTGTGGCAGTGGAAACTAACACTGTGTAGTTGGCAGTCTGTAGATCTAGTGTCACTTCCAGGAAGGAGAGGATTTGGGTATTTCAGTAGCATAAATATTTTGGAAGTTTATTCTGATGTGATATATCTAAACATATTGCCTTATTTAAGTACATGCTAGACTTCTTGACTGTTCAAAACAGGCAGAATCCAGGCCTCAGTTACTAACCGAGAGATATTTTTGGAGGTGCGTATAGTGTGTGTGTGTGTGTGTGTGTGTGTGTGTGTGTGTGTGTGTGTGTGGCAGTCAGTCTTTTCTCAACTTTTCTCTTCCATTTTGACTTGAAACTTTCCCTACATGGGATGAAGCCTAAACTGATGTTGATAACGTATCTGTTCTTTATCTTACTGGTCCAACGAATACTGCAGATAAAGTAACATTCAAAGCCCAGAACCATAAATAATGGAACTCGAGCATATAGAGATTGCATTTGTCATAGAAAGTAGACATTGTTTGGCCTGATTTATCATAAATATGGTATCATTAAAACTTTGGAAGCCAAATACTGTCAGGGTAGGGGTAAGAAGGCAGTTCCCCTCTTTAAGAGGATCCCTGCTTTTCTGAAATTGCTGTTGAGGTAGGAATCTCCCCCTGGCTTACTTAATCTCAGTAGAAACAATAACTTCCATCTTTCTTTTCTCAGAGAATCTGAGAGGAAATACCTTCACTTGACCAATTCTCAGTGCTTGGTGTAATAATGGCATTGATTTTGTGTGCTGGTTTTGCTGGGGTCGAGGTAATTGTCCTCACAATAGGTAGCATGGGCCTGTGTTCTGCATCTGTGCTGAAAACAGTGTTGCTATTGCAGAGATGTTTTCACTCTTGCTGAACAGTGCTCAGTCCCACGCTTTCTTCTTCTTCCCCCCGCTTTATGAACTCAGAGTGATACCATAAGATCTGGGATATCCCTTGGGTCAGCTGCCCTGGCTGTGTCTCCTCCCAGCTCCTTGTGAACCCCCAGCCCACTCGCTGGTGGGGTGGTGTGAGAAACATAAAACACCTTGACAATGTGTAATAACAAAAAGATCTCTGTATTAGCAACACTGTTTCTCTCACAAATCCAAAAGGCAGTCCCATACCACAAAACACAGCTACTGTGGAGAAAATTTACTCCAGCCAAAACTATCACATTGAGCTATTTTCACTTCCTAGCATTAATACCCTAAATCTTTCAATGTCATTTGCTAAACTTCAAATTTGTATTTAATCTATCTTATAGCAAAGAATTTTCTGCAACATTTGCACAAATATATACACAGTTCTCAATGCATTCTCATAATTTGGAAACTCTGTCTTCATGGTTTTAGAAACAGCACAACTTCTGTATAAAACTTCTTAATTTGTTGTGTGCATGGTATAGTTTACAGAACACAATAGCTGTATTGCCCTGAGTTGTCCCTACTAGCACTGCTGGCAGGATCTGGAAGACTAGCAAGGACTTTCCCTCTTTCATGAAAAAGATTATGAAATCTAATTATCTATTATTTGCCCTAACAAGGGGTTAGTATACAATAATTTAGTCGGATTCTTAAGAGGTGCACTGAATCCCTTTCCTTCAAGGGTTAGGAAAAAAATCCCAATCAACCCTATCTTTTTTTGGTGCCCCGCAGTAGTGCTACAAAGCATTCCTTCAAGGACAACTATATTTATGAGTTGTCCATCTCCTGCAAAATTGAATAAATTTGACCCAATTTACATGCCTAATTAGAGTAATAAGAGGTTTGGGCTTTTTTCGGCTAACAAGCCAAGGGCCCTGGCAAGAATCTTTGTGTCATAATAGATCAAATAAACTGAACAGTAATTTGTGCCATTCACAGGTACTTTCCAAACTTCTATAATGAAGGTTCTTCAACTTCCTTAGTTATTATAACTCTGTAGTAAACTCTGGTTTTGCTTACCAAAATGTCTTTGTGGAGGACAGGCACGTATAATGATTAATTCTAGCCAATGGGCTGACTGTATTAGCACTCACTCGACATTATTTTTACCAATATTACCATTTCTTAATTTAATGTTAACATTTTTCTTTTAAAAAATCCCAGGTTCACAAGAGGAGATTCACAAAATCTGTGCCTATCCACAAAGTAATGCTATATGATTATACGTTATGATTATACGTTTGGAATACTTGAGGACCTCCACAAATAATAGAAAGACTGCACAGTTTGTGTTCTCTGTTTGCAAAAAGACTGAATTAAAGGCTTTGAAGGGAGTTACAAAATAAAAGTTGAAAGCTACTGTCAAACTGAACTGTTTGACTTAGACCTTATTTCAGGCCAAATCCCCAAACAGTCATATTTGAGGATGAAAAACCAGTTAGCTACTGCAGATTGACTCTACTCCAATCCAATTGATCCTATGAAAAATTCTTGAAGGAACTTGTTTCATTCCACACACTTCATGGTAAGATATTTCCATGGCCTACTACCTTTCGGATGGTTGTTCACTGGACTGATTTCTGTATTTAATAAGCTGCATACCAGCTCTTGCAGCTTACCAGAAAAAGCACCCATGTTTCTTAAAATCGTTACTTTGTGTGCAAATTGTCTCAAGCAAGATGCTTCACATAGATTCGTTTTACATTCAAAGCAATTATAAATACCCAAATTCTCAGCTTCACCCAGACTTACCCTATAATATTATATGACTATTAAAGCTTAAGGCACAATAAACACTAGTTTACAAAGATGAAATTCATACCATTAATTCCAAACTTGTAAACTGGATTGCAAATAATAAATACATTTTAAAATGCATACCTAAATTTTAACAGCAAAATAGATTCTTCTTAGGTGCTCAAGAAATAATAATTACCTAAAAACTTTCATTGAAGAAGATAAGAGAGCAGGATTCATCAAATTACTCCATCTGCTGGCTGATTCCCTCCAATCCTGGATGATTTCTCTTCGACTGTGTATTCTTGTCCCTTTTTAATGCAAATGAAACATTCAAAGCTTGATCAGTGTCCTTTCAAAGCAAATGCAATATTCAGGGTTTGCTTTTGATATTCAAAGCACTTCCTGGAATCATGACTCCGTCTTTTCTCTCTCCATTTCCAGTTTAAGAAGACCTTTCTGTTGCAATTTTAACACATTCTTTCTTCCACAGAAAGCACAAGACAAATATTTTAACGCTTTAGTGACTTTACTAGCCTTTCTATGTTGCACATCATAAAAGGTATAAATTATCCAACAATTTGACTAATCTTATGAATTCTGGTGTGTTTCTGTTGTTCTATGGAGAACATTCATGACACATTAGAAATACAGATCTCCTGGTCTGTAACAGAGTACTCAGACATTGTGGCTCTTTTCCATCTTTCATGCATAGTTACCCTCCTTGGACTAAAGTCTTCCCCAGACACTAAACTCAACTATTCATAGAAATTCTAGTTCTTCTTAAATCCCTGTCTTCCTGTATCTTGTATTTCAGCTCCCCCAGTATTCATTTAGGGAAATGCCCTATGTACCCCATTTTAGGATTTGTCTGCAGGGATATAATTTTCTGAACAGCCTACTCCCCATCATGCTTTTCTTATCCTTTTCTGAATATCACTACTGTCACCCATTTGCAAACACACTGTGATTTTTTTTTTTGCACTGGGACCATCCGTTAGGGCACATCAATATGCTTGTACTTAACCCGATTGCACTTCTGTTTATTCATGATGTTGAGCTAGTGCATGAGTAAATAAAAGTATACCTCTAAAGAACCAATTGTGAAAACTGGAAAGTATAATTTTCTAAATTAAATTAACACAATCCACATATATACTAATTTATGTGAATGCTTTGAGGGAGATGTAGCTCTAATATCAAGGCTTCTGTGGTCCCCAGTATGTTTCCTTGTAATTTCAATTCTTGCAGATCAGGGCTTATTCTACTGAAACAGCAAAATGCGATGAACAAAAATACTTGTAGTCTTGAATCAGGATTAGGCAAAGTAACAACCAGAATTTCATTCTGGAGGTTTGAACTGATCAAGGCAACAACTGCTAGGTGCAGGAACACAAGCAAGCTGCTGGAAGTTATCTGCTACACTAATAAAATAACAGCACCCTAAATTAAACACACTTGGGCTTGAAACTGAGTGAATGCCTAGGTTTCTTTGACATTAAAGGAATTACATAAACTGCTTCAGTGTTTACTTATAATTGCCCCCAGACTTACCAGCCAGCAATGGTGGAATGAGGCACCCTATCTTGTTTGATCTCAGTTCAACTAAGCAAGGTATCAGGCATCTCCTGACCTTCCTGTGCTGCTTTTCCACACAAATGTTGAAAATGCTCCCCTTACAGGCCATGCTTGCTATCGCTGTAATAGAGATGACTCTAAATAAGAGCACCACATCTTTCTATGCCTTTCATCAGAGGGACCAGATTCAAAACACCACAAAGACAAGTGATCCAGCACACAGATAAGGCCTAGCCCTGAACTTCACAAACATTTTTATCGGTTTATGTCCTGACAAGATTGAGACCAACACTTGCTTATGGAACATCTGGGTCAGTGTTTCTCTACAAAGAGACTTGTGTAACCCAAGCTGTGGATCGCATTAGGGAGGAAAGAAATGCAGAGCATAGATAAGAAACTGAGTCAATATCCCTCCCTACCAACCCACCCAGAGCAAATTAAAGCTGTCCTCCCGTTTTACAAGCCACAGAGAATCGTGAGACAGAATCATATATATTGCCTGAAATGAATCCCCTTAACACACAGCTGGAGCAGCACAACCAAATGTAATTTATGTCTGGTAGCACAAGCCTGACTTAGCACAGCTCAAGGACTCAAGCAGATAAAAGTTCCTGACAGGAACTTTTGGACAAGAAAGGATCCGTGCCCAGGTGAAGCTATGCCAACATTTCTATGCACCAAAGAAGGAATGGAAGAAACTTATTATTGCAAAAGAAACAGGGGAAATTAAGACCAAAAAGACATGGGGCAGATCCAGTGATGGCATTTTATATAAGAACTTGGTATATTGCCTTCTACATCCAAATAAGGGTAGCACCTATTCGATGGTGGTATTTCTTTTATTTACTGTAATCATTCTATTGCATTTCAGGCACTTATCAACAACTTGCTGAATTCTGGCTGTAAGACTCAATATTCTGTGTAGTTCACCAAGGCAAATTGTGCAGAAATAATCTGTAAGGAAAGCATCTACCATACTGAAGGGAGTATGTCAAGTTCACATGACAATACCTTCCGCATCCCTTTGCAACTTGTCTGATGGGATGTAGTGCATGAAATTACATTTAAAACAGGCTTATATATAAAAGGTATGTTAAATATGAAGCTAATACCATGTGAATTCTTCATTGGAATCAGTAATATAATAGCCTCTAACAAAAAGTTCTTGGTAGACTAGTTAAAGGAGGAGACACTGAACTAAGACACAGAAGGGTCTTTCGAGTGTCTTTATTTTCATTTTGTTTCAGGAAATTTGCATAATTGATTGAAAACACCATCAATGAGACAAATTAAAACAATGCCTTTTCTTTGCCTAGGAGATGAGTGTTTTCTCTATTTGGTTTAGATGGAGCAAGGAGCTTTCGTTAACACTTAGTGGTTGCCATGCTTGAGAAATATAAAGGACACATCATGTAAATGCCTCATGCTGGTATGTGCATAGATATGCCTGTATTTATATAGTACCTAAGTTTCTTTTAAATACAGAAATATTTCTGACCCAAACCAATCAACAACTTGCTTTGACTGAATGGATGAATTTCAGCCTTTTCACATCATTAATACATTTTCTTTTCTGAGAAGATCGAGTAGATTACATGTGAGTGAGAAATTTTCTATTCCTGGAAAAGTCAGTATCTGACCTTGTGAGGGCATTGTCTTATGAATATTGGACACTGGTATGTCTGTGCATCACCAGTCCATCTGTCCATGACTACACGGAAGTATTCAAGCAGTTCAGCCTAAATGTGGGAGTCTTACTGTATCAGTGTGAGCTCATCACAGTCAAATAAAGCCAGCTTAAGAAATTATAGTAATTGAAAAGATCATTGGAAATTTTGGGACAGAACACAGCTATGAAGAATTGACTAATGAGCTTACAAACCTAATACTTACCTCAGTTTCACACCTTTACCTGACACAAAACAGTGGCATCTCACATTCACCTGGAAGCAAAGTAATCCTGAATATGGGTAAAAAGGAGAGTTAGCATTGGCTAGAAGAGGTGTGAAAGAATGTAGGCTTCAGTTGTTCCAGTTTGTACAAAGGGGAGTAGCCCAGTGGCAGCTCTATGTCTGAGTTTACTTGCTTGCTTTGGCAACATAAGAATAAAGAGAGGAAAAAAAGAAGCAGAGTCACCATGGCCTTAGGATCTCATAAAGGGTGCTCTCTGTACCAATTGCATTTACTCTCCTGGCAAAAAGACACACTTGTTCTTCACTAGGAAAACTATTTCTGCAACTGAATAACATGCAAGTGCATCAAATAAGAGTCCTCAGCTATCACTGTTCAGTTGTCCTGTGTTTACTTCTTGCTGTCATTCATGCATACTGTATGGTTTCCTGAGACTGTCTTATCACCAGCACATCAATCATGCTAACTCCAAAACATGTAACTAAACTTCTGAAAGTGAATTACCATGTTCTGCAAAAAGCTCATCTGCAGGTACCAAAGTGCATTGCGGAAATAAAAGCTCTTCACATCTGCTTCATGATAAAGTACTACAATACTACTATAGTTTTCCAATTTCCTTTTAAGTAGAACCTTTGAGTTACACCCGTCCCTAGTGCAGTCATTTAATTTAAAATTGATTCTCTCATCCAAAAATGTGGCCTAATTGCATAAAAGGCTCCTTAGCACAATGAACAATTAGTAGTATTCAGTGTGTTTCAGTCTCAAAGCAGCAGATGCCAACAACCTTGCATATTTCAGATACACAAATCAATGACACCATCTGAAAACTAGAAAGAGCTTGGTTTACATCAGTCTAGCATCTAACAAGAGCTTAGTTTATATTTTGAGCAAAATGCATTTGAAAAGAACACCTCCCTTCCCACTTAGAAGTTGTATGTTCATTTAATTTTGCTCTTTGCCTTCATACCCAAGGTGTAAGGAGCAAAAGGTTTTCAATAGGAAGACAGATGAAGTCTATTTTAGGCTTTCACCATGAAATCTTAAACCACAGGTATAAGAAGGAACATAAGAAGTTGCACAAAAGGGCTTAGTAATTGTTTAAACCAGAATTAAATGCTAATAAAAATAAAATGGTTTAGAAAAAAGATTAGATGCTCCTGTTGGCAAGGAGGGATCCAGCTAAGATAAGCTCTGCAAAAAAGCACCTTGTTATCATTAAATATTTGTAATTAGCAGCTCTAAATTGTTCTTTCATTATCCCTCCTATATGCTGCTTTCCTGGTTACAACATTATTGGCTGCTAATTTTATTTTTGTCCTGTGATAATGTACAAAAGTTACTGTGAAACTAATGTGACCGTACTGTGAGTTTAATGTGCACCTCTTGCTGTTATTAGATGGGGCTGCAGGGCAGGCCTGCTTGGGTTTACTGCATGGGAATTCCATTATGAAACAAACGCAGCTAAAGCTGATAGCAGCTTTAGATAAATATCTAATTCAGATATTTTTCTGTCTGCAGGGGAAAGTAAAAAGCATTAACTATACACCTTTAGAGGGAAATAAACAGCATGAACTAAGGAGGATAACCTGAAAAGAGATGTGTTTCGTACACAACAGGACAAGCTAAACCATCAGTCCTTTGTATAACAGAAGTTGTAGATAAAGATTATACTAGGACAACGATAATAACAGGAGTTACTGTCCAAACATTTATTCAAATCAACCATTACCTGGAGATTCTCTATGTCCCAGTCTGAGGTTTTTACAGACACTGATAAGTGTTGCCACCCCTTGACTGGGCTCAGGCTATTTCATAAAAGCTAGATTCAGTTTGCAGATTCTCTGTTCTTTCAAGTTCCCTGTCCGAGGCACAATTTACAGCATAGTCAAGCTCCTTATCAGGACTAGATCCAGGCATGCACCTAGTCAACCCTCATCACTGCAGCTTTCACAGAGGGAAATCCAGGCATGCTGGCCAAATGGATGTTATCAGCTAAGCAGAGCAGCAGGCAGTGCTGATTCTTGGCATTACTGATGCTGCTATTGTGTATGTGGCAGTAGGTAAAATTTTGTCCTCAGCACAAGTTTTATATATTCTAAGGAGAGCCATTTCTGAAATATTGACCAAAATCTTCGTATAAAGTATTACTGTAATCTTAATGGGATCTTCTATGTTCCATAACATGCTGAAAATCAGGACAGTGGCATGGGAGTTAAAGAAACATGCTTTAGATTTGTAATTTTCACATTTGGAACTAAGAGGGGTGTGCCCAACATATAAGACTAAGGGCAATATGTTGTTGGGTACACAGTTTCCAAAGAAATATACTAAAATTAAAGTACCACTGATTTTTTGACATTTCAGTTTACATATATAAATTATCTTTGAAACAGCTCTAATAATATCACAAATTGCTTTCCTTTTCTGAAATGCTCCATATGAATTTTCCTGGTTTCTTTTTTTCACTACAAGAAAGTCCTTCCCTCTCCATTCAAATGTGAAAAATTTATCTGTTTTTCTTCACATAAAACTCTTTCCAAATGACAGAATTTCTTTATCCAGAGAAGAATTTCAGATCACCAGTGACATCCTTCAAAATCTCTAAATTTAGGAGTTACTTCAAGTTTATGTGGAACAATAGCAATAAAACCAAACACTTCCTCATGGTTTTTGGTTGTTTTTTTTTTTTAATTGAAAAACTGCTAAAGACGTCTGACAAAAAATCTCCAGATTATTTTTTGGCAGCTGGGACATAAAGATGGTTGTTTTGTTATTTATTAATAATTATTTTACTGTTATAACTAGAAAGGATATTTTTTAGAAATACAGTTTCTCATCTGCAGCCTTCCTTCCAGAAGGCAGTAGGTTCCTGCACCATTAATTGTAACACACAAAAAAATACCTTAGGATAAATTTCAGAATATAATATTTTGTATCTTATCCAAAACACAGTGTTTTGTCTTTCTTTCTTTGTTAGTTCTGGGCAATTTTCCAGTGCTTTCCAAAGCCTTCTATATATGCTTTAGGTAGACTGCATTTTTAGAAGGCAGCAAAAGAATCAGAGGTCAAAGTAGGTCCAAACTGTCTTGATCATATAGCACACGGAGATTATATCCAACCAGAAAGCAAACAGAAATGGACTTCCCCTCCTCTAGGCATGAGTCCCATTTTCTGCAATGATGCTGTCAAGAATATGGTGGCGTTTCCTTAATTCCACAAAGGAATCTGAGCTTGTTTCAGCACTCCTCATGATAGGGAGAACCAACCACTTTACCTCTTTCCAGTCTCAGCTGTACATGCTCACTGCACATCCTTCCTCCACCTCAAGAGCTTTATATATCCAGCAGCACATGGGCGAGAGTGAAATTAATGCCATTGAGATGGGCACAGATTTCCTTATAGCCACATCTGACTAGAGAACTCTGCAGTTGCAGGAGATCCAGAATAAAGAGTTCCATCTCAGGGAACCAAATCAACAGCGCTGCAATTTTTTCCCTGCCACATAGCACAGAGAGAAAACTGCATGGATACAAGCAGAGCTAATGAAAAAGGCTAAAGCCATCTCAAATATAAGTCCACCTCCAGGTATTTCCAGCACCCATTCCACTGAAGAAGCAGCTCTGCTATGAACCAGCTTTGAGTTTAACCACCCCAATAGACCTTGTAGTCCCCTACGTAAAATTTTACATGGCACCTTTATTCAAAGTGAACAACCAAAAAAAAAAAAAAAAAAAAAAGTTTAAAGTGAATAGTTCAAAAGGTGCCTCACTCAGCATGAACGTAACAAAAATAGCATTTCCATGTGTCAGTCTCTGCAAGTATTTAACTATATGTTTCTGATGCCTTCATCTCCTTGATTTCTTTTCATCTGTTCAGGGTTCATCAACAGTTTGCAAAGAATTTAATTAGACAAGTTAACTAAGTATTTGCAATTGCTATTAAAACCATACATACATTCCAAACTGAGCTAATTTAAGAAACCTACAGCTGTGAGTCCTTGGAAGAACAAGAAATCCAAACCACAGAAGCTCTGCAGCATCTTCATTTAATAAATTCAGAAAACTTATTACTCAGAAAGACATGTGGTTCAAGTAAACACATTTAATGTTCATGTAAGTGGCTTCCTCTGGTTGTCTTGAATTGTAGTGAGAAGAAAAAGAAATTCTTAGATAAATATATAAAAGCTGAGAAGACAGGAAAAGCATTTTCCAATTCCTAGTGTGAAATTAAAGGACTGTTCTCAGGAGAGTAAGGATTGATTTTCCCATCCTCAGTGTCAAGCTAATTTGTCTCTAATTTTAATGGGATTAACCTACACAAATTATCCATTGGTTTCTAAGCACACAGCATTTTAGAACACTGCAGCATTTGTAGGTTTACCTTCCGGCTTACTGCAGGCTTAAAAAGCAGTTGGACCTGATGAACATCATGTGATACCATGGAAATCTGGGCTGCATGGCATGAAAGTTCCATTGCAAAGAAATTTATCACACAGTGATGCAACTTCCCAGAGCACAGGTTATCTGGATCACACACTCAGTAGGATACTGGCTAACAGCATTATTTAACCTCTTTTCACATAGAGGACTACTCACAGATTTGTTAAAAAAGGATCCTCACAATGTCTTCTAATTTCCAAACAAACAAAAATCAGGCTAAATCTTGAACATGCAGGTATTAATTCATATTTCCCAGTATTTTATTTGCTTACTTCCCTGTTTATATACAAGGACATTATAATTGGTTTTAAACTACCTTTTTTCCAAGACAAGTTTTTGATGTCTTGTAGATCAAGTGGATTAAAAGTTGTGAAAAGCAGCCATACAGATAAACAAATCTAAGTTTCATGATATACATTGCCCCTAGTTCCCATAATACATTTTACTAATGTTCAGTAGAAAAATACATTGGAAAATACACGGCACCAACAAAAGACATTTACAGGAATTTGACCTTGCCAATGGGCTAAACCAAGCAACAAAATTTGAGTGCTTCAGCAGTGACATTAATATACATGTGTGTGTGCTTCAAATTCTATGTTTCTGTGCAAGTGAGGAACAATTAAAGAACAGAAAAGGAAACTAAGCCCCAGGGCTTGAGGAAGAAGCTATCTGTTTAATTATTATTTTCCATAGAGCAAAACTAGATTATTTAGCTACAGTCATAACTAATAGGGATAATAAAGGAAAGATATTTTTTAGATAAATTCAGTTTCTGGGGCAAAAGAGCGCAGTGTCGTATGTGTTACTTAACTGGATAAACACTTTGTGGGCACAGCAGAGCACAGGCCATGGATGGTGTGCCCACACACACGCCAGTGAACCAAACACTCTCACAGACTATGGCTGACAGCACAGCATGTACGCATTTCACCATGGTCTGAGGAGGTCTAATGCTGGCTTACCGCTTTGCTCTCAGAGGCAGGATCAGAAGAGCAAAAGAAAGGCTGTTTAGACACGTAGACTGTGCACTGGGAATGATGGATGAGTAGTGCCTTGGGTGTTCCCACTGCAATTGGAAGAGCCATCCGAGCCCTCTGTCATCTATTTTCTGGGTATCAGGAGGCTGTTCCAAGCCAAAGCCATTCTTTTCCTGTCTTACACACAGTTCACACAAGTCCATAGCAGGTTTTCATCAAGCAGTAAGTTACTTCAGTAAGTCAAATTTCTTTTGGATTTTTAGGCTACATTAACATGCAGCCTAACTCATAACTTTTTTAACAACAATGGTCTTAAAGCTCAAGTGAATTAGATTTTTCTTTTAAACTGTTTATTAGGCAAATGCAGGATTGTGTATTTTACGGGTCATCACTGCCACCTTGTGGTCACACTTTTTCTTACCGCTTTTCTTTTTAAGAAATTATTTTTATATTATTTCTTCTTAAAAGCTACACACAAAAAGCAATGTAACAAAACAAACTAACCCCCACAACAAAACAGTATATCTAGTACATCTGAAAGGATATCCAGAGCGCGGGAAAGTGCAAGATGATACAAACACAACTTTTCAGTCTCAACATTTCCAAAGTCTAAACCAGGAAAAAAGAAAGAAAAGAGAGGGAAAACCTACCAAAAAAAAAATCCATTAAAAAAGTCAGACAAGTAAAAAACCCAAATATATTTTATCCTAAAGTCAGTTACAGAAAGGTTCACAGCAGTTGATTCACAGCCCTCCTGAGGTATTGTAATTGAATACAAATTTCTAAAGCTGTCTCTGGGTATGCTGACTTAAGAGCTAGTATCTACTTCTCATCACAGATCTATGGCTCCCACCATAAACTTGTTTTCCTCAGATATTTAGATACTCTTTCAGCATTATTAGAATTCACATTTGTTCTCTTTTAATGCACAGCAGAATCCTATTTCACAATGAAGGCTGCTGGGTGTCACAGAAACGCACACATAATATTTTAATAAATTATTACTACCAATATATTAATGTCAAGTTTAAACAGCAACAGCAGTTAAAATGTAAGTGGAGAAGACTTCACTATATACAGACATGTAGTAAAGTGTTTCTTCACGACCAAAATATTTACTATTCCAATAAAAATGCACAATGTTATTACATTTGTTGATTCCTCAAGTAACCTATAATGGTCTTCAGCACTGAGAAGCCTCAAAAATCACGGAACTGGCACTCAGCTCTCTCCCCTTACTTCCTGTGTCTCTGCAGAGAGAGACTAGGAAAGGCCAAGAGAAGGAATGGCTGTTACCATCCACACTGTTATTTCCATGCAGTAAACAGTTCTTAAGAGAGCAGCTCTGACTGGTAATACTTAAAATAATTATAAGGCTGTTCTAACATGTGCTGCAAAGTGGCAGAGGATCAGCCACTCCTAATATCTAACAGCCTTTTCTCAAAGCCACCACCCAAGTCATCCACTATTCTCAGGAGACATAACATCAAATCCGTTTCCAAATGAGGCTATTTTGCATTCTAATAAATTGGCAAAAAAAAGTTTGTGCAAATGAGCTAAATATTATTTTAATTTGTAACACCACAAAAGAGAGTCAAGTATCTCTCATATGTTGAGCGCAACTGGCTTCAGGACATAGAATGTGCCTTCTCATTTATTAAGGGCTTGACTCTTCATTCATGAATAAAATGTTACACAGTCAGGAAGGAGCATAGCTACTGCCTGGCAGCCACAAAGTGTATGAATTAATTGAAATAAATAAGAACCTAGAACACCTTGAGCAGGGATACATTTGGGTAAGAATAAGGAACATGTGGGAGAGAAATGTATAAACCTGGAGAAAGAGTATATGCAACTAAGAGAGGCATTTGTACTTTGGTGCTACAGACTTAATAAAGTCCAGGCTTACAATTTAGCACATCCCAAGCCTGCTAAACATAGCAATTGCTACTGTCCTTCTCTGCTGTACTACTTGTCCTTAATGATCTCAAAATATTTTCATAGACATCAAGGTAACA
Organism: Dendrocincla tyrannina; assembly: GCA_035047865.1. Classification (NCBI taxonomy): domain Eukaryota; kingdom Metazoa; phylum Chordata; class Aves; order Passeriformes; family Dendrocolaptidae; genus Dendrocincla; species Dendrocincla tyrannina. Next base: position 21,606,102 of record JAWWMP010000081.1, read on the forward strand.
TCTTCATGTTAAAGAAGGAAAACAGAGACACAAAGCAGTGATTAACTTTTTCAAAGTTTCCCAGCAAGCTGTTGGACCAAGAAAGAAGTCATCAGAGTCCTGCTTCAGGATGCTTTACTCCAGTCTGCCTTGCATCCCCCACCAACCACACGACAGCCCTCTGGGAATGCGCTCTCAGGACACTCCCCACTGCAGGCAGCCTGCTGCATTAGGGGCAGATTTTCAGCTGAGAAAAGGGATACTCTGAAGAGAGTGGGAAGCATTGTTGTGTTGGGGTTTATACTTCTGTACATCTTGTCCAGATAAAAAAAGTGGGCAGCATCAAAGACATCATTCTGAAATATCTCTCCAGCATTAATAATCACTTTAATGCTCTGGGACTTGTTAAAAGTTTTGATGAGCAGCATATGCTGGCTCACATGCTGGCACATTTCTTTTCAGCACCTGACAGCTTGATGAACTTCTGTTCACAGTGTATTTATGAAGTAAAGAGCTATTTTAGAAACAATCAATGGATTAAAAAAAAATAAAATTAAATAACCCCTGAAAATACTAGTTTGCTTTACTTCTTATTACACCTTGCTGCTTCCCTCACATTAAGTTTAGACCTTCCTTATGAAGTATTTAATTACAGAGAGTTCAATGCATAACTCTAAGTGTTTATTACTTCAGGAAGCTTGTTTCATGCCATCCTTTTTTTATAACTTTAAGTTTATAAGGAAATAGATGTTTTCACTGTGCTTTTATTCTTCTTGTACATGACTTTATCAATTTCAGTAATTAAACCAGATTTATTACTGCTATGAAAACCATAATTGAATTGATACAACATTTTTATTTCCATTTGTTGCTGGGAGTGATAGTTTTGTTCATGCTCAGACTTACAGCCTTGTTACAATTTGACAGCAGCTTAAGAAGTTATCGAACATCAACTGAGTTACGGTAACTTTATGTGAGCCTGTTCTGAGTGCACAGTAGCTGTGAGAGACTGCAGCATAACACAAACTGCAAACTACACAGGGAGCCAAAAAAATTCCAGCTTTATATCTCAGGTGCCTCTGTTGAGTGCCAGCAAGGCACTGTGTGTGCTTGCCATGGAAATCACAGCTACTTTCTTGTCTTGTGTTCAGCTTCAGAAGAAAGCAACTATTGAGTCTGACACCAACCTCCACTTTGGAGCTTTTGGTGTAAGAGTTTCTTACAAAGGACCAGATACAAAGTCTGTTGAAGGCAGTGGAAAAATATGTGCCCTTGACCTCAATGATCTTTGATCAGTCTTTCAGCCCTACAAAAACTATGTGCTACTTCAGTGTGAAATGGGTTGGTAAAAGAGTGACACAGCCCCTTCGTTCCATCAGAAGGTGTCCCTCTCAAGCAAAGAAGCATTTTCCATCACAACCAGCCCCTGGGAAGCAAGGACTACTGATTTTAACTGAAAGCTTGGCTGCTGCAAGCTGAAGTTCTTAGGGCTGTATCAAGATGTGGGCATGTTCTGGCATTGTAGCTAATTTAGTAATAGTACTGAGGGTGCAGAGAAAAAGAACTTTTCAGAGAACCCAAACTCGATAGCCCCAAGACTGGGTATTTATTTTTTCTCACCCAGAGCATTTCTTTATCTTGTTAGAGTTGGATTTTGTGCAGGTTCTTTTTTTTTTTTTTTAAATACAGACACCCAAGTTTCAGTTTCTCACAGATAAAACAAAACATATGAATTAGGACAATGGCTATTTTTTCTTCAGTTTTAGTCTTAAATAACAACCAAAACAAAAGAAACGAACAAACAAACAAAACCCCAAAAAACACCACCAAAACACTGACATTGAAGGCTTACTCATCACACCACAGAAGGTGGCCAAGAATAGAAGGGGAAGAGGAAGAGTAGGAGCTGTTTCCCAGAAATAGAGTAATTCACAGTTTCCAAAGTATGTTCTTCTGAAGAGGGAAGGTTGCCACAGAGAAACAGCTGGCCACATGTGGAAAAGCCAATAGATGGGATGAAGAGAGAAAATATACAGGAAGCAGTTGTTGCTGGTTTTTTCCTTGAGCCAAAATATGACCTTATGAGTTTCAGGCAGATTGCTAGATAGATGGAGGAGAGGAGGGCACATGTGTGGCTGCATATGTAAACACACAGTCAAGCACTCATACACTGACTCAACAATGTTGTGGCCAGTAAAATTTTCAGGATCTGTGAACAAAAGTAGAGATGGTCAGCATGGCAATAAGGGGAGAAGATATTTTATGGGAGAGTTTTGTCATTTCCCCACACCATCAAACCTTGAAAGCCTTTCAAGCAAAAAGAGGGCCTGGTAGCACATGGATTAATATTCCTCCTATGTATTACACCAGAAAGTGCTGCTATTCAAGGGTAAAAGTTAAACTAAGAGCATTTTTATACAAAATTTAAAGGATCACAGCAGCAACCCCTTTCAATATTGAATACTCCATTGTCTTAAATTGTCCCATAATTTACTGCAGAATATCCACAGGGTAACTCTATAGGGCTAAGCCATATTCTACTGTGATGCTAAATAAGGAACAATTCCAGCAACAATAACACAACACTAGTATCAAGCAGATATGATGCTGAATCAATCTAAGTAGCATTAGGCATCACTACCAATCATTTTCAAATTTCTGATTCTATTTTAAATACAAGACAACTTCTTTCTCTGCTCCAATGCAGTCCCATTTATTCTAAACCACATGTACTACTCTATACCAAACAGCTTCAGGGTTTCATTTCATACTTCTGACTCTACAATATAGCTACATTTCAGAGCAGGATAAAAGGTTTGCATGGGAACAGTATTTCTTTTTCTCCTGTATAATTCCTAGCCCTTTTCTTCATTACAATTGTATGTATATACAGTTAGTACTGATACAGTATTTGAGTCTATGAAAATTCTTGCAACATTTGAATGTTCTGTGTGAACTTGTATTTGAAATTAATGTATCATCCAGAAAATTTATTTCATCACCATTTTACTTTGCTCTACTGATCTACTAAATGTGTTACACCTCTCTTCTTATAAAAGCATTATAAAAAAGTCTGAACTGTCATTTTTTCTAGAGTTACGAACAGCTATGTATGTTTTACACAAATTAACTGTGCAAAAACATATAAAGGCAATATATTGTTTTTTTTTCTTCAGCACCAAAGCAGTACTAATAGTTCAGAACTCAGTATGAATATAACAAAAATTGGACAAAATTATATAATTTAATTTTATAACTTTAACAGCACCTTTGAAATGTAATAAATCACTTCAAATATTTTTATACCAGTGACTTTTAGATAATACAGAAACACATACTTTGAGTTACTTTTAAATAAGATAGTCACCATAAGGAATGAAAATCAAGATTTCCAATTTCTGTCAACACAAAATACTCCTTGTGAGTCCCTAAGGTTAAGTAACACTCAAGACTATAAAACACAAAGAATACTAAATTACATCTATTCAGAGTACTTTATTCTAATTTTCCCTTCTTAATTTGGGACTGTATATTAGGATGATTTCTGTTTTGTTCAAAGCTCTCCATTTACAAGAAGTGGCAGTTAGTAGAACTGGGTACAATTGAGTCATGAGCAAATCAAAAGGAGTGTACTCTTACAGACAAAATAAAAGATTTGTAGTTTACCGCACCAGTTTATTAAGGAACATTCATTGAATACTACCACAGCATGACTTAGGCAAGTTCCTCAAAGACATTAAGGCATCCTTAAGAGTATCAGCCTATTTAGTTTCTTTCATGTGCAAAGCACCACAACATCTAAAAGTTAGATAGATGCATTCCAGAATGGAATTCACAAAGCTCTAGACAGTTGTTTTAGGCAGTAAGAAGAAAATGGTTTTAATCATAGGGTGATCTCTTAAGTGAGAGTAAAGAATGAATAACAACACTGAAGCCCTTCTAGATCACCTGATAATATTCAGGAGTATAGTTCCTGTCTTTGAAGTCTATTTTTTTCATGAACTGTTGACTAAGGAAGTCAGCAAGATGTTAGCAGTTGACACAGATTAGGAAGAAATAAAAAAATCATATTGTAGTTTATGCCAAAGCCAGGATTTTTACAGATCCATATTGACAATCAGAGAACAATAATAATAATTCATTGTAAGAAAACCTTGTTTCCTTAGCTTTGCTGATCTTTATGAATGCTCAGAATGAGTTTGTCTACACTGATTCATCCTCTGATATTGTTTCTGAAGATAGATAGGAGACAAGACATATGCAATTTTTCTGCTAAGTAGTTTAGAGACCTTCTGGCTTGACTCTCATCTCTTTGTGAAGGTATTGCTAAGCTTTAATTTCATGTCAGTGTCTGGTTTTGCTTTCACTACACTCTCCCTGTCTCCATTTTCACTGAGATCTCAAGTAGAATTGGCAGAGGCAGAATTCACAGAGGACCACTAATGCTAAAACATCTTAGGTCCACAACTCTAGTAAAATAAGTGTGCCAAAGTGAGTAGCAAAATAGCAGAACACCATAACGTCTACTCTAGACTTCAAGTAAGGGCAATAACCAAACCAAAAATGACCTGAAAGGAGATTTCTGATTATACTTCCTCTGATACAGATTTAAAGTTCTCATCAATTTCTTGTGCTGCCACTCAATCTCTATACTCAAGGTAGTGCACTCTTGAGTCTAGTTCCTGAAACCATTCATAATTGTTGGGGTTGAGTTGGATTTCAGTCTTTTCACAATCAGTGCCATCTCAACCATAGCCAATCAGGAATATTTCCCTCAAGTTTAAACGGAATTTCCTGTATTTCAGTTTGTGCCTATTACCTTTTGCTCTGTCATTGAGAAATGTCTGTCTCTTCTTTATTCCCTGGTATTTATACACACGGATAAAATGTCCCAATTCCCCCTCTTCTCCAAGCTAAGCAGTCCTCTTCTCTTATGTTAGACATTCCAATCCTTTGTCTTGTATATCCATGTCTCACACCGGAGAGCTCAGAACTGTACTCAGCACTCTGGATGTGGACTGATAAGTAGAGGAGAAGGATAACTTCCTCCCTCAACCCATTGGCAATTCTCTACTTGATGATGGCTTTCTTTGTTCCAACGATGCTCATGTTCATTTGGTGTCCTCCAAGGCCTTTTCTGCCAAGTTTCTTTCTAGCTGCTTGGCCACCAGCCTGTTCCGTTGTATGGGTTTATTTCTTCCCAGGTGCAGGACTTAGCTGAATTTCAGGTTGGACCATTTCTCCAGCCTGCTGAAGTGACTCTGAATGCAGCACAACCCTCTGGTACACCCCTCCCCAGCCTTTGTGTCTCCTGAAAAGCTCATTTCTGATAGGATGGATGTTAGATGGAAGTTTAGTTTTTCTCTGGAGCTTGCAGCATGCTAGAGCCTGCTGCTCTTGCTCTGCTTGAGTTCCCTGTCTCTGTTCCAGTCCTGCCTCATTTCCTGCTCCAGTTATTTCTTGAGTCCCTGCTCTGCTTCTAGAGTAGACCAGTGCCCCAGGCAGCAGGATTAAGTCCAAAGAAATACCTCATTTTAGTTATAATCTCTTGGGTTATTTCTGACAATTAACTTCAGCTATCCAGTGTTGTTTGTAGTCTGAAGTTAATCACACAGAATAACTAGTGCTTCTGGATGACAGGAACATTTTAATTTTGACCATGGATAGTATTCTTGAACAGTCAGAATCTTAAACTAGAATTCCAGTATTTAGTTTTCGACAAAACGTCTTCTCTTTTGTAAATAAGAGAAGTGTTTGGGTTTAAATATATTCTTGCTCTAAGAACTTATAATTGGTATAAATATCAATATTAGCACTTAAATTGTGGAAAATTAATTTCAAATCTGGCAAAATATCCATGTTAACAAGCTTTAATTAGCACAGTTATTTCCATATTGAAGACATATGTGTAATTGTGTTGTCGGTCTTTGCACATGAGCAACAATTCACTCACCAGTCAACCACAATAAATATATTAATGCAGTAGTTCCACATAAAAAATATTTTCCCAAAATCTGACATCAGACAACTTTGAAGCATATATATCTTTATTTAAATTAACTATAATACTATTTGACTAAAGTATTTAAGTAATTTCAAATGTATTGGCAGGAACTGTTCCACATTTGTTTGGAGTGTATCAAATTTATAACAACTGTCTGACAAACTTTTTTAAGTGCCTCAGTACCCTTAACATAGCATTTTAAGAATTTATCCCATCTGCCTACTTCACAAAGACACCTTAGTAACCAAGAAAGCACTTACAAATCCTGACAAAGTCAATTCCTTATCCTCTTTCAGATCCCTCTTTAAAATTAGGAAGCTTTTGTTATTACAACAGCATGCAGCAGCTGAGACTGCTATCATCAAACAGGAGAGTTATCACCACAGCCTGACATCCAAATCATCATTACATTCCTAAAACTGTGTTCAGCTCAGCTTCCTCGCTATGTGCTTGCATCACCTTTCTCCTACACTGTGGCCTGCAGAGAGGATGTCAGTACCTGTGGTTTGTGTTTTCATCTCATCTAACACCATGGATTGTGGTTTATAACCTTGAAGTGCTGTAGGGTTGTTGGGGTTTTTCTTTTAGTTTGGTTTTTTTGTTAATCAGTATACAAAAAACAAACCTGTACATTAAAAAAATCTGTACTGCTATCTCTATTATCAGTGGTTTCATTATTACAAGTATTTTAAGGCAATCAGTTCTATACTCGTGACTTGTGCAGTAAAATGCTGAAATCACCAAAACACCAGAGAGAAGTACCACAGCTGCTTCAAGCAATAACAGTATAATTTTAGATGTTATGTAGGCAAAAATGGCAAATACAATGGGAAGGGCAAGAATTACTTTTAGAGTCTGCAATTATACACAAAGAATATTGCTATGTCTGGTTCAATCAAATTTTGTTCTTAAATATAAAACAAATTCTTCTGTGTTGACTCCAAGAACCAACATTCATTAACAGAAAGAAATGCTGTGAAAGGTGTTAGTTTGACAAATTAGGAATGGAAGTGTTTTCTGTATTTGTCTATAAATTATATACTTTAAACCCAGAATGTAATTTTTTTACAGGAAATGAGAAAATAAAATACTGCCATTATCCTCTACTTGGAGTTATTTTTCAACTCATTTAATTGAACTTTAACTGAAGCTGCCATGTGGTCTTTACTTGTACTTTCAACAATGTCTAAAAGTATCACTGTTTAAAAAAAATATTTGACTGGCATGTGGCTTTATTGATTTCTTATAATTCTACAGAAGTAGTACATAATTTTGTTTCTGATGCATGTTGGACAAGACTGAACAGCCCTCTCAAACAATCTTGAGCCTCTGGGTTTTTTCACTGTATTTATTTTCCTCAGCTTCCTGTTACTTGGCAGCAATGACTTAAATCCTCCAGAGGAATTCAACTATTTCAAGTAGCTTGAGTGCCACTTCTTTGAACCAGAATTTGTGTGATAAATCCAGGCCAAGTTTGTTTGACTTTAACAATGCTACTCACTAAGAACAGCTGGTCCTTCACTTCAGATTCATTCTGTAGGGAATACAGCACTTTTCTGCTTATCTGATCTCTTTCTGACATATTCCCTTGGATAAAGGAGTTTATTAAATTACAATAAACCAAATATGTTGTCTGATGCCCCTGTTCACAAGTGGCCTTAGTCCATAAGGGACAAACATTTCCTGCCAGGTGCATCTGCAACTCCCACTCACAATATAAACAGAGGGCACTTCCCACTTTTATTCTCAACTCAGCTGTATCCTATTTAGGAGTCAATACTGCAGTTTCTTATGCTGTTATTTTCAAAATCAGGCTAGATTTGACAGCATTTCACAATGAATTTTCAAATTCTTGCAAAATTTTCCAAGTTCATGCATTGTTTTTGTAGAAAAGTCCTTTCCAAAGACTGTCAGGTTTGGGGATTTTAAGCAAGTCTTCTTGTTGTCATCTCACATATTTTAATGGACAAAAACATTAGTGCAGTTAAATTTTCTGTTCATTGTCCCACCCAAAGGAAGATCCCTGCCAATACCAGATGAAGGCCTATGCCGCATTAAGAAGAACATTGCCAGCTGGTCAAGGCAGGTGGTCCTTACCCTTTTCTCAGCCCCTCTGAGAAACCCGCAGTGCTTTGTTCAGTTCTGGGCTCCCCAGAACAAGTAAGACACTGATGTACTGAAAGTAATCCTGTGCAGGTCACCATGAAGACAGTTGAGGGACTGAAGTATTTCTTCTACAAGGTGAAGCTGAGAGAGCTGGAACTAATCAGCCTGAAGATCAGAAGGCTCGTGGAAGCTCTTAACATTACATAAAATTATCTGAGGGAGGAGGGGAGTAAAAAAGATGGAGCCAGACACTTCTCAGTGGAGTCCAAGGAAAAGACAAGAAGCAATGGACACAATCAGGATTTTCACTATCTTCTCCTGGAACAATTTTCCCCTTATCTAATCAATATGAACCTTCAAACTGCAATTTGTGATCCCTGACTGTTTTTACACTCCTTGGCACTAGCAACAAGAGTTGGGCTTCACCACCTTTGTGCCTTCCTTTTAAGTGTTTGATGGTTGCTACCACATCATCCTTTCATCTGCTCTTCACCAGACTGAACAAGCCCAGTTCCTCTACATGTCTCCTCAGGGAGCATGTGCTGTAAAGCCCTTTACCACCTTGGTAACCCTCTAGCGAACACCTTCAAGTGCCATCCTGGAAATCCAGTCACTGTTTAAACATTTCAATCCAGCTGAACCAAGCCCATTTTCACTTGGTTAAATTACAGGGAATGGTTTCCACCCTTCCACACCAGTTCCTCTATGTAGCATCATTTCTGAGTCACCCAAGGGCATGCTAGAGTCATCTTGCTGACAGTAATAGTTACACTTAGCTTACTCAACAAGTTCTGAGTGAGACTTAGTATGATTATAAGTAAGTCTGTGTTTTACTGGAAGACTGAACCACTTTTCGAGCCATTTGGCAAGTCATTCTCAGAGCTGCTAGTCTAAAGAGCAGTTGCAGAAGCAGATGAATTGTCCTGACCACAGATTTCTTTCTCCCTGTAGAAACTGTGATGCAAATGTTATCAAGATTAAACCAGTCAGGAAATCTTGTCAATGATGCAATACTTTTTTCCTCCAGAAAATGCAATCTACCATTCCCTTCCATCCTTTGTCAACATCATTCACAAACTCTGTCCAGAAAGTAGAAGGAATAAAACACAGATAGGTTAAAACAGAATCACCAGAGTATTACTCTTCTCTGGAAAATACCACCCTTCAGCAACCACAGAGGTATTAGTCCTTCTCCCTCAACTCCTGCAATAGCTGAATAATACTGACACTCTTCTAAATGTCTGGAGCTAGCCAAACCTGCACAGCTCTAAATTCTTGTCAGTGAGATCATCCCCATTCTACATGTGCCAAGAAAAATTATCTCACTTTGAATCAACTCCTGACTCCTGAGGTGTTTCCTACCTTCAGTCTCACACTTCTTGCAAAGCACTTTGCATAAATTTCAGTGTAAAGCTGTGAGCGTGCAGTGGCATCATCGAAGTGTAACGACCTGCAGGACTCTCACACAGTTTGCTTTTCAGCAACTACTCTGATACAAGTGGTACTTGAAAGTCATGCCTTAGGGTAGCCATGAAAGGAAAGATTTCCCTAGTATTTGAATCTATTTCCACTTTATCAGCAGCCACATAGAATGAGCTTTCCATTTTTATTCACAGATAGGCACCTCAGATAGTACTCAGGATGTAGAGACTAGAGAGGCGATTGCTTGTCCAGAGTTACCTAGGAGCATCTGTGCAGAGCAGCTTCCTAGGCACTTATAGCCAGGTTCACACTTTGCTGGGCTTTTTGTCACATCTGAGAATGCTCATGCACAAGCTCAGCTCTTGTGTGATTTATGAAAAGGCTAAGGACATCCTTAAGATAACATATTCCATCCTAAAAACTGGATATCCAGATTCTGAAATCTCTCAGCATCTTGAGCTATCTTTTGGTCTATAAATGTAGTCCCCATAACACTAACTTACACCGGGACTTCTGATGAGAGCTTTTCCGTGGAGTTCACTAGGAACTGTAGCCTTTTGGACTACAAAGTCTCCTTTAGCCGGGATGTGAGAACGGCCCGGCACACCTTGGGGCAGCCAGCCTCCTCCCCTGCGCTCCCACCGCCAGGCGTCACCCTGATGATGCGCTGGGAGCTGACAGTAATCCCAAACCGACGGTGCAAAAACGGGAGCAGGAAAGAAAATCAAACGGCACTTTCACAAAGTGAAAGCACACACAGGTTAGCATCCCCTGCTAAAAAAGTAACTAATGGAAAGAAAATGGGAAATAGCCTATATGAAAGGCACAGAAAAGCATGATAATTAAGGCAACTAAAAAAATGTTAAGGTTTTAATATAGGAAATACAATTATTCTGTTTTCTACTCCTTCTAAGGCCATCTCCTCTTTTCTGCCAGATGTAGCATTCAGCTGGAGTCTATGTCCATTTAACATCTACTGAAAAGGAGACAAAAATCTATTCCCAAGATGCAAAGACATGGAACTTGGCATCATTTCTGTGAAGAAATCCTGAGAAGCATAGAATGAACTCTGCGTGAAAACATTCCTGAGACAGACTGGCCATGTGTTCTGCAATGTCAGTAAGCCACTAAACGTCAAAATACCCACCAAAGCAGAGATTTCACAAGATTATGATAGTTCACGCTATTGTATGACTAAACTTTCAGGAGACAGCTGCCTTTTCAGAATCGCCAGAACGGGGGGAAGGGGAAGGGGAAAAAAAAGGGAAAGGGGAAAAAAATAAGGTAAAATATCATGCCGGGGTGGGTAGGGGGGAGAGGAAATTAAAATGAGGATTGCTGCTCGTATGAGAAGCAGGAATTAATAGAGCATTTTGTCAGGCGAGGAGAGTGACACGTTTGGACGAGCATGGAAGGGAGAACGGACTGAAGGGAGAGGTATCCCGAGGGCTGCGGGCGGGGCAGAGCCCGGAGCCCCGGAGAGCCCGGCAGGGGCAGCGGCGCTGCCGCAGGGGCCGGGGGCGCCCGCGGAGGGACCGCACCCCGGCGGCGTCTCCTCCCGCTGCTGCTCCGAGCGGCGGGGCGGGCAGCGCGCAGGTGAACGCGCCCTTTGTCCGGCCCCGCACAGCCCGGCCGCGCGCCCCGGGCACGGCGGGGCGCGGGATGGGCCC
>JAWWMP010000081.1:21617612-21640218 GCA_035047865.1 Dendrocincla tyrannina
TGTGTGTGTGTGCCCGTGTGTCTGTGTGCCCGTGTGTCTGTGTGTGTGTGCCCGTGTGTCTGTGTGTGTGTGCCCGTGTGTCTGTGTTTCTGTGCCCGTGTGTCTGTGTGTGTGTGCCCGTGCCCGCCCGCGTGGCCGCGCCAGGGCGGGACCCCGCTCGGGCTCGGGCTGGGCCCGGGTTCGGGTTCGGGTTCGGGGCCGGGCCGGGCACCCCCGGCGGGTTCCGGCCAAGCGGGAGCGCCGAGCGCCGCTCCCCGGCTCCCGCGGCTGCCAGGGCTTTTCCTGGGTTTTCCACCGAGCTCAGCAGGATTCCTGAGGAGCGGGGAAAGTTGTCACCGGGCGTGCCGAGTGCTCGCAGCGTCCCGCACGATGCCCGGACAGCCACGCAGTTGTGCCCAGCGCTTTCACGGTATCGTTTTCCGTCAGTGCCCGGGGATGAGGGATGCAGTCAGTGTCCCGTGCCTCTTCCATCACCTCATCGGTGTTACCGCAGCCTGTTGATTTTGCCCGTTCTGCGTTCTTTCCGTGGAGCCAGCCCTCAAACCCTTACTCAGAAAAACTTCTCATTGATTTGGGATGATGTTTTCTCGGAGTAATGTCTGCACAGTGTGGATCCCGGTTGGGTTTAGGTTACAATGAGCCTGTTTTATTGGTACAAAATGCAGTAGTGTGCTCACAGGATTGGAAACTTGGCTTTCTGCATTAGGACGCCCTCCATCCTCATTGACAGCCGTCTCCCAGAGCAGAAGGAGTCTGCACTGAGAGTGTTTTCTTTCATAACAGTTCGTGATTTAGATGCAGCTGTAACTGACCAGCCTCTGTCTCTCGCAGGTCTCCTAATTTTTTTTCTTTGGATACATTCCAAAAAGACACATGCTCTAGGTGACTTCTTTCTGTCAATTTATAAAGCACTGAATAGTGGAATTAGAAGTGCTTTATTTAGTTATATGTACTTTTACAGGCTTTTCCAAGACTATTAGTGTGCTTTGTTATTGGGAAATAATTTTGTGTTAGCTGGTATCAGAAGCCAAGTAGACTACTATGGTTTGATAGCTGTGTTTTCTTGCATGCAGTTGTATGGCTGTAACCTGTATTTCCATGGATAAGCACGTGCATTCCTTGGCACACACTTTATTTTTATTTCCTTTCTTCTGCTGCATAAAGCATTAACTCTCTATTTAACACTGTATTAAACATTGTATCCCAAAAAGAACCAATAAATCAGCTTTTAGGATCAGCAGCTGGCCTTCTAGCTCCTAGATTATTTTTTTTTCACATCATGTTATCATTTACTACATCCTCATCAATACAAACTCTTAGCTAGAAGCTTTTACTGGACTCTTCATTTCTAAATTTTCTAAATGAAGAGTAATAGCTGCGTGACAATCAGGTGAATGGGACTATTTCATACAGAGCTTCCCAATCTAAATTATACTTTTGGACTGCTAAGAGAGTAGCCAGAAGGTAGGCCTCAAAACCAGTGACTGCCCTTCATATTATGAGTTCTTTAAAAACAGATCAGGAGTTCACTGTATTTGTTATTGGGTTTCTTTCCAGGTAAATACATCATACCAAGTTCTGTTTGCAAACTGTTCTTTGCTATTGTAACAGCTAGAAATTCTGTATATTGAAACATACAGAAGTAGGAATTCTTAATTAATTATGGGACTGCAGAAGCTGAGGTTTTATGAAATTATCTGATACCCCAAAACTTGCAATAAAATCACTGTAACTAGCCTTAGGAATAGAGGGAAAAAACAAAATATGCCTTCATCAGACCATGCTTTCCTGTGTGCAGGATATACAAACCCTCCATTAGCTGGTGTAGGAAAGGGTTAACAGCCTGACCTTCAGATAGAAGCTCTTGTTGACCCTACTCTGCAACACTTGTCTGAAAGGTTATGCCCAAAGGGGGAGCTTGCTAGCAGGAGGGAAAAATCCATAGAGAAATACTTAGGAAAAGATTACTTTGGAAAACAATACTTCAGCTTCAGGTGCCTGGTGACCTGGCAAAGATCAAACCCTCAGACAGTAGAAGTCTGTAAGACTTATCCAATGAAGGAAGCAGACACAGTAAAAAGGACAATTGTCAAAGTCTGATTGGTCCATATAATTTCCCAAAAGGTTTATGGATTTAAAAGAATCAGTAGTTAGAAAAACAATATCTAGTAATTCAGCTGTTCAGTAGGGAGATACATGGAAGAGCTACCTAGTCATTGTCTTAAAGGTAGGAACAGCAGGTCACTCTGTGGTGTGGTGCCCTGAGCTTCCAGTCTTGTGGTGCTAGTGCCTCTCCTGCAGTGTGCAACAGTGTGGTGCACGCCCCTGAAGTCCTTGTTGCACGGCACTTGCAGTCCTTGTAGTTGTTCAAGGTATTGTCTTTCCTGCTATCCTAGAATTTTCAGAAACTTCTCTCTTTCAGTTTATCCATTCTCTTTATTTCTTTTTTCCCTGGCATCTGATTTCTTGTAGTCCTTAATAGCTTAGAACGGTTTCTGCAAGTACTTATGGGTGATACCTTGGAACAGCATGAGTGAAGCTGCAGCTGAGTTTCTTGACAATCCTGAAGGGAGAATATGCCTCTAAAACTGCAGAGTGACTGTCAGGTAGACCAATCCTAAAACCTAAACAATAGTAGTAACAACACATTTGCATGGGTTTCTTGCAGCAAGTCTCACGAACTTCCCAAAATCCATCTTCATAACATTTTACATGTTATTTCTGTAAGCTGTTTCAGAATTACTTACTGTAGTTTAAAAAATTTCAGCCTAAATTTATTCATTCATTCCATTGGTAACATGGACACTAGGCTTAAGTATTACTTTTCATCAGTGATTTTATTTTGTTGATTCATGCTCTCTCTTAATCTCTGATTTACCCAGAAAACAAGCTGAGCTTTTCTGTTCTCAGAGGACGGACTTTCCCTAGTTTATTGTACCTTCTTCAGCCAATGTGTGGAGGAGAGGGAAGAAAACATTTTGAGGGAAAATAAGCCTCAAAATTCCAGTAAGGCATTTCAAAACCTGTTTTACATCCTGTGTTTGTTTTGCAGGGAGTTTCCACAATGGAGAAGAGGGAAGATGGTAATCATGCTATTGATCAGAATGCAGGTCAGAACATCGTGCCAAGAAGAAATACAGGAAACCTTAACTACTTGGTAATGTTTCTGTAAAAAAGCGGCTCATGTGTCACACAGAACATGGCAATCTTTGAATCAGTTTTGTCCAGAAACAGTGTTCCCATCACACTGGCATATTATCAGTAGTTTTAAAGACTTGTCACAATATTGACATGAAGAGATAAAAAGATAAAGAACATCTTATTCAATTTAATCACAATCCATGTTAAAAAATAAACAAAGTTTGGGATAGCTAAAAACTACATGACGGTAGTTGCTAACTGCATTTTGCCAGATGAGCAAAATTCCATATAAATAATTTTGAATTTTTATATAGGAATATAAAATTTATCTTTGGAGGAACCTTCATGATTGTTGCGTTGCATTCAGCAAGTTTTTCATACCGCATAAAAAAGTCCAGAAAAAAAATCCACTCCAACATCCTTTGCCTCTGCAACTGCAGAACTAGTTCAAGCCACAACTTTCTGTTCGAACGTGAACTACCTCACACGCTGTGAAATAATGAATTAGGCTTTGCAAACTATCTCATCAAGAAATTAGGTATCTCTGGATAAAAACTTAATTCAGATGTGAATTTCATTTTGTATAATTTATACCAACTTCCAGTTCTGCAATGCATGGTCTACACTCTTCTTCAAAGACTAGAGAATAAAAGTTACCTAGGCTACACATTTATTGTTACAAATATATGCTTTTATCATCGGATAAATATGTAGTGGTGATTCAGCTAAAAAATCCTCATGAAGACCATGCCTTTCACAGTGAGGCACTGTAGGCAAAACAGACTTGGCGGGGAGGGCTATCTTGTCTCTAATTAGGATTTTACTGCAAGATAGCAGTGTACATTTTTTATCTTTATGTTCAAAGAAAACCCTTCTGTATCACTGAAGATGAACACAAGGCTTTCACCTACTTGCATTATTTACAAGTAGTACCCACAGGTAATATTTCTTCAAAACAGACAATGCCATTTTGCTTTCTGAACATCTGACACATCAGCCATTCTAAACTGAGCTGTTGCAGCATTAGTTGAGTTTTACTTTATATTTCACATGAATATTAAAGAACCTATATGTTTATTACTTAACATTATGAGTTCTCTGCCTGTGGCTGGCTCTGCTGCATCAAGTGCAGTGTCCTGTTGTTGGTACATGGATTTTGGTTTTCTGTGTATACTGATCATGTACCTTTTCCATTAACTAAAACTAAGGAATATTTTTAAAATATATTGTTTTGGTTTAAGCCAGTTTATAATACTACACCAGAATTTTTATATTAGCTAAGCTTTTCTAAAGTCAATGATAATTCTGCCAAGATCTGTGAGCCATCCCTACTTGGCTGCAGAAAGTCAGCTGTTTAAACTGAAGTGCCTCAGTTTCAAAAGTTTCACTAAAGTTAAGAGGGCACTATTACATTTGTGAAGTAAAGGAATAAGATCACGGGATTTGATTCTAGAGTTGATAGATATGCAGCTGGTCTAATATCTTGGATCTCAAACATTTCTAATTGCATCATTATTCCTCCATTTAAATGTCATTAAATTATCTATGACAGAATGAAATTTTTTATTATCTTTTGACTCTGACTTCTGTTACTGTGCTTATTATTTGGGCTACATCATTAATTCTGTAGCTGAAATTTGTCATTTGAAATCCTTAACTCATATCATAAGAAGCTGAAATGATGCTTCACATAATGTAATCCTTCTTCCCTTTGCAGTGTAGTTAACTTCCAGGACTTAAAATCTATTTTGAAATTATTACAGATCATGAAGAATGGGAAATCTATGCTAAAAGTTCCTTGCTCAAGTATTGACTATGCTATTTGAAATGTTATGTTTCCAAGCTACCCCATCTTTAATAGTGCCTATGTTTCGTATATGGTTTCAGTGCAGTACAGTGTAAAAGCCATGATGGCAAATACTGTCTCTACTGAAAGTTTTAACCTTCTCTTGAACTCACTTTGTATTTGCTTTCTGTCATTTCTAGAATGTGGATATACAAGTCGCCAATCCACCAGAAGCAGCTGCACTTTTTGATTTACATCAAGCACACCATTTTGGTGAGTTTGAACACTCTTCAGAACAGCACTGCAAGCAGGATCTGTTCCCTAAGTGGCACTTGCCAATGAAGATAGCATCTGTGATCTCATTATTAATATTTATTTACACTTCTATGAGAGATGTCTTATATCCTTTTATAATCAGAAAGGAAAATGTTTTCTATAAAATTCCAGTCCTTGTTATAAACAAAGTTTTACCAGTGGTTTCAATTACCCTTTTAGCACTAGTATATTTACCAGGAATATTAGCTGCTGGTTTCCAGCTGTACTTTGGCACCAAGTATAAAAGGTTTCCCCAGTGGCTGGATAGATGGATGTTATCAAGGAAACAATTTGGACTCCTCAGTTTCTTCTTCGCTACAATGCACGCCTGCTATAGCCTGTGCTATCCAATGAGAAGATCATACAGATACAAGCTGCTGAACTGGGCATTCCAGCAGGTACGATGGGCATGCCAACTCTTCTGTATTCAGAAAATCCTTGGTTTAGGTCATGCAAGCAAATATGGATGGGGGAAAGTCATTTTCATTACCTGTGTTTGATTTTGAAGTAGATCCCCAGAGAGCACTGTTAAGGGACAGAGCAGGACCTAGTTGTTAAAGCATGTAAATAGAGAGTCAAGAGTCATCACAGCTGTGCCAGTGTGTATTAAATAAGTAATTTTCTTCATCTGGGATTTTTTATCTCTCTGTAAAATGCACAAAATTATATCTGCCTTGCAGGAATGTTTAAGTCTTTGGCATACTATTAGTTCAGTGTGGATTAATCTTCTCTGTACCGGTGGAATCTACCAACAAGAACTGAGCACTGAATGCACCGTTTTTAGACATCTTCTTTACAAAGTGAATCAGCCAGCAGTGAAGAAGGGCTGAGCTAGATCACAATAATCTGTATTTACCACAAACTTAAATTTGTGAACGTTGATTGCTTCACAGTTGGCCTGATGCACACTACCTTGTTGAAAAATAGAATTTCAGCGATGCTTCTGAGTCATGGGCAATAAATGGCTTGAAAAGCTCTCTAACATCCTCTGTGACTACAGAGTTCCTAATACATATCACTTTGAGTGCCATAAGTATTGCAGTGTAAAGTATATTCCAGTATAAGGTATAGACTCCAAATGTACATTTTTATTACCCCCAAGTCTGATCTAGAGTTTCATTAAAAGCACCATATGATGTTAGAAGCTTCTCAAGAATTCTGTAAACAGTCAAACTACTTGTTGAAAACTTTGAAATCAGCCTTACTGGTAATCTGATTTGAATGGATTACCAGAAATTTCCGGTCTTCAAGATGCAGAAATTACCATATTTGAAGAATAAAACAGAGCTAAACAACATTAAGAAGGCCTGCTGAATTAGCTCCCTGGAATAGTGTTGTTAATGTTTTTCCTGTAGTTATAATCTCCCTAATATGGTATTTAGCCATAGATGGATTTTTTTTTTGTCAAAGATAAGATTGATCCTGCTGTGAAGGCAGGTTAACAGGCCTCAGAACCAATCTCTCCTGTGCCAGGACATTGATCAAATCTAAATTCTTCTCACCTTTGTTCTTCACGCACTATTGGAGACTTTGTCATCAGAAGTAAACAGCAGTTACATTCAGAGACATTCAAACAGACCAAAATACTGTGTTTTGTGGCTTATTTCCTTAGTATTGTGGTGAAAATAGTGAAATTGTATTTCACACAAGTGGCCAAGTGTGCCAGTCTCTAGTTTTAAATATGGTGTTCCTTTGGCAGGTAAAACAAAAAAAAGAAAATGCCTGGATTGAACATGATGTTTGGAGAATGGAGATTTATGTGTCTCTAGGAATTCTGGGACTTGCTTTGCTGGCCTTGTTGGCAATAACATCAATTCCATCTGTCACTCACTCTTTGACCTGGAGAGAATTCCACTATATTCAGGTGAGCATAATGTCATTACTGCAGGTCATTAGCTCCATTTGTAGAACTGTGTGTTATCAGCTTAAGACTATTAGGAGTTAGAAATACCAAACACAGAAGAGTTAGTGAAAGCAATCTAAAGGTTTGTTCCGTACTCTTTGTTAATTGCTTTGTGAGAAATGTTCTTTTCATTTGCTGTTTTGTCAAGGGAATAGGCTGTGATGTTCAGGGTACAAAGTGGGAGGAAAAAGAACTCCAAGCCACTTTTTTGTTCTCTTCTTGACTTTGACCAGCAGCATTTTCCCTTCATAACCTTTCCATAGGTGCTGAAGGCATTTCTGCAATCTTCTAGGCACCGTATCTTTCATCAATGCCCTGTGTCCTGCTGAATTAGGAGTAGGTGATATTGAACCAGTCAATGCTGTTCCCATACAACACAATGTATTCTGAAAAGGAGACATGTTAGAACAGATGCATAATCAAATCCAGCCAGTCTTGAGTTTCCTACAGCTATGCTTGTTTCCTTCACCCAAGTATCTGTTTTGCTCTTAATTCTCCTATATCCAATGAGTAGTAATCAGAGGTGTTTCTCCTCACATCAGTATGATCACACTAGAGTTAAGCAAGTGTTCATTCAGGCTCCTGAACACCAAAATTTGAAAATTCAACAACCTACTAAGTACCTGGCATTTGAAAATTTGATTTGAATTTTAAAAGCAGATCTGAAATGTATACAATTAGTAGATTTGATATTGTGCATACTCTATAATAAAGTCCATCTTTTGTAAGAGAAGTTTTCTGGTGTACAGAGAATATGGACAGGTCGAGAGGGAGTTTCCAAATGCTTGACTGCTCTCAGTATTGAAAGACTATGGTGGAGTAACCCAGAAGAGTAATACTACTGTGTTAGACTCATAAACAAATAACCTTTAGACTCGAAAATCAGATTCTGTACATTCAGTAGTTTTTGACTTCACTGATGAGTACAAGATTGTTAAGTGACAAGAAACTCAAAATTACCAGTAACTCTAGCATAAAATTTCCTTTACTCCTGAATTTTGTAGACAACCTAAGCCAAATTTATCACTCGAAGTGAAATGAAAGACTTAAGCTTCCTGTAGTTGTGCAATTGCTTTTGTCATAGTCCTAGACTTCCTAGAGTTTGTGATTTTAATTTCGCTTAAAATTTTTCTTTGCAAGTAATCAATTAAGTCCTTTATATATCTGCTTTTGAACTCGTAATAATTTATCACAAAAGTAAAGTGATTTAGGATACAGATGGCATCTATAAATTGAGATATTGAGAATTGACCCCTTTTCTGGAATAGCCTGTTATCTCTTCTGTATATTAGCTAAGTATCATAGCAATACTTGAAAAATGGGCCTCATCTGTTTCCTTTTACAGTGGATTCTTGAATGATAGTACTTACATTTTATTTCAAAGTCGGTGGTCTCTTTTCTTTGACTTGAGTGTTGTTAGTTGAGGCCCTTCCTGATTTCCGTATTTGCTTAAGAGAGTACTCTCTTTGCCAAGTTGGAAAAAATAAATAGCTTACTATTTTCTTTCTCTTTTTCAGAGCAAGATGGGATATTTAGCTCTGCTGCTGTGCACTGTTCACGCACTGGTGTTTGCCTGGAATAAGTGGGTCGACGTCAACCAATTTATCTGGTATACACCACCTTCATTTATGATAGCAGTTTTTCTTCCTATTGTAGTTCTGCTTTGTAAATGCATACTGCTCCTCCCATGTTTTAGGAAGAGAATAAGAAAGATCAGGTGTGGTTGGGAAGCTAACACACAAACCAATCAAATCAGCATGACTTCCAGACTGTAGCTCAAACATGGACATTTCCTGTCTATGTATGTAAATATGCTCAAGGCCATGAAATATTCACTCATGAGCTCTGTTTTCACATTTTCTATAGATGTTTCTTTTTCACTTTTCATTTTGACTTCAGGAGTATGCAATTTTGACTTTTTCTAAGGCAAAAGATGGAAACATTTATTTAAACTTTATTCAGTATTTTGGTATTTGATAATTTCTTCTGACTCACTGCTTTTAAAATCCAAGGATTTCATTGTCTCAATCCTAACTGTTTTGTAGGCAAAACCAAACATAAATCATTGCTCCAGATGACCACACAAAGTTAAAGAAAAATGGTTACACCACAGAACTCAGGAATGCTTTTTGCTTTGTCTGCCATGTGTGTTCCTTTGTTAAATCTCGGTATTATAGTGGGCCAAAACCTAGAGTATTTATCATCCCATTCCCCCTTACCATATCCATCCTGTGTTACAATCTGCAGAATGGGGACCTTGGCACATGAACCAGACAAAAACATTGTATTCCCACCAGATCTTGAACTTAGACAATTGGGCAATCAGAAATACAGAGAATTTTACAAGGTAAATATATCCTGAGGCTTGGGCACAGTCTAAAAAAAGCTTTTAAGCTCAGATCTGTGCCTTATGCAGGACTAGGTGTGTCTGTTTACTTAAAACCAGAAAACATTTCCCATTTTTTATTCCATGAACACATTCTTTTGTTTTTGATGCTGGAAATTTTCCATGCTTTTGACCTAAGCTTGGAGCCCTTGTCATGTGCTAAACTTTATTTTCACAAATTATTCCAGTGGGATAATTCACATCAGGTAAATGTGTTTTAGTGGTTACTCTAGGGCCAGCAGAATTGCGTGACTGGAAGAAAAACATTAAAAATAGACATTTGAATCTTGCCATTGATTTGGTGAGATTTTCATGCAAGATGGCTTCCAAATGCATTTGCTTTTGCAGAAATTTTCATAATAATTTTAATAAGTTAAACCTCACTTTCCTTATGGTCCTTAGGTCTGGGTGAGTGTCTTAAATGAATAATTCATTTGTTAGTATCTCTTTTAAAATATGTTATTTAGTAGTTAATATTTTCAGTCAGCATCAGGAACATTTCTGCCAGTCTTCCTGCAAGAGCGGACATGGACCGTTGCTGCCACCTATTGCTCGAATTATCTGAATGAGAATTGTAATTGGTGATGGCTCTGGTATTAAAACAAACAGGAAAACAATGTATGCCTAATACATGGTGCTAATGATTCTGTTGAAATTTTGTGGACTTTTACACTGAGCATAAATAACAGACAAATTAAATAGCTACAGGGATACTACGTTTTACATTTCCCTGATTATTACAATTTGATTATTGCACGTTAAAAGTTGGCCTTGTTATTTGCACATAAGGTAGCACTGTGAAAATAACTGGGGACATGATGGCCTGTGTAACACAGACTGAAATGAGTGGCATTGTGTATCAAACCAGTAATACATGACAAGAGGCAAAAACTAAAATACAGGGAGCTAGTCTGCAATGTTAATCTAAGAAATTTCTAACAGAAATGGAAAAGTGTGGTTCTCAATGCATTTGCATTTACATTTCTATAAATGAACTCAATGAAATCCTGTATAAGTCATAAGCTCTATGCACTTATTACAGAAGGTAATGCAAGCTAGCATAACTTTATTCATTTCAATCAGTTAATATGGGTTGAATTCCTAACTTAAATTACAGATGAAAATCAATTTCAAGGTCATCACGTACTATCCAAACTGACCTTTTATGCTCATCATTCAGCTGGAGACATTAAGGACACTTCAGACTTTTCTCTGTAGCATTGTCCAGGAGCAAACCCAGAAGTGTGTTCCATCAGCTGAAATTTGCATACAGCCTACAAAAGCTGTTCTGAAAATCACACATGACATCCAAACATTCAAGCATGTTTTTCCCTACTGATTGTTTCAAGTAGGAGCCAGGTTTTCTGTGTCACATCCAGCCATTTCTCGAGAAACTACCATTGAATGCTTATAGCCAGAATTTGAGACCTCTTGAGTCTCTTCCCTGCTGTGTAAGTCTTTAGTTAACTACTTCTGACTAACTGCCTTCCCAGTCTGCAGGCTGCCCAGGGAAGTGGTGGAGTCACCATCCCTGGAGGTGTTTAAAAGACATGTAGATTTGGCACTTAGGGACATGGTTTAGTGGTGGGCTTCGCAGTGTCAGATTTATGGTTGGACTTGATGATCTTAAAGGTCTTTTCCAACCTAAATGATTCTGTGATTATATTTTCAAGCTTTTAAGGCATTCAGATACAACAGTGAGGAAAGAGGGTCATGTTGGGTCTATCAAGAGCTACAGAAGAAAATGCTATTTTTCCCTTTGTAACAGACATGATTTAGTTCAACAGTAATTAAACTAAATGCATATGTACCTTTTAATTTATGTTTATGTACCTATTTCAAAATTCAGAGTATTCATATGCCTATATACTACTGTAATACATTAAATCAACATTTGTGCATGTTTTATGCACTTACTTGTATAACACTAATTACTTTTATAAAACTATCAATAAATCCTTCAATGTATGCTGTATTTGCCATTGTGTCATACACATCCTGGGTATGAGGGTAAAAAGGCACAGTAGACTCTAGAAAAGCTGCTGATATGAACAACAAAAATGGCTTCAGTCAAGGGGAACCATTCTCTCTATGCTGGTGAAGAGCCTGGAGCCTCCAAAGGAAAGAAGACAGAAATGTGAAAAGCAAAATGAACACTTTCATAGTGTAATAAAAGTACATTTTTCCAGACAGACCCTTTAACTGACTGACTATATATTCTAGCATTCAGAGGAGATTTTGTGAGAAGGAAGAGAAAGCTGGGTTGTAGAGTACTTTGGAGGGAGACCTATGATCCCTGGAAACACTGATCAAAAACCAGGAAAATCTCAAGAATAGTATGGGCTTTGAGGAAAGGTATACAGGCGTATTTTGGGGTAAGAATCTATCACTAGTGGAAATGGTCTTGCAATGTCTACAAGACCTTCTTTCAAACAAACTTTCAAAGTACTTCTTTCAGTTGTTGCATGTCTCCAATATATTTGAGAGACACAGAATTGAAACTGGAGATAAAATTGTTGAAGGGGCTTGAATTTTATGCCAAGTTCACCTGGGGTAGTCATATCCAGAATACTATTCCCAAGAAGTGATACCAACAGTCAGTGCTCGAAAGGGCTGTGCTGGCTATGATCTAATGCAAATTCCTGTTGACAGCAGCATTTACTGTAAGCAGTCCCTCCCTTTGGCCGCTCTTCTCTGTTCTCTCAGTTCTGCAAATCTTTAAGGATTTGAAGTTCATCAGACCAGGACATTGTATCCAGTCAAAAAGTAATGTAGAAAAAAGGATGATTCAGCCAGATCCAGTTGTGGCTCTCTTTCACCTGCCAGTCATGCACGTATGTCCGCAGGAAGAATATGAAGTGGAATGGCATAAAGAGCCAGCATAACTTACACCAGCTTAAAATGCATGGTTCCAACTGCTCCTAAAAGTCAAAACTTAAGTTACTTCATCCTATTTCAGTAGCAAGAATATTTCATTGCTTCACTTATTGGTCATATTCTTAGTTTTCCATGAAGCAGTGGGCAGAAATGTGTTTTAGATATTAAAAACCATATAAAACTGACTGACCTCTACGTGACTGGGGTTGTGTGGTTTCATTTGTAGAGATGGTCTCATGTCTCCCCATCTTTTCTCCTACATTCATGATTTCTAATACTGTCCCTTGATAACATAAGATGTTAAGTGAACCATTTTTGAAATTCAAACTACTTTCTTTTAAACTGATTTTCTTTAAATGGCATTAAATGAAAAATTTAAAAGAACAAAACAAAACGACCAGTTTTTGTAAACATGCTGAATCCACCCCGGGAGAATGTAATCTGCTGTAGTCACTGTAAGTGCCTGCCAATGGCTGTCGTTGCCATTGATTTTTTTCAGTAGTGACAAGATTTCTTCATCCCATTAGCATGGTCTGTTGTTGATGGCAAAATTATTTCTTTTGGACTCCTTAAAACCAGTCTCATTGAATTCAATTGCATCAGGGTTCCATTTATGCATCGTTTGACGTTTTCTGTAGATTGAATGTAACATTTGAATGGGTGTAGTGAGGCTAATTTATTAAGTAGGCTTAGAAAGTTTTCAGATACTTTCAACAGAAAATATATAAAAACAATCACTGGACCAACTCTACAAACATATAAAAAAAGACCATAGCTACTTCCAATAAAGATTATGCAGGAGAAGAAACAGTTGTTTTGTCTTTTTTTATTACTTTTTATATGTGTTTCATCTTCATCGCATGAAAGTATATTGCTGAGATAAATATGCTATGTCTGACCTAGCTGTGTAGTCTCTGTGGGATGGGTAGAATACTACCACTCATACTGATAGAAATATTTGGTCTTTAAATTTCATCTTTTGGGCTCGCTATTAAAAATGAATTGATACAAGTGTGGGTTTTTTGAACTGGACAGTCAAATTCATAATCAAGTGCAGTTGTTATATACATGCTTACACTGTTTTGTTGAAGGTACTCTACTGAAAAAGAATTTTCCATGTGAATATCTCCATTACGTGGAACGCTAAGAAGTATCTTATTGCTGGACTTAAGGAATGGCCACATAACCCATCTCTGATTATTTCTCTGCCTTTTTTTCCAGTTGTGTGAAATGGCATTTCTCTCTTGCCTGTACCTGTGCATGTACCAGAGTAACTTTTGAACAGTGTGTCTCATTCATTCAAAAATATTATGTGTTCTAACAGGAAATCCTTAAAAAGAAAATAAACAAAAAGCTGGAACTGGAGAAAAACAAACCACTTGCAGGGCTCCTCAAGCATCTCTGCAACAGTTTAACAGTCTAACAATTGTTTGATGTCACCCATAATTACAATAATGATGGCTTTCCTTTGTGCCTTCTAATTTGCAATCAACTTTGTACATTCACAGGGATATGAACACCCTAAATTATTTACTTCCAGATAATTAATGACAGACAATAGGGTATTCTGGGGCAGAGTTAGGCTGGGACTGCAAAGTTGAGCAGAGAGGTATTGACTTGGAATTGGAAGGAACAGGACAATCGGAGATCTGCAAAAAGAGGAGACATTGCAAGCACTCAGATTTACTATGAAAGGAAAAAGTAAAGGAGCCCAATGGATGTTAAAGGGGAAAAATAAGTAGATGGAGGATACTGAGTGAGATTAATGAACATCATCAAGTTAGTAGAGAACAGAAATGAGTAGTCAGGGAGATGGGTAAAACGGAGGACAGCTGAATGACAGGTGGAAAAGTCTGAAAAAACTGAAGTGAATCCTCAAAACAAAGGTGATGGGAGGGTCGATTTTCCACATGGAGTTGGGGAATGGAATGAACAAATACAAAGAGCTTGGGTGTGCAGAGTTTGGCCTGCAGAACCTATTAAGCTGCAACCTCTTCTCCAACTCTGAAATACCATTTGAGGCATTCCTAGGGAAATCTGTTCAAAACCCACTGATATGTATGAACATTAGCAAGGTTATAAGTGGTCCAGTGACTTGAAGGAATTATTCTTTGAGATGCAGCCCTTCATTTTTATTACGGATGAAGAACATACTGTTCCTGAAGCTTGGGGAACAAGTCATAGCTATTGCTCCACTTTTCATAAGGATCTATATATAAACTGCGTTATTTTCAAATAACAGCAGACATTGCTGTTTTACTTCCTGGTAAAGTCTAAATCATGCTAAGTGAAGAAAAATGTCTAAGACACAATGAAGCTAACCCACTCTTAAATGTTACTTATGCAAATAAGGAACCAACTGAAACCAGAATTATATGGTGCATTACACTATATTCAGAAAACTAATTCCTAAGAACTTCAGTTTTATCCTTGTTTGGATATCACTATTCTATTGCAAATGTTTAATCCTCACCATTTAGTTCTTCCAGAGGCAAAATTCCCAGTGAAACCAATCGGGCTTTTACTTAGCTATTCAGAGCCGGATTCATCCCTGCAGTCACATAAATACTTCAGGTCTGCTTTCTCCTTGACACAATTACCAAAAAACTTTTCACCTTCTCCAGTGTTTGGGATGGATTCTATTCTGCCATGAACCCACCATCAAGACAGTCTTATCAAGGGAACAGCAATAAAGTTTATTGCATTTCTCTTCCCAGAACTTGGCCAGGAGCACTCCGTATCACAATATGGGAGCTGAGCCATGAAATCTCAACTCCCCAGCTTTATTCAGCCCTGTTTTCATATCCTTGCTTAGTTATTTCTAAGTGCCTCCCTGAAAACTCTTTCATATAATTGAGTTCTTAACACCTTTCTGACACCAAGGTGCTAAAAGAATAAGGGAAGGTTGGTGATGGGCAATGCCAAAGGCAAGGAAGAGCAAAACAAAGTACCTTGGGTAAATGGGAATGAGATACACTTAGCTCCTCAAGGTGAGGGTGGGTGAATGAAGCAGGGGGAAACTGCAAGCCTACAGAAAGTCTGGGAGATGGAAGAGGGGGTATTGTGTATTGACTAGACCTTTTAATGCCCCTTCCCTCTGTTTTCCCACTTTATTCCAATATGATCCACCTTGATCTCTCCCTTTCACCACCTTCTGTCCTTATCCCAAATATCCCATAGGAAGTCTTGCACATCCCTTTGGAAAAAGTTCACATTACCCTTCAGGGGAAACAGTTTCTTCCCTTGATCACCTTGGTGCATTCCACCCCAGGGACAATGGGGTCGTTCCCCTTGGATGGTCTTGGCAGTAGGCAATTTGGTTTCATTTTCATTGATTAGCTTGCTGGGGTTCCTTTGCATGCTATTGCTCCTCTGACCCTTGCTGGGTCCTTGTGTTTGCCATGATTAGGCTTTGATCATTTAACCTAACAATACAGAGAAGAGCTCACATGATCAGGATGTGGAGCAGCTGCTTTACAGAAAGAGACTAAAAAGGTGGAAGCTCTTCAAATGAGAGAAGATAGAAGGGGATAAAATCAAGGTTTACAAAATACTGAAGAAAGTGTCCAAGATAAACATAGAACTGTTATTCACCAAATCCACAGTATCAGGAGTAGAGAGGATTCAATGGAACTAGCAGGAGGCTAGTTTACAACTGGCTAAGAAAGTGCATCTTTCTGCAGTGGACAGAAATTCTGTAGCTTGCTGCCACAGAAGGCTGTGAAGGCAAACAGCATCAGCAGGTTCAGAAGGAGGTTAGGCAATCCCAGAAACAACAGCCCCTGAAGCAACACCAAAAGGGCTTTGCAGGCATGTATCCTATGATGTCACTAGGGTAAATATGGATTTGGGAGGAGAGTACAAAATACAGTGGCCAGGCTTGCAGACTGTCCTTAAACAGCATTTTGTTTTGCTGCTCTTGAACATGTTAGTGGGTTAGACAGGCCTGACCAAGTATGGTATTTCTTATGTTCCCTTGCATCAAGAGAAAATCTCTCAGACTAATACACTCCTCCAAGTTTTATGGCTAAAAAACAAATATGTTGGGAACGACAAATTCTAAAGAAAATACTATTGCCTTGATATTGAAAAAACTGCTTAACTCTCAGATACTGTGACAATTCATTGGTCTCAGTACACAGCTGTGGAATTAACTACATAAATCTTCGCAGGACTGGGAACAGAATTAATATTTAATTGGTCTATAAAGATACAGATTTTGCTCTCACAGTGCTAAGTTGCTGTTGAATTATCGTGTTTTCATTTTTGCTTGTCAGGGAATATTTTACCCAGGTGGCACGATCCCGTTCAGTGAAATAAAGTGTTCAGAATCAACTAACTGAAGACCTAATCTATGACAAGGTACACATAATAAGGAGATTACAAATATTTTACATGTTAAATGACATATTTCTACTAATTCACCACCATGATGGTACATAATACACAAGGTAGTACCTGCACCAGGACAGGCTGGGGGCCCAGCTGCTGGAAAGCAGCTCTGCAGGGAAGGACCTAGGGGTCCTGGTGGACAAGCTGTCCATGAGCCAGACTGTGCCCTTGTGGCCAAGGAGGCCAATGGTGGCCTGGGGTGCGTTAGGAAAAGCATTGCCAGCATGCTGAGGGAAGTGACTGTGCCTCTCTACTCAGCCCTAGCACTTGAAGCACTATGTCCAGTTCTGGGCTCCTCAATACGAGACATGGAGCTCCTGGAGCAGGTCCAGTCAAGAACAAAGATGAATAAGAGACAGGAGCATCTCTCTTATGAGAAAAGACTGAGGGAGCTGGGCTTGTTAAGCCTCAAGAAGAGATGACTGAGATGGGACCTCACCAATGTCTGTAAGTATCTGAAGGGAGTGTGACAGGAGGATGGAGCCAGGTTCTTCACAGTGGTACCAGCAATAGGACAACAGGCAACAGGCAGAAACTGATGCATAGGAAGTCGCATCTGAATATAAGGTGGAACAGGTTGTGCAGGTTGTATCCTCACAGCAGATATTTGAGAACCGTCAGGATGCAATTCTGTGCAATGTGCTCTGTAATAATACTGATTGAGCAGGGAGGTTGGACCAGATTACCAACTGTGATCCCTTCCAACCTTATCCATTTTGTGATCCTCTGATCTTAATTTTCATTTCACTTCTGCTCTCAAGAAAAAACTGTGGTCTGCAGCTTTGTGAAGGAAATTTGAATTCAAAGAGCTAAAATCCTATTAGCAAAACAAACTAGTCTTAGGCTGTCAAATGGTCAAACCACAATCCAGCCTAGACTTCTCTCAGCTACTTTAGTATTATTGTCTTTTGAATTAGTTTTTCAGTTTTGCAGTATCCATGCTTCCCTAGGAAGAAGGGTATGTCTGTTCTTGGTTAAGAAGTCAACTGACTGAAAACTTTCTTCCCCTGGCTTGGAGTCCAACAATTATTGCTGGCACAAGATCACACTTTATAACCTACTGTCTCACTTTCTAGATGCCTTCTCAGATGAGCAGCCACAAATCAAGAAAAAAAATTCTGACCTTCTATTACTTACATCACAAAGCAAGTGTTGTTTCAGGGAGAAGTAGAAAGGTCATACATGACTTTGCGCTCCACACGAAGCCAAGAACAAAGGTCCTGAAACACCTCAGCATCAACAATATCTATGGAAAACCATAGTCAGAGAAAGCTAGGAAAAGCTTCCTTCCTTCCTTCAGCTTCTTTCTGGTGAATAAAATTTGTATGATAAATCATAAATCAAAACAATCTTCTCTGGCATTTTTTTTTGGTTGTTTGGGGGGTTTTTGGCCAGGGTGGTAGAGAACGGAGAGTAGAGCAATCCTCTGCTTTGGATTAGTCACCCTTCATTTTTAATTTCGTTTGTGAAGAAGGAGATACATTGTCTTGTTTCCCATGACTCTCCTGTATTTCTCAAATATAGCTTATTAAATGTGCTCTATAAAGGATTTTCTTTTCTTCTTTTTTTTTTCTCTGTTCTTTTTCCTTTCCTTGTTCTTTGCTACATTCTCTTTCCTCCCCTCCCCTCCCCTCTCCTCTCCTCCTCAAAAGGGTATCTAAGTGGTTTCGTTTATCTACTTCAGTTTGCACTTCTTGCTTTTGGCTAAAATTCAGATTCTACAAGGTCTGAAAGAGGTAGTAATACCCAGAGAGCTAGTGAAAAGGGGACATCACAAATTGATGAAATCCAAAGAGATTTTAGTAGAGATATTTACCATTTATTTTTGTTCTTTGTTTAATTAGTAGTTAAGATGGTGGAGTTTTTTAATAGTTGCTAATCTTTAATAGTTATTAATGTCTATTTAAATAAAAAGGAAATTTTCAAGTAAACAATTACATTAGATCTCTCAGATCCATTTTGTCCTTATAAAGAGTGGGTAAAAGGTATAAGTTTTATTTTTAGAGTAATTTCAGGCTGCCATATGAAAAAATTGCCTGGTCTGAATGTTCCTGGCTGGGAAACATTGTATTTTTCTGCTAAGTTACGAAATTAGCTGTGTTGAGGATAGAATGCCAAAAACTATTGTATTTGGGTTTATTGCCCTGAAAGAAAGCAAAATCTTTTGTGTTTGTTTTCACTCACTTGCCATGGGGAAATCCCCAGGGCTTTGCTTTCCCATTGCCAAGAGGAAGAACAGGAATATCTGTTCCATTTGCCAGTTGGAAAGTCCTTTGTTATGTTCCATCCCCTAAAGAAAAAAATAATAATGCTGCCCTGGAATTTGCTAAAAAAAGACAAATACCTGCTAGGAGAAAATAGTCTCCTTTTTTAACAATTGTTTAAGATATTCATTTAACAGGCTATCTGAGAATTAGGCTGACCATAGATCTTTGTGTATAATTTGAGAGAACTGTAACTATCTAATTTCATCCTCTCACTAAAGAGACATGGTCCAGTTTTGCTGTCTTTAACTATATAAAAGGTATTTATATACCATTGCTCTCATGCTAATCTCCATGCAAAACAGGGCAATCTATGCTTTTCATGCTTGAATAGATCAGTTACACGGCAATGCAAGGGATGCTGCAGTTGTTTAAGTCCCAATTTCAAATGAGAATTTTCAAACTGCAAAACCTCAAAAAGGTGCAAGAAAAACACAGGAATGAGTTGAATCAATTGATTTTAATTTTTGAATGTACTAGACACCGAGTTAGTGGTGTCTGTTCAACAGGATGGTAAATAAATGACCATAACTCACAAGTTTGCTCATTTACCCCTGTGCCAAAGGCTAAAGCCACGTAGGTTTGCACATAGGAAAGGAGAAACAGCTGAGGAAGAAAGGAACAATGTAGGTGAGAAATGACATTGAATGACACCTGTGGGAACACAAGTGGGTTAGGAATGACGGACCAGTTGGAGCTGGCACACCCTACACAGTGAAGGCCGGAAGACAAGAACCTGTGATGCTTTCCCATGAAAATGCAGCTCATGAGCACTTGCAAGTCAGACAGCTGCACAAGAAACAGGTAACAAATCAAGGATTGTTAACCATCTGTGTAAGGAAAAAAAACCCCTCCTTGTTAAAACCTCAACACAGATCTAATGCATCATCTCCTAAAGGTCTGAGTCTTCTGTTTAAGACTTTATGCTGCAGTTATAATGTAAAAATAATCCCACAGGAAAGCAAAGACAAACATTCAGATTTACAGCCTTCATATTAAGGTTCTAATTCAAATAAATTAAGAATTATAAGATTGTGACTACTCTGATTATATATCATCATCATTTTGAGGTGTGTGACTTAAGTCTTATGACTAAATATGCCCATTTTAATGCAAATAATGTTTTGGTAACAAGAATCACATAAAATAGCATATCAGCCACAAATAATGCAAGAAAGAACATTCTGCTTTTTTCTTTCGATACATTTGTTGGCTGGACTAACATTTTTGAGCGCACACTATTGTAGCTGTACTAGCTACCAAAAACAAGCCTAGGATGATGACATTTGAATCAATAGCAAAGAAAAGGAAAATATTAGAACAAAAAACTTAAGAGCTGACATGCTGGTCCTCACCATGGAAAAGGACAATTCATTTCTGAGTAGTCTGTCGATGGATTCACCTTTTTGTTTACTTCTGTGAAGTTTCAACTCAGTCCTCAGTGTCTCAGAGCTGAAAATTCAGTTTGGAAAATTAGGAAACAGAATTTCTGTACACCTGCTTACCAAATTAAAATACTTCAAAAATACATGTTTTCAATGTCAAGAAAATTACTTATTTTTAATAATTGGGAAGGAGGGGGGAAGAACTTCTGAACTACAACAGAAAAGTGTCTCAGTCCTCTTTTCAAATTTGAGCATGGTTGTCATGATTATACATTGAAACAAATGTTCAAATTGATTATATAGTTCATTCTGCTGAAGTCCTCAATTAATGCACTATAGAACCAAGTCAGCATGCACACACAAGGGATGAAAACAGGTATGTTCAGTGTTCCAGTGTGATCATATGGCTTCTTTGCAATCATCTGTGCATGTGTCAGTTTTTTTGCTGGAAGATACACATCTTCATGTGGTTTGAAGAGTTGAGGGTTATATATTGTCACATATACAGCATTTCCTAATGAAAGATAGAATTTATTGTGTAAATCAGAAAATGTTAAAATCAGAAGCTATGCTTTTTCAGGAAAAAGCTCCATTTGTCTTCAACTGGAATTTTCCTTGTCAAACAACCTAGAATTCAGATCTTGGGACTAGCTTTGCTCTTACATGGCTGAACCCTGTATTTCTCATTTTGCGTAACACTGAAATTAGAGCACAACTCTCACCTGCACAGAGTACACTGGTCACACAGCAAATATGGGGAGAGACCTCCCCACTCCCCACACCCAGGAGAATGCTCTGGGCCACAGAGCATCCCTTCAGAAATCACAAGGGTGGTGAAATGCAGAGACAGGTTGCCCAGAGAGGTGGTGGATGCCCCATTGTTGGAAACAGTCAGGTTGAACGGAGCTTTGAACAACCAGATCTAGTGGAGGATGTTCATGCTCATCGGGTCCCTTCCAACCCAGCTGTTCTGTGACATAGGACGGTATGATTCCTCACCCACAGCCCTGCAGGTGGCACCGCTTGCAGCAGCACCCTTCTGCCAGGACAGTGTAAGGAAAGGAGGCTGGCAGTAGGTTCCTGCTGAAGAACCACCTGGGCCAGGGCAGCCGAGGCAGGGCCTGGGAGGTGTGTTGTGCCCTCCGGGCCATGAGCCCACCTGGGGACTGGCAGAGAGCCTGCGCTGTGTCAGCAGGACCCAGGTCTGGCTCTGCCCGTGCTGGGGGTGTTGCACAGGCCGGAGAAGTTGGGGCCAAGGCAGTGACAATGGCTGGGGCTGAGGGCACTGCGGAGCCGCCCATGCCCGTCCCCATGTCACTGACCGCCAGTGCTGTCACAGAATCACAGAAACACAGGGTTGCAGGGAACCGCTGGAAGTCATCCTGTTCAACCCCCCTGCCAAGGCAGAGTCCCCTAGAGCAGGTGTCTCCAGAGAGGGAGACTCCATGACCTCCCTGGGCAGCCCATTCCAGTGCTCTGCCACTTCTTTGTGCTGTGGTGAAACTTCTTGTGTTTTAATTTATGACCATTGCTCCTCATCCTATCACTGGGCACCATCTAAAGGAGTCTGAGACCATCTTCTGGCAGCTGCATTAGTGGGATCCCCTCTTAATCTTCTCTTCTCCAGACTTAATAGGCCCAACTCCCACAGTCTCTCCCCATAAGAGAGTTGCTCCAGACCCCTAATCTTCTTCGTGCCTATCCGCTGGGATATCCGCCTATCCGCTCCATTAGCTCCGTGTCTTTCTTGTACTGAGGAACCCAGAACTGGACACGGCACCGCAGCTGTGGCCTCGTTAAAGCCGAGTAGAGGGGAGGACCGCCCTTCTCAGCGCGCTGGCCACACTCCTCCCGGTCCCCCCAGGGTAGCCCTGTCCCTCCTGGCAGCACGGGCACACCGCGGGCTCTCGGTCAGCCTGCCATCCCCCAACCCCGTGCCCACCCCAGCCTCCCTCCGGTGCCGGTTCTGGTGCCGGTGGCGGCCGCAGGGGGCGGG
The DNA here is from genome assembly GCA_035047865.1 of Dendrocincla tyrannina. NCBI lineage: Eukaryota > Metazoa > Chordata > Aves > Passeriformes > Dendrocolaptidae > Dendrocincla > Dendrocincla tyrannina. Next base: position 21,640,058 of record JAWWMP010000081.1, read on the forward strand.
TCTCAGCGGCGGGGGCGGTGCCACTCCCGCCCCGCCCGGCCGGCACTGCGGGCCGGAGTGCGAGGAGGAGCGGCGGCGGCGCGGAGCTCCCGGGGGGCGGGCGGAGGTGAGCGCGGCCGGGGCGGGACGGGCCCCATCCCCGCCGGGCGCTGCCGTGCCCG
>JAWWMP010000081.1:21640502-21664233 GCA_035047865.1 Dendrocincla tyrannina
TCACGGCGGTGTTGTCGGTGCAGCTGGAGATGCCGGCCCGCCCCGGGCCCCGCCGAGCTGCCCCAGCCCGCCCCGGGAGGGCCCGCCCCAGCGGGGCTCGCACTGCCCGGCCTGCCGTGGGCAGGATTTCTCCGCCAGCAGCTGTTCTTCCAAGAGCAGTCTTTCACGAGTGTCACCACCTGGCTGGCATAGCTCTGGGGTGTTCTCTTAGGTTATCTAAGAGTAAATGTCAAATGTGTGTAGTTTGTTATTCTTTAGAAGTCTCAAGTCGTGTTTTGTAAAAGAAGGTTGGTTTTGTTGCAGTCTGTTCCTGAACAACCCACCTCAGCTACTTGTCATCTGCTTCCCATCTATTTGCAAATCGATTGCTTGATAACTTGATGAAAAATCTACCCAGGGGCTGAAGTTAGGCTAACAAGTCTTTGCTTACCTCAGTCCTCCTCCTTCTCCATTCTTTTAATGGAATGTGCTAGTTCACCTGTCTTGTCCTCTCTTGAGATCTCAGGTTGTCTCTTCGATTTGTATTTTAAGCGTCAAGAGTTGGTTTCCTAAGTGTCTGCTGACTTTAAAATCTTTATCTTATCTTTTACTTTATCCTTTTAACTTACTTTTTTCGGCTTTGACCCCACCTGTCTCCCTGCAAAAGGAGTTTCATTAAATACCTATTCACAGTTTACTTTTCTGGTGAGGGCTGGTGAAATAAAGACGACATTTCACACTTTTTTCTACTTTGTTTCACTTATTATTTGTTCCTTTTCCTCTGAAATGATAAACTTTGCCTTCTGTCTTCTGGTTTTTATTGTATTTATGGAACTTTACTTGTTGCCATTTACGTTCTTCAGTAGTTACAACTCACTTCTGTACCGTTGTTCTGATTTTATGCCTACATGATAGCACTTTGTCTTTAACTCTTTATACTGTTCCTTAACCATGAACACAAACCTTTTCTTTTTTTTTACTTTTTCTGTGATTTTTCATATCATTAAAGTTCTCCTGTTGCATTTAAAACAGTCTTATACACTCTTTCCTCTGAATTGCTATTGTGCATTTAATATAGTGCCTTTCATAACTGCCAGCTCTCTGTTCTCTTCCATCTCTTGGATTACTTGCCTTAGAATCATGTCAGCCTCTTCTCTGAGTTTTTTTATGAAGTCTGTTAGTTTTATTCTTTTACTCACATTGTATTTTCCATAGAAAAGGCAGTGAAAAACCTTGGCCAGTGGGACAAATTCAGGTCACCAGAGCAGTTTATCATGTCCAAATCCTACATGTGCACTCGCCTAAGAATCCTTTGGGCTAAAACTGAAAGGCTGCAGCATGGTGGAATGGTACTGGTAGCTCATTTCCTGCTGCCTGTTCCTTTTCGATCCCAAAGTTTGCTGCATCTTCACATCACATGGCATGAACTGAAGTGGGCCTCTGTAATCACATGGTGAAAGCATACATGTTCTGTCACATCCAGTTATATCTTTTATCTGATCAAAATACAGCTATTCTCATTATGATCCTTGGTGTGAACCCATCATGGTACAGGAGATATTGGTAATTTGGTCATGTGTGAGATACCTTCCAGGTCACATGGTAAGGCTTTTTTCAGCGCGTGCATAAAAATCTATATGGTCTGCCTCTGCTGGAGAGATTTGCTGTTTAGCGTCTTTTCTGGGAATACTGACTTTGTGGTCAATTTCACATATTGCTTTCCATCTTTAGCATCTGAGTCCAATTTCAGTGTATTCTTCTGGTCAAAGCTGAAATGAAAAGTGCCCTTTCTTTTAGTAGTTTCTTCCAATTTCCGAAGCAGAGCTAATTTTAATTGTGGGAGGTTATTCACTACACGTGCTGTATTCCTAGCCAATGGCTGGGTAAAGTACCCCACTGATGATTGGGTACCATCTTATCAGCTCTTGGATGGTAGCTCAGGAAGAGATTCTTCCTTTTTATGTGGTCTGTTGTTGATTGCTCCCAAGACAGCAACCTTATGGATTCTCTTTGCTGCTTGTTAGCCTGCCTTTTCTCATTGCTTCCTTTATTTTCAGAATTCATTCCTGTTCTGCAATTGTATTGAGTTTGCCTGGCAAGGCTTTAGTAGCAGGAGGGGCTGGAGTGCTATAGGGGTGGCTTGTGTGAGCACCTGATGGAATCTTAACCTATGTCTCGGAGCCAGTGCCAGCTGGGTCTGGGAGGGACCCGCAGCTGGCCAGGGCTGAGCCCATCAGCAATGGTGGTAGCACTTCTGGGATAATATAGGTAAGAAGGAAAGAAGTAACTGTAGCCACGGAAGAGAGGAGAGAGATCATGTGAGAGAAACAACTATGTAGACACTCAGGCCAGTGAAGAAGGAGGAGGAGATGCTCTAAGCACTGGAGCAGACATTCCCCTGCAGCCCACAGTGCAGCCCATGGTGAGGAAGGGTTTCCCTCTGCAGCCCATGGAGGTTCATGGTAGAGCAGAGGTCCAGCTGCAGCCTGGGGAGGAGCCCCACGCCAGTGCAGGCGGAGGCCTGAACTAAGGCTGTGACCCTGTGGGAGACCCATGCTGCAGTGGCCTGTTCCCTAAGGACTGCACTCTGTGGAAGGGACCCACACTGACACAATTTGTGAAGAACTGTAGCCTGTGGGAAGGACTGAAATTGGAGAAGTGGGTGGAGGACTCTCCTGTGGGAGGGACCCCATGCTGGAGCAGGGAAAGGACTCCTCTCCTTGAGGCTGAAGCAGCAACATGTGATGAACTGACCATAACCTGCACTGCTGTGAGGGAGGAGGTAGAGAATCCGGAATAACATTAAACTCAGGAAGGAGGGAGTGGTGGAGGGAAGGTGGTTTTTTTGGGATTTGTTTTGCTTCTCACTATCCTGCTCCAATTTTGATTGGTAATAAATTCAGTTCATTTCAAGTTGAGACTGTTTTGCCTGTGACAGTAACTGGTGAGTGATCTCTCTGGGCCTTTATCTCAACTCATGAGCCTTTTGTTACATTTTCTCTCCCTTGCCCAGCTGAGGAGGGGAGTGATAGAGAGGCTCTTTGGGCACCATGCTTCTAGCCAGGGTCAACCCACCACAACAATGCAGAACCACTGATGTTATAACTGTGGTTTCATGTGAAGACTTCCCTACTGGGTGTTGTTTTTTAATGTCTTTGTTACAGCTTTATTGCAATTCTGTGACCACTTCTCTCTAAAGATAGAGAAGTATTTCTTTCATTCTTCAGTGAGCCCTAGCCTCTGTCCTCTTTCAAAGCATCCCTTACTGCACTGGAGTCGTAAAACTATCTTCCCTTATATTATTGCATGAAATCTGTGTCTTCCTGCTGTTATTTTTTTTCATGGAATGCTGTCCCATGTGTTTGTGTCCAGGACTTATTTTACTTGCCTGGTCAGAAAATTCCGTTAAGCATATTTGTGATCCATGGCCTTGAATCCTTTACCCTTGCTTCCACAGTTAATCCTTAAACATCCATGGCCAGAACTAGCAGTCTGACCTAGAAATGTCATTAGTGATCTCAACAGTAGGCCTTGATAAATTTCCCTAGTTGTCTTTGTGATCGGGTCCACGTGGGAAGCCCATTTCCCAGGCTGACAGCTGGATATCTGTCATGGTGGTAGCCATGACATTTGCAGCTTTGAGACTTTTGCATTCCTTCCTTCATGACCAATAGAGGGTATCACAATAATAAACTGATAAGCTTTTAATGGAATTCAACTTCCTTGAACTACTGCCAATCACAAGCTCTCTACCTTCTAGTATTTTCCATAATTATCCAGTGTTCCTTACATGTTTCTTCTCATTTTTCTTATGACTCTTAGTTTCAGGAGTACAAAGTTATCTTGTCATCCAGTATTCCAGGGTAGTGGAAGGTAGGGAATAGGAGAAGAGGGGAAAAATATTTACTAATGGAACTGTATTATTGAAGTGCTTGAAGTGTTTTATGTACACATTGCAAGACAAAACTGATGAGTACATACTTTATTAAGAAGAAAATACAATATGAAACTTAGAACCAAAGATTTTGTTTCTGGAGGTGTTTGTGGATTCTGATATCTCATAATTGTATGATGCTGCATTTTTCCTTCTGCTGTTTTCTCTTTTTTCTTTTCTTTCTGTTTTTTTTTTCCCAGAAGAAATCATTGTAGGTTTGGTGTCTTGGAAGTATGGAATCAATCTCCATGATGGGGAGTCCTAAGAACCTCAATGAAACTTTTCTGCCAAATGTTGCTAATGGCATCAAGGACGCCAGTAAGGTCACAATAGGCATCATTGGAAGTGGAGACTTTGCTAAGTCATTGACCATTAGACTCATCAGATGTGGGTACCACGTGGTCGTAGGAAGCAGAAACCCTAAACATGCTGCTGAGTTCTTTCCCCATGTGGTTGATGTCACTCACCATGAAGATGCAGTAGCAAAAACAAACATCATTTTTGTAGCCATACACAGAGAACATTACACCTCTTTGTGGGACCTCAAACATTTACTTGCTGGTAAAATTCTGATTGATGTCAGCAATAATACAAGAGTAGACCAGTATCCAGACTCCAATGCAGAATATTTGGCATCACTTTTTCCTGATTCCCTGATTGTCAAAGGATTCAATGTTGTTTCAGCTTGGTCACTGCAGTTAGGACCAAAGGATGCCAGCAGACAGGTAAGTGTTATTCTTTGTATAAATTTAATTTGTTTATAAGATGAAAATGACAGGAACTGAATGTAAGCAGCCAGAACTCATGGGATTCACTCTGCCTGACTTAACATGCTTAAAATGCTGGACCTTTAGCGTATGTTTTAGTAGCAAATAAAACTTTCAGGGCTGAGATCATCCCGTTGTAAGACATATAAAATAACTGGTTCAAATTTTTCCATGGATTGCCTGTTTACCTTTAAAGGTTGCAGAGGAAATGTGGATAACCAGCGCAAAGTAGGCAGATGACCTTTAAATGACTACAGAGAGAGGAGAGGAGTTGTTTCTTAATGTTTTCCTTAGGAATATTTTCATGTCTATCCTTATGCTTGATGCAAGGATAGAGACAGTCTTTCCCAATATATTTTAATTTCAGTACTGGGGTGAACTATTGAAAGAGATGCTCAGAATTATTAAGTCCTGATCCCAGGGCTCAGGAGTCAGCTTTTCTAAAAATGCTTGCTTCAAATAGCAGCAAAGTGATTGAAAGAAATTATCTAGCTCTTAGAATGCCCCAAAAACATGAATATGAGGAAACAGAAGGAGGCACATATGTTTCTAAGATTCATGGGATCCAGGACTACTTGGGAACATCATGTTCAAATTCCTTCCCAGTATGTTCCCCAAATCAATCCTGCATATGGGAAAGGCATCTTTATGTTTTTTGTGCTTTGCTGAAGTGATACAAAGGATTTAAGCCTGTGCAGCAATGCAGCCCTTCACAGTTTTATGAACTCTGAGAAATACATGAGAAATTACTGGTGTAATATGACTACTGAAGACTAAATTGAGTTTTCTGGCACTTCAGGTAGATTTAAATGGAATGCAATTGATACAGAATTAGCATAATCTTAAAAATAACCTCACCGTACTCCTTTTATCCCCTTTCAGAATAGCACTGTGCTGTAAGTAATTCCCTTCTGTCAAAAGAGATCATGTTTGCTCTAATGCTGATGATCAGCAGTGTTGGGCAAACTATAGCCCACTGTAAATTTTAAAGGAACCTTAAAATACTTTGTAGCAGTGCATTTCTTTCACTGCGTAATAAGTTGGTCTTTAGAACAAGTTCTTATTTGGCTTCTAGTTTTTGTCTTTTCTGTTAAATATTCAAATCTGAGATCTGTGGAAGTCAGGATTGTGAAATTAAGCTAAAATGGTTACATATGGAGAGATTACATAGTTCTCTGCTTTGCATTTGTTTATGCTACAGCTGGTTTAGGGTCAAGATTCCTGTATTTTTGAGAATCTTGTGATTTTTTGAAATGCTTTTAGCCGTTTTTTCAAGTTCAATCCAATCCTATAGACATTTCAGTGTGCAGATTGCAGGACATCCCACAGCTCATTAGTAATGCCAAGAAAAAGACAATTTGTTTTAGTTGCTCTGTTGCTAAATCAGTGTGCATATTTGCTCTTTTTTTGTTATTTCATTCTCATCTTGGTGATACAAGAAGGGATAACAGTGTACAGTTTTAGCAGTAGCGTCATAGTTTTGGTCTGGAGGACCTAAAGGGTTTTGTAGGTTTTGCTGGATTTTTTTTTATCTTTGAATCTCGTTCTCAGACTAAAGACAATTGCCTTGACTTTCCCAACAGGTCTATATATGCGGTAACAATGTTCAGGCTCGCCATCAAGTTATTGAGCTTGCCCGTCAGCTCAGTTTTATTCCTATTGATTTGGGGGCATTGTCATCTTCAAGGGAAATTGAAAACTTGCCTCTGCGACTGTTCACTCTGTGGAAGGGGCCTGTATTGATTGCCATTAGCCTGGCAACATTTTTCTTTATCTATTCCTTCATCAGAGATGTAATCCATCCGTACATGAGAAATCAGCAGAGTGACTTTTACAAGATTCCCATTGAGATTGTGAACAAGACTCTGCCAATTGTTGCAATCACTTTACTTTCTTTAGTGTATTTGTCAGGACTTATTGCATCTGCTTACCAGCTTTACTTTGGTACTAAGTATCGGCGATTTCCACGTTGGCTGGACAACTGGCTCCAGTGTCGAAAGCAGCTTGGACTGCTCAGTTTTTTCTTTGCAACAGTGCATGTGGTGTACAGCCTCTGCTTACCCATGAGGAGATCGGAGCGATACTTGTTCCTCAACATGGCATATCAACAGGTAAGACAATCTTTAAGTCAGTGAGCCAGAAATGCCTTGGCTCTGTGTGTATGGCTTCTGAATACAATATATATGTTTTCTTAATCTGTTCTACTGGTTTCAGCACAAAATGTTCTGGGTTATCTTATGCATAGCTGGTGCCAAATAAGGAGACTAAAAGAAACACTTGTGCATTTTGCTCAGCTTGTGGGTCAAGCTGCAGTCAAGTTTATGTGGTACGGGGAGTAAAGGATGTGTCCTACTGAAATTCCTGATAGTAATATACACAAGGAGAATGTAGGATAGACAGTATGAGAGCAACAGAAAATTCTGAGGTATTCCTCTCTATGTGAACTTAACATATGGGGGAAGTATGTATATCATAAGTGCATCTGCAAGTATGAAAAGTATAAGGGTAGATAACCTGTAATCGTTATTACAGATACATCTGTGTTTAAAAAGGAAAAAAAAACAAAAGAAAATGCTGATAGTTTGTAAAATTTTGGACCAGTGGTAAAAAGACTTTCTTCTTTTAAAATTCTGGGAACATCATCTATTGCAGGCAATAGAGATTGACTCACAGTTCCCAGGAACAATTGGTCTTGCATAACCCTGAAACAATCTCTGACAAATCTGTCATCCTTTAGAAGGGGGTCTGATGCTCCTGTCTGTCAGTGAGGCAGCTTATTGTCACCTTTAAAGTAGCAGAAAAGCAGCATTGCCAGAAAAACAGCATTGCCATTCAGCACATAAAATCTGTATGAAAGAGAGATGCGATAGAACAGAAGGGAAAGCACGCTAAGGAAAGAAAATCAAATGGAACAAATTAGCAGGGATTGGGTCCGCATACTCTGAACGGGCTAGCATGAAAAATTGATCTTAAGGGAAAGACAGGAAGGGCAAAACTATGGAAGGCTGAAAGAAACTGTAACTGTTCACACTTTGATTACTAAGGATCCACTGATACTTTTACTAAGAAATTATCTTAGTTTTAATGATATTGTAAAACTCTCACATGCTAATATTCCTAGTGAAACTCAAGACATGTTGTATTGCAATAGTTCACCTGAAAGTGGAAAAATAATTGAATATCCAGGCTTCTTAGTTTTTAAGGTCCCGAGTTGTTTCTTTTTTTCTGGTACATCTCTTTGATGAGAACCTTGAGACTAGTTCAGTTGGTTAGAGCCTGGAGCTAGTAACACCAAGGTCATGGGTTCAGTCCCTCTGTGAGCCATTCACTTAGGAGTTCGACTTGATGATCCTTGTTGATCGCTTCCAACTCAGAATATTCTGTGATTCTGTGTATCTGATGTCAACAGTGAAACAGGCAAACTAGCTTGGACTAGGGAGCTGACACGCAATCAGGAAATGATGCTAGAATATTTCTAAATGTAACAAACTAAAAACAGGTTTATCCTATTTGTATTATAGAATTTAAGGTTGCAGGGTCTGAAGAATACATCTCCTTTTCTACAGTGCATAAAAACGTGCAGAATTACCTGATTTTATAACAGAATTGTTATAAATGGTTTATATGTTACTTTTTTTTAACATTTCATCTAAATTTCCATGTTTGTCATATTTTTAATCTAGCAAGAGCCAATACCAGCTGTAAGGAAATAGTTGTTTTTCTCCAATTCACGAGGAAGCCTCTGAAGTATTTAACCCCATTTTATAGTTGTCTATGACTGTGGACTTTAAGTCAGCAAAATAACTTCTGCTGGTATTTTTAATATTCTGTAGAATGAAGTTCTTCCTTTCTGCTTTTTCATCAGGTTCATGCAAATGTTGAAAATTCTTGGAATGAGGAAGAAGTGTGGCGAATTGAAATGTATATCTCCTTTGGAATAATGAGTCTTGGATTGCTTTCTTTGCTGGCAGTAACTTCCATCCCTTCAGTAAACAGTGCCCTAAACTGGAGGGAGTTCAGTTTTATTCAGGTGTGTTACTTTTTGTATAACGGGGTTTTGTTGTTTACAAGAATTCCTTGGTGATAATTGTGATGATGATCACAAGCACAAACAAAAGCACGTTGCAATGTCACAAGAGCTTTTTTGTTCCTCTCTCTCTAGTAATTTAATAAAAACAACATATCCTTACTTAGCAATTATATTACCATGAAGGCCCATGAAACACTTCATAAATATTAGAATAGGAATTTTCATTTAACACTTTTTAGTCTCAAATTACCAACCAAATGATCACTAATCTATTTCTTTTCCATTGTTAGAATTTCTTTCTAAATTCAAATTAGATAAATTTGGACAAACTTGCTAAAGGCAGTGATACTGATGAGATACTACTCTACGTAGATACACATAACTGTTAAAATTGAAGCCTATATTTGTACTGCAGGATTTTTATTGCACAGCCTTCTGACAACCATGGTGTCATTGATTCAGTTTTGCTTTCCCTCTACTGTGTGGGACTTGACATGACTCTCAGCTGCATTATTCCCATTAGCTGAAAATACCCATTAGTGAAGCATGAAGATTTGTTTATTAAAATCAGAGGCTTTTACAGGCCCTGGCACACCTTCTGCTACTTTCCTTCCTCAGATAAATATCTACAACAGGCAGGCCTAACCAGCATAAAATAATGAGAAATATGGACTTTATAATAAACAGCTTAGTTTTTGCTTCTACACAAAGTTGCCATTAGTTTTAAGTAGCCATCAGGTATAACAAATTTTATTAGGATTCAATATGGTAAGAATTTCCTAATTGTGCACAGTTTTGGGGTTTGTTATGTTTTGTTTTATTTCCTGACTTTGGCTTCAGTACTGTAGTCTTAACTCAGTCTTTTCTGATGAACAGTTTTTTCAGCATAGCCATTGTAATAATATTACCTAACTTTTGGTCCTGTTCACTTCAGAACACAGGCACTGACTTTATTGTTCAGGCGTTAGGTTGGGCTTTACAGACATCTTAAAGGGACTGGTGGGGAACTCTTCCATGCCTATAGTTGTCTGAGGTCCCTGTCTATAATGTCTTCCCTTCCCCTAGGGTTTCCATTGCTGGAACACTGCAGGTAGGCCCACAAAAAGTTTGCTTTACTTTTTCGAAAAGTACTTTTTTTTACCCTGACAGAACTGTCTATTCACACTCATGGCTTTGAGCCTTCAGAGGGAGTAAATACCCAATTGTACTGTTACAACATCCCTGCCTTCTGGAGTTCTCTGTGGGGGGACAATAGTACTGCTGCTGGGTGATTTAAAACATTAGTGCAAAAGGGAAAAACTCACTCTTGAATGACATGATGTCTTTACCCATTAATGACTTCCAGACACAAACACAGCATCTGCATCTTATTTTTCCTTACTCAAATTTCAGGCTTGTGTGACTGAATGAAAACCAACATGATAATCAAAATGATGTATCTACAAGGGCATTTTTTATTGTATCACGTTTACTGCAGTTATTTCCACTGTAAATAAGTCAAAATCATTCCAAATTTAAATAATTACAAACTCGAATGAACCATCTGTGAGTATTTTGCTCTGGAAGTATGTTACAGTTGAAACTGCATTATGTGCTAAAGAGTTTTACCACTAGAATATACTCATTCTTGAGTCCTACTAGGAAAATCTGAGTTTATTAACATATAGCACAGACTATTTTCTTGTTCCAGTAGTACAAGGCCTTAGCAGCATCTCCCCTACCTACAGTGGTTCAAACAGACATCTACCACAGTCTTCCTAATACAGTCAAGAAACCCCAGTTACGAATGTTTTTGTCCAGAAATCATTGCTGCCTTTGACATCCCAAATTATTTTGGAGATGCTTCCATCTTACCAGCCTGGCTTCACAACACAGGTGTCAGGAGCCCCAGAAATTCCAGCCTGCATCATCAGGGGAAAAGGACTTTTGAGAGGACAAGCAGTGCAGGCTTCACTCATTCCTTTGGAGTATAAATATGAATGAAGTGAGATATGTCAGTCCTAGAAGGAGCTAAGAGATCAGCAGAAAACTTGGAATTGCTGCAATACAGAGCTGACCACTGTTTCTGTGCTTCTGATTATCTGATTGCTTCCTCATGATTCAGAGAGAAACACTCGTAACATCCAGATAGAGGAGTCACAGAACAAGGCAGTGATGAAGAGTTTGCTCAGTAGGAGATTCTAGATGATGGAAACTTAGCATGAAACTTTGCAGGCATCTTAAGATGACCCAGAGTTGAAGCTTACTGAGAAAAGCAGCAGGGAAGAAAGCTGGGGCTGATAAACTAATGCATTGACTTCCTTAAATGCTACTTCAGTACTCTTCTTTTTTTCTTCTAAACATAATTGGATAAGGAACAAAGGTAGGCATGGGCAAGAAATACAGAAGAATTCATATTTTACCAGAGAAGGCAGAATAAACACACTGCAAACAGAAAAAGACATTTATTAAAACCAGTCCTTGAGTGTTCACATAAAATACAAGGAAATGGAGAATGTGGTCTGCAAACAGTGCTGTGCCCAGTCCTTCAGTCTTCTGAGGGTAGTTGAACTGTAAATATATAATGTAAGCATAAGTGACTGCTGCTTTTGTTTCCCAGTCTAAGAGTTCAAGTCCAAAACTCATCACTCAAAGTGGCAATGGACAGAGCAGACTGACTTTGAAAGCTGAGCTATACATTTTTTAGCAAAAGTCAGCACGAATCTACCATTTGTGTAATAGGACTCTGACCTTTGTGTAGACGTACCTTTTCTCTGCTAGCAAAATCCTAAAGCTTTTTGGAGACAGTCTTACTAAAACTTGTGTGTACTTTTCGAGGAAGAGTTGCCCTGCCTTGGTTCTCCTCAAACAAGAATAGGCTACTTCTTTACCAGAATAAAGAAGATTGAGGCCTGAGTATTTAGCAAGTTTGTGGGTAAGATTCCAATCAGAGTTGCCACAGACGGTTTATAAGTTTAGCAATATCCTGTTACTGGGAGAATCCAAAGTGTATCTTGCATAAATGTAGACTTTAGAAAATACCTTTCATGTGTATAAATTACTTAGAACTATTCAACCATTGTGAAGGTAGAAATTCCTGAAAAAGATTTGCCCCACAGCAGAGTTTTGTCCCTATATATGTACATTTTTCTGGTAACATTTTAGGCATCATTTTCTTTCATCTTTTCCACTCTTCTAACTTTTGTTTGTTCTTTTCCCAAACAGTGCCACTTTGTCCAGTTTATCAGTACTCCTGGGTGGGAATCTCCCATATTGGCTAAAAGACTGATCAGGAAGGAAAAGAAACAAACCCTGGGAAGACTTAGAGAAAAGCTAAAAGTTTGGGGAGTCCATAGGAAATCTGCTAATCTATTATTCAGCTTTCAGGAAACATAGTATTATGGAAGATAAGGAAGCAAAGCAACCAAAGATATTCTTCCCTTTTTCCCAGCAGCCATCCTAGAGTCTAGGCAGAGGGTTCCCAAGTTTTACAATTGATGTTGCTGCTCACGGTCCAGTGTGAGTTTACCAGTGAAAAAAAAGTGTTGCTTCTTGCTGCTTTCAGAAGTCCTCTGCTCTTAAAGAAGTTAGCATCCAGTGCCCAGTGGTGCTAATTCAGGGCCTGGTAGAAGACAGCATCATTAGCTGACAGAAGCTCCTGTAGGAATGGCCTTGTTAGATTTTTAGATGTTTGGTTGCAGTTGTCTAGTATACACTAACACATGCTCTACCAACACTTCAAATAAGTATCTTATCAACTTTCTACAGGGCAAAAAAGAACTTAATAACTGTACATTGTATGTTTTTCTTGTCCTTGTGTTGTTAGTCCAAAATGTACTGATGTACTTCTTAGCTTCCATTATGTCATTAGATAGAAAGACTTATATAGATGTCTCAAAAGTGTAGCTTGCAAATGGAATTTAAATAAGCACTAAATTTTTTTTTTAAAAGGGAAATGATTGCATAATATTTCCCTTTTGTTTCTTTCTCAAGAATTGTAATAGTTCTCGTCAGTAATCCTGATGAAGAAATGAGGGATATGATTCACTTGTGCCCTTCTCCCTGCTGGCAGTGATAAAACAACTATGAATTCAGGACGGTCATACCAGCAAAAATCTGCAATAACATATTAAAGAATCAGACTTGAAAGTATTGTTTGCTGTCCAAACGTCTTACCAGAACTTCTGTTCTGATACTGCATATGCCATTTTCATATCCACAAGTGTTTCTCTGAGCGTTCCATTTCCTATGGAATATTTTGGGAGCAAATTGTTCTTAAAAAAAAAAAACATGCAGCATATCTAAAACTTAACAACAAGGACCTGAAATCATTAGCGAAAAGGAAGCATAAATATTGGCATGTCAAAACATGCTACCAATCGCAAGAAATTAACAAAAGTATTTTCCTTTTATACCATTATATCTGTGAATCCCTGCAAATAGTATTAGCTCAGACATTCTTCTTTCCCTAGAAACTGCTTAATCTTGAAGTAGATGGAATTATTTCTTTCTATTCTTCTAGCTATTACAGACCCTTATGCTGCATTTTTCTTTGCCTCTCTGTTTACTGGAATTAAACCATACCTTGGTGGCAAATTATCTTTCTTAATAATCGTTCTCTGTTTCAATGTTTTTCTACAAATATTTCCCAACCAAGTTAGTCCTTACATCCGTTTTGATCAAAAAGAGTTTTTCTTCATTTGATCACCACCAGAAGTCAAAGTACAGAAATCTTTTTTTGTCATGGTTTGGAAAAGTTAAGGTTAATACTTTAATAAGTATTTAATTGACATTTGACAATTCAATAATTGTCAAGTCTGCATATCATTACAACTACAGGGTCCTTAAAAAGGCAGATTCACAGAAATTGTGAATGACCCCTATTATCACCATTATGTGGCATGCTCTAGATTACATGATAAGAGGTCCTCTGCAGGGTGCTGTGGGAACCTACTTTACCTTTCATCTGGCACTGCCTGTTTATGATAAAGGGCATCATTGCTTTGTGCTATTATGCCCAAGGCCTGGAATTCAGATATTGCCATTACCAGTTGGCAACAGCTGATGGAGAAAGGTAAGCAGTGGTTTATACTAATGTTGGACAAGTGGATGTAGGCCTTTGTGAGGAAGAAGTAAACTGCACATCTCAGAGTGATAAAAATCTGCACTGTTAGCAGAATCCAGCACAATTGCACTGTTCTGTAATCTTGAAGTGATCTATCCTCATAGTTAAGAAAGAGGAAGCTTAATTTCCAATCACAACAGATATTGTTCCAGTAACTACACTGGAATTTTTCCTTATTTGCATACATATCCATTGACTTCCATTGCTTAGAATTTGGGCAGACAGAATTTCAGCTTTGATCTTTTAGCCTATGGATGTTAGCAATGATACGCTGTAAATCAGTGCTCAGTTCAGTCTGTGATTGTCAGAACATGTGAACTTAAAACCATATATTGCTAATTTAATATGGTGACTAGGCAAGAGATTTTAACATTATGTCTAATAGAAATATTAAAATAATGGGTTACAGCGGTCAGATGGAGGACCAAGTACTATTATGTCTCTTTTTTTCTATTTTCTCTTTTATCAAAGTCAACACTTGGATTCATTGCGCTGCTTATAAGTACTTTCCATGTACTGATTTACGGATGGAAAAGAGCTTTTGAAGAAGAGTATTACAGATTTTATACACCACCAAATTTTGTTCTTGCCCTTGTTCTGCCTTCCATTGTAATTCTAGGTAAGATCATCTTACTTTTGCCATGTGTAAGTAGGAAACTGAGAAGAATTCGAAGAGGATGGGAGAAAAGCCATGTTATAGAAGAAGTAAGTGGGTCTGTTCCACACCTCTCCCCGGAGAGGATAACTGTAATGTGATGATATTTGTTAGCACTGTTTGGGTTTTTTGTCATAAACTTGTATTTTTAGGAGTTTGGTTAAGTAGAAGTAAAGTCACTTGCTTGGCATGTGGTACAAGATCTCAACCAAACTGCAAGAAGCTTATAACTAGATGACTACTACTGCAGATAACTACAACAATATTTTGTTTTGAATTATAGAGGGCAAATGATTATGAAATCAAAAAAATTTAATGTTCCTTTGCACAGTTATATCACAATAGTATTTTATTATAAGTATGCTTTTCAAATATTTCTTTCACTTAGATCATGTGTGTCAGAGTGCTGTTTATTAATACCACATTTTCTGGGCAGTGTTTCTTTTATTAAAACCACACTTCTGTGTTAGTGAGTTCAGAGTATAGACTGAGTAAATAATTTAGGAAATAATCATGTTTTGAAAAATTAATTTGTAATGATCATAGAATCACAGAATACTTCTAGTTGGAAGGGACCTTAAAGATCATCTAGTTCCAGCCCCCTTGCCACTGCAGAGATACCGTCCACTAATCCAGGTTGCTCAAAACCCCATCCAACCTGGTCTTGAACACTTCAGGGATGGGGCATCCACAACAGCCTCCCTGGGCAACCTGTTCCAGTGTCTCACCACCCTCACAGTGAAGAATTTCCTCCTGAAAACCAGTCTAAACCTACTCTCATTCAGTTTGAATCCATTCCCCCTTGTCCTGTCACTACATGCTGTTGCCTTCTGCATCTTTCTTGTAGGCTCCCTTCAGGTGCTGGCAGGTTGCTGTAAGGTCACTCTTAAGCCCTCTCTTTCCCAGACTGAACAAACCCTGTTCTCTCAGCCTTTCCTCATAGGAGAGATGCCTATCTCTCTGAGCAACTTGGTGGCCCTCCTTTGGACTCACTCCAACAGGTCCGTGTCTTTCCTGTGCTGGGGCCCCAGAGCTGGATGGAGCACTGCAGGTGGGCTTTCCCAAAGGCAGAATCACCTTCCCAGCCCTGCTGGCCACACTGCTTTTGATACAGCCCAGGATACAACTGGCTTTCTGGGCTGCAAGTTCACATTGCTGGCTCATGTCCAGCCTCTTATCCACCAGCACCCCCAAGTCCTTCTTGGCAGGGCTGCTTTCAATCCCTTCATCCCCCAGTCTGTATGGATACTAGGGGTTTTTCCAGCCCGGGTGCAGCACCTTGCACTTGGTCAAGTGTATTGCACATGTACAGTATATTTATTTATGTGTGGTTTTGCACCATTCCATGACTTGAATATGCAAGCCCAGTTTCAGTTATGGTGTGATTGTACATCTTGTAAGCAAATGATACTATACTAGTAGGGTCATTTTTAAACCTCTGGCATCTCTTTATTTACATACATAATGAAGACTCAAAACAGTGCTATACAATTATAGAAAGATAGGTGTGCAGGCAACTAGTTTTTGATTTTTTAATTATTTTGAAATATCAGGAAATATTTTAAAACAAGAACAAAAGGAAATGCTGGGAATTCAGCAACAATAAAAATCCATTTTCACTGTGAAACTTCCAGTATGTTGGAAGCATCACAGTACTCATGTTCTGGATGTGTCTACACTGGAGTTTCAGTTACTACATAGGAATTTCCCAGAGCGTGTCTTAAATTCTTATTATCTTTTTGTGCAAATCCAATCTTATATTTTTATATAAAGGTATAACTTTTACAATGAGTGTCTCTGGAATATGCCTGAAGTTTTGAGAAAAAAAAAGCATTATTCTTGTACTTTAAATTAATTTACCTCTAAAACTTGGCATTTGTATTTCCTAATGGATTCTAAATAGCATTCACAATTATTTATTACTACTGCTATGTCAGTAGTAATTATTCCTCTCTAACAAAATAGCCAAACTCAACTCATACCTTCAGGCTACTCCTGCTTAATTAGCAAAATTTTTATTTCAGTGAATCAGAATGTGTATTTAGTCCTAATTTTCTTTACTTGTATCAAAGTGTATTTTTCTTATCTATATTTGCACTATTTAAGATCTCTGATTTTCCTAGCTGAACCTTCATGTATTATTTATTATTTTGGAAGAATTTGTCATAATCACTATCATACGTCAGAAATATATAGTACTTGAGCTTGAATTTATCCTTAAACATCACTAGTCCTGTAAATCTCATCATCTCTGTTGTGAAACGAACAGCTCCACAGAAAAAGAATATTCTGGAATCAAACTCTGCCCCCAGTTACACCAACCTAAATCTGAAGAGTTCATGTTAGTTGTTCTTAATTTCACTTCAAATTCAAAATATCTACAACAATTTTATTTTCATTCTAGTGTCCAGATTACCCAAACTTGCACATCAAGTCTCTGTATAGTCTGGATTTCTTGCAAATAGAGACAGTTGAACATTCTTGCATTTTAGGCACGCTCAAATCTAGAGATAAAAACTAAAATATTTACATTATTTTTTTCCAGAATTGAAGCATTTTTATATGTCTTTAAAAAGTTTTGTGTTGAATGAAAGGTCAGTGAATTCTTTTTGAAAATGGAGGTTTGTGAAAACACTTTTTTTGGAAAAAAAAATCAGCTATATGTTACGTGTGTCAACAGAAATTTAATACTTTTTTCAGTTCACAGGTTTTCAAATAGTTATAAAGCTCAAATTTATCCTCCTTTATAAGCTTTGGGGATGGAATCGATTGAAAGGAAAAAATAATTTTATTTCACCATTTTTTTGAAATATAAATGATAATAACATCTCTGATTGGTTACACTAAGGTCTTTGACACTTGTCTCCAATAGCTGGTGTGAGATGCTTCCCAAAAGGCAGCATATGTCCAGTGTTTTTTTTTCCCTGGCATAACCTCTCAGCCTCTTGAAAATCAATAATTTAGGAGCTATTTGAGACAGGTTCTGCCTCTGGATTACTGTACTTCATAGCTGCGTCCTCCAAAAATCTATCAAACCTTTTTAGAAATTTGAAAGTTTCCCATTTTTTAGAGAAAAAGAAAGACAAAAAGTTTAATTAAAATATCAAATAAGAAATGTTTGCATTCTTTATTTTTTCCAAAACCAAGTCAGTTTGGTTTCAGGTACTTACTTTATTGTTCCTCCAGTATGCAGCTATTTTAGTGATACTTGTGGTGATACACAGGTAGAATACTATTTTATCAAACATTCTAGACATTAAGTGAAAAATCTGTCACTGCTGGAAACAGATAAGAGCCTAAACTGGTACAAATGAGATTTTCACATAAAAATGAGGAGCAAGTGACAATTACAATTTCTAACTTACTTTGCCTGTAAATGCATTCCAATACCAAAAGCTGTATATTTCTTGAAAGGCTTGCAGGATTGAATTTCCCGGACTGTATCCTACTCCATTATTCCAGAGTGAAACCACACAAAGTTGAGGCATTGTGCTTCAATCCTTTAAATAAAATTAGAATACACAAAGTCTTGGAGAATTTTAATGGGATAAATACGGTGCTATATTATATCACAGTCCTGTGCATGAAACCTGATTAAAATCACTAGGATGGGATGGTATAACTGAGAGCAGAATTTTGTATTTCTGAACAGATTTAGGGCAGAAACTATTACCATTGACAATCTAACTACATTTCAAAATTAAATGTGCTGCTATCATTTTATGGTAATTCTACGCTTCTGTAGAATATGTAATTAACGTTCACATTACCCACAGTTATCTAATTATTTTGATGCAGTAGTGATTATGTTGCAGAACTAAGATACTGCTGTAATTGAAAATTACTGTCAAAGTCCATATATATATTGTACTGTAATACAACCACTGACAGTATATACAGAAATGTATTGGCCCTCTTTCCTATGCAAAAAGTTATTTCATCATTAAATTTCTTCAAGAATGTTTAAACTGTTGAATTTTAAACTGCCAAAGGTGTCTGGAGAGAATAATGATTCCTTTTTTCAAGCTGTGTATAGAAAACTAAAAATGTGTTTTAATTTTATATGTTACTTGCAAGTTGACATATCCAAGTATTAATAAATAGATAATATTTTTAGATCAAATATAACGACATTTTGTGAAATATTTGTGCTTCAAAAATGACATATGGTTTCCTGTTAGGCCATATATTTACTTGTAACTGGAATAACGTTAACTTGTGTGTTAATATTTTGTAGTGTTCTTTAAGAACCAATTCACTTTAACAAGACACTGTTAAATCTGAAGGTAAAATGATGCTCATGCATTTACCACACATTGTATCATGCATATGTTCTTTATTCATGTGACCAAACACATTGATTTCACTTTAGAACTTCTCATTGGAAAAAGACCTGAGACTAATAGTTTAGTTTTGATTGCCTAAATATAAACAACTAAATTCATATTATTATTCATCTTAGTTACTTAGAAGAATAAATACATATTTTGAGGAATAACAAGCTATAAAAATATTTTTGTGTAGCTTTATATAAATTGCTGAACTGTCTAATGAAAATAAGTAATGAAATAAGCTTCATTTTTCTTCATTACTGTACAGTTAAAAACATAGTGCTTCATGTGATACAGAACTGTACACATCATATTATAAAATGGAGACGTCTATGTATTTAGCAACAGGTTGTTTTCTATGGATAGTAAGGTATTCTTTCTTAACATTGTCTAAAGTAGAGTGCTATTATAGGTTCTACGTGTCTTTATCATACAATGCTGTTAACTGTGACAACTATGTACAAGTTAATTAAGTACCCATGTTCTTGAATTATTTAGAGATTATTTTGTAATTGTTTTGCAAGTTCTTTCACTTGTGGTAATGATTACTGTGAATTGGTGCCACATTTAACTTTTTGTTCCAACATTGTGAATTATATGATGTGCCAACATAAGAAAGTACATTCATATTTTTATTTGGCATTAATTGCCTATAAAATAATGTGTCTGTTTGTGTCTGTGTGGTATTAGCTGCCCAACTAGCACTAAAGGAAATTATTAATTAAGGCAATGAGTTCCCAAGTGGCTACAAATTTCACAGGTATGAATATAGTTAGGAAACAGGTTTCCTCTGAAAGTTAAATATATCAGGTGCATAACAATGAGCTAGACTGAGTTTTTCAGTATAATATTTTCATATGTGCAGTGGTAGTGAATGCCTATGCATAACTCCTTTCAGACAGTGCATCTCCTAATACACGAGGTTTTGATTTCTTGGCTGTTAATCCTGTAGTATTTTCTGTCAATATAATGAGGAATGTTGCAGTACTGATATTGTATCATTATATGATCCTGCTTGAATTAATTAGATTACCGCCTTTAAAATAAGTGACACATTGAACTGACTTGAACAATGATCTCTGTCTTTATATATTGTTTCTCATGCCTTGCTGGCATTGTCTCTCAATGAGCATAGTATGTCTCCCATGTGTAATATTCTCTTTGTAGTTGCATTTGTCAGACTTGTTTGTGCTGTCTCTCTGAACAGGGCTATTATAAATTACTAGTAATGCTCTTATCTATTTTTCCATAGGCTGTGTTTTACACAAAAATCAATAAAAATCAATGTAAGGTATTTTGCTTTTTCTTCCGTGCTTATGCAGAATAAATTTTAGCTTGTGTTTCTTTCTAATACATAGGTGCTCTGATCAACATTTTCTATGAGAGATAAAATTTGAATATGAGTTCATAAAAGTATTCTAAGGGGCAATCTGTTTCTTTTTCAGTGGCTGGATAACAGATTTTTTCACCCTGGATAGTTATATCCCATATCCTACTGTAAGATATTCTCCATGCTTTCAGAACACAAGAGCGAACACGACAGTACTATCAGCATATATTCATTCCATCCACTTTCCATTCAACAAACAAAGTTTGGCCATGGTGAGACTGCTAGGCACAAGTAAGTTTGTCATGTGTCTGGTTATGTGTATGAGAAAGCAGTACTCTTTAAATAAGACAAACAGGTGAAGCACTTTGCAGTCCTTCATTTGAAAATACATAACTTCTTTTCCTAAGAGGTTTATGCCACCATAAGAGGAAAAAAATACATGAGAGGTAGAATCCTGCTCAAGTGTAGGTCAGCAGCATAAGCTGTTCTGAGTTCAGGGAAGTAAAGATGCATGAGTTGTGGAGCTGGCATCATTTGCATTGCTTTCACATTAGGTTATGTAGCCTTCCCAGATTCCCACATGGAATTTAGGTATTTTTTAAATTCAGAATATTTAATGTCTCTTTGTGTCATGTAACTTAACAGTAACATTTTGGACCTTGAAGTCTGTCTTGGCTTTTATTTTTTTAATCTCACCATTTCTCTGTATCTCAGTGCTTGTTCTACTGAATG
Source organism: Dendrocincla tyrannina (assembly GCA_035047865.1). Classification (NCBI taxonomy): domain Eukaryota; kingdom Metazoa; phylum Chordata; class Aves; order Passeriformes; family Dendrocolaptidae; genus Dendrocincla; species Dendrocincla tyrannina. Next base: position 21,661,365 of record JAWWMP010000081.1, read on the forward strand.
TTGATACTACACCAGCAGCTGGGTCCCCAGACTTACACCTTTGTCCAGCTACACCTTGTATCAAAGCATAAGTTCTGCCTGCTGTGACTTACTGCATTTCCTTACAACAATAAAGATAAATGTAAAAATCCCCTTCAAATCCATACCACCCGGTGACCTAAACACTGTATTTTAATAGTATAGTCACATAAATCCAGACATTGGAAGTTCTGTTGACTTTCTGGGTTTGAGGTTGAGTCTACTGCCAGCCACTTCACACGTCTTTTCTTTTTTTTCTGTGAATATCAAACACAGGAGGTCTGGCAGGACAGACAAAAAACAAACAAACAAAAACAAAAAAAAACCACACACCCCCCAAAAAAACAAAAACAAAACAAAAAAACAAACAAACAAAAAACCAAACAAGAAAACCAGAAAAAAACACAATAAGAATTAAAAGCAAGTCAAGGAGTCAACAGACTAATTCTTAGAAAGACTCCAGTTTCTGTACTATAAAGACCTCAGTGTCATATTTGATAAGCAGTGCAGGTGGCTTTGGACAGAGTCTACAGGTTCAATACAGCCAAGGAAAGGACATTAGTTGACTAAAGCTGAAGACTCCCCCTGGCAGCGCATGAAAGGTGTATTCTGTGCTGAGTAATAGTCCTTCAAAAGTTTGTAACCTAATTTTTAAGATAGCAAACTCGGAGTGGTAGAGGAAATAATTCACTCAGCAAAGTCAACAGGAGATTAATGGCAGACCTAGATTTGGAACTTTTATCTTCTAACACACAGCTGCGTCTTACACACACAGTCCTGTGGTTTTATGGAATTTACATTTACCTCAAGAACAGAGTTTGCCGAACTGTGTCTTCACAGCAAAATAGTTTGTCCTCAATCAAAAGAGAAATCCTCTCTGTCTACTTTTTAAACATATTTCATAGCATTTGTAAGACCTGAGATTCAATAATCTCAGAAGAAAGGCCTTGGTGTCTCAAATATTATCTGTTACCAACGGAAGAGGTAGATGTGACAAAAATACAATATAAGCCCGTTTGGGGCAGAAAACTGTTAAGCAAATATTTTCACAGTTGATTGCAGTTTTGGAGGATGGACATTTGCCATTTGTCAAGGGCAGCAGAGTCTTGTAGGTAAACTTGCACAGTGTAGCTTTCATCCCAAGTTTTAAAAGCTTCATTTTGAAGGAGGTGTGCAGTGAGCAAATGGAGCTTTGCAATATGATCTTTGGAACACTGAGCCAACAAATGGCATGTGACCTAAGCTTATAATTTACAGACTAAGTTGCCCAATTTAGGTATGTTCTCTATACATTAGTCATTCAAAACACAAGGATCTAAACTTAAAAATCACTCAAGCTGCAATAAAAATAAATGTTAGTGCCTTTTTTTTTTTAATAAGCTTAAAAACTGAATACATACAACTTCAGTTACTATCTGGGCACCAAAAAAAAAAAAAATTACCCGGTTTCTTCAGTGTTAACTACATGCAGATATATAAGCATTGTCAGGACAATTAATCTCAAATGCATAATGGAAAATCTTATTTCATTCAGTGTAAGCCCAAAAAAACGCCAGACTGTTCACAAAACCAAATGTTTAATTAGCAAATGGAAAGGCCAGTAAAGTGGTTAAAGGTGTGTGTATGTGGATGAATGAAAAGTGTCAAACGCCAGCTCCAAGACTGGAGCTGCATTGTCGCATCAGGTGAAAGCACTATATAATGTCCTACAGGTCCTGCCTCTGTATGGCCTGTGTTCCTATGATCACAACTCAGGATGTTATGGATGTCAAAGGGATCATAGCATTTTCTAAATTAGACTCCTATACTATGCTGGGGGGTAGTTTTGCCATAATTTTGGCGTTGCATACAGGATTAGTTTCTACTAAATGCGGAGTGTGGATGGGTATTTCTGTGCATATACAAAAATATGTAGTATTGTGTGTTTTCCCTTTGATGGAAGAGAACTCTATAATGTATGTGAGTATTAAATGTGATATGCATCTTATTTCTGAAGAAGGTGGGTATGAATGGGAGTGATGTAGAACGCAAGTTGGAAAGAATGAAAATAAGAACGGTGTTGATTACAGTCAGAGCCATAAATTCTTCTTTATTGTTTCTGTTATCAATAATTTCTTTTCCTAAAAAAGCTGTCTGGAGATTCAAAGAACCATCTTAGCATTAATATATTTATTCATATATTCAAATATTTGAATCACAGTAGTTAAGTACTTGTTCATGAAAACTGAGGTTGGTATCCACAGTGCCTACAAAGACTTGGGGTATGTGCATATCCAAAGTCACATATGTGCAACACATCCAAAATGTGTCCAGATCCTATTAAGGGAAGGTAAAGTGAGCAGCCCAAGCCGTGTGTCATCCACGAATCCCAGCTGCCAACTCAGCTTCCCACACCTGCTTGCTGCTCGCAAGTAGAACATACCCATATACCCTTATGCTTCTGTCCCTGCCTTCATCACCTTTTTGTATTGGTCTGTGCAGACAAAAGGCTCCTTTCCCCCTCTTCCCTGCCGCCAGCCTGCCCCGGCAGGGCTGTCCTGTCAGGGGTTTGTGGCGGGCTCTCAGCATGGGTATTTCCATGGTTAGACTTTACGGATCGACCAGGCCCGCCCTTCCAGCTCCCCAGCGGTGCCGAGCCTCTGCACCTGCGCGGGGATGGCGCGATGACTTTGTCGCCGAGGCCGCGTTCCCCGCTGACACAGTCACAGCCCCCGAGCAGGCTTTGCCGGCAGCCGGGGGTGCCGTCCCCATCCCAGGGTCCCGTCCCCATCCCAGGGTCCCGTCCTCAGCCGAGGGTCCCGTCCCCAGCCCGGGGGCCCTGTCCCCAGCCCGGGGGTCCCGTCCCCAGCCG
>JAWWMP010000081.1:21664333-21718691 GCA_035047865.1 Dendrocincla tyrannina
ACAGCTCCAGCCATTCCCTGGGTGCTGTCCCTGTCACACAGAGCAGAGATTGGAGCTGCAGACCCTGGTGAGGTCTCGAGGTGAGGCCACCCCAGCGCAGAGCAGAGTGGGACAATCCCCTCTCTCCACTGTCATCACCTCAGGCAGTTTAGGCATCCACCCATCAGGGCAAGAAACCCCCAGCAGCACCACAGACTCAGCCTTTGCCTCCTCCCTGAGACACTTCAACAGCCAAACCACACATCAAGCTTTGCCTTACTGCTTTCAAGAAGAAAAAATATTTCCTTTAAATCCACAATGCTGAGATTTGGGGGTGATGTTTCCAACCTCAGTGACTTACTACAGTTCCAGTAGCAGTTTTGAATCCATTACCTTAACTTGCTTTTAATAAGGTCACTCTTAGAGATTTTTGTCTCACAGATCTGAATCTCACTCCTGTCTACTTCTAGCTTCATTCTTCAAGTCATATCTTCCACTTGTAACAGATTTTTAAATCAGCTGTGGAAAAATTCACCTATCAGTGAACTTGACTATTTTTAAGGAGCTGCATGGATTGAAAAAAACCAGGGAAATGGTCTCATCTGACTATAAAAAACGTAAAATGCTTTCTGAATTAGCCCACTAAGCTGGTAGCAGATACAAGAGGGTATTAAATCTTCAGTCACTTGCAAAGGTGTGCAGAGGGAGCAGAGCTGGAGGAGCCACCCCACGGATGTCACACCCAGGGCTCACCTTGGGCAAGTGCTTCATGACACACATGACCACGGGCTGGATGGAGGGCATCTTCACCAGGGAAAAGCTCTTCTCTAGGAGATCCTCCAGCTTCTTGTACCTGAAAACATGGAAGAGCACGAGAATAAGTCCCCACGGAGCAGTAAAGGAAGGGAGTGGCTCAGCAAAAAGCCGCTGGAACTCAGTCCCCAGGGATCCAACTCCCCTTTTCACACAGAATTCCCAGCTCGCTCCAAGAGCCCAACCAACCTCTCCTCGACCTTGCCCTCCAGCGCGATGGCAGAGACCCTCTCCAGCAGCTTCTCGCGCAGCTCATCGAACACGGACTGGTGGAACTCGAGCCGGGGGGTGCCGTGCAGGTCCAGGAAGGGCAGCGCGTACTGCAGCGAGGGCAGCAGCACCCCGTTCTCCGTCTGCGACACGAACCCGCGCGGCTGAGAACGCCAGGGGGGCACAGGGGGGAACCCGGCCGGCACTGGGGGCCGCCCCATCCCCATCCCCGTCCCCATCCCCATACCCGTCGCCATCCCTATTCCCCATCTCCGTCCCCGTCCTCATCTCCATCCCCATCCCTGTCCCCATCCCCGTCCCCATCCCTGTCCCCGTCCCCGTCCCCATCCCTATTCCTCATCCCTATTCCCCATCCCCATCCCGTCCCCATCCCTATCCCCGTCCCCGTCCCCATCCTTATTCCCCATCCCCATCCCTATTCCCCGTCCCCAACCCCGTCCCCATGCCTATTCACCGTCCCCATCCCCGTCCCCATCCCTATTCCCCATCCCCATGCCCGGCCCCATCCCGGCCCCTCAGGGCACCCCGCACGGCGGCGGGGAGCGGCGCACGAACGCCTCGGACGCCGCCCAGGTGAGCTGTCCCCTGGGCAGGGGTCACCCCCGGCCAGGAGCCGCTGCCCTGCCCTGGCTTCCCTTCCCGTGGCGTGGCTTGGCCGCTTCGTCGGGCTGGGGACAAACGCTGCCTGTGCTCCGCACACGGCCGGGATTTAGCCGTCCCTGGGAGGGCAGGCTCGTGTGGGTTCAACGCGGCGCTTTCACGTTTTAAGGCTTAAGCACCTTTAAAGCAAATTCGCAGCAAAACAAAACAAAACCCCCAAAAAAACAACAAAAAAAACCGTTTAAAGTGTGACTTTTTCAGGATACACAGCTAAGATCAGTGGATTTGGACCATGTCATCAAACTGCTCGCAGGTTCGGACTCAGTAAGTAACCGGAATACCTCGTTGTTACACACGTAGTAATGGGGCACAGACAAATGTTTTATAACAGTTACTTTAGTACCTGCCCTGAATAAACCCAGGTGGGTTTAGTATATCCAGCACAGGTGGTTGAAGCTGCAGAACACAAAGCTGCGTATTTGTTCTGGTATTTGAATACTTTTAAAGATGATCATTGTAATAGAAAATTGTATCAATTCTGGTTTTATATTAAAATATGCACATATATAGGGAGAGATAAAATACAGTATGACTTCACTCAGATACTTTAAAAAAAAAACCAACAAAGATGTGCATTTAAAACTAGACATGCAAAATTTCTGGCTTATCTGAGAATTCTAGATTACTGAAGCACCCAGCTGAGAAACAGAAAATACATACAACCTTTTTGAAAATGTGTCAAGTATTTATGTAATTGCCCAAGTTAACTGCAAACAATTCTCCAGGGAGATGATTTTAAATGAAGGAGAAATATACAAACTCCAGTGTTGAGGAATAAATGTGACTACCTAGGCACACAGGAGAGCAGCATCTCATGGGCTTCCATAAACTATTTTTGGTCTCCACAAGATGATTTAGCAGATTAAATTCACTAAGCCATCAGTTAATTTTGATCCAAAATACAGATAATTTATGTTCTCAAGAACTTGATTAAACCTAGCACATTTTAAGTTAATGCCCTACAGAGAGTAGTTCATGTCTTTCCCCTCCCCCCTCCATGTTTTGATGCAGAACTGATAAAATAAACTTATTGACCAAAGAAAAATGTGCTGGGTGATATTGTTTACTGCTTCTGTAGAGAGCATAAGATATGTGATAAAATGCCCATACGATTCTGGGCTTGTAAATTCATGAAATATCTTCCTGGCCTGCCTCAAATTGCAAATGCTCAGAAGCACTGGAATGGATGCTGCACATCACTGACACACCCTGACATATCCTCACCTCAGTTGTTTCAACTTTGAATTTGAAGTCTGTTTCCTGGTGGTGCAGAGCACTCTAAGCCAGTTAGATCTACCTGTACACATTTCTGTTGTCTGTGACATAAGTTTGGGTTTCTTAGTTGCATTACAGAGAATCCCAAAGAATTTAAGAGAAAGAGCCCAGACATTTGAACGAGAATTTTTAAAAGCTTCTTTAGTTATAAGAGAACAGAATTCATACACAGAAATGAGGTTTGATCAAGGAGTTGGTTGTGCTGCAAAGCACTTTCAGAATTTCATTGTCTCCTGTGATTTTTTTAAATTTGGTTTCAACTTTCATTTAGACTTAAAAGGGGATAAACATAATCATTTAATGTTCTAAGGCAAATGAAAATTAAAACCTTTTCATTCTTTTACTTAAGAAAGATTTGGAAAAAGAACAGCTGAAAACTCTCAAGAACGTAGCCAAGCATTTTGAAAATGGTTTTGTATCCTTTTTGCCACTGTAGAATTCTGAAGTCGTGGTGCTTTATGTATGGTAATACTCTGACTTTTCAACATAGCATGCAGAGCAGGGATGGTTCACATACATCCTCATCATTTGCCTCCTTGTGCACACACAGCCAAAGTTGGTAGGTAGGTGGTCAAGATTCTTGGATAGTAGATTCACATGCCACGAAATTCAGTAGAGGGATCTCACCTGTACAGGGGTTGAAAGTGTTCAAAATGGTGTACTTTCCACTCAGAATACACAATCACAATAATTGTCACTACTTAAGAAACAGCAGATAAAATAGCAATGTCTTCCAGTAAGGAGACATTTTTTAAAAAATTGAAGGCAGACTAATTTATCTGAAGTGTATTTTCAGTGCGAACTGAAAGCCTTCCAATAATCACAAGTACTAGGGAGGGTGTGGACGTATGGGAAAATGTGATTAATTTCATATAGTTCAGCTACTTGCACAGTGATTTAAACTATCACTTCACAATTGAGTTGTTGCACTTACAGGCAGTAAGTACTTACAGGCAGTTTCTGTGAGTCAGTGGATTGGTAGTAGCTTCTCAGTCTCTCTTGGGTTTTGATTTTGTGCCTCTGCCCTAAATTAGATAGTATTTATTGGGGTCCAGATTTTCAGACTTGATTTAGTTGCTCAGGACTAGAGTAGAAAACAATTTAAATACTGCAAGGCTATCTCAGAATTTAGATAGGTAAATCAGATACTGTGATGTAAAAACTTTCTATCCTGAAGTTTTAGAAATTTAGCTGAAGTTCCAGTGAGTTCAGCTGGGAAAACACCTAAATCAGATTTGCATAAGTTGTACTTCTGTAAAAGTAAGACTGCTTTGAGAAGCCTCAGTATTGACTCGCATGCTTCTTTTAGACATCTGACTTTGAAAGCATTGGCCTTGCGTATTCTTGGTCATGTCATTGAAGTATGATGAATACAATTTTTGGCTTTCTCTTCTGATTCATAGCAGTACATACAGTCTGATTTCCTTAATTTTACATTAAAAGCCCCTTAAGGATTTAGAAAAAATCGTGAAAATTCTTAACCTGTGTGCAGAAAAAATGAAGGAACAAGAAGCTTTCACTGAGTGTCTATGCGAACTTATTAAATTATTTGGGTAAGTACTGCAGCCCCAATTTTAGAGATTTAAACACTGCTTATTAACTTTCTAAGGCAACTGACATGTCCATACTGCAGCTGTCTACAAAGCACTTGGGTCTGCAAGGTATCCATTACATCACCTTTCCTTGTTATGAACTGTATTTTCCTTGTGTCCAATTTCTGTTGACATGAAGGACAGACCCAGTTTAGCAGTTCAGTATCTGCAGAGCTATCTATTACATCATTCAAAACTGTATTGTACTTGGCCTCAGCTTGCTTGGAAGCAAAGTTCCCCAAGGTGTCTTATTGCCTAAGTCATTATGGGACTGCTGGCCTCGAAAGATTCAGCAGCTAAGTGGTGCTGAGGTGTGTTTGGCTGTTTCAAACAAGCTCCCTAAGTGAGTTTAAAAACCTAGGGTGACACAAAGGCACTTTAATACATGAAGGTAAGCTTTACAAAATGACAAGCCATATTGCAGAAGAGAGTGAACCACAGCGTGAACTTTTGGGCATCTTCAATATCATGTTGTACTTTGAATTATTTATAGAATAGAATTTAGGTGTTATCCACACTTTTCAGAAGTTTTCTCCTCAATAAATCAGTAAAATTACTTATGGTATGCTTGTAACTACAGTTACTTCTGTATTTAATGACAATTAAAGCGAATAAGGAAATAAAAAATAATGACAGATAGAAAATTAGTGGCATGGTAAAACAGATATTCATATGCGTTTTTATGTAGCTTCCTCTGGGCTGTTAGGTTTAATAAACATAGAATTTCTAAACTGAATTTTTTAGTTCCCTAGAGGACCATCAGTTGTACTGCTTTTCTTTGCTGCCACACAGTGGAGAATGAGAAGGTACATCACGGACATTTGGTGGAAGCATGACAAAACTGAGAATCAGTGTATAAAGTCAGTAAAATGTTGCTGTGAGACTTTTCATCTGTTAGAGCAGTTGGACAATAACTGTGGTTTCTACAGTGAATATATTTTGGAAAATTGCACCCTTGGGTTTTGCTTTAATTTCTGTTCTATGGAAATTCCACCACAATTCACTGCCACTTAATATGACAGAGAAGTCTATAACTGGAGGCAGAGACTGTTTTTTACAGTTTAGTTTCAGATACATGAACTCCAGGAGTAAAATATTCCACTGTTTCTTCACTGCTTCTGTTTACCAGTCTTCTTTCCACTTTTTTTTTCCAATGTCTGTTTTTCCCTCCCCCACCTTCCCCTACATTTCCTCCATTATTTGCTTTCTCCTTTATTTTTCTCTGGCAGTGTTTACAGAGGTAAACCTACCGGAAAGCTGCTTCTACAGTGTGTGCTGCAGAGACCTTAGCATAATATTGGAATGTTTACTCTTAGACAGTTTTTAGCACTTATATGTTTGTGTCATACCTGAGTGTTTTGAAAATATTATTGGATATTAGTTAATACCCTGCTTTTAAAAATAAATTTGTCGGTGAGCCATTTGGAGTCAGTTTATTGGTTTTACTTTTATCCATTTCAGGAGGTGTTGCCCAGGGGTATGATCTGGTTTTTTCCACCTCTGCATGTATCTGTGCATAACCTAGCTCTACAATAGTCTGATAGTGCCTAAGTTCCAGCATTTAGTCTTCCGCATTTAAATTTGTTTACATTTGTTTATTCAGTATTTCTTGTTGCATTATATATGCATTATGAAAATATTATCTATGGACATGTACCACTGATTGCCAACATATAATGGCCAGATTATGAAATTGAAACTCTCAGTGTAGAATCGGCATTGAAAATAATGTATTCATTGTCCTTATTTGCAAAAATTGTCAAGGAAGAAGAATAAAGCCATTGAGCTTTTCTTGTGACGTGATTAAAGCATAGTTGTCATAATTTTAAATTTCATTTTGCAGGTTACCATTTCAAAAAAAAAAATCATCTGATGAAGTAAACTATTCCCCTGCAGTTACACAATGCATTGCACAACTGGGTGAGTGTAACCTGATACACCACAATAAAATTATTATTATGCCACAATAAAATCAACTGTATTATTAGCATGATTTTAATTCTTATTAACTCCATAGTAAATGTAGATAATTTAATTATTCAGTCAGTCCTCTGTGGTTTTTAGTTTTAGAAACCATTCTCACTTTGCTGTACAGCTAACCTGAAATTAGTTATCAATTACCTATTTGCCAGTGTCAAAAGCTACATGAGATAACTTTATCAGTATAGCTGAAGAACTAAACCTGTATACAGCTTCATTCATTTCATTTTGGTCAGAGAAGTTGGTGTATTACTGTAAACGCTGAAACCTGGGATAAGAGGAACATGTAATTTTCCTTCTTTGAAACCAAATGGAATACACAAGGGAGAAACAGTAACTCCTGACTCCCAGCTCAAACCTTTAGAACACAAAAGCTTGAGACCTATCATATACAAAGGCAAAATACAAGGCAGTTTAGTGCCATGCCTTACTAAGAGTAGTAATTTCTGGCTTCTACCTCCTGCTGCATCTGAGCCATGAGTTCTATTGTTCAGAAATATGTTTTAAAAGTGCTGTTGAGGAAAAGGTGTCAAAGTCATGTCTTAATGTCACTGGACCTCTAAATACCAAAATATCTTTTTATGACCTTTTTACATATTTTTGCACATCACCTTCGTGATTTTGAAAAAAAAAGTAATGTAAGTACTGTAGGTCTAAAAGGATTCAGAATAGAGCAGGAGTGATATATCGGCTCGCTTAATAGTAAGATTTAAATGGGAGAAAGGTAGGAGCCCGTCACACATGAAAAAAAAAATATTATCCTTAAAATGGGTAAAAAATATTTTTAGAAGTCTTTATTTTCATATATCCAAGTAGGCAGCAGAATGACCACCTGGTTTCAGGTAGATACAGGTTCTTCTTAGAGTTACAGTCCATGACACTAAAATCTGAAAGATGGCTTACAGTATCTACACTAGGCACTGGTAACTGTTGATGGAATTCTCTTCACCTTGTGGAAAAAAAGATCTCTTTCTGTGCTCCCTTTATTTCATAACTGCTAGAAGAAAAGTTTTTAACATGGTAATAATGACAACAGCTTAGTGTAATAGCTTTCTTTAGAATTCCACAACTTCTGGAATAACATCCAGTGTCTTATTAAGTGTCTGTAACCATAAATCAGAGAAGGTAACTTTTTGATTGGACTTATGCTACTTGTTCAAGACCCCTTTGTCCACTTTAGTGTGTGAGTCTCTGTCCTTTAAATATTTTGTAATCAAAATTTGCATTACATTACAGATTTGTAAGGGGTGTGACCAAGGGAAATACTAACTGCTGTAAAGAGAAGTGTTAAGAATACTTTCTAAAAAAAATATAAAGTTTGTAAATGACTTTTTTTTTCTGTTTATGACAGGTTATTTGATGAGAGTGCCAAGCTCTCAAGTTAGAATACAAATCTGTAAGTGTGTTATTAGCTTTTATAAAATGGAGCAACCAGGAAAACTACTTTCAGGTAAATCACAATATTTTTATTTTTTTATGATCCCAGATACTTTGAAATGCCTATTTTAATTAGCTATGGATTAATTTTTCTTTATAACTATGGATTCTGTATCTCATATATTAAACATAGCATCGGCAAATGTGTAATTAACATGTTTTTATAGAAATGCATACTCAAAATCTGAAATAAGCTCATCAATCTATAAGGACATATTTATGACACTTTTAGAATTAAATAGTATCCAAAAAATGTGAAGTGCTCACAAGTTCTCTGAAGTGTGAGTAATGGGGAGAAAAAGAGTAGTTAGGATCGTAATTATAAGAAGAGAAGTGTAGTTTTCAGCTTTTTACATGTAGCCGGAAGAGAAGCAGTTCTGATTTCATCTGTGTTGTTTGTGATAGATAGATCTGAGCCCATCTAAATTTGTTTGAGTTCTTATCGTATGGACATATTTGAGCATAGGCTTTGAATAAATTTTGTGACTCGTCTCTGAAGAATGAAGAGCTTAGGCATGATTTTCTGGTATTATAGGCAGGCATGCAAACTGTCACCAGAATCCACTATTACTTATTCCTTTGACCCTTATGATGGTGCCAGAGACTGTTACCAGGCAAAGTCAGTCATGGATCCCCTCCCAGAGGGGCACAGGATCATGTGCTTTGAGACAACGCTAGATTTATAGCAGCCAAGCCTCAGGTGAACATTGTCACTGAGTGTGCAGAGCACAGTTCAGGGAGCAAGCTTGATGTCAGTGTGCTCCCCTGCTGTGTTCCTACAGCATGGCACTAATTCCTGTGCCCTCTTGCTGGTTTTCATTTATTTTTGGAGGCCTAGACAAACTTCAACTGGTTCAGTCCTCACAAGATTCTAGAAATATGAAAGCATCCAAATCTGTTTTTACCTTTCAAACAAGGCTCAAATTCTGCAAGCAGCTATGGGTATATTTTGTTCTGTATCTGTAAATAATTTCATTAAAAGTGAATGTTAAATATAGAGGGACTTTATTATTCTTCTTCAGATTCAGAAAATAAGATACATTATCACAAAATGAAGAATGTGTTTCAACCTGGGGTTTTTAAGTCAATTTTTTTATTGCTAAGTATATATGTAAATCTTGCTAAGTTTAATCTTGCAGGATTCTCTTATCTATAAAGTAATATCAATTTGGAGCCTATCAGAGTTTGTTTAGTTAAAACTCATTGCACCATGAGCATTATCTGTGTTTATCAATCCTGTATTTCACAACATTTTACATACATGTATTTAAGCTCTTTAAGATAAACTTTACTTTCATGAGATACCAGAGATAAATACAAATTTACTTTCTCAATGCTTCCTCTTCCCCCATAATTCAGTAATGAAATACAGTTTTGCATATGCGCAGCCAAAAGTAAAAACAGGAACACATTGGAAAGTCAAGCTTACAAATCAAAGATCAGTTTCATGTGTTTTAAGTAATGTATTAATGGAAGGCATTAATTCTCTAGTGAACAGGCTAGAGAAGAGAACTAGGTTGTGCACCAACAACTTATTGCATGACTGAAGAAAGTTTTTCACTTCTCTGTAAGCCTTCTTTTACTTTCATTCTGTAAATTTTAAGAAGCAATTAGTTTGTTTACATAGCATTTGTCTGCTTGAGGATGAGTCTGTTGGATATGCTTTAGGCACTATTCAGATGTAAGAAAAGCAGCTCTTATTGGGTATTGGATTTTTTTTTAAAGTGTTTTAGAACTAAGGAAATATGATACATGGTTCTCAATCCTTTCTTGAGAAAGGATGAATATTTTATGAAGTAACCAAAATTCTGAGTATTTACTGCATTATAACTAAAGCTATTGTATGTGCAGGTTACCAGCCCACAAGTGCAAATTATAAAATCCAGATGGCTGAATTAGGAGGATTAGCAGAAACTCTAGTTTTGTCACTAGCATCAGTTGAAAATCAACTTACTGAGAAGTTGTGGGTACTTAAAGCTCTCCAGCATCTCTCCATCTCTGGTTAGTACAAACTGTTCTTTCAACAATCTCATTACCACTGATCTTAGACCAGTTGTTCATTGAACATGCCTAAAACAATTACTGACCTACAAGGAATTAATTATTCAGATTTTCATAATTTCAGGAGTGAATTGCAGACTAATGATGAAGGCACAAGCAGCCAGCAGGCTCTGTTTGTATCTAAATGGTGCTGATCCCTCAGGACAGCTGGTGTTCCGTTCCTCAGATATCCTATGGAACCTGCTAGAAAACGGCTCAAAAGAAGAAGTTGTTAATCAGCTCAGTAGTTTGGAGTGTGTACAGTAAGTACAGGGACGCATTTTATGAATTAGTATTGTAATTCTGGAGACATCTAAAGTATTGCTATTGTGTAGCATTTTGTTTGAAATTAATTGAGAGAAAATGCAAATGGGGGTTGGAGTTCTCTCATTACATCCTCATTAAGTTTTCAGTATGAACACAGTTGTTGCTGTTATAGGGCAAGAACAAGGTGCTCTGCTGCATATTGAAGGAGAAATAGCCCTATCTGTTGCTTTGTATGATGGAAAAGTTCATTGCAGCATTTTCAAGATCACATATTAGGCTCAGCAGGCCAGTATTCTTGTTGAAATGCTTATGTTATAAAATTAGCAGGCAATTCTATGCTGTTATATACAAGGCTTAGTTCTAGATCTGCTGGAGTAAATAACATAACCTTTACTGAGTTACACTGTTTTAACTATTTAAGTTAGACCATTTCTTCTCAATAATCATTGAACAACATCCAGTTTCATGCTGGAGTAAATATTATGTCTTTCTGTTAATTGATTGTAACACAAACAGTGGAAGGTCCAATTTGTAATACGAGCTCCTTGCATATATACTTCAGCTGGATGTCTAGTGGTACATGTAAGAATACATTTCATATATTTCTCTTCCAGTTAAACCCTAAGGCTTTGAAAAGTATGGTGCTGCTTGAGAATTCATATACATAGAGCTGTCTAATGTTAGAGTCTGAAAGAAAAAGGTAAAATGCATTTAATTTTCTTTTAAGTGCTTTGAAAGAAGTATTTGTAGATGCCCTGCATGGTTGTCGGCACTGTGATCATCAGCTACGGAATGACCTCTTGGTGATTGCTACACTACTAGCTGAAAACCCTGAAGTACCTATGGTTGTAAGTATTTATAGTTACATTCCAGAGACTATCCTTTATTATTGTATTGTTCAGTATTTTTCCCCATTAAGGTTCTAATATTTGTTCTACTGTGTTGCCAGTGCTTTCCTCTTTCTTGGATTTGCTGAGCAAGAAAATGTTTTTCTTTCTGCAATTGTCTTTACCTCAAAGAGACTTCAAATCTGTAGCTCATTAGCCCATAGTACTGACATCAACCTTATCTGATATTTAGAAAATTACACTAATGCTCTTTATGTGCAAAAGTTAATGTTAATTTTTGTATTCTTGCACAGATTCTCAGATGTGCCATTCTGTTACGATGAGTTTTGCACTAAATCTCATTTGTTGTTTGAAGATTTAGTACAGTCTATATTTATATGGCCTAAGTCCAATGTGTGCCTCATAACCAGACACAAGGTCAGTCATAAATCAGCTCAGAAGCTCTAAGATGCTGAGAAAATAGTTACTTAAGTCTAGTTAATAGGAGGCACATGAATTGTTTTTAAGACCAGGTCACATAATACCTTATCATGACTTCCCTGAAATGTAGATGACTCATTCTTCTGTAATATTCCAGAATTTTTATGAGAAACCTGCAGAGAAGTTAATTTTTTATAGATGTTGATATTCCCTTCCTCTCTTTTTTTTACAGTTGAGATTCAGAACGTCAAATGAAGTTGTGACATACATACTGAATAATTAAGCAATCAAATTCCTCTAGATCTATTCGGTGTTCAGGAATGTGTTACTTTTTACTTGAGTAGAAGTTTTCCAATTGGCTGTATTACTAAACAGATTTTATAATCTGTAAGGAAGATTACAGAGTTTTCATTCAAGCTTTCAATTTAACAAATGTCTGTTATACTATTGCAGCAACATATTTGATGTCTAAAACATTGGAATTGTTTATCTGGCTGTAGAGACAGGGCAGTTTTCTCCTACAAGATAAGTAAACAGGACATATAATTCCTTATACTAAAAGGAAGAAAAAATGTTTGTATGGAAAGAAAATACTAAAAGAATTTAATGTAGATTCTGTACTCTCAGCCTCCCTAGAGATTTTACAAGGTATAAATATCACATAGAAAAAACATTAACATTTAATCCTGCCTTATAGATAATACCAGAGAAATTTGCTTCAGAACGTTCCCTTTTTTTTTCTTTATATACTATCCAAGCAACTTCAGAAAAGACAGTCTTGTATTTTACATAATTCATAAATCAGCACAGGAATCTGAGCCTTTGAAAAGGAAAATAGTTTTCTCACTACAAGCAAACTGGAAAATATACGTAAAGTAAAGCTCATAATGGTATTAATTATTATTATCTCTGTGTTAGAACAAAACTGTCTGTTTGCTAATTGCTTACTGGTTTCCATCAGAATTTAGTACTGCATTAATCAGCAAGGAGAAAACATTAGTAAGTTTTAATGTTGGTTTTATTTAACCACTTTGCAATGGTTTTGTACAGAGAATATATATATCATAGAGACAAAAGCTAACAAGCAATATAGTTGTATACTTTGATATTTTCTTGAAAATTACTTTTGTAATATGCTTCTGACAGTTAGAATCTTTTGGGTGTATGCTAACTTCCAGAGCTAGGCCTAACAAACCTGAGCCCAGCTTTTTGTGGATGCTGCTGTGAAAGTAGAACTGCTTGATTCTGTTAGGATGTCTCCACAGTCTTTTGTGGGCTCTGCTCTTCTCCTGTTGGTAATAAGTGGAAACCTCAGTGGTGGCTTTGCCAGAGTACTAAGGCCAAGCTAATGTATTTTGTTGCTCAGGAGGAGCAATGTCCTGGTAACCACGGTTTCTAATCACCTCAGAAAGCTCTTTTGCCTCTAGTGTGCTGCATAGACACCTTCTGGCCTTGATGCTATCCATAGTTATATTAGACATTGCTGTCCTTCTGTTAATTCTCTCTAAGAGCTATCAATCACCAGATTTTATTTTCTTAACTTCGAGTATGCGATATTTGTAAATGCATGTTGCCTATACATGCAGTTTTCATATGTTTACTTCTAAATGCACTGAAGTTGGTGTATTAGTATGCACAACTGAAGCCACAAAATTATATGTACTGATGGCCGTGATGTAAAAACATGCACAAATGCATTTTAAAACCCACAGTTCTAATAGTACTGAGAATAGGGTTTTCTTGTGTGGTGGACTATAGCAGTGAATACATGTTTTTGGGACTTCCCTATAGAAGTTCAGACTTGTACTGAATAAAACATGGGTTTAACTAATTGTACCCTTAGGGCTGTAGTTATTATTGTACAGTGGCAAAATGGCTGATCTCTTCTTTGATAAAATTCTGTTTATTCTGCCATAAGATACATTAAACTCCATGTTCTGAAGAAAAAAAGCAAAACTAAAATTAAATCAAAAGTCTTAATTTTGCTGCAATTTAATGTAATTAATGTATGTTTTTCAATTGCCTATTAGGAAAGTGGATTTGCAAAGCTCTTAATAGTACTTGCAACATTTACTGAAGGTAAGAGATTTTATACTACATAATTACACTATTTTTGCTTTTGATAATGATGGTTTTTTTCTAACTCATCTACAATTTCCTTCATAGTTAAAATTCCCAATCCCTTGATAAAAGGTCTTAAACTTACCTACTCTTATGAGGACTTTGAGATGAAGAAGTTGCTATTTAATATAATAGGAGTCTTATCTAAAAATCCATCTGCTGCACAGGTAAGATGTAACAGAACAGAAGATACAGTTAGTGGGGGGAAAAAAGGACAAAGGAATCACATGAATGTTACTTAACTGTCCATTTGGTGTAGTCTAGAACACTGAAATCAGCTGTTTTCTAAATTAAGAATTCATACATGGCTTAGACCAAGTCCTGCTGTTTGAAAGCAACATACAATTTCTGTTTTGGAAAAGTTACAAACCTAGACCATGCTAGGAAAATACTGACAAATGACTGCAAAGTGATATTGAAATACACGTGAAGAGCATAATAAAGTTTAACAAACCACACTCTGTGGAAAAACTACAGAATATAAAGAGAGTTTGCCTGTACTTGTAGTGTTCATGATATACTTTCTCAATAAAAAGGTAATTTTCTTAGTGTAGGACAGATGAAATTGACTCATTGCTTTAGATATTTCTTATTTGCATGTGAAACCTGTAAGTTGTCTCTCTGTGTTGACTCTGCAGCTCCTCAGTGAAAATGATGTGATGCCATCTTTGCTTTATTATGTAAAACCAAATCAAAAGCCTGGATTTCATGACTGGTCTGCTGCCCAATATGAGGAATTACAGCTTCATGCAATTGCTGTTTTAGCTTCGGTGGCTCCTGTGTTAGTAGATAAATATTTGTCCTGCCAAGCGAATACTCTTCTCCTTATGTTTCTAGAATGGTGTATAGGCCAAGGTCAGTAGGTGCTCATGGTTTTCACACACGGCTAACCTCAAAACACAGTTCAACTGAACTTACTTTCTTTGACAGGAAATAAAAATATAAAACCCATAAAGTCAGAATGATTCTTTTCAGTAGGTCACTTTTTTTTCCTTTTAACTGAAGGATAAGCTGGTGCCTTTTTTCCTGTGTACCCCTATATTGATATTCCTTCACTGTATGGGCAGCCAGACACCTCAGCTGCCTGTGTTTTAAGCCAGTCAGATTCTTCTGTTGCGGCAACAAGTCCAACCAGTAATTCCTGCAGGAGGCAGGCCATTTTAACTCAGAGCTGCACATAGTAAAACAGCTTCCAGACTAAAGCTGGCTTGTGGTCAACAGATAAGAGTATGGGCTAAACAAAAGGATAACTAACTGCACTCAATTTTAGTGACTAGATTGCTGGGGATAGATATTTTTCATTATAAAATTGATATTTTCCTAGGAAGAAATTTTTATTTGGGTCAAATGGAGATCAAAAGATTGATACTAAATGTCATGCTAAAGAGGATATTTTGAGTTTTGAAGACTGCTCATTAATCTAGGAAGGTTAAAAGATGTGTAATTTTAAATGTTCACCATAATCATAACTTTTAACATACACAGAAAGGCTCATTGCTAGACAGTTTTAAACAAGAATTCTTTGTAAATTTAAGGGATTTTTTTTGTTTGTAGCTTAACCTGATAATTATTGCGTTTTTGGATTGTTTTTCTCCTGATCCCATTATTATTCTGAACATACACTGTGCCAAACCCAGTATTCATTGTGATTGCTCCACAGATCCTTTCTTTGGTCGAGGTAACAGTTTCCATGGAACAGGTGGTCGTGGCAACAAACTTGCACAAATGCGCTACAGCCTGAGAGTGCTGAGATCTGTTGCGTCCCTTTACGATGATGCTGTGAACCTTAGTTTGTGTGACCAGGGAGCAATTAGCCAGTTATTGGGTAAAGCACAGTTTGTATTGCTGTACTTCAATTAGTGCATTTCTGTTGACACTAAGAATGTTTGTGCTTTTTTGTGTACTGTGCTTTTAGCGTATTATTCCTTTGACTGCTGAAAAACTAAACCTAACAGTTAATCCAACTGATTAACGGATTAACTGATTTATTTTTAATTGTTTGACATTGCAACACGCATTGAATGAATTAAGCAAAACAGACAGCTTTAAAAGTTCAGGTGTTTAATTTCAGAGCAAAAACTGCCCCTTCTCCCATTATGATACTGCATTTGTTACATCTTGTGTTTTCTTTATTGTAGTCCTTGGGAACTCCAGCTATGAATATTTTCCTAAGTCTATTATGGTGTCACTTTCCACAACTCCTCTTTGGAGGAGAAAAAAAAATAATAACAATGTACTTCTATATGAACAACATGAAGAACAAGAGGAGAATAAAAATGCTTAACTGCTGCTCCTGCAATTTTAGAGCATTTTCTTGTTCAGTAACACGTAGCTACTGTTAAATGTGGGTCTAGGTTCAATACAAACTGGTTTAAGTTCTTTTCTTACAATATTAAAAAGTTTTCAGTACTCCATAAGAGTCATACTGAAGGAAACAAAACAGGAGAGATCCCTTGGAATCAAAGGGTACGTTCTAATAGAAAGCCTAGAAATAAAGAGTTTTATAGCCTTAGTTGAACTCCAGTGAAAACTCTGTGGAAACGTACAACTTCCAGTGAAAGCAAAATTACCACTATACCTTATTCAAGCAACTTTTCTTCCTTTAGGGGAGTTTTGTGTTTGAATGTCCTCTTTCATATAGTGGTTCCAAGGCTGATTTTCATAGCAATGGTGGTGTTTTATGTCTCTCCTGCATTTTCACTGTAAGCACAAATGTTTGTGAAGCTGTACAGTAGAGCAAACCAGTAAGTTTCTTGCGTTTTTCTGAGAGTCCCTGAATTCAGTTCAGTTCTCTGAATTCCTTGCACTAGCACAATGCAAGGGGCAGCATAGAGACTGAACAAGAGAGAAGTCAGTGCAAACTGCTATCAAAATTCTCTCACCAAGAATAAAGGCCATGAAAGTACAGCATCAGAGTGCTGCACCTCTGTAACTTACTATAAAACACAGGAGATAAAACTGAACAGAACAAGTAGGTTACATTAAAAATCTCTCAGTGTAAAGCTGAGGATTTTTAAAAGCAGTATCTATAATAGAATTCTGACTTGTGTATAGGACATTTGCATGAATAAAATATATTCATTTACAGACATCCTAAAGTATGCAACAAACAAATTTAAAGAAGATTCCATTCTACTGGAAATACAAGCTGATATATTATTTATATTGTGTGTCCTCTGTGAAAATGATCTCCACAGAAAGGTATGTTTCTACCTTTTCCTGTGCAGAAAATGTCACAACATGGTATATTTTCATTTAAGGTATACTGATTTTTTTTAATTCAAAAGCAGATGTCAACTGTAGTTCACTGCTAACAAGTCAGGTGTGGTAACTGGTTTCTGCGACAGCTAAAATGCAAATATGCTCAGAAATCCACTAAGTGTTGAACCTATTTAATTGCTAATTTGCATGATTTTGAAATTAATATATAAAACTGTGTTAACAAATGAGATTAGCACTTTGGAAAAACTGAAAGTATCTTTTTCTTATGTATGTCATAAGGACTATATCCTGCTCTAACAAGTTGGCCAAATTTCTTAAAATATAAATATTTACATTCCCCAGTTTCCATTGTATTTCCTTGCATCTTTCCTATTTAGTAATTATTGTTTAAGAAACATATTGCTCTAATTAATGTTTCAACAGGAACTCTTCAGCTATGAAGGAATTGGTATGCTTATCCTTTTCCTTCAGATGGATCCCAAGAAGTTATATAGTGGATTAGGCCACAGTTGTCTTCTCTTCAGTACACTCGACTGCGTGTGGTTAGTAAAGTATTTTAGCAGCAGTAACTCTGAAAAATGTCCAGTCTTCTAATTTTGAGGCCTGAAATACTATATTCTTTCTCTGCACATATAGGCCTTTCTTCTATTTATAATTTACAAAAATCCTTCATAAAATTTGACTAACAAAAAATTATGCAAAAGAAGTGAAATATTCTGCATGTAAGGTTCTCTAAATAGGGATTCACTGTGACAGCCTAACTCCCCACACAGTGACTTCCTGATATGCAAAGTTACTCAGGACTTTCTAAGAGAGGCATGGGGCTAGATATGTAAATCAGAGAAGTAAACACAGGGCAAGAATAGACCGATATTAGCAAAAAACTGGGTAAGCATAAGAAGTGTTTGTAAACTGGCTGTATTGGGCTAGAAATATTTTGAAGATTGCTATTAGAGAATGCCAATACATAGGAGAATAATAAAAAGTTAATTTATTTTAAGGCAGAGGTTGGTAAATACATTGAGAACCAAGTGTTTGCTGGGAGAAAAGACTGATACAGGACATCCCTTTAGTTTCTCTGTTAATGACCACAGCTGAGGAAATAAGAGAAGGAAGCAATAAAATCATCATAAAGCCACTATTCATGTTGTTAAGGAAGCAATAGCAACAAGAATGCTGAGTTTATGATGATTTTAAGGAAGCAATAGCAACAAGAATTCTGGCTTTATGATGATTTTAAGCTGGGAAACTGTTGCCAAAAAAAACCCCAGTCTTGCTTGTCTCACCTGCTTGATTTTGGTGGCAGAAATATTCACACAGCCCTGCAATAAACCAGATCTAGCTAAATTTTAACATCTTGTACTGAGTTTTAGTTCCAATACATATTCTAGTCCAATTCACTGTGAACCTGACAAATTTCTTGGATGCAAAGAAGGTGTGCCACCCACAGGAGAAGAAAAAGCAGTCAAGCAGGGTGTATTTAGTTATACAGTGTAAATGAAAAGGCATGTGACACATGATTTTTCTACTTCCTGAAGATATGAAGCATATTGCATACCAAATATATTTATGCAATTCAGTAAAATAAATGAGATTTTTGTAGCGTGATCTAAACTATAAATGTGTTTCTACACAGTGAAATTATTTCTGTTTAAGGTCATGTGTCATTGGATGTTACATTGCAGAGGATCACTTTCTTGAAAAGCAAGGCATTTTCCTTCTTCTGGATTTGTTGGCAGTAGGTATTTTTATTATTGTTTTTATAGAATGAAAGAGTAGGAGAACCACATGGAAAACTGCATTATTTTTGTTACAGTATTTCCTAAGGCTATTATAATACTAACAAAAAAAAGAATGTATTTAATTCCTTGAGACAGACCCAGATATCTGCTCAAAAATGATTGTATAATTTTCCATGTTTCTCGGGATGTTTTTTTCATAATTATTTGACAGAGGGAGTTTTTAATTTAACAAAAGTATACTATTTTTGAAAAAAAAAACCTCTAGCTATGCTCTTACTTTGTATGACATCTCTGTTTAGAAAAGCACCTCAGTTCTGTACTTCATGTTGAAGTTAGTAAGAGCAGGGTTAGTATACACCACACAGCTTTAAAAGTTTTAATGTTTAAAATTACTTTGTATGTGTATTTTGTATGTGTAGCTACTTCTGTGGTATTGGACATGGAGCTGGCACAGCCATTTCACATTTTCCAAAATAAAAATGCACCTTCCTTGGTTCATTCCCTCCTCGTTCTCACTGGCTGTGCTGTCAGCCCTTGATGTCCTTACAGTGCAAGGCTGCAGACCCTTAGACTCACAGAATCATAGAATGGCCTGGGTTGGAAGGAACCTTAAAGATCATCCTGTTCCAACCTCCCTGCCATGGGTGGGGACACCTTCATTTAGATCAGGTTGCTCAAAGCCCCATCCAACCTGGCCTTGAACATTTCCAGGGATGGAGCAACCTGTTCCAGTGTCTCCTCAGCCTCACAGTGAAGAACTTCTTCCTAGTACCTAATCTAAATCTCCCCACTTTCATTTCAAAGCCTTTCCCCCCTCTCAGCTGCCTCTAAATGATCTGGCCACATACCAGAAGAGATGCTAGGTGGTACAGCTCAGCCACTGCCTTCAGAGTCTATTTCTTACAGCAGTAGATCTTGGTAGCAGTATATTCTGCAGCATGTGAGCCTGGAGGCACGTACACAAAACCTGCTATGTCATTCTACACACAGGAATGTGCATCTTGAATGATCTTACACTCATTCCCTTTATGTTCCCTGATTTATGGAGCTTTACATGGGAGGATTCCAGAAACTTGAAAGATTTACAAGTTTATACACGAGTTTTGTGCAAATAGTAGTGACAAAAAGCTTGCAGTTACTTGATTACACAACTTCTCTGAAGGTAGACATCACTGTGTTTTGGACAGTTTAAAAAATTTTTATTTTTTTTCCCTTGACCAAGTTAAAGGAAAAAAACCTGTGCAATATAATTCTTGGAATCTTGATTGAATTTTGTGACAACCCTAAAACCACTTTGCACATCAATACCTGGCGAGGGGAGAAAGATCAAACAGCAGCTAACCTTCTAATACAGTTATGGAGACAAGAAGAGCTGGATCTGGGAGTCAGACGTGATCAATATGGAAGGATTGTGGGTAAGTTCTATGATGTATGTGAAACTGAGCAGTTCCATTGATTAAGTAAAACAATGACAGTATTTGCTTTTGTAGTCTGAATCACGATGAAAGGAAATAGCAGCATTTATAGTTTTACGCTGTAATTCTTACCAAACCCAAAATATCTTCTATTTCAATTTATTTTCATTTCATTCTAACTGCTATATGACATTTTCTACATCAGCTGGGAATGAACCAGATACTGAACAGAACCATGACCAACTTTTCTAATGCTGGACAGTTAAACTACTTAATTTCTTCCACAGAAGGCATTGTGTTTTGTTATACGTTGGAAAAAAAAAGAGAGTGCTGTTCTCACGAAATTTTAGCCATGCCAGTTAAAATTTCCTGGCCCAAATTATGTTCAAATTCCTTGCCAAACTATCAAAATAATTCATGATGTCCACAAAGTAAGATGGATTTCCTCTAAGTTTGGGAACATACTACCTCCTCATTCTTCTACCCTGGTTTTGTGTTTTGTATTAGACATGAAGAGACCTATTGCCAGCAGCTTCCAGAGACAGCAAAAGGTCATTCCTGTGCCTGCCAACTGTCCCAGCTTTGCCATCATGGAAATTTCAGAGAACATGCGGTCAAAAGTTTATTCATTATTTTGCAAGCTAGGTAAGATTAGTGAATTGCCTTGTCAGTGTCTTACTTGTCATTAAACTGAATTGTTCACTGGTGATTAGTAAAGTCACTATGAAAAAAAAATGGTAAAAGGAAAGTTTGTGATGCATCATCAACACTGTTATCAATGGATACTTCCTCCTTCTCTTCTTGAAAGGCCCTATTGATGGGGATTTCAATACTTCCCCACTACTTTCCTGCCCCTACCTTTAGGAAGAGTTTCCATCAAATTAAACCTGAAATTTGCTTGGAAACCTCTGTAATTTGTTTTCCCACACACAATATCTCTTTCACATATTTTAGCACTTTTATTTTCCTGGATTTAGAAAGACATAATGCACTGATCTCACTTTCTAGCATAACCTCTAATTATTTTTTTTTTCTGGAATCTTTCCAGTTGACTCAAATTCTTCGTGATCTGTAGTGTCCCAAAACTGAACACAGTGCTCCAGCAGAAGCCTCACAGCCAAATAGTTATGTTACTCTACTCACCTTGTAAATAAACATTCAGACATTAATGTAACAATTGCTGTATTGATAGTAGCATGATATTGTTTGCTTTACCGACTTAGGATCTTGTAGTCATCTACCATCCTGGATTTGTGCGGATGGCTATTCCTACAGTTACAATTTTTTATTTGTCCTGATTGAATTAAATTCTGTGTGTTTAGATAATTTTTCAGATTGGTAAGATTAATTTGCATTTTAATCTTTTACTCCAGAGTGCTGCAGTCCCTCCTAATTCTTCATTGTTTGCACACTCAATATGAATACTCATTACATCCTTGTCTTAAAACCTAGATTAAAATCAAGATAAGTGATAAATTCTTCCACATCCATAAGAATTTTTTTATCTGTCTGAAGACAAAAGTTAGGTCTTAGTTTTTACTAATTCATGTTGGATACTAATTTGTTTCACTGTCACCATTTAACTGCATAAACATTATTTGTCTAATTATTTGTTTCAGGTTTTTTTCAGGAACTGAACTGAAACAATATTCAGCTTGTCCTTCTTCCCTTTTAAAAATAGACCTTGTTTTTGGTTTTTCACATCCATCCTCCACAGTTTCAAAGATGATCAGTAGTTGTTCTCAGATTGCTTCAACCAGTTCCCTGGGTAATCTAGAGAATGAACTGGTTTGAAAACATCCTTTGTTTCTCTAGTAATCTATAGCTAGTTTTTCCTCTGTTGTAACCCAGGTTATTACTAATTTTTATTAACATTAATTACATTAATTGTTGGATCACAGCTGAATTCTTTAACAAAAAGCATGAGATTTTCTTCCAGCTTCCTCCTATATTCATACATATCTTTTATTTTAGTTACATACATTGTAATGTCTTCTGTGAAGTACTGGAATTACATGAAAGGAGATAATAAAATATAATACGGAGATATTTTTGTAGTCTTTTCTCAGCATCTTCCTCTTACTGTCAGGCTCCCTAACAGCCTGTACTGTGGTGATCTAGAAAAGCAGTGGTAAATGGTCTTTACTTACAGTGTTTCTTACCTTCAAAACTTGATGTAATTACACCCTGTACAGATGCTACATTCCCAGTTAGCACACAGATGGTATGATGAAGTCTAGAAAAAGACTTGATAGACTATATATAGATTTTTTTTCTAATTAAGTACCATTAACATTGTGTGAAAAAAACCCAAACCCAAACAATTAGGCATAGTCTCAGCAACCATACTTCTCTACTTTATTCTTTTACACGTATGGGAAACATATTTTAAAAGGATGGAGTCGTGATGCTCAAGGCATTATGCCGAAGACACAAGACTACAAGATAGAGGACACCCTCACTACACAGCTTTGAAACAAAGCACTATTATAATTTTCCTTGTTTTGCTTCACAGTTAAAGCAAAACTCAATTTGTGCTGAGCTGCTGCTTTAGAAACCATGACCTGTAGACTCAAAAGTTTGTCTCCTTCAACAGAAGACCCAACCCTGGCTACAAAAGTGTAGGAAATGCAGTACTGTCCTGGCCTTCCAAGTGCTTGGAAGGTCAACAGAGCCACTTCTAAGTAAAGACTTTAGTATAGAGAGAATATATTATGGAGAGAAAAGGGTTTTTATCAGAAAAAGGCTGCTCAGGATCAAGAATCACTGACTGGTGTATGTGTGATGAAGATTTTGCATGTGATTATATGATAAATAAGATGTCATGGGGTTTTTTTAATGTTAGATTTTAAGATAAATTCATCATACTGTTAATACAGAAATTATTAATATTCTTTTAGGGTTTGAAAATTTACCTGGCTTATCTTCTGAGGATTTTGTAACACTTGCTATCATACGACATTATATTGACTTCAAAGTGAGTATTTTTCAAGAAAATATTACTACTGTATCTGCATTTCCAAAAATAACAAGTATATCTCAGAATACAATAAAGAAATAATCCTTCAAAAGCTGTCCCCTATGTCACAAGTCACCTACAGTTTCACAGAGTATAAACTAGTATTTACCATCAAAAGGAACAATCCCACCTCCAGCATTCCAACAATCCTCAGACTCTTTCTTTCTACTGCTACAAATCTTTGTGACCGCACAGAAAATAAGACTAGAAACTAATGCTAGTTAAAAACACCTCAGAAAAAAAGTAGTTTTAACTGTTTTCCAGCTCAAGAACAGGAATATGCCAGGAGTAAGAAATTGGGGCAGGACTGGAGAGTAGGAGTGTTTCCTTTTGCAGTAAGGTCAGTTTAGGGGGACACTATTAAAAATTACATTAGACACCATGATAAAGGTTTTTCTGTGCTTTTCCCATCTTTATCCCCACATACAGTATTCATCCATTTTCCTGTCAAAAGTTAAGAAAGACGTGCCTGTAGGAAAACAGGATAACAAGCATTGTAGAAAGTCATCTTGGTCAAAAGTACCTTTAGTTTATGCCAATTTTTTGCTTAGGAACAAAGTCTGTGAGAGCTTGAAGTGTTGAGAGCAGGAACTACCAAGACTCGATCTTTGGTTGGTGTTTCCAAGATTTGTTGATGTCTTATGTTGCAGTTAGCTCTGGTAATGTCTGCAGCTTAAGACTTTAAGAAGCAGATAGTTGGACACAACACTCTTGTAATTTAGAGCTATCTGTATTTCTTCTGAATTTCTGTACTTATCAACATTCCTGTTACTCCTCTGTGGAATCAAGCTTAGGCTTGGGAAGGCTTAGGGAGCAAATTCATTCATGAATGAATTTGGCATAGCATTAGCGAAGTCTAACCTTGCATAAAAATTCTGGGAATTCAGACAACAGTAAGGAGAGACATGGTTGCTCTATTACATTTTGATTAACTCGAACTGAAAAATGAGATAGCGTGGTGTATGTTTCACACACAGGTTGGGGAAGTTTGGAGTGAAATATGTGCAGAACTAAAAGAAGAATTCAGTCCTGTTACATCAGATGAGGAAGTCTTGAAAGCTATTTTGAAGATATCAGAAGATATTGGAAGAGCAGTTAATGTTCTACAGACTGAACTGCTTGAAAGTCAACTCCACCAAGAAATACAAGAAGAGAAGAAAACATATAGAAAAGTAAGACAGGGAGTATTTAAAGAAGTAAAGCCTGTGTAACCTTTTTTGTCAAATTATATGCAGATTTTCTTATTATATGGTGTGGAGAATTTTACATGTCTGTGCTGCTTGAAAATGGTGTAATGTGTCTCAGCAGCAAAATTTAGCTTTAAATTAAACTAGGTTAACCTCAGTCCTCCCAAAGTGTATAATTTTCCCAATTTTTAGAGAGTAACATGAAAATATGTAGTAGTATCATCAGTGATACATTAGCAGTGATGTAAGGAGAAATGATCGTTGTGTTACTATAGAGTTGCAGCTGTGTTCATCTGTAGCAGATTACAATTAAAAGCACCTGTTACAACTACATCTGCTTCTTCAAACAAAATGTAAGCCTCTATTATAAGCTCCTTTGGTTGAATATTCAGAGAGTTTCATTACTCCAGAAAGTAGGGCATTTGTTTCCCAGCATGCTGAGGATGAGCATGATGATTTTCCAGCTTTGGTTATAAGGCAAGAGTTTGGCATTTTTGCTTATCTATTGTCTCACCCTCTCCTGCCTTCTGGAAAGTAAGACCAGTTGGTCCAGTCATCTAAAATCTCATGCTAGTGCTTTCGAGGGATTGTCATGCATTTGATGATTGCACTTTTGTTACCTGAACTGAGTCTCTCTCTGTTACTCAGCATTTGAGAATAAGAATATACAGAAAATATTCCTGAAAGCACTGGGCCTCGTCCAACACATGCGTTGGAAGAGAGGAAAATGAGTTTGCACAGAGAAAGTTAGCCTCTTTTTGTTTTTAAGGCAGTGCATAAATGAAATTTTTAAAGTACAAGTATTTTGCACAACATTATCATCCAATCTCATGTGAGAGGGATAAGCTAATGTAGCCAGAGGGGCACAGATGAACATACTTTTCAAACAGCACAAGCAAAAAATTCAGAAAAACTTGTGAGAATAGGATTGCGTTGCGTCTTGTAAATCTCACTTATATTACAGATCCAAGCTACGCGTAGGCAGAAAGAAATTCTAAATAAATCTTGGGAAAATTTCTTGACTCGAACATCAAACCATGAGGCATTGAAGGTAAGAAATCTGATGGAGCAAAAAATTGACATTCACGGTGTAGTTATATTAATTGCCATGTTCCAAAGACATTTCTTCATGAATTATGAGGTTATTCAAGTAGAAGTTCTATTAAATTTTATATTCACACAGACATAGAAGAAGTAACCATAAGATGTATTTGCAAAGTTACGCAATCATTGATTCTTCTGATTATACAGTCACAAACTGATGATCAACACTGTCACTTGGAATCGAGGAGGGGTGTGTATATACGTAGATTTGTCCTGAAACTGTTGAAACTGAAAGTCTGTTCATTCATACTTAATTTTTCTAATGCTTCATTCATTATTTTTAGTACAGCAACCATCTTTCAAGATGGGAAATATTTTATGATGAAAGGACTTTCTTCTGGCAATATTTGTGCTTTCCCAAAAGAACATAAAAATTATTGGAGTCCTGTTCTGGTGATCAGACTAAGTTTAAAACAAATTAAATCAGACTTAAATGAAGCTTCGGCAGCTAAATTTAATTTTTCCTCATTTCCCAAAGAAGATGCAAAGGAAAACTATTTTCTCCCCATGCAAGCACCTCCCTGGTCTGTGGTAAAGATCTGTGCTAGAATTAGAAATGAAAACGGCCCAGAAAAGGATTCTGAGAACTATCGACTCGTTAGTTTTAACTGAGTCCCTGGGAAGCTGTGTTAGGCACATGAGGGACAAGGAGATTGGTAATGGCTGTCATGGATTTACCAAGGACAAATCATGCCTTGCCAATATGGTTGTTTCTGTGATAAAATTATTTTTTCTGGGGAAGGAGGAAGGTAGATGTCTATTCCCTTGGCTTTACAAGGCTTTTGGCGCCATCTTGTGTAGCCGCCTTGTAGCCAAAATGGGGAGATCTGACTGGACTACACACAGGTGGACTGACTGCAAGTTGGATGAAAAACTGGCTGGACTGATGGCCTCAAAGGACAGTGGTCAGTGATTAAAGTTTAACGAGCAGTCAGTTTTGAGTGATATTCCTGGGAGTTTATTATAGGGTTGATAATACAGGGTTGATTTAACATTTCATTAACATTGGATCACTATCCATCCACATCACATCCACATGCCCCATCCCTGAAAGTGTTCAAGGCCAAGTTGGATGGAGCTCTGAGAAACCTGGTCCAGTGAAAGGTGTCCCTGTCGAAGGCAGGGGGCTTGGAACGGGATGATTTTTAAGGTCCATTGTAACTCAAAGCATTCTGTGATTCTGAGACACTGCTGGAGGAAGCAATCCATGTGCTGGGAGGTAGGGTTCCTATTCAAAGGCATCTTGAGAAGCTGGAGGGATGGGCTGACCAAAAGCTTATGAAGTTCAGGAAAAGAAAATATGAAGTCATTCATCTGGGGTGGTTTTCTTGTGATGCCTCAGAACAGCTGGGGACTGACAGGCGATGTAGATGGTGCTGTGTATGGGGTGACAAGCTGATCATGAGGCAACAGTGCACTCTTGTGGCGATGAAGGCTCACAGCATCCATGGCTGCGCTGGAATACAGCCTGCAGTATTCCAAGGAAGCCGGGATTCCCTTCCCGTCCTTGCAATGCCATATTCACTTATTGTTTTCAGGTCCTCGCTACAGGAGTCACAAGCCAGAGGGAGGGTACTTACAGTTAAAAGAAATAGAATTATCACCTTATTTATTTTGTCATTTTGTTTGTATATTTTTGAACAAATACAAATGGCAAAATTCAGATTAAAACAATTTTGCCCTCTTTCTGACTATTTTCAGAAAGCAAAAAAGCTTCAGGAAGAAGCAATAGAGGCTTCTAGACCTAAATCACAGA
Source organism: Dendrocincla tyrannina (assembly GCA_035047865.1). Lineage (NCBI taxonomy): Eukaryota > Metazoa > Chordata > Aves > Passeriformes > Dendrocolaptidae > Dendrocincla > Dendrocincla tyrannina. The sequence goes on from JAWWMP010000081.1 coordinate 21,691,442, forward strand.
ATCAAAATGGAACAGTCGATTCTACTGATATTAAAGGCCTGCATACAACAGTAAGTAATCTTACTTAAAACAGTGACACTGTTTTATTTTCATTAATGTGAAAGTGGTTTGGGGGTTGTCCTGGCTGTATATGTGCTGCTGCTTATGCTTTTTTAAGAATGTTTATAATGACAAGTTCCAAGTATACAAGAAAGAATCTGTATCTCCTGAAAACACCACTTCTTGTTCTGACACAGACGAGTAGCTGGTCAGAATGAGATTCAGATCTGCAAATTACTCAGAAAAAGTGTGGGCAAGGTGGTCCTTATGCTGCTTGATATGTACCTCTTGTGAGACAGCCATTCATGAAAACCTTGCTGAGTTCAAGATCTCTTTTATTTTTTGTGGGGTAAATATGTGTGATCTCTAACACATCCATAGAGGTGTCCTTTGTCAGTATTGTGTTCCTGACTGCAGATAAGCCACTCGGTGTATCTGCAGAAAACTTTTTTTTTCTCGTTTCTATCAGTTAATTGAAGTGTGAGAAAATAAAAGCCATTGTTAAGCTCTTATTCAGACCTAAGAGCGTATTTATATGTTGGGTTTGACAAGATGTGGTAAGACATGAGAGAATCCCCATTGCAGTCAATAACGGGTTCTGGGCTAGCTGGATTATTTGTGTGTAAGCATCACTGCTAAGGAGGATTTCAGGGGGAGGGATAGTTTCTTGACTGCTTATAAGTTACTCTTACATGTAAGGAGTATAAAGAAGCGTAAACATGAGGTGCTGCTCTCAAACTTTTACAAAGGCAAGAGATTCTATTATCATGGGCTCTCTGGCATGAATGAATAATGACAACCAAGGTGGCTGCAACTTGAAAAAGTAAAGAGGCAGTTTATGTTTGACAGGATGAAGAGAGGAGCTTAGAAGGAAGCAAGGGGATTGTCTCAGACTGCTAGACTAGGATTTTGATCAAATTATCTTTATACTAAAAAGAAAGATATGGAGGGAAGCATCTGTGACTTCAAGATGAAGTGGGATGGCAAAATATTTACTTGCTTGCATATACATCAGTGAGACTGTCAGATAGCAATATCTTTCAGAAAGTATCTGAAAAATTTAGGTGTAAACATAATGATCTAGCAATTGTTAATAGAGAGAAATGTATTTTTACATTTTATTTTAGGGGCTTGAACCTCAAGCCAAGATTGTTCATTTCTTGGCGGGAGAGGATTTAATAAGAAAATATCTTCATGATTCTATAAGTAATGTTTCAATAACTATAATTAAAAACAAGGAAAAGGTTAGTCCATTTTGCAGAATAAGTGTATTGAGAAAACAAATATATTAGCAGCATCACATAAAATTCCATGGGTATGTTGCTTAGAAGAATTACAAATAACAGATATGGCTGGAAAGTTTTTCTTAGGCAACAATCTTCTTCCCTCCTCTCTGCCAAACACCCTTAGTAAGGAGAGATGAAGATTAACCTAAGATGGTTATTGTAAACCAGTCAAGGTCAAATAATCAAACATGTAAGCCACATGCACTCAAAGAGTTGCATTTTTTATTTTAGTAGGTCACAGTTAGGGGACAGAACTGTCACTCAGAGGATTTTATTCAAAGAACCAAACCTATTCAGTATAAAGAGTAGTAATGAGACTGCAAAGGGTATATCTCTTTCAGTCTTGGAGTTTTCCTGGAGCAGTACTTGGAGGCAATTGCATTCTGAGAGAAAGAGGGCGTGCTCCATTTTGTCCCTTTGAAGTATTAATATATAGTGAAATTCTGAGGACAAAAACGGTGGCTGACATTCTATACAAATCCAAAAAACATTGCACAGCAAACTTTTGTTGTAATAAAAGCTTGATTTTCTTTTTTTCCATTCATAAGATCAGACATGAAGGCAGAAAAGCAGAGCACAAAGAAGTACCTGCTGAAAAACACTCTGCCCTTTCTTTTGTATTGATAGGAACAAATTGTGAATTTAGTATAAAGGATAGCTTTAGCAGGCCTTGGAAACCTCAGCAGGCATCTCCACCAGCTGAATAATATTTTCAAAGACAGTTCATGATTTAACTCTCATCTCATTTTAAATGCTAACATGAAAGTCAAGCAATGTATTTATTTTGTATTTCAGATTGGACCCGGTCGCTTGGTAACTGTCGAAAGTACACCTCGTCAGTTCACAGGAGGGCCACTGGCTGTTACAGACCTTGCTCCTAGAAAGCCTACTCTTTGTAAAGGAGCCTTAAATAAAGATCAAAAGAGATAAAACATTGGACTGAGTCAAGAAAAAAATTGGTACCTGTAGAATAGACAGTGTTCCAAACAATGCTTTAATATTAATATATAATTCCCTGTATGTAGATGCAAGATAAAAATCTGTTTGTAATGCTTTAATAAATTGCTTAGAACATTTTGAGAGTAAAATTATGTTTTCCCTTAATTAATATAAATATGGGCATATTTATTAGTAAAGTACCCTGTACGGTGTGGTACAAAGGCATGTTGAGTCAAATAACTTTGTGAGCTAGTATCCCCCATCAGTAGGTCCACTATTTACATTTCCATCTCTTGCTGACACATTCCACACATTGCAGTTCAAGCATCTCATTGAGCACGGTGATAAACCTTCACATAAACACATTCAGTTCTTCATTTTCCTGGATACCATACCCACATGGTTTTGTCCAAGTCTGTTTTGTTTCTTGAATGGCCACCTTTAGCATCAGGACTTCTGACATTCTCAGTCTTCTTTTTCTCAGTCTTCATCTAAACACTCACTAAAAAGCTTATTTCTGACAACGGTTTCTCTGAGCCTCTTGGAGAGACATGCTGGAATGTCCTGCTCCTTATGGGTTGCTCACAGCTCTTTAGTTATCTTACTCATCTAATTATTTGTTGGGCTATTACTCATATTGTGTCCAACAAGAACTCATCCTCTTCTGCCCTAGCACTTCTAGAATACCAATATAAACTGGTGAGTAGCAGACCTCTATGTAACATAGATAACTCAGTTTCTAAGCTATTTTCTTCTTTCTTACTTTGGGCAATGCCAGAATTTACTGTATTACAATAGAGCAAGATTCCCTGAGGCTGTTACTTCATTTTAAAACCAGTTACTATCCAGTGCTATGGCATAAATTTCCATGAAATATGCAAACTTGAATACTGTGGCATACAAACTCTGGCACCTAGTCTGTCATTTTTGCCTGTAAGCAACACCTTGAGGAAAGCACAAGCTTTCACTTTGTTAACTGCCAACTGGAAAACAGGAAATACATTTGAGCTAAACACGTTCCAACTCCTTTTTTTACTTCATGAAAGAGGGGTGGGATGGGGGTGATACAAGCATATGGTAAAAATGTTTATTCATATAACGAGACATAGCAGTGGTACCATTAAAAATAAAGGCAAATAGTTCTGCTTCAAAACTGTCTACTTAAATTCTATAAAAAGAAAAACCCTAAGAAAATAACGAAATAAAATAAAACAGCTATACAAAAATTAGTACTTGAAGTTTAGAAAAATCTCTACTTGTGTAGTTTCCAAAGATCAGAAGCATTTTCTTATGGGCAGGTCTGTTAAACATCACATTGTAGAGTAAGAAAGTCACCTAGTACTTAAACCTAGAGAAATTAAATTGAGCTATGCTAATTTAATTTAACTTTTTATGCTAGCCCTTTGCTGGCTGATAATTTTTAACTATAATCTATTTTCATCATGATATTTTTTCTGAAAATTATCTATATAAAGTTTAAGTATGTTTTGTTAAACAAGCCTGTATGTGCATTTCTTGCCTCTCTGCAAGAAAGGTTAGCTAAGATAAACAGATATTCTCTAACTGAAGTCCTCTGTGTCAAGTAGTCTTGCTCAGTTATTTATATTTGACAGCTCTCCTTGTTTATTACTGGTTGAGAGAATGTATGTTCTGTTGTCTCTTCACAATTCAAACAATAAGTATTTTACTAGGAGACCGAAAGCTGTGACATTTAGAGGGCTTTTTACATACATGCACATAAGTGAATATCTGGGCAACTCCTTACTCCTGGCAACAAGGCAAAGGCCCGCTTAAAAAAAAAAACATGTAGAGGACTTACGTAGATCTTTCCAATTTCTGAGCAAAGGCTACAGCAGTACAGTGTTGCCAAGGTATGGATAAAGAAGCAGCTCTAACTAGAAATCAGTTTTGCCTGTGCAAAAACTTTAAATCAGGCACAAAGTGAGCCCCACAGTATATCCCTCCCAACTGCATCATGCTTCTGCTACAGACACCCTGCCTGCAAGCAAGCAGCTGCAAATGGCCTTGCTAATTGAGCACTGTTAGTCAATAACTACTGGAAAAGAAAGGGGACAGGATTTCCCCAATTGCTTACATTTATATTTAATAAACTAATACTAACACAAGGCCCACTGCAGCACAGACACCATTGGATTTTGCCAGCTAGCCATGGACCACGGTCTGGCTGTCAGGGAGGGCGGGGGGCACATGACACCCAAAACACTGGGCTTGCTGTCCCTGCTATAACCATATGGAAAAGGGAGGGATGGAAAGATACCCATTTCCTGTTAATCCCTCATGCAGACATCCCTGGAGTAGCCAGCTGCAGCCTTCCATGGCTCTGTCATAGACACATCCACCATCATATGTCCACCTGGAAGTTGTTTTGCTGTTGCTGCTTATGGTGCTGTGGTCTTGTGGTTCACAGTCACCTGCCCCTTTGGCAGACACTGCAGGGTGACTGTAGAAATTGATTGTTCAAGCATTCTGCAGCCAGTTATGGTAGATGCTAAGCACCTTCATCTCCTACAGAAAGTTAATGAAAAGAAAGACTTGAAGTCTGAAGAAGGATGAAGCCTTTAAAATTGCTTAGGATACCTTGCTCTTGCATTCAGTTAAAAGACCACTATATATATACATGTATATAATAAGAAACATTACCTTTAAGATGTTATTACAGTTTGGAACTTTTGTAGGTAATAAATAAAAATTTGAACATGGCAAATTTATTTGATTTATGGTATTTAAAACATTCATAGTGTAATATAGTACTAATCTATATCACCAATGTGATATAGTACACAGCTTTATAAACTGGATATTGCTGGAACAGATTCCTGAAACTGCTGGATTTGGGTTCATCATGACTCCTTTTTGCTCAGAAGAAAAGGTGTATCTAAAATATAATTTATATCAGAAACTACTTTTGTACCCCCTCCAGAATACCATAGGAGACATAATTTAGAAGATGCAGTTCAATATTGTGCTTACTTAAATAAACTTTTACAAATCTATGAGACTTGCTGGATATTTTACAAACTACGTATGAACTAGGCATTGTGTGGGATGGATTTCTTGTTGCTTATGAAGGTTTATATGCCATTACTGCAAAGTGCTGTTTCCTACAATAATTAAAACCAGCTGGTAGCTCATAAAAGGCTAGAACACAACAAGGACTGAACAAGCTGCATTGCTCAAGGAGTAAAACAGAACAGTCAGGATTTCTTAGGCTTTTTGTGCTCAGAAGAACTGTATTAGCTAGGTGGTTAATCTCCCTGAATTATGTTATCCATGCTTGGTGGTTTATACTGGGAGCAGTAGTCAAGTCAGTCTTTCAAACCACTGGTGCATGGGTCTCTCCAGCTGTGATGTTGCCTGCTATGACAGGGATGGACTGCATCACCTTATTTGCAGTCTTGTGTAAAGCGCTGTTCTTAATGTAATGTAGTAGTGGTTTTTCAAGTAACACATTAATAGACAAGAAAATTACTGCTACTCAGACCTTATTGCTTGAAAAATATTTTAATTAATCCATAGCTTAGAATAAGCAGTGACAAAATGCAAAGTTTAAACTGCACAGGACATTACAACGACCATAATCCTCCCCTTTAGCTTGATGTCACACCTCTTTTATGCAATCCTTAGAAATAAATAGTATGTGTGAGACACTGTATAAAATATGTTTGTTGACATTTTCTCCATTGCTTAATGTATAAAAATATATTGGGTTTCCATCAAAATTAACTTTTAAAAAAGAGAATTATTGGAAAAGACAAGACTACAACAATATGACACATCAGATTTAAAAGCTTACCCAAGAGAACAAAGGTCAAAACACAAAAGCATTCACATATGCAGTGGGGAAAAGGAAAGCTTGATAGATTGCAAGACAGGAAAGCAAACGTGACAATGTGGGGCTCACGTACTTATCAGTTTAGCAGTGATTAAGAACTTTATGCAAAGAAAAGATTGAACCATGCCAAAGGATTTGTCTAAGCATCTACAATATACACTGTGCCTTTGTGCTCCTTCATTCTGACGTTGCCTTGCTGAGGTATCTTCATTTGCTCCCCTTGTGGCCTAAAATCGGTTGGTAAAAGCAGACCCTGCAAGATTTTGAAGAAAAGGTAGTTATTGTCCAAACAATATGTTAGGAATGCTAGGATTGAATGATCTCCATGTTCAAGGTGAGAACCTTAATCATCTGACCGCATACAGAAAAAAGTCTGTTGCTGAGAAGGAAGAGAGACAACAGCTCTAGGACTTCTTACTAAAGATGTAAAAGCCAGTCAGCTACATGAGATCAGTTCAGACTCATTCCAGACAATGACGACCAGAATCTCTTACTGTTTAGTGATTCACAGTGACCATGAGATCACATTATGTGTCAATATAATGTTTTAATGGGAAGAATCTGGTTGAAACTGTCAGGGATTTGAGCTTCCCTTCTCACAGAGGGATGATTCCCCAAACCTGAGACTGAAGTCTGAATACCAGGAAACTTTTAGTATTGTAATTATTAATGTATTGTCATTGATATGCACACAGTGATAAACAGAGAATTCAGCATCCATTTCCACACACTCCCATGTGCATACCCAACATTTTTTACACGTTGTTAAATACAGAAATGTAGTACCGTAACTACTAGGGACTCATGTATTGTGAAAGTAGTTACCAATGCAAACACTTGACAAGTGGAGACAGAGAACTGGAAATCACTGTATTGAGTTGTCTAAACAATCAAGGACAAGGTTGGAGAAGTGGTTCAGTTTAATGTTAGTACATAATGGACTAACACGATATCCTATAGTTACCTTCCAAAGCTCTGTGTGAGTACGTGGAAGAATATCTGGGAGATGTTAATTGCCTTTTGCCCATTCCATGGGATCTTGAGAGCACACAGTCTACATACATATCCCAGAAGTTCTGGGCTAAAGCATTAAAGAGTTCATTGTGCTTAGGCTTAGGGGATTCCTTTAGGAACATCATGAAGTCCCAGAGAGCAATGACTGTATCTGCTACCTTGAGTTTCCTCATTTCCACCAGTCCATGGGACGATACCTCCCAGCACTGATGGTCAATCTCACCCAGGCTTGGAGGAGTTTCTTTTTGATAGTCTAGATTGGCGTAAACCAAGTTCAGTACCAATATACAGCCCAGCTGAAGACACCACCTTTGTTTCCATACAAATTCCATACTTCAAGAAGATACCTGAAACAAAGCATATAAAATCACAGATTCTGCCTTTATGTAGTTCGTTCTCACATAACTTTCAAGGGTAACCCCAAGAGATGATTTATGCATACATAAAGAAAAATACTTTTTTTTCAAACTGTGGAATAAATACCAGTCAATGAACCCTAATGCTGGAGCTAGGTTGAAAAATGTTAATGCTGTTTAGAACATGATAACCTGAAGTAGAAAGCTTGAAGTGGCCATAGCCTATGTCAGAAAGGCTGCTAGAGACCAAGACTTCCTCCCTTAAACTCCTGCACTTAGATTATCAGTAAAATCAGGTTGATAGCAGATGTTTAAAGAATCCTAGTGGTATACTATTTTAAATTATTGCAAACAAGTAACGGAGTTATAAACAGACAGTATTTCATGGAAAAGTTCAGCTCTGAAAGATGGTAATGAAGGCATGGGAAACCAGACCATACACTGTATTGGGTGAGCATAGGCATGTTAAGAATCCATGCAGTAGCTGTTGCAAGACTGGAAAAAAAAATTCCTTTCTGGCTTATGTTAGAAAATTAAGTAAACTTTTGGCGCAATTATTTCCAGCTTATATTCAAAACACAGCAACTATCTGGAGAAATGGAGATGGAAAGAGCAATAACACAGGAGGTATAATGAGAACTTCAGATGCTACAGAACATATACTCATTATTATACATGGATTCCCTCTGGGAAAAATGCAGTTTTCCTATGATGTGTATTCCATATCCTTGAAGCAAGTATTGACAGAACACCACTAAAGCACCTGATCATTTTTATTTTATCAGTCCTTCCTACCAATATAAAGTACAGTGAAATAGGAGAGTAAAAAAAAAAAAAAAAAAAAACCCAAAATAAAACCAAAACAAAAACCCCAAACAAACCAACCAAACAAAGAAAACCAAAACCAAACAAAAAAACCAAACCAAACAAACAAAAAACAAACAAAACCCCACCAAAAAAAACCCCAAATGAACATAAGAACCCTGAAAAAACAGTCATGACTCTTAGATAGTGCACCATATTTTAGTGTCCTAAATTAATTCTCTGTCAAGTAGTTGGTGCCATGCTCATTCCCACAGTTTCCAATTCAGAATGTAAAATACAGTTACAAAATTATTTGAGGTTTTGTACAGATAAAAGGCAGCATTTTGGGCAACTGTGCAAATTTTAGCAGGAACCTGGCCAGAACTGCAAGTGTGCTCTCCCACTCTGAATATCTCTGGGCACTGGTAATATGAAAAGTTAGTCTATGATATCTTCAGAGTGTTAATACAATGATGTCCTTTCTGCAACTCCTAGTGATGCAATTAGAGAGAGGATAATTCATAGATAATTCAATATCTTACTGAGATTTATGTAAAATATCTGTAAGAATACAGAGTTGAGGTGACACCATGGAGTTCACAGTCATACTAAACTGGGTCAGGAAACAGGGCAGCTTGACATAGGCCTTTTTGCTGTGGCCTTAGGGTCCTGGGATGATTTTAGTTTGAATGTGCAATCACACTGCTGCAGCCATCTGAGGTCCCTAAAGTCATGTATTCCTTTACCTCAGCTTCAGAACCCAAGGAATTGAGACAGACAGCCTCCCAGACTAGCTCCTTTCTAAAGCTTCCTTGGCCAGCTACATTTCAGTAGGCAGCAGGATTACCTGCCACAGCATCCCGAGAGCTTATCAATATGCATTAAAGTTTCTCTTCCTTGGCTGTTAGAAAACTGGTTCCAGCAAATAAGTAGGGATGGAAATGCTTCTCTTCTCTCTTCCACTTCACTAGGCACCAGCATTCAGAGGAAAGATACACTGGCAATTTAGCTACAGTTTAGGAAAAAGGCAGCCAGGAAACCATCAATGTTTTCAGTTGTTTTGATTTAATTTCATGTTTTAATCCAACCAAAAAAATTAAAATGCTAAAGGTCCATTTGAACACCTCAAACAGGATCAGAGACCACAAGAAACCTCTTTTAACTAGTAACTCCTACTATTCAGTACAAGATAGAAGAATTTCACAAAGGCAGTAACTGAAGAGACACAGCAGAAGTTGTACTTACAGTGCTTCTGTGAGGAGATGGAAAACAGTAGCCTTGAAGCAACAGAAGTCAGCCACTTGGAGAAAAACAAAGAAATTCATGAGAGGGCTGCAAGTGCCCGGCAGCTGCTGGATGCTCCAGGGCTGCCGGGATCACACTGCACAGGGATGACTGCCACTGGCAAAGCAGCAACAGCCGAACTCAGGTCCGTAAAAGGGTGGAGGGAGCTGTGGCAGCCCCACCTCTTTCTGCAGCAGGCACCACTGTGAGCCCAGGCTGGGCTGGGGCCTCACCTGGAGAGACTGCCTTTGTGCGGTGGTTGTGAGGGAAGGGGAGAGGCAGAGGAGCTGTCAGAGGGAGGAAAACACAATAGATAGCAAATCTTTCTCCAAATCAGTAACATTAACACTTATTTAATAAACTCCCATTTCATAAACCTAGGTTTCCGTCCATTTTCCTCTTTGCCCATCAGAACATGCAGGGACAACCCTCAAAGTAATGGAAAAGAACGAATATGAAGTAAAATTGGGTCTGCAAGTGTTCACAATATGCTTTGGTGGAGTTCAACATGACAGGAACAGTCTGTTCTTTCAAGTGGAAATGTAATGATTTCTGTCTAAAAAACAATATATACAGTACTTAAACACAAATACAAATCTGCTCTGAAATTACAGTGTTCAGAATAATTAGGTATCTTCTGGAAGGCTTTCCAGTCAAGCAATGTCAACACTGTTTCAAAATCTTGCTTCAGAAAGTAAGCCATGTTTGAACCTACACAGCTACATAGAAGAAAATATCTGGAAGATTGGAATACAATTAGATTATCTCTGAATTCTTTGTATTATTGAAAGGAGCTAAAGCTCTATTAGATGTAATTGCTCCTTGAAATTCTAAGGTAGTTTCCATAATCAAAGAGATTAAAGCAATAGGAAGGCTGTACAAAGAACCTCCCTTTAAGAAAGCTCCTTCATATCACTAATAAAAAATAGTATTCAGTAAGTTTTCAAGTTAAGAAAAGCTTTTCCCTTTTAGTTTGCTTTATGCACTATTGAATTTATTAGTGTGATCAATCTCACAGTGAAACAGCCAAAATTTCAAAGGCATTTAAAGGCATGTATAGAAGCAGGCAGTTGCACAGCTGCTTGGCTATGGCATCAATTCCTTCTCATTTCATTCCCACTTAAAACATCTAGATGTAGTAGTACAGGATACTGGTGCAAACACAGTGATTTCATTCTACTCCAACCGCCACTGGTGCCAGCCTTCAATCACATTTCCTCATCCTACAGATTTATTTTTATCACTTTCTTCTTGCCTTTCCTAATCTAGTTAATAAATCCACCATTTTTAACCTTAAAACAAGGTATTCCCAGAACACAGCTATAAAAATCAAAAGGTCAAGGAACAGATTTTTCTTAGGAAAATCATTTGAATTAAAACATCTCTTTTTAAAATGCTACTTCTTCAACTCCGTACTCTTAAGAATCTATTTATGTGAAAATTCTTTGATAATACCTAAAAAATCACCTCCCTAAGTGAAAATGGTTCTGAAGGGTGACTTTCATTTTCCTTTCTGGTGTTATGCAATCTTGTCAGCCAAGCACTGAGGGATCATCACCTGTGGAAGAATGCCACTTGGAACAAGGATGAACCCATGAATTTAAGTTGACAGAGATCAAAATTATTGACAACTAATAATCTTGTGGAATGTTACATTGCAATGAATCCTTGTGTGCATGTTCAGAACAGCAAGGAAATTAAAAACCTGACTTGAATTTTATAAGTGTTTCAACTCTACTTTAAGTAAAGATGTGTTGCTAAAATATTTCAGCTTGATTTCTACATATTAACTTCCATCAAAGTTAATTCTTTTCTAGACTGAGAAAAACAGCATGTATAGCACAAATTTCAAAAAACTGATGGTGGAAGTTTTAAAATTGTTGGGAAAAGAGATTTTTATGGCTTCCTCTTGTTAGAGTTGATGACAGTACACTACCTAGTGATTTATATCATGAGAGAAAAGAAACAGTGGCAACACTGTAATTTGATGTAGCTGTACTCTTGTGATTTTCAAGCAACCATACACAAGTATGTGAAGTACACAGTAAGAACAAAGAGCAGGAACTGAAGCATTATTTATCACGAAACTCAGAATATGCACCAACTATGTATAAACCTATTGGCGACTTTTAAAATGCTATCAGCCTTTTGTATATTGCTGCTGGCAACAGTCGTAATGATTCCCCAGGATTAAATTCAAATAGTATGTACCACAAAAGCAGAACAAAGCACAAAAACAAGGGATATTTTGATGTATACTTGTATTGGTATCCAAGGAGAGCTCTGGGCCTATGACTTGATCCTTGAAAATTTTGTTGATAACCTCCCTGTGCTTTCTTCATCTCACTTAAAAGTTCTTTTGGTTTTTTTTTTCTGTTCTTTTCTGTAGAATTCTGACATCATATGCTTTACCAAAGTCACAGTAGCAAAAACTAACTTTTGCACCTGTAAGGATTTCTGAACCTTGCCTGCTATTCAGACTGATTAACAAGTCCTTCCCGTAGTATGAATCATAGATCTGGACAAAATGTTCTGCTGTCTGTACTATGAATTGGCATGGCAACACAGAACAGGAAGGTCCTCCTGAATGACAGGGCCTAGTTCCCTGGCACTACAGAAAGCTCTGTTGTACAATCACCTCGTACATTTATGAAGGGCCATATTAAAAACAGGTATATTTTTGGTCCCACACATTCCCTGGAAAAACTGTTTCATAATCCAATTGCAGTAATGACTAGAAGCACTATTCTAATTTTCTGATATATTTATTACTGAATAGTACATATCTGTTTGTTCTTGTGGGTTTTTTCCCTGTAAATTAAATGGTTTTCATCCTTCATGTTTACTTTCCTGATATATTTATAGACAGCACTTGAAACTCCTCTCTGGTTTTATTTTATTGAAGTAAACAAGCTGAGCTATCCTAAAATCTGTTCTTATGAAAGGTTCTCAAACTCTCTGGTGATGCACCTAACTTCCCTCTATCCCTCTTTCAGTTCAACCTTAGCTCAGCTATAGAACAATTGATCAGATGTTTTCACAGTACCCCAAACGACATCTTGCCAGGGCCTTAAACAATGGCATTAATACCTCCGTACTCTAAATGAAATACACCACCTGAAATGCTCCCTTGCCACGGTTTAATCCCTGCCAGCAACTAAGCACCATGCAGCTGCTCCCTCACTCCCCCACCAGCAGGATGGGGGAGAGAATCGAAAGGGTAAAAGTGAGAAAACATGTGGGTTGAGTTAAAGACAGTTTAATAGCGAAAGGAAAAGCCATGCACCCAAGCAAAGCACACCAAGGAATTGGTTCATCACTTCCCATAGGCAGGCAGGTGTTCAGCCACCTGCAGGAAAGCAGGGCTCTGTCATTTGTAACAGTGACATGTGAAGACAAACAGAATCACTCTGAATGTTCCAACCCCATCCTTCTTTTCCCCAGCTTTTATTACTGATACATGTTATGGGATATCCCTTTGGTCAGTTGGGGTCAGCTAGCCCAGCTGTGCCCCCTCTCAGCTCCTTGTGTACCCCCAGCCCACTCGCTGGTGGGCTGAGTCGCAGAAAAGGCCTTGGCTCTGTGTAAGCCCTGCTTAGCAATAGCTAAACCATCTCTGAATTATCAACACTGTTTTCAGCATGAATCCAAAACACAGTCCCATTCTAGCCACTGTGAAGGCAATTAACTGTGTTCCAGCCAAACCAGCACATTTCTGTACCTATGATGTTCCCTAAGTATACCTCATTTTGAGATTTTATGCATATGCTTTTACTGATTTTATCAGGACTACTACAAAAAATATCAAATAAGACCAAAACAAACCTGTTAAGCCTGACATCTTTTTCAACTTTATTTGTGTCTATCTCAACAATTTCTCTCCTAACCCCCATATTCTCATTCCTTCCCAGGTGATACCATATCAAATGTATTAGGGTATTAATATAGCAAATTCGAGTTTTTCCAAAGCCTTGCAATGAGATTGAGGCCAGGTTTTAGGGTCTCTGCTTAACAGAGAGAGACAGGGATCCCCACGGCTTGTCCTCTGGGGACAGCTGGGAGCTGTCTGGGGACACCACGGAGCACAGGAGTTTCGGCCAACCAGCCCTCAGCTGGGACCCCTCGGTTCAATGCCTCCGGGACACGGCCACATCCACGTTTCCTGTTTTCCAGTCATAACATTCCTAACAGATCAGTTCAAAGCGCTTGCTGCTAGATTTTATGTATTAGCTGTTTCAGGACTGTGAATGAATTCCCCATGATCTGAAAGCATGACATGGGAGTTGTGGTTTTTGGGCTTTTTCGTTTGGTTTTTATTTTATTTTTTTGAGTTCCTTTGTTTGTTTGTTTGGGGGGGGTGGTTTGGGTTTTTGTTTTTTTGTTTTATTTCCTGTTGTAATAAATTCTTGTCTGCCATTCACATGATCCATCTTTCCTTGCGCCATGTGGTGACACCCCTCCGGCGCTGAGGAAAGACTTCCATTGAATTTGGAGGATTTGGAGGGATTTGACTTGGGCTGGGCAACAGCCACATCTCCCACTCTCCTGTTTGCATCACTGACAGACCCTCTGCTCTCAGTATTCCGTAGCAGTCCGACACCAGCATGTCCAATTGGCAGACGCTAGAGGCGTTTTTAGCTGGAGCAGAGTATGTAGTGATTGTGAGAAATACCAGGGGACAGCACAGAAGGCAGAGGTGCAGCTCCCCACCACCTGCGGTGTCGCTGAGGGCGCTCGGCGCTCTCGGGCCCTGGGGCGCCCCCGGCGGGCGGGCCGGGCCGGGCCGCGCCGCGCCTGCGCACTCGGCGGCGGCAGCTCCGGTCGGTCGGTCTGTCCGTCTGTCTGTGCCGGCGGTGCCTGCTCCTCCCGGCCCGCGGCCCGGCCAGGCCAGCAGCTCCCCGGCCATGGTGCGGCGCGGTGTGGCGCTGCTGAGGAAGGTCAGTGAGAGCGGAGCCGCCGGCGGGGCCCGGCTGGCGGGGAGGGCTGGCGGGGGGCCGCGCTCCCGGTCCCGGGGCCTGCCCCAGAGTTCCCGTGGCCCAGCGTGTCCCCCTCGGCCCCTCCCGGCCCCTCACGCCCCGCCGGCGGCACCCGCGTGTCTCCGGCTCGGGGGCTCCCCCGGCCCGGCCCGAGTGCCCCTGCCGGGGAAGACAGATCATTAACAAATATTTCGGAGTGTTACGCGCCTGCTTTTTGAACGTTCATTTATTGCCCTCAAGGTTCTGTCCAAGCGGGTTTGCACACGTTTCTGTAAAGCGAAACAAACAGAACATAATACTGACACTGAAACCTGTGTTTTGTTAGTATGGCAACTTCGTAGACGACTTGCGAGTCTATGTGAGAGGAGGGACTGGTGGAATGGGGTACCCCCGACTGGGAGGGGAAGGAGGAAGAGGTGGTGATGTCTGGTTCGTCGCCCGAGAAAGAATTACCTTGAAGAGCATTAAAGAGAAATATCCCCAGAAGCGATTTGTAGCTGGAACAGGAGCCAACAGCAGGTAAGAATCAGGTTGATGAAAGATGTTGTACGCAGCTTCTCCAGAAAGCAAAATGTCAGCTTAAGTTCCTAAGCCTGGTTTAATTTTTCCAGTGTTAGAGCTCTAAAAGGTGAAAAAGGAGAAGATTGTGAAGTTCATGTGCCTCCTGGAATTTCACTTGTTACTGATGATGGCAAGCAGATTGGTAAGAACATTTGCTGTATTTTAATGTATCTAGTATTTGTCACATATATTGATAACATTAGCAGATTTCTAACGCTAGGATGTTTTAAGGTTACACATTTATCAAAGTATGTGTTGTGTTTTTCTTTGGACAAAGAGTTGACAAGTACACTGTAAAAACTATTGGAAAAGCAAGGATCCCTTGCAGAAATTGGCAGTAGTTAGTGTCACTACATGCAACAGAAAGAAAATTGCCTTTGCAAAGAAACGTTAAAGGCTGGGAGCCCTACTGATCCTCCACAGAACCCTTCATGACCTCAGATAAATTATGGTTTTGTAAACCCAGGTAAGTGTCCCTATAACTTTACTGAATTATGATAGTGCTTAACAGACAAAGATCCTTGCTGAATGTTAACATTTCAGGTTATTTAAATTGCATAACTGTTTTTTACTCTTTTTAGTGATGCTTGGTAGTAACCAGAAAGATCTCTTTCAATACAATGCTCTCGAAATAGCTCTCAATGGCTCCTTTGCAGTTTTTCTTCTCATACTGTTCAGAATTCAAACTAAATTCATAAATTACCCTGATTTGAATGTTTAACTAAAAGTTTGTGGCAAGAATTGTTCATGATGTAGGTGTGTCAGTGTCTAAAGGTATCCAAATGTTGCCTTTTTTTTTAACTTTAATTATTCTGACCCTAAGGGAGATATCATAGCCTGTATCTTAATGAAAAATTATGTAATATCTGAAGTTTGCTGCAGCCACATCTCTATCAGTGCATATTTTTCCTGGCATTCTTGAATTCAAATATTGGAGGCTTTGGAACCACCATCATGGCCATACTTTTTCTGCCTGTACTTAGCACTTTTCTTGAGGTAATGAATGATATGACGGAGGGGAATGCTAGAGTATGATTGATTTCATTTGTTTCCAAAGAAGAAAAAAAAACCCTGACCTTGAGGGCAAAATTCTAGCAAGAAAATTTTCTTACAACCACAGACATTTAGGTGGAAAATCACAACTGAACTGCAGGGGATTGTCCTTTTTCACTACTGAATTTATTTTCAGGAGAGCTTAATGCAGCAGGAGAGAGATTCTTAGCAGCTCGTGGAGGTCTTGGAGGCTCTTTGGCCACAAACTTTTTGCCTTGCAAAGGTCAGAAGCGAATTATTCATCTTGATTTGAAACTTATAGCAGATTTTGGCTTAGTTGGGTAAGTACTGTGGTTTGAAAATTGATACTAGAAAACAAAGTAGTAAATTTCAAATGCAATTTCGAATATGTTTGAGAGTTTGGAGTATTAGGATTTGTACATTTGCATTGTCACAAATTATTTGCAGTTTGCAAAAGTCAGATTGAATTTAAAACTATTAAAACTAATTTTAAAATCTGGAAAATATTGGTTATGCTTTTGTAGGCAAAGAGCTTAATGAACCAGAGTAATATATCATTAGTAATATAATTCCATTTAGCAATTGCAGTGATTACCAAACTCCTATTAAAAATATTTATGAAGTAAGTAGGAGGTGCAAAACAGACAAAGAGCACTATTCATATTGCATGCTTGACTTCATGGTGTTGGCACAAGTGGATCCTTTCATTAGCGGTTTAAAGAGTTACAAAGGCTATGTTGCCTACTCTCCTAAATAAACAGCTTGGAACACTGGAAGGAAGTAATTACAAATTAGAACAGTGGGACCTGCATTTCAGTGTTGCAGATAAATACATTTTTATTTGGAGAAAGCTTTCAAGCAACTACAGTTGTAGAAGTATTGATCTACTCAGCATCTGCTACACATAGATCAGCCGCATGGTCCTTATTAATAAAAACCATAGGAAACGTGAAATGATGAGGAGTTTGAGTGGAAGTAGTTTGACTGGTATATACCAGTAAAGAATAGAAACTTGAAGACACCATGGCTTTCTAGCTGTGTTTTTCTTTCTTTTCTTAGTAGAAATAATTCTGTTAATATAAAATTTATGTAAAGTTACATAATTTTTGAGTAGTCTTCAGTAATTACATGATACAGAATTTTTTTCTTGTTTTACAGCATGTGACACTGATGCTTCTTTAATCTTGCATTTTGGCTTGTATTTTAGCTGACAGTTTCCCTTCAAAACGGACTTTAAAAAAAATCATTATATGCTCCTCTAATTGACTGAGAGTTTTCTTGGTGAGAGTATGAATCAGCCTGATAGGTTGTGATTGTACTTTGATGTCTTTGTGTTTGTTACTTTTACTTTTTTGCAAGTGGTTTGCTAATAGATAGGTAACAAAAAAGTGTAGACTTGAGAGAGGCCCATCAGGCTTGGGTACAGGCTGTGATGTGTTAGTCTAGGTTGCAATTTAAACTTCAAAGAATATATTGTACCTTAGTGGGAACAAAATGCTCACTTGAGGAGATGAGCAGAATAACCTTCTGGAATGTCTTTAAGGCACCTTCTGACATCAAAGTGCATTAAAACTACCCTCAATAGTTTTCCTGTTATAACAAGAGTCATTAGGTTGCTTTCTTTTTTAAGAGAGATTTGTGTACACCCCCTTTGTAAAGGCCCTTAATGTAAAACAGTCTTGGTAACCAGCTACAGTTCTGCGTGTTCAGGTGGAGTATGTATGGTTTTCTGTGGGACACATGGCTTTGGATCATGTCACCTTCATTCAGTTGTCTGCAGACACAGTTTTCTTTGATCACCGTTGCACTGAAATACTGTGAGGAATATCTGTCTGTGAATTTGACTGGAACATAAGTCTTGTGTGGTCTTTCTGGGGCAGGTGCTAAGAATAAGGACTGTAGTCTATCCTCTGATGTCAGCATTAACTTCAAGTTTGACACAGATCAGAGCTATTGTGTCTTTTACAACTCAGGTTAATCTTTAAAACAAGTGTGTGTTAACAATTTCAGTTTTTACTTAGGTTTCCATTTCAATTGGTAGTTGTATTCCATAAAGAAGCTTCTGTAAATGCTAGCGTATCCCTTCAGGAACATTTTTGTTGTAGTATGCGACTATAGCTATCCCTTGTAAACAACAGTCAGGAATCAGAGACCAGCTCCAAGGTCTTCACTGGTAACAACACAGGTTAGTTCTAATTCCAGGATCCGTCATACAATTTTGTTTCCCTAAAAACATACATGAACTGCGCATGCGTATGTCTGTATACACAGAGTCTGTCTCTCACAGAGTTGGCTTGCTTTGCTATGTTAGCTAAACTGTAGCATAGATGTCGTTGGTACTTACATTGTAGGATTTCGTGAACGATGATTTGTGTGCTAAAAGACTGTAAATCCAACTGATACAATGTATTTGCATGACAGTTTTTAGAATGTAAACGTGATTTACGTGATTAGTTACAGCACATGAAGACTGAATTCAAGTAGACCTGGACGGTCATGCTGTATTTCTGTTCAAGGGACTTTAAAAGATTTCCTTTAAATCTACTACATGTGCATTTACATAACTCGCCTGCCTGCATCCTTGGGAAGCATTGTTGGATTTAGAAAAATTATTCTGATTTGATTTCAAAAAATAAATCATAATGACCTGGGATCTGTTGTTTGTTTATCCTTTTTAAAAAAAAAAAGCCCAAGTAAAATGAGTGCAAAAATGAGCTGATAGCATTGAATTTGAATAAGATAATAAAGTGAATTTGCAAATAAAGTATACAGGAATCACATAGGTGTTTATTCAGTGTAAAAATCCCGACTTTCTTTCTAGGTTTCCTAATGCGGGAAAATCGTCCTTGTTAAGCAAGGTTTCTCATGCCAAACCTCAGATTGCAAGTTATGCATGTAAGTTTATACTCTTATTTTCAAAGCAGTAGTATTTCACGAGAGCTGGAAGTCTTTTCTCTGACTTGATCTGCAGGTTTATAATAAAAAATAGAGGATAACCATGTGGACTGATATTTAATTGTATGAAATACTTCTGAGATACTTGCTGTTTCAGTGTCTAGTTCTTTTAACCACCTGGGGTTTTCATGTGTACACCTTCATAGTGTTTCAACTGTGAATGCAGGGTCTATTTATTTTAGTCTCATCCTATTTTATCGTGTCTGAAACTCTGTGGTGTGTATTATCCTCAGTCTATTGAATATATACTGCCAAGTTCCCTTGCATATACATCTTGTATGCTTTGGAATTAGCTACCACTTGTTCTTGCAAGAGAGAAGATTTTGACTTTGAATCTATCCACTGAAAAAGGGACAGAAAATTTTTATTATTTTTCTATCAGTAAATTAGGATTAGTTGTCTGATGTTCATTAATTAAAAAGCAGGAGTGCAAGGAGTGCTAATTCTTACCGACCTTCTTGCACCACTCCTGATTCTCAACAGCCTTTTTCTCAGTTTGAAGAGTCCTATCTCACTTTGCCTTTCATTATTTTTCCCTGTTTGGAAGCTATTCTGTAGTCTGGATAATACTGTTTTTTTGTCTGAGACTTCTCTAGCTTCATTGTTCCCTTTTTGGGGTGACAGAACAGAACTGCAGAGAGAGACAAGATGTGATGAACCAGTGGCTTTTTGAGTGGTCTAATTTTGTTATCTTTCATTTTGCTTTTTCCTTGTTCCTTTTCCTTTTTTATTGTTGTACTACTGAACAGTTGCTTAATTTAAATATAGTAAGAAAGTCCTACAACATTTAAATGTTTTGTAACATAAACATTTTTTTAAATGTTAAAAACTGTTTTGTTTTCTTCACTTCCTCTTTTTTCCCTTGTCACAGTTACAACAATACAGCCTGAACTAGGAAAGATCATGTATGCAGATTATAAGCAGGTTGGTATGAAAGTTCACTCTGGTTGTTTGTTAAAATTATATATATATATAAAAAAGAGTTTTGTTGCTTAACATAGAAAGAGAATGAAAACTTGGAGGCATTTTCATATGTGTATCTGTAATATGTACATATCAAATGCAGTTACATGAACTTCAGAAGGGTACTTGTGAAAGTACTATTTTATGAAGTAATAAGCAGAGAGCTTTATATCCAAATACAGTAATATGACATAGAACTGATTTCAAGTCACTTTAATAAGTGGCTTCTCATTTTCCTTTGCCTCCTTTCTGTGGTTCTAATCCTGCCTTATAATCTTAGAGGCCTGAAATTGTTTATGAAATTGAGATTGCTGTGTCCTAGTATACTCTTACTAAGTTTAGGACTTTGGAAAAAATCACTGTTTCAGAGACTAGCCTGTTATTTTTATTTAAAAGCAGCAAATTGTCTGAAAGTTGCGTATACAGAGGGCTCTGGACTGAATGAGTCATTTTCAGAATGGATTGCAAATAATGGCAGATTTGTTCAATAGCTGCAGAACTGCAGTAGTAAATGACTGAATTCTGTGAATATAACCCAGTTATTGTAAGTTCCTGTTATGGCTTTCTAGCCTGACAGATGGAACTTTCTTTTGTAGTTTGGTTTTTGTGTTTGTGGTTTTTGCTGGTTGAGGGTCTGTTTGTTTCAATAAAAAAACAAAATAGTATGACATGATAGTGATTGCCTGAACAGCCAGGATAGTCCGCTACTTGAGACATTAAGGTACCTGGGTCCAGTTCCTTTTGTGGTAGGCTGGAAAAGGACTGGTGGAGCTACTGCCCTCCCACCTTAATTTTTGTGAACTCTCTTTCACCCAGTTTCTGCAGATAAAGTTGTCAGATAATTGTGTGGTACCTGGAATCCTTTCTGTGGTATCCCCTTGGTGGGGGAAACCAATGCTAAAACATGAGACTCATAGATTTTGGACCCCAACTTCATATAAGGTTGCAGCAAACCTTTTCATTCCTCAAGCTTGAATCTTCTTTGATGTGCTTTTGTTTTTGAAGTGCATGATATGTGCAGCACTGGACTCATCACTTCCAAGATAAAAGGCAAATGCATAAAAGGGTTTCAGATGAGTTAACCAGAAAAGCATACCCCTTGGATGTGAAGCTGTAATCTTAAGGGGACTCAGTAGCTGATGCTTGAAACCTTAATTTAACAAACTTCAACAAAACTGTGTATCAAAGGAAGTAAGTCTATTTTGTCAGATTTTCCCTTAGACATGTTGCACCTCTACAGGCAAATTTTTTTATATGAATCTTATCTATTAGCTCAGAGTAGCTTATCCTAGAAAGCTATGCTGCAAATAAACAGAATTTTTCATAGCCTTTTTAAAAAACTGTCTGCCATGAATAGGGACCTCTTGTTCTTATTGGTGTATCTTGCACTCCTGGCTTTCTTGTCTGAAGTCTCTTTCTTGTCACAGACAATGACCCTTATTGTTGGCCATTTCTACAGTTCATGGTTTTTATACTACAGTGTTGGATGCTATATGGGAACTATATGGACAAAATAACTCTTTTCTAAAGTCAGGGGAACTAGTGGTTGTGATCACAGGGAATACCTGTGAGTAAGAGGAAGTACTCTCAGTATTGCAACAGGTGAAATCAAAATGACATAAGCAACATAATTAAGAGCAATAATTGAGGTGTATTTCCCATATCACTCAAGAGACAATGGCTCATTCTTTCTTTTCTACAGAACATTGATATTTTTAAAGAAATATGTAGAAAATGCTTATTTTATCTTAGTACATTATTAAAAAAAAAACTACATGCAAGTTACCTGGTGCCATCTGTTATTCCTACTTGGAAAAGACACAGAAGTAGAGAATCTGAGTGTGAGTTTGGTTTCAGGTCTGTGTACCACATCATGAAAACTAGCAGAAGCATTTTCATTTTCTACCAGAATATCTGAGCCCCCTTCTGCAATAGGTAGCACACTGAAAATTCTATTGTATGCTGGCTTTGGCCATTGTTTAATTGAATCCAGTTGCTGTCTAAATGGGTATTAGATAGATTTGAAGACCCTACTTTTGCTCCTCTTTACTTTACTATCTATCTTAGCTTTCTGTGAGTTACTGAGTAGCTGTTTTGGGGGTTTTATTATTCTGCTCTTTTTCAGTCTGTCTCAGCTCCTCTTTACAACTGTGTACAACCCTCTCCACCAGCAGAAAAATTTACCAAGTCCCTGTCCTTTGTGGTAGTCTTTCCTGGGCTCTGGTAGGAAGCTGATTGACTAATCAAAATCTCATTTGAGCTGAAGATCAGAAGTCAAATTCTTGTAGTTTCTCACACTCAGGGGAACAATGTTAAGTGGGTTTGTATTTGGAGTAATGATTCTCTGTAGCCACAAGGAACAGACTTTATTTTCTTTTCCAGTGACAGTTTGAATTCTATATAAATGTGATAGCCTAATCTTCTTGCCTTTTGGAGTCTGTTTTAGTCTCAGGTAATAGCTCAATTTTGCAAGATCTCTGCAGAGCTATTATTACCCTCTATTTTCTACTTTGCAGACAGCTATAAATAAGTAGACAGGGCGAATGTGAGGAGCACCAGCAGGTCTGTGTAATAGCAGCATTTTGTTTAATCCACTTCTGATGATAGTTGAAGCAGCAAATACATATTGCTTTGTCTGGGTTCTTTTGTTTATGTAAAATTATGATTGCTATTGATAGTTTAAAATTCCTGGTTTTGCTTGTTGGAAATATTTTGTTTGAAACTTTTGTTTTCTTAGATTTCAGTAGCTGATCTCCCAGGACTGATTGAAGGTGCACATGCAAACAAAGGGATGGGCCACAAATTTCTCAAACATGTAGAAAGAACCAAACAGCTGCTCTTAGTTGTAAGTTAAATAAAATTTACAGTTTACTGAAAACAAAGGCATTGCAGTAAATAAAATGCATCTTATTTGAAATGTAGTTGGAATTTTGGAAATCATTTGTAATATGTATGTTTTATGATAAATATAGCTGTAATGCTGCTTACAGAATGGAACACTCAAACAATGGATGATAAATCTGTGAATGCAATTTATCATTGAAAATTGCCAATTAATTTAGATCAAGGAAGTGTTCCAAGCATAATTAAAGCATGAAGTGAGTATTTTTTTCTTATTTTTTCCTGTAAGATCTCTTTAAGAGTTTTGAAAAACAGACCTTTGAGAAACAATGTATCAGAACCATCCAGTTTATGCTTCGAGTGTCTGTGGTGTTAGTTGGGCATGTGATTGCCTTCTTTTATTTGCCCAGGAATAAAGGCATGTACATGGACATTCCACTGCAAAGTGCTTAATGGAGAGTACCGTGATACTGTAACATAATTTAATACCACAAAGCTTATTTTTGTGTAACTTTTTCAGGTTGATATTTCTGGGTTTCAGCTGTCTAATAAGACTCAGTTCAGAACAGCCTTTGAAACTATATTGCTTCTAACAAAGGTAAGTTTTCCAGTTTGGCAGTTGTAGTAATATGTTGAGCCAAGAAAATGTCTCAGTTCTGATCAAGAAACTTTCAAATGTTAGTGTGTCTTCTGGATTTATAATACAAGGCCAGTTAACAAACTTAGGATTTTTCAAAATGATGAAGTCTTTATTTTTGCCTGTCCAGGTGAAACTGCTCCAGTTTAGATTGGTCACAAAATAATTAATCATAACATTCATTAATCTGTGCAGCATATGGGATATTTCTTATAGTCAGGTAAAGGTAATAAGACACATCATTTTCAGTTTTCCACTCTGGTAGCATTTTTGGAAGCAGAAATACATGTGTATAGTTAAATACCTGTCCTGATGCCCTTACTGCACATTGTAACAGAGGTGAGACATCAGGCCCCAGCTTTGCAGACATTTACTGTTTCCATCTCTTAACTATGCTTCTGATTAAGATTATATATATTATGTAACTTAAAATTTATCTCTGTTGACTTAAGTTGATGAATCTTCTGAATTTCAGCTATTGCTGTTTAGTTTATTCATGGTTGTTAACAAGTCTGTTAAAATGGTTAGGAATCAAAACTTTTGAAAGAATTTTCTTATACGTTTTATAGGTCTGAAGTTTTTCTGAATTTGATTTTGTGTTTGTGGATATCAGAAAAAAGCAAACCCCCAAACTGTCCTTTTCATAAGAGCCTGTTCCAGAATGAGCTAGCCTGTTTACTTGAAATCTGTCTTTGACCAAAAGATTACTGAATCACTGAACATTATTTTCTTCTGTCAGACTGCTTTAATATATCAACCTTGAGCACCTGAGTCAATCTCACAGCTGCCTAAGCTTGAAAGGCTATTTAGGCAATTAAACAAATGAGAGAGGAGATGTAAAATTGAAGTAGCACTTGTTTAACTACAAATACTTATTAAAGCAAATTTACTCTTCTTTTAAGGAACTGGAGCTGTACAAAGAGGAACTTTTAACAAAGCCTGCACTTCTTGCCATTAATAAAATGGATTTGCCTTGTGCAAAGGATAACTTGAATGAACTTATGTTGCAACTACAGAATCCTCAGGGTAAATGAAATTCCAACAATAATCTTTGATAAAACTAGTATTAAGATTTCATCAGGTAACACTGCATTGGCAAGGAGTTGTTTGAAACTGAAATCAGCTAGTAAATTTATTATTTGAACATGTTTTAAAATCACTTCCTGCATTTAGAGGTCTGTTTATACTCAGTGGTATTGGCACTGGCTTCACTGTTGTGGAAGTATTTTAGTAAGACAGAATTATCCTAGGCAATCTTTCCCAGCTGTGATATGGGAGAGTAAGTTTCCAATCTAGGTGTCTTGAATAAGAATAACCTGCGTGTAAGGTCCCCTTAGTGATGTATATAGTTTGTCATGTTACTTGGGCTGAAACACATGAAAATTCTGGACAGATCTATGTGGGTTTTACTTCAGTTTTGCAATTACATTGGGGTGAATTGCTTTCTCTTTTCTGGAGTGTGTAAGAGCCAAAAAGGCTGAAGACTGTTGATCCTCCCATATTCTACAGCTTGGGATTTCTCTGTACTCCTTGGAAGTGTATAGTGTCTTCTCATGACAGCATTAAGGATGGTATAACTGCTATTATACTGGTTGTCTTCTGAAACTTTAGTTATTGTTTAAAAGTGTATTTTTTGCTGTGTATATTACTTGCAGTTATGTTTATAACTGTAATTTATTGAAGTTTATTTTCCTCTTTTAATGGATTTTTATGGGCTTTGTTGTGATGCAGTATTTGGAGATTGTACTAACTCTTTCAATATGATTTTTCAGATTTCTTACACTTACTAGAGGAAGAAATGATTCCTGCAAATACACTTGAATTCAAAGAGGTAATTCCTATATCTACGTATACTGGAGAAGGAATTGAGGAGCTAAAAGCATGCATAAGAAAATCCATAGATGAGGAAGCAGAGCAAGAGAATGAAGAATATAGGAAAAAGAAACTGCTACTTTTACAAACTTCCAAAGAAGAACAAATGAATAGAAGATAGCATTCCTGGATGGATCCAATGCATTTTAATATTTTTAGTATGTACACAAAGCCATTGCTATGTAGACATTCTGTTTATTTGTTCCCTCTGCCATCACTGCAGAGTTCCCTGCTCCCTCTCATTTGTTCCTTATGCACTTGGGTAGAGCACGGTGGGGAAAAAGGCGAGTTTTTTTGATATATGTTGGCTACCAACTCAACAGATCAAAGACCAAAGGGTGTGCAACTCAAAAGCACAGCGTAACAACTGACTATCCGTGGAATATTTTTTGCTAAATCAGATGAATGGAGGGAATATAACTCGCATGGGTAGCAGAGGAACAAGTTCAACCTCTCTGCATCTTTGGCCATAGGCATCAGAAACACAGAGGGAAATTTCTGATGGAGAAATTTTCCAGGGTTTGGTGCTTCTAAGATGAACCAGTACTGCTACTGTGACAGGCATTGGATTGTAGGGTACACAAATAAATGGCAGCAAGGAAGTGACTTGTAGAAGTACAAAAAGCAAGGCTGGTATGTAATGGAGGGGGTTTTGACACCTGTTGGTGCCTGCTGTAGTCCTCTTAATTGTATAAATCCTGATTCCAAATTCCAAGGCTTAATTTGTGATTCTCTCCTTTTATGGAGTTGTTTGGTATATGTCACTTTTTGGTGAAGAAAATGATTGCTTTTCAAGAGAGCTGTACATTTTGGGGAATAGTTAACGTTCTAGATTTTGTATTACAAGAAGGCACACTTAGATTTAAAAAAAAAATTAGAAGTCCTTTAATGTCAGAGTGCTTTCTACTTGAAAGCTGTCAAATGGATAGCAAAACAAAATAAGACTGAATACATCAAAGGCTTCTTAGTTTGGTCTGGTTTTGTTTTCTACGTATGTGTATCAAACACTGCTTTTCTAAATTTTGTTAAAGCAGTCACTGGGAAGAAAGGCATGGTTTCTTGTACATTTATCATTTATATATATAAGTTCCTATTCTGATTTTCCTCTAATTTTACTGTGCTTGGGGCTAGTTTGTTTTCACCAAAGCTAAGTTTGGGCTGTCAATTTTCGATACTCCTCATAGAATCAATCAGGTTGGAAAAGACCTTTGAGGTCATCCAGTCCAGCCTGTGACCCAACCCCACCATGTCAATTAGAGCACAGCACTGAGTGCCACATCCAGCCTTTCTTTAAACCCCTCCTGGGACGGTGGCTCCACTGCCTCCCTGTGCAGTCTGTTCAAATGCCTAATAACCCTTTCTGTAGAGAATTTCCTTCTCATTCCAACCTAAACCTTCCCTGGTGCAGCTTTAAGACTATGTCTTGTCCTGTTGCTGGTTGCCTGGGAGAAGAGTCCGACTCTCACCTGCCTACAGCCTCCTTCCAGGGGCTTGTAGAGAGGGGTAAGGTCACCCCTAAGCCTCCTCCAGGCTATTTCATAGTCAAAAAAACCCTTTTTTTCTTGGTCAGACTTCATGAACACTGATCTTAATCTCACACATGAATGAGGGAGTTGCGGGCGTCTGAAAAAAGAGCCAGGTTGGCTTCAACGCAGCCAGCCGCTTTGGTGAGTGCCGTATTCAGGCCGCTCTGCCTGCGGTCAGTGGCGTGCTGGGGGAATGCATTTTAAAGCACCGCCTTTTCCCCTCCCGGGCTCAGGGCCGGGCCCGCACTGCGCCTGCGCAACCGCCCCACAAGGCCCCGCGCCGGCACCGGCGGCGGGGGGAGCTGCGCGGACCCGGCTCGGGCACCGGCC
>JAWWMP010000081.1:21718791-21739288 GCA_035047865.1 Dendrocincla tyrannina
CTCTTCCGATCTCCGGTCCCGGGTCAGCCCGGCCCCGCCTCAGCCCGAGCCCGATCCCGATCCCCCCGCGCGGGTCCGGCCTCGCAGCGCGGCAGGTTCCGGCGCTCCCCGGGCCGGGGTCGGCGGCGCTCCCCGGGCGGTCTCCGTGTGTCCTGTGCGCCAGCTGCTCTTCCCACATCGGTCGGTAAAATAATTACCCGTGCTCCGGGTTTTATTAGGAAATCCTGATCTGTTAGCTAGGATCGTTAGTTCTAGCCCAGTACGTCTGGATTTGATTTTAGAGGGAGTTTTATGGGCTTGGAACTGCCTGATAGATTTCCAGAAGGAAAAACCCCAGATGAGTGGTGGTACTGATAGTGAAGCAGTTCCTTCCAGTTACCTTAAAACGGAAAAGCTGTTGGCCTTCAATTTCTGTTGGCCAGTTATCCAAAACTCATCATAAATCCTAAACTGCTAATGCTGTTTTGGATAGTTAGAGAATCCATTTGTTTATGAATCGCGTTTGTAAATTATACTGTGACCTCTCTCCTACAGGGCTTTACGGAACAGCGATGGTTCCCAGGCCATGGTTCTCAATGCCATGCAAGGGAAAAGAGCTAGTTTCACTCGTCTATTAATTACATCTCTACTAAATATTCTTTTTGGTTTTTGTTCCTTTTTTTCATCTTGTGGGCCATTAATGATCCATCAGTTTTTAACCAGCTTCAGCCAGCATCTCTTGTTTACAGCAACATGGATCTTTAGAATAGGAGCCATGGTAAAATCTGTCCCTGAGGTGGTATTAGGACTGGTAACTTCTGTGGTTCACATTTAAGGGCCTTGCACAGTACAGCTGTAAATTCCTTGGGTTGGAAGAAGCTCGAGCTTAGAATCTAAGGCAAGGCAGGGTTTTTTCTATCCTGGCCAAAGTGTTTTTTCCTTGGACAACTACTTCAGAAGTGGCTGAGGTCCTTGGTTGTTCCACACCACCAGTGATAGACAATAAAATCAGATAGACTAAACAGAGGAAGAGAAAAGAAACTCAGTCTGCAGAAATGGATGGCTTTCTGAGTTGGGTATTGTAGCATATTCCATAGCTGCTCTGTTATCTGTTTATTGCAACAGCTGGTGGCCACAGGTTTCATCATTCAGTGGGAGTGACTCCTGGGTTGGGCACAGCTCTCTTTGACAGCTTTGTTTGCCTATACTAGTTTTCTACTTAATTACGGTTGTTGTGGTTGTTTATGGGTGTGAACCTGCAGAGGGAGGTCTGTGTTTATCTTGGCTTCAGCTGCTTCGAAGTACACTGAAAGCTTGACAAGTAGTCAGTAATGTTAGTGAACAAACTGCTGCTCCAAGCTGTGCAGTAACACTTGTCTTTTTTTGAGATCCAAACTCAAAAAAAAAAAAGAGCCTGCTATGTCTCCAAATGGCAGTGGAACATGTTGATGCTGACCTCTGCTGTAGCCCTGCAGTTGGTTTGCCCAAACTGCTGCTTGTTGAACCTGCCAGTGGGAATCCCAAGGGATGATTAATATGATTGTGTCTGCATTTTCTGTGTATTATATGCCATAGCAATTTCTGTTGGAGGACTTCAGATTTGGAGATTTGCTTTCTCAGTGAAAAAATCGGGATGCATGAGTGTAAGTTCTTTTTCTTGCCTAGATAGTTTGATAGAAGAATTTCTTTGATGCTGCACCCCAGGAACCTATGTGTGTATGAATTTTGTAATATTTTATGTTTTGATATAGGTAATTTATAATAAACTCTGTCCTTGTACATGCTAGTCCAGCAAACTCACCTTTAGGTTGTAGCATTTATCAGTCACATAATGACATGCTTGTAGGTCTGATGCTGTCCAGTGGAAAAGTGATTTTATTAGTATTACCTGCAGAGTTGCTCTTGGGACTCAGATGTAGGAGCAAAGAGAGTCCACCAGAAGATTCTTTCTGTTCCTCTGGGAAAGCTGGACAGCCATTGAAAAGGCATCATCTGTATTTCCTGTCTTTCTCATGTTTCCTTGAAACTTTTGTGTAGAAGCCAAGAAGGAATAGAGCACCACAAGTATATAAACAATTTAGAGCCTGTGTTTTGTTTATTGGCATTAAATAATCATTGCACCTCTTCCTTCCTGCTGTTTAAACACGGCCTTGAACCTAACATCTGAAATAATCAGTCTGTATGACTTTCTATGGATTTTTTGATAGAAACATAAAATTTAGGGTGTGCCCATCTCTGTTTTGGAACACCCATAAGAAAGGCAGTTTTTTTATCCCTTCTAATCTGTTGAGACGAGTAGATAGAAAAGCTCTGGGGACAAAAAAAAACCAGGAAGAAAAATAAAGTAGAGTTTTGGTTTTTAAATAAGAGGAAATTGTAGAAAGGTGACGGAGTTGACCTCATGCAAACATATCTGGTATTCCTAATTTCTCAATTGCAGTGCAAACACTGTTGCTGAAGTTGCATGAAACAAATGTGATGCTGACCCTTTCTTTGTTCTGTTTCTTAGATCCAGTAAGACCTTTTTTCCTACTTCTAAAAGTTGCTGAGGTTTCTCTTTATTTGGACACACTGCTGGTAAGTACACTGGATGCATCTTAAGACAACATCTGTTTTGTTACTGGCATAATCGGTGATCTGTAAATGCAGCTATAATTACAGCTAGCAGTATTTGCAAGATGGGAAAAGTCTCCCCTGATGTGGAGGGATCATAGATAACTTACCTAATTGCAGTAATTTACTATTGTAAATTAAATTTTTTTTCATTTCAAAAGCAGTGGGTTTCTGAAAAAGATCACTCTTATGTTTATTCAAGCAGCTTCTCATGGAGTTCTGTCTTGGAGTATGCCCTGTCTGCATAGAAATTTTATCCAGATAAAGGCAAGCTCTTTATGGAAAAGCAAGAGTATGAAGCTTGAGGAGAACAAAATTTGATACTATATTAGATTTATTCCTCAAACTCATTTGTTATAGTTCCGCTTTCTTGCAAGTTGATTGTTCTAACCTTACTGAAGCTGCGGTTTAGCATAATATCAAATCAACTATGATGGCAGTAAGTCTCAGGTCCCCCCACCCGGAGGGTATCCTGTTAATGACTCCCCATCTGAAAAGGTTACTGCTATGAGAACAGTAGCTTGCCCACACTCAGCTGTTCTTAGGAACAACATAATGCCATCTTCTTGATGAATAAGGTATGTTTTTAGCATAAATGTGGTGGTCATTATTTCTTTTCACCAGTGCTTCTTTAGAAGAGTACTTAGTAGTGCCCACGCTCCATTGCAATCCTTCAGGGTTAAATGGCATAAAACAAATAATTGACCAATACTTTTCTTACAAACCAAATTGGACTTTATTTTTTTCTATAAATAATCAATAGAATGCTGACTAACTGTATGGCTTGATAATGCTTTTAGTCTGTTGCCAGCATACATGGGAATTTCTTATCTGAAAACTGGAACTCCCTGGCCATTCAGTGTTTGCAGATGTAGAAGGAGAGCAGGGGATCAGATCCAGTTTCCTCTTTGGTTGCAGCCACGTCTGTACCCTTTCTGCAATACGGATACTCAGTTACTCATATATGCAATAGATAGAACTTCTGGTACCTAAAAAAGTGGTTTATGACTTTAGGCAAATATGCACATTGCAGTATAAAGATTTGGAAGAAATTTCAGGAGGAATTTATAAGTGAATGGTGCTCAGTGACAATTTGCAAAGTATCTGCTCATTTCTAAGCAATATAATTCTTAGTGTCCAGCTTCGAAGTACAGACTGGGGTGAATGCTCAGTGCCCATTATGTATTAGACTTCTTTAAAGTATCTTGAGTATGCAAAGAAGGGATAACTCTGGTCTCTTTTTATTTATTTTTTTTTAAAGACCCACCATTGAGACTCTTTCCCAGGATCTGTGCAGGCAAAAGACAAAGCTAGGTACTCAGACAGTGGTTATACTGAAAAGGAAGCAGTATTCTTCAACACTTGCTCCAAAGAGGAAAATGTGAAAGCTGAAAAGTCATCTGCTTTCTGTAATTGTTTCTGTGCTTGGAGAGCTGGTTTTGAAAGGCAGAAGTACTGTGGAAGAACTGTTAGTTGCTTTTGAAAAATTCATAGTAAGTTACTCAGCAGAGCCTCCGCCACTAGCTCTCAGCTCTCGTCAACAGTTTGTCCTGTATAAAATATGTGTAGCTGCCTACATATGCATTCCTTGCCAGTCTAATGATGTAGGTTTCAGGCAACTCCCTTTTACTCACATGGCAGCGTGGTAGGACTGAACACTGATATTACATCTGGGCTGAAGAGAGGTAGCTGCTAGCTGAGGGCAAGTGAACTTAAGTCAGACTCACTCAGTGATACACCTTCACCTGGACTGTAACAAAGTCCATTTACTGACAGAGTGACAGAGAGTGAAAGGCTTTGTAGACTCACATTCAAATGTGCTCCTTTTTCATCTTGAACACAGCGAATTTAGCAGTCTGTCAACTGAGCAGTCACAACAGTGCGAAATAATCTGACGTTTCATTAAAGCATGAACGTGGTGGTGTTACTGCTGTCTAAGTGTGTCAGGCAAAGAAGGTGCCTCAGAGTTATTGCCTACCAGCTGCCATGTAAGTTTATTAACCTGGCACAGATCAACTGTAGTTAATCCTGTGTCCATTAACTTTCACCTACTAATTTTCTTACATATTTTTCTTTTTAATTGCAGGAGACAACTTTTGTGGGCAAAGATGGGCTGCCGGGATGTTCATGCGGCAACCGTACTGGCCTTCCTCAGTGGAACAGCCTCAGTAGCTGGACTCCTTGCAGCAGTTCTGCTTCCAAACTGGAGGCAAATGCGACTGTACACATACAACAAGAATGAGAGGAATGTGACGGTTTACACTGGACTCTGGATTAAGTGCGCTCGCTTTGATGGGAGCCGAGACTGTGTGATCTATGACCCACAGTGGTACACTGCTGTTGATCAACTGGATTTGCGTGTTCTTCAGTTTGCCCTTCCTCTGAGTATGTTTACTGCTGTCTCAGCTCTGTTTCTCTGCATGATTGGCATGTGTAACACAGCCTTTGTATCCAGCGTGCCAAATGTCAAATTGGCCAAATGCCTTGTAAACAGTGCAGGCTGCCATCTCGTGGCTGGCCTCTTATTCCTGCTTGCCTGTGCCATTTGTCTCACTCCGTCCATCTGGGTCATTTTTTATAACAATTATCTGAACAGAAAATACGAGCCTGTCTTCAGTTTTGACATTTCTGTGTTTATTGCCATTGCCAGCGCTGGCGGCCTGTTTTTCACCTCCATTCTGCTGTTCCTGTGGTACTGTGCATGCAAAAGCCTCCCTTCCCCATTCTGGCAGCCCCTCTATTCCCATGCCCCCAGCATGCACAGCTACGCCTCGCAGCCATACTCCACACGCTCCCGCCTCTCTGCCGTAGAACTTGACATTCCTGTTGTGACGCATTCATCTTAAGGAGACAAAGTCTTGGAAGCCAAGTTCTTGTGCTCCTTCAGACTGTGAAAATTGCAGGCTTGATTCTCTCTGCTGCCCTGCACTGAGCATAATCCTTTGTAAGGTCAAGTTTCCCAGGGTGCAAAGCAATGGAAGTCCAAATTCAGCAAGTTCGTTGCTGTTCTGGTCTGTTTGTTACTTCCTGAACAATCTTTTAATTTTTTTTAAACTCTGAGCTCACTACAGACAAAATTGCTGCTAATGCTGGGACAGTACACTAACAATAGTATCCGTCCATTTTGCTTACTGACATCAAAGCAGGTTTGAACCCGTTTGATATTTGATAAGCTATTACTAGGTTCTGATCCTGTTGTAAGACCCTTGCACCCATACATTATCCAGATGCAGGCAGTGGAACTGAGTGCAGGAGATTCACCAAGTTTCCTGTTCGACACACATTTTAAGATGGGGTGTTTGAAGAGGGTATTTGGCAGACTAATTCAGTTTTGTGCACTGTTGTTTGTTTTCCGCCGCACACACAGAAAGTTGCCTGCTTTGGAACTTCTGTAACAGAATTAGTGCCAAATCACCCTTTATATTTAAAGTAGCTATCAGAAGGAATAAAACTGATTAACTGAGAATGTTTTTTTGTGCTGTAATAGCATTTTGTCAAGTACTGAAGGCTAGAAATTTTTGTGAATTTTATTTCTAGTCTGTTTTTTACCAAGTTAGCAAATTCACTAGATCTATTTTGTGATTAAAACAAAAACACTAGTATTTAAAAATTCTGTTTAGAAACTTGAATGGTTTATTTGAAGGCCTTTTTAAAAATGGATTTTCAAGTAGGATATAAAGTGCTCAGTTCTGGAGAGAAATGTCACACTGCAAAACGGATTAGGAAAGCCATGAAGAATTCTGAAGGCTATGAAAGATTCTTTTGGAACAGTCTACACAAGCTATAACAACATCTCTCTAGGAAGGGGATCATATCCCTGGGGAGATATTTTTCCATCTAGATTTTTTTTTTTAAAATGTATATACAAGTAACAGTAAGCTTGTGTGTTTTTCAGAGTTGATTTTATGGTTGTTGGACTTTTCATGCTGTAGCTTATTTTATTACTGATTAAGACTTAACCTTTTCAGCCTCGTTCTTCAACACCTTTCAAATTCAGCTATTTTAAAATCCAGTTATTTCCCCTGCTGTCACCTCACAACTGCAGAAAGTTTTCCATTCCTATTTTCTGTATGATGAGGTTTTGAAAAACTTGTGGGCTTCACCTTGTGTCTCTACAAGGATGAGGAAGAATTGTAAATTCCCAGCCTGGGATGTCTTTAAATCCCTTTTTTCCTTCTAAAATGCAAAGTGGCAAGTGAGTCCTAAGGATCAAAGCTCTTCAGTGTGGGCTTTGAAATTATTTGAAAATTTGATGACAATGAGTTGAAGAGTGCTATAATTAAGACAAGTATTTGATTCTCTCAGATTTTGGCAAATTGAGATCTTATGTTTAAGATGTCATCCCAGTGAGGAAAGTTGTTTTGATTGATGGCATTCTGGAGCTTAGTGGATATTTGCATTTCATTAATTCCAGAATAAATTTGTTTTTCTAAAAAAAAATCAAATCGAGTTCTTTAATTCCAGTTCTGAAAACTCGTCCAAGGTCCTGAAAATCAGTTAGTTTCCTCTTCTAGGTATTAGAAATGGGAGCAAATACTGTGTTGGGCAAATCTTGCTGTTAAAATCTGTTCAAGAACAGTATGTTAAGAGGAATCATTATGTTTTAGCTGATAGAGCTCAGACTTCAGTGGAAGTCATAAATTCTCTATCATAAATTCTCAGCATAGTCAGTGAAATGACAGTCCTTTCATGCAGAGTGCTTGATTAAATTGCAGTCTAAGGAATTAACACTGTAGATGATAACGAATACTTAAAGAGATAGGCCTCTAAAGTTACATGAGTTTAATATCCACTTAGGTTTACAAGGTATGGGAGTATGAAGTATCTTTTTTCTTTTGTATAATGACATGCAAGCCAGCTTTTTTTCTTCAAAACTGAGCTTTGCTTTACTGTTACTCTGTCCAACGTAGATGCTGCTGCTGTTTTCGCTGCCCATGTCCTTGGATACTTTGTAAGGTCAAAGCAAGGGGGCCACTGATCTGTGACTTTGTATCAGCTTGCTTCTCCATCACTTCAGTTCTTCTTTGTGCCTTGCTCAAGTTATGACTTGGTCAGTAAGTGTTACCTTACAGTTAGCATCTGATATGCTTTTTTGAGCCTGAATTTGCAAAGCATTTTGATGAATTTGGAGAGATGATCGATACATTTCTTGGTGATTTTAAAAGGAGCTGAATCTTCAGCATCTCTAGAACAAGAATGGCAGCCTGGCAAACTGTGTTCTGCAAGGATGTAAGTAAGTGCAGCCAGTGTTGTTTTCTGTGCACTTTAATAGCAGATGTCTCTGACAGCTCTTTTGTGTTCTGACTTTGATTTTTATGCACAAAACTTTCAATGAGTATTTGCTGCTGCCTACGCTGGTAACTTGTTGCTTTGAAAATTGTGTCTTTTCAAAAGTCTGAGAAGAGTTATGAACAGTGGAGATCCAGAAGTTACTGGATTCCAGTAGAGGTCTCAGCAAAATGACTTTCACATCATGTTGTATTACCAAAGCATGTCTGAGTTTCTTTCGACAGTGCTGTTAATGTGAGTTTCTACTGGATCCTAAGTGAAATTATCTGGAAGTGCTGTGGTGTATTTCCTTTGTTACAGAAAGAGGTGGCCAGCCTCTGATACTTGAGCCAGCATTTCTCTTGCTAAGATTGCCCATGTGCTCCGCTCCAGGACTGGGGAGTCACAGGCCTCCCTGTTTTGGATAACAACACATGTATCCTGCATGTGTCTGCCAGGGAACAAATAGCCTCTGGTGAGCAGTTAGCAGCCCTGCCTCCCTTTAACCAGCACCTTCCTGGGCACTCTGCTGCGTTCAGGACAAGCACTCCAGGTCTTGAACACAGAAAGATTTTAATTTGTGGCTCATGCAGTCAAAGGTTGGGTGCTCTGGGATTACAGAAACCTGTATTTTTTTGAGTAATTCCTGTCCTACTTCTTAAATTGTTTATTTACAGTGTTGGTTCTTTTTATGTGACACAGAAGATATGTATTTTTAATAAAAGTCTCATACAGATGCAGTTTATATTCATTAATTTTGTGGAAAACTACCAACTAGAATATAAAAGACTTTATCTGTTTTGATAATGATTACCAGACCATTTCAGATGCCTTAACAGGTTTAAAATGTTGTGTACACTGCACTTTAACTCCCTAATTTTATAGGACTTCTGCTTTAAACAAAACAAAATAATTTTTAAAAGTGCCAAAGAACCCAAACCAACCCTTTTGAAAGCTTGACTGATATTTTTAATTTCACTTTATCTTTGTTTAATGCTAGCCCTAAGAAATTTTAGCGTTTCTTTCCCCTTTAAAAGATGAGATTGCCTTCCCTTAATCTAGAGGGTTACCTTTCTCTGCCTGTGGTCAGGGTGGTCCAGGAGCCAGAATGGGGCCCAGCTCCACAGGAGAGCCAGAGTTTCAGTGTATGACACAGCAAAGAGCACAGTTCTCACTCTGTGCCCAAAGCCCCATCTCTTCCTGTGTCAGTCCTGCAGCTTGCTCAGCCATCACTTAACCAGTCCAGCTTGATAACCTAGCTGAAAACTTCCATGCAGGGATAGCATTTCCCCAGGCTGGTGAGATTTGTGTTGTGTTAGTGTCACACAAGAAGGGGATGGTGGCAGAAGAATGGCTTATTTCTTCCCTTTGCTGTGCCAGCTGTGCTGTCAGCTGGAGAATGTCGTTTGGGTATCAAAGGGACTTGTGGCCATCCAGATTGACAGTGATGGTTCAGGATGCTTCACTTCCGTTGCGTGCTGCTTCTGGCAACTGCGCTCAGCAGCGTTACAGCGACTCAGTACTGAGCCCTTCCTCGTTGTTACAGGGCAAAATACAAACCCTTTGAGTGTTAGAAATGCTGATGCCATAGTGCAAGTTCACAAAACTTGCATTATTTATGCAAAATGCAGTGAGGCTTCCTCTGGATTTCTGGTCTTCTAAATGGGCATTCTAGGAGGCTGGGGTTTTATCTGCTTGGGGAAGTAATGTTTATATGAGTTCTCATGGAGTAGGCACAGTATAAAGCAACTGTCAGTACCACAACTCACTTGAGGGCGTGGAAAAACAATTTATAGTCTTCTTCATTTCTTCCTTTGCTGTCATCTTCAGACAGGCCTCCTATTTCTATAAGTTATTACAAACTTAGAGGCTGGTTGGATGTTGACATAAATACTGGGATGCAGAGAGCTCAGTTTCTCCCAAAATGTGGGTGTGTCTCATTTTTTTCGTATTAAAATTCCTAAAAAAACTACCCCACCTATTTGTGCTCATTGAAAGCAAATCTCTTGGCGGTTTTTTTCCCTTGTTTTATTTCACAGGACTTGAGGTCACATATGTTGTTCATCAGTTATGAAATGTTACTTATCCCTCCATGTATCTATTGGGCAGGCAGGTGACCTCAGAAGCAGCATAGGCTTTTTTGTACGTTTTTTATTCCACTGCTGAATCAGTACTCATCAAGAGGGACTCATCAGAGTCTGAGAAGGTGATTTCTGATGTCAAAACTGGTTTTTATCTACATTCCAAACAGTTAATTTACTTATTCAGGTATTGGACTGCTAGGTATGGGATCTTTGTCTTTTGGGTGTGGCAGCTACAAGGAAGCATAAAGGCTGAGCACTGGGCAGTGGAAATTGTGAGCTGTAGGGTAGGAGGGATTGACTCTTTCGAGGAGAGAGACCAAACAGCTGGACTTCAAGAGCAGAGTTCTTGTCCTAGTTTCTGTTCTAACAAAGAGAAAAATATGTAATTAAAACTCAAGTATTTGAATAAGCTTTACTCAGTACCAGACTCCCAGAAGATTATAAGCAAGCTCTGAAAACACAGGCTACAAGTACTGCCCAAGCAGTGTTTGTTCTTGGGGACCACAGATGTTGATCAAGTGCTCAGTACCACTTCCTAGCTATATGCCATGCCAGAAGCTGCTGTGTAGCCACCACTGCCAAGGCTGGCATTTTAGCATCAAAGCCCAGTGCTCTTCAGTCTCTCTGTGATCTCACCATGCCATAGTACAGACCTTCCACCACTCAGAGGGGTCTGTGACCATTGATGTTGCACTCGTTTTCTTCCCAAAACCACAACATACTTTTAAATAAATACGTAAGATCACTTAAAAATTTACACTGGAGTTTAAATAAATACTAACAATTATGTAAAAAATACGTTCTTTCTTAACGCAGGTCCTGGATCTATCTTAACTTACTGCAGACACTTTCTGACCTCCTACTCAAAAGGCTTCAGCATGCGGGTTTTTTTAATGGGCTTAAACAGATGTAAATATATTCTGCTACCAGGAGATAAAATCATGTCTTACTGATCCTTTTGTTATTTATCTTCTCTGCTTCTTTGGTTTTCAACCCCCCAGGTGGCTGAATCTGGTCTGCCTCCTGGTCATGAGCTCAACTGCCAACACAAATGGAGGCAGCGGGAATATGGGAGTGGAAGGGCAAAATGGCAGCCTTGGGTTGATTCTTCATGAAGCCTTACTTTAATACCTTTGTTTTCTCACTTAGTGATCAATTTGCATAAGAAAGACTATTAACTTGAAAAAAAAATTAAGCTGCTTTATGTTTATTAATTGTAGAAGTTGTTGAAAACGCTGCATTTGGAGAAAAACACTCAACATTAATTAGCAAGGCAAAAAAAATTGAAAGTTTGTTCCCTTTCATTTCATCCTAAGTTGCTTAAAAAAAGATGCTATGGCAAGAAAAAAAAGGTAATGAAGCACAAAAAAGAGTTGACTTTTACTGAATTTGAAGATTACACTGTTTAGCCTATGCATGTATGAAGAAATCGCAGATGATAATGATACTAGTAAGGAAAAGGGCTAATTTTTTAATTGATTAATAGTGCCAGATATTAAGATATTTGCATTAGCTTATAGGTTGGATGTGAATGGTTTAGTGATATCTGTAGAGACTCAGCACCATGGGTACTATGATTTCACTGTTCTGACTCTTTAATCAAGTCAGCAACAATAAAATGCTCAGGTTCTTGCTACTGTTGCACTAAGGTGTTCCATAGACAGGTTGAGTTTCCTGGCAAAAGTATCATCTTGGGAAGCAGCTGAAAAGGAATCGCATTCTCACAAAATGGGCTTAGTGGATGGCATGTTTTTGCAGTACAGCTTCAGATCAATCAGACTGCACAATTTTAGCTGCCTTCTATTGCTGCCTATTCTGCTTGATTCAATTATACATTTCCCAGGGACGGCCTTGAGAATACAATTCCAGTCATCAAAAAAACATATTCACCTTTCTGCTCTTTGTTAGGTTTGTGGTGCAGGCACCTTCAGATCTAATTTGCTATCTGCAATTCTGACCAAATGCTGTTGGCCTTCACAGCTGCAGAGGCGAGGACATTTCCCTTGAAAATCATTGGGAGAGTCAGCCTGACCACTGGGAAAGAGCTGGTTCTGCAAGCTTTGTGACACACCAGTAGCCACAACACATGAGGTTTCTGGCACTGCAGCTTAGCAAATACCGAGGTGCTGATGGGGCTTTCAGCAGTTCTGGTGTCAGCTGCTGCTGGGTTATGGAGTTCGTCACTCATTAAGGTAAAAGTTCCTGTTAGTTTGCATGTGTGCTTTCAAATGCCATGTGGCTGCACCCTAATTAGCCAAGGAGTTATGAGAACCTTGAGAACTACTAATCTTGGTGGCTGATGTCTCATTTGAGAAGTCCTCTGAGAGCTGTAATTCTCTCTGGCTCTCAGCACTAATCTACTTACAGCTGCTATAGAAGACCTTGAACACTGGGTGAAACAGAATTTGCTTGGAGTAGATTTCACTACATACTTAAGATTCAAACACATCACAAGGACTTTTTGGTTTAAAACACAGGAAAAAACTCAAAAAGGTTTTATTAGATAACATGAAAACAATGTAATTTGATGAAATATGCCTCTGAGCTGTTTGTTTATGCATACTGAAGTACTAAAACCCTGCAGCTTTTGTTTGACTCCTAAGTCAGCCAAGTAAATTACTGTTTCTTTAGAGGAAAGGTTGTGCTTGACAGTTTCTGTCCCTAGCATATTGACTTTCTATAAACCTTTCTGTATATTGTACCTCTCTTTCTTTTATGGACAGTCTCATTCCCAAAAGAATTCCAGGGTCCTTTCCCTGCTTTCTTTGCATGGGCAAGTCACATTTCTGGGTCCATATGTCCACAGCAGCCCTCCAGGACGCATCTTTTACAAGACAACGTCTCAAATGACACCTCATTATTTTTGCAGGGCGCCAGAGATGGCAGAAGGGGCTGTAGAAGTTCCTGTATGGTCTGTCATAGATAACACAGCCTACGACTAGCTTTGCTTGAATATTATTGTAAATTAGCAAACTAAAATTGATCATGCTGCCTGGGTTGATTCTGGAAATAATTTTTTTCTCACAGCTTTTTTTACAACATTTTTCATTTCATTTTGTTATTGATAATCCTCTACTGTAACAATTCAATATATTTTCTTGGGTTTATTTCTGGTCCTACTGTCACATCTGTCTCCTAGCAGGCATAAACAAAAGTTCCTAATGGCAGAAGGCTATTAATTTGTTTTCTTGAGCTATTAAAGTTTCCTTTATGCCTTGAAATTACTATTATATTTCTTGAAAATATTGTCTGTGTCCATCCACTATGTTGTGTCTCTTGTCACTTATCCAAAGTGCACAACTGTGACTGAACATAAGGGAAAATATAGCAGAAAGCAGGACTTCCTTTTCCATTGGCACAGACGTGAAGGAAAAAAACGTCAGAAATTTGGACATCAGGTTTAAACTGAAAATCCCCATTCAGTATATGATCCACCCATAAAAAAATTTGTCACCCACTGTCCAGAAAAAAATTATCTGTAAATCCAAACAAGGATTTGATCAGAGTTGTTTTGAAAATGTCTGGGGTGTAAAGGCAGGCATTTGTAAACTCCCCGCATTTGTAGACTTCCCAACATCGGAACATTTGTAATGCTGCTACTTTCTGCAACAGGAGTTCCCTGCTTTGGGTAATACAGGTGAGTTTGTATTGTGAAACTAAGCAGGGTTATCAGCACTATCTTCTCTGTATCTTAACTTCTTCAAAGGAGCAAGATACAAGTACTTGCTACAATCAAGATTCCAGGTGAAGTAATTCCGGGATGTGTGCTGGAATGATATGTTCCTATTTTAAAATATGGGAATTTTATATTGCATATGAAAGAAGACTAGAAGGGACTCCTGTGATGGTGTAGAACTGGTATTGCACAAAATTTCTGGACAATAACTACACACAGATACAATTTCTTCATTAGTCTAAAAGCTACAGCAGGATGTTTTGGTATTAGGATTCTTGAATTACTTAAGTTGATTCAAGGAGCAAATTATATTAGCACTTTATATTGAAAATAATCAGAATACAGATATATGAGATCTCAGTACCATAGTCTTTGCATAGCTATATGGCATTTTGAACTGAATCCAAGTCTGCAACTGGGGGAAGAAAAGTTGAAGTGCTGACAAGCCAGGAAATACACAGTATTAAGAAAAAGATCCAATGTCCAAATGAAATAGTCTGTTAACTCCTATGATATAGATTGTGAAATGCCAAGGGAAAATCTGGTCCCCTCACAGTTTAGGAAATGGACTAAATAAGAGCAGCTGTGTGGGTAAATAATTATCCCATTCTTTGGCATTAAATTGTTAGCTGATTTTTACCACTTTTTGACAACAGAAGTCTTTCTGTTGTTAAAGCCTGGGAAATAAGAGGTTTATTTTCTGTCAGTTTGTCAAGCCAATAGCTTAATTCAAATGGAGTTACTAATTTCTGGAATGCAACAGAACCCTTCAACCCTTTATTGGGCTGATCCATTTTGTGGCTCTCCTATTTACCCTGTCCCAACTGACTGTAACTGTCTTGGCCCTGCTATGACTGAGGCAAGATTTAATAAGGCAAAGCTAATGACAAATACAAAATATGCAATTAAGTCTCATTACATTAATTCATTTGGGGAAAAAAAGAGCACAGTCTTGGAAACAGATTACTCTAGAGAGCAACAGCAATTTTAAACATCACAAAGCAAAACAGCATGATCTCTGTGGCATTATAGCCATGTTCCCAGGCCCAGTTAACGTCAAGAAAGACCCACAGGAAATCACGAGTTGGCTATCTTATTTCACAGCTGGATGAATGCTGTTCTGCATGGTTTTCAATTACAGAGGTGCTGTGGCAGGAGCTGTGGTATTTAAGTTTTATGTGAGATATATGGATGAAAGTCAAGTCGTCCTTTAGTTATAATTGTGGTGTAGTTGGGTCTTAAGGCTGTCCCTGTGTGCACACTCAGTGCCCCAAGCTCGCTAACTCCCTGAGTGATCCAGGAACTCCTCAGTTTGTCCCTGCACAGAAGAGACAATCCACTGAGCAAAGGCAAGATGACGGACTCAGCTCCTCATCACTACCACAACAAAGGATCTGACTAACTATTGCAAGAGATCTTCAGGTGGGGATTTCAGCAGTCCTGAGCTCATTCCTCCCAAGCAGCTTTTGCTGTCCCAAGACAAATTTCAACACCAAAAATTGTCACATAACATTCTGGGGAAAGAATATTGATGGTTCCTGCTGCAGAACTGACTAGATGGCATGCAGACAGGATATTTGTAGAAACTGTTTCTGTAGATGCAGAAATGGTCACATGGGATAGTCTTTTTGCACACAGTTAATGCAGTAAGATGTTTTAGTTTAAAATAATCTACAACAGTGGATAATGCACATGCTGAAGTAGTCACAGAGGATCAGAAGCCAGCTGGTGTGTGAGAATCGAGCAGAGAAATAGTTCAGGGAGTCTCCTCTGATCCAGCAACTCCTCTCACTACCCAGACTGCAAACAATTGGCCTATTTGGAAGATCTGAGCAATACCTCTATGCCAAGGCCCCACTATTTTTCTTGAACACTGTCCATTTTTTGTGCAACACTGCTCAGCCAAAAAACAAATCAACCCTGCCATTGAAGAAATGCTGCATTTAACAATTAGTCTTTGTCTAAATAAGTCCATTGCTTTTCAAAACAAATTAGTTAGCCCTGCGAGGAGTGATCAGTTCAGTACATGATGCATTAGAAAATTCATTACTCTCTCTTGTTTGAAACATAAGAGAGGGCTAAATGTTAACAGCTGTTTATGCACTGTCAGATTTGACTGAAATACAAGTTTTGAAGCACTTGGCTTCCCATTTTGGTCACAGTAGTACAACAATAAATCTAACAATAGACTATAATTCAATTTGACTGCAATTCAGCACTATTAAGCATTCTGCAGAACAGTGCACATAGAGCTATTCACAACTATTCCTTTTCCAAAAAAACTTCACATGTAAGAGGAGCTGTGAAAGTGAAAAATTCTCACTATATGCCTTTTTTGATGAGACTAACATTTTTATCTCTCAGTATAACCACAAGGTAATTCAGTAATTATGCAGATACTCTTTTGAAAACTCTGTTCATTTCCTAAATATCAAGTGTGTGGTCACCTGAGTACAATGCAATGAAAACCAAAGAAAATCAACTGCTACCACTACCCTTAGCAGAGACATTGATCTGATCCTGTATATTCCCAGGCTACCTCAAGTGAAAACTCATGGTAGGTGCAAATCTTATTTCCATCACAGCAAAGGCCCACATCAGTTGAGGAGACTGACTCAGTAGTATTCAGTTGGTCACACCTGAATTTATTAAGACCATTTAGCAGACAATTTCATCTCCAGTTTAATCTCAGGGTTTGCTTGAAAGATGAAATTGGGCCATGGCATATATAGCAAAACCACAAAAACTTTGAATAAATTGCATTGTTCTGATCCCTGCAAATATCTGCTACCTGTGTATTTGCAGGACTGGATCTAATTTGTTTACGATACTTAACACTTCTAACTATTTGGACCTCTAGGAGTTCTGTTTCAGCAAAGATCATTTCTTGAAGAGTGGTTATTACAAGACAGAAGGTGGATATTGACCTGGAAGATCTAATTTTGTTTATCTGACCTTGAGAAACAGCCCGAAGTCATGGCTGCACATTTCCTCTGCAAAAATGTATTCTTAACATTTTTAATTTTAGGAAGATAGTTGTAGAAGCTATTTTAATAAAGTCTGAATACACTTTTAAGAACACTATGTGAAGGTGCACATTCTTATTCAGCAGATCTGCTCCCTTTTGGTATTTAATCAGTTAGTACTTTAACAAAGTACTAGACCTCAGATGTACCCTCTTGCATGACTTCAAGGAAACAATGAAGCCTTAAAATGAAGCCAACATACATTTAAGCTGGTCCTACAACTGAGAAAACAAACAAACAAACAGACAAACAAAACTCCCTGCAGTACAGCTCCTCTTCTGCCAGCACAAAAATTTGGTACCCTGCTCAGTAAACCATAGGATATCACTGATGTTGCTCAAAAATTAACTTCTAGTTGCACCAGTTCACTATAGGCCTGCAGATATATTTTTGTTTATCTACCACACTCGTTTTCAGATACAAGAACAAGTATTTAGGGATAGAGAAGTACAGACTGCTTTTTCTAGGAACACTGATCTGATCTGATCTAATGACACACCAAATTGTAACCTGAAGACACATCCTTGCTCCGGCCAGCCACAAAGTAAGACAAATTTTTTGAACAAAGTACTGCTGCAGTAAAATACCTTTTACCAAGACCTACATTCATAAGCCAACCACACAAAAGAAAAAAAAGTGACATTTTAATTGCTTTCATGACTTACAGCTGAATTATTTATGCATACTGC
The DNA here is from genome assembly GCA_035047865.1 of Dendrocincla tyrannina. Taxonomy (NCBI): domain Eukaryota; kingdom Metazoa; phylum Chordata; class Aves; order Passeriformes; family Dendrocolaptidae; genus Dendrocincla; species Dendrocincla tyrannina. The sequence goes on from JAWWMP010000081.1 coordinate 21,736,127, forward strand.
AATCAGTCAAGCTGGGTAAACTCAGTCACAGTGATGAAGTAATACTGCCATTAAGGGAATCAACTGAACACACAGAGACTTTGTAACCTATATATCACCTTTGAGATTGTTAGCACTGGTAATATGGAAAAATAAATGAGCTAAAAAAAGAAGGCAAGATTCCGTCAGCCCAATCTGTTCTCTGTTCAGCTACCCAGTGAATGGCTCATTCAACTGTTCTATCACTACGGAGGAGCTGGAGCAGAGATGAGGAAAAGGGGCCAAAGGTGATGCTGAAAATGTGTGAGTAGACAAAAACTGTTCAAAAATCCAGGCAAAATCTACAGAACTGACAAAAAATCCTTATAATTTGAAATCTATATGAAATGATGATAGGAAAAAAAGAAAAATCTATTATAAGTTCTGAATTTTATTTTTGTTTGCAATCTTAATACATACATCTTGTTCCAAATCCAGTTTCTTGGTCTGTCACTTGTTCTTCTCATCTATGCTCCATTTCCTGGGAATTTATGTCTGCTGAGGGAGTGGCTACCTAACCAAGAAAAAACGTGTTTCATTACTATAGAAATAGTTATTGTGAGAGAATTACCATAGCTGTTCATAAATTATATTAATGTTTTCTTCCCCCAAAGGAATAACAAAGCTAAATCAAAGAAGATGGATGTAACCATATTTTCAAAGAGCTCTCAGCAAATTCTATTTTTCTCCTCTCCCATAACACTTGGCTTCAGCTAAAAGATACTTCCTCTAACATAACCATGCCAGAAGCAACTCCAGGAAAAATCACAAACTCTGGCTTGGAATTTGACCTGTTTTATGAGAAGCTGTCCTTCACTGAATACATAAAACCATACAAAACTAAGATATAAAAAATGAGCCAGAGGACTTTCCCTTTGCCTCACACATAATTCAGTAAGGTCATGTGAAATATAACATTAGCTTTGAAGAAAAAGAAAATTAATAACAACAGCTATATAAAGTAATTTCAAGGGCACTTTTAACTCAGTATCTTGCCTAAAATGGCAGTCTACAACAGATGCCTAAGGAAGAATGTCAGAATAAAGCAGTCACATAATGCATCTTCCTCAGCAATTGCACACAGCTTCTGGCAGTGTGTTTCGGGGACTTTCTGAACCAGAGGTAATATCTTTGTATTTACTAACCGTTAACAGACACATTCATGGTAAAAAAATCCAGACTTTTGGCCTTAGCTAAACATGTATTGTCCTTAAATATCCAAATACAGAGTTTCACAACTTTAAGCTCTTTATTTTCTTCTAAGCAACTTTTTTTTTTCCCCCTAGTCTTCTACTTGGTAATTGTGTTCGATGCCCTCAAGGTCTTGCATTAGAAAGAAATGTTTTAATTTTTTTTCTGTGCCACTCATGACTTTATACATCTCTGTCATAATAAATCATTGATTTATTATTTGTAAACAGTTCCTTATCTTTGGTAGTCTTTGTCTGTCACCTGTGTGTCTCTGCTATTCGAAGAGCATGTTCCAAGTGACTTCAAGAAACAAGAAAAAAGAAATTCTTCAGAGCATAAAGATTTGCAGACTTGAATCTGTAGTAAAACCTGGTCTTCAGATGTCCCTGCTCATTGCAGGGGAGTGGGGCTAGATTACTTTTAAAGGTCCCTTCTAACCCAAACCACTAAGTGATTCTGCCAGCTGAAGCAGGCTGAAGTCACGAGACAGTATTGTCCTACATTAACCTCAGGTAAAAGCATTTTTGTCTCCATACAGCCTGTATAGCCCCGCTCTGACTTTATTTTTCTAACATCCTTGAAGGCCAAGAAGCAGGGACAATAATGCTGCTGGCAAAAATCCAAAGATGATACAGACAAAATTAAATGTTAATAACTTTTTAATGCACAGTTTGAAACTTAATTTAAGGTAAGGGCACCTACTCACATTTGAGCCCTTCAATTTTATGGACTGGCCTAAACCACCAAAGTTATTTAGCAGTTATCCTAATTCCCTCTGAACTTTTTCCTGGAGTTACTCATTTCTTACTGTGTGAGATTTTAGGGAGATTAATCTCTGCAGTAAGGTGAATCAGGTGACTAAAGATAGATAGGATGACAAGGTCAGCCACTGTGAAGAACATTCCTCTAATCCCTTGTTAAAGCTCAAGTGTGTTTGCAAAAGCATCTCATGAAGCTCAGATCTGCTGTCCCTATACCCACAGACCAACTACAATACTTTGAATAGAAACAATGATCTCATTACACACAACTAATAAAAATGGTCCAGATGGAAGGGAAGTGTTTGAGAAGGGAGGTCGCAAGCAGCTGGGGTCACACGGACTGAACAGTGCCCCACTTGGACAGTGTTTGCTTCCCACTTGAAGCAGAATCTTTGAGCACTAACAAAACCTACACCAGTACTTCACTTATTGATTGCCCAGCACCAAACTTCCCATTCCCGAACACAGCCACAGTGTGTGAAGATCATTCCATTAAAGCAAGGTTGGCTGTCACAGCACAGCCAGGTATCTCACTTGGCTGGCCATTAAGGATTGGATTCAGTGCCTAACTTAGAGGGTTTGGGATGTGCTTCTTTCCTTCCCATGCTGTACCTTGCAGCTTGATCTGGGTGTTCTGCACACCTCTGATGTGGTGGTTTAGTTTTCTTGGTTTTGGTTTAGGCCTTCTCTGGTAACAGGGTTATAACTAAGGGGAGTTTGGTGAGAATTTATTGTGTTAGTTACTTTATTGAGCTTTTCCCTGAGTTTATGAGTGTGTGTATCTGTTTTGGTTTTACCCATTTTTGTTCCTCTTCCCTTTCCCTTTTCCCCCTTTTCCCTTTTGGGGTTGTTTGGAATTCTTGTTCTGTATACGCATAGTGTTTAATTGTATATAACTGTAATATATGTGAATATATATATATTTTGCTACAATTTTGGTACTTTTTTTTCTCTTTCGGGCGGGGGGGGCGGCAGAAATCTGTGTGGTCAACAGCTGGGTTTGGCAGGGAGCCAACCCAAACCTCCACACCCGGGGACTTCGGAGGGCACTAAATGCTCCTTTAGTGCCCTACTTGGTGCACAAAGTCCCGTCTCCTCCGCCCCGCCCCGGGCCCGCCTCCCGCGGCGGGGCCGAGTCCGGGTGCGGGCGGGAGCGCGGAGCGCAGCGGGCGATGTGGCCGCCGCTGTGGCT
>JAWWMP010000081.1:21739388-21756972 GCA_035047865.1 Dendrocincla tyrannina
CGGGCCCGCTCTCGAGGCTTCGGCCCGGGGGGCGCGGGGTCACGGCCCGCTCCGCCCCCGGGGACACGGCCCTGGCCGTGCCGGGAGCGCCTTTGCTGCTCGGAGACCGCAGTCACAGGGTCACAGAGTGGGTCAGCTTGGAAGGGGCCGCTATCTGGGCCGACCTCCCTGCTCGGGCAAGGGTTGTTCATCCGAGAGCACACGGCAGCCTAGGTTTCTCTGCCTAGGTTTCTCTGCCCTGGATGATGAGGAGAAGTGTGTCTTGATGAAGGTGCTTCTCCCACCCTATTCTCTTGGAATCTTTGTCTCAGAGCTGCTTTTGGCAGGCCTGTTAGGGAAGCTCGGCCTCAGATTTGGGTGCTGGTAACAGATGTAAACACAAAGCTGCATGTTGGCTTAGTTGGTATTAAATTAGGGTATCTCAGGTGGACTTTGACATGTGTGTCTAGAATCCAGTCTGAGGTGTTTAATTGCTTCTAAGGAAAGGTTTATACTCGAAAAGGGAGTCCCCAACTTGGTGAGACAACTAACTTGAAGCAGTGCAGAAAGGGAGCTGCTAGTGTTCCTCAGCTATTAGAGAGGAAGGAGCAAAAGGTAGTCCTGCCACAACCTGCAGGTTAATCAGCTTTTTTGTAGTAGTTCTGAGAAATGTAAACAAAACCAAGGAGGGAGTTTGGAGTCAAAAACCTTGTTGAATTCATTGTAACGTTGCTTATGGATTCCCTAGGAAGAAGCTTTAAAGTAGTAGTATTCTTACAGAAATATAGGATTTTGCTCTTGACAGTAACTTGGCTGCTATGGAGAAGGATCATGATATTACACAGAAAGATATGAGTGACTTATGGAATAAATAGAAATAAGTTTGAAGTGAAAAATAAAGGGTAGGTTGTTATGCCATATGACTAGTACTTTAATCTTAAATTGAAACAGCTGGAAAAAAGTAGGGAGGTAGACTTGTTAACTGTCAGATGCATATCAGTTACTGAAGGGACGCTCTCCTGAAGGCAGAAGACAGTTCTGTGCTAGTTTTGCAAGGCTGTAGGACCTTGTATGCTATCCTGCTAAATATTCCACCAGTTCAGCACCTGTGTTCAATTTATGTACCACTAGGGGGGAACAACTGTTTTATACTGAATAATAGTAGTGTCCTGAGAAAGGAGACGGAGATGAAATTAAAATAAACCAGCTATGAATAAGTTTAGTCTGGGTATTGGAAGGTTTCTGACTGTCTGAGCAGTTGTGTTGTTTAGTCTTAGTTGGACAGTAAAAGCTGTCTTCCCCCAGCTTCTTCAGAGATCTTAAGGCTGTACAGCAGTCATCAGTCCTTGTATGTGCTGTATAGACCCCTGTCTTCCTGAAGGGGAAAAAAAAGCAAACGAGAAAACCTCAATGCTGCATAAACTACCTTCATGCATAAATACATATTGGGAAGAGGAAAAAAACTTTTTAAACTAAAGAGTTTTACTGTCAGTGCTGTTCTGTTTCACTTGTATTTGGTGGAGAAACAGCCTCTGTTCCATGTTAGTGCAGTTTTCCTGGTCCGTGAATATGTCTCTTAAAAGGTGAGATCATACAGATAGTTAATGTATAGTTATCTCAGTACAGTTCCTATGTGTCTGGGCCACATTTTAGTTGTAATTGAAAAATAAAAGTGCATGGACAGTAATATCTTTTTCTTATGTAAATATAATCTTTGTACAGTTACAGTTCACTCTGTACAAGGTGTTGCAATAAACTATTTCAGTAAAAATTGCATTTGTCAAAGTAATGCTTCCGCTACTTGATAATCCAGGCTTGGCATGTAAAAATGATTTCTTGTTTTATTGAATGTCAGGCCGTAAATGCTGAGGTTGTGTGGCAATACAGAAGGAATTACTGAAAATTACTGTTTAAAATAGTGTGATTATTGTTGATAGTGGTGCTGTGTTTCATTTTTTTCCCAATACAGATAATACAGTAGCCTCTTGAAGTACTAGAGGGAGACTGTCAACTGTTTGAATGTAAAAAAATTAATTCAAAGTTATTTTTTTTTTAATGTGCTGGTACACATAATGCTTTGGCAAGGTAGATTGGAGGTGATGTTTGTATTTTTCTTCTCAGCTTGAGAGAAGTTTTGGTCTTCTCTTGTGAAGAACACTGGTGGAAAATTTATCTTTGTATGTTATGAAAAAAATATGTAAAGCAGAATGAAAATGTTTTCAGTCACTCATAGTAATATTAAATTTTGTAACAGTAGTATATAAAGATTTTATTTTTGAAATATGTGTTGTGACATATTTTGAAGTATTTTTGCTAAGACTCTTATGCTGATCTTTAGACTTCTAGTATTTATGTTTATTCTATTTTTTTAATATAATTGAGGCCTCTGTCTTTTGATTATATGCCAGTAAAGGTTATTTGCTATAATATGGCAATAGGAAGGCAGTTAAAAAAGAATCAGGGTGAAAAGCTTGTTAGATTGCCCTCTTTGATAAAAATCTAAGGAATGCTACATTTCTTCCCTTTGCTGTAGATGGTTCAGGTAATGGAAATGTAACCTAAATCTTATTTGGTGTGCTTACATGTTTCTGACAGTGCCTCGCTAATTCATGTTCGGAATATTGGTTTGTTTGGGTGTTTTAAATTTTAAATTGAAAATAAAATCAAATATTTTTATGATAAGCATGGTGGTACTCTGTGTGGCATAATCCCATTTGAAAATTTTTAGGTTTAAACCCATAAAGCTGCTTTTTATGTTTTTCCATGAATTGGTATATGGGCCTTACACCGAAGCTGTTAATTTATACTGGTAACGGTTTAATTGGTACCAGATAAACTAGTAAGAGGTTTTTATATATGAATATATTAATTAAAACTAAATATACTGCTACATAAAATACATTTAATGTTAGGAATTAGTACCAGAAAGATTTAATATTGAATTATGAAAAGAAAGTACTGAAATATATAGTTGTCTCAAAAGTAACTTACTTAGCTCAAATTGATAATGGCTTGTGACTAATGCAGTTACTCATTGAAGCTAGAATTGGATTCTTGATTTGGAGATATTTTCACCTCATATTTGTGATATATATAGAAATAATAAAACGTTTATTTCATTAAATAGTATAAAAAATTATAGGAACTACAGTTATTGGAAGAAAAATCCAGGTTCAGATCAGGAGAAGAGACTCCTCCTCATCTTCCAAGTAGGAAGGTCAAGACTATGGCATGTACGTGACCCGTTGGGCAACAAGTTACGTCTGAATTATGGATAAAAAAAGATTGGTCCTAAGATGACAAACGTAGTGCTTTTAAATGAATGTGCTGGTTTAAAGGTAAACCAGAGAGAGGAATGAACCCAACTCAAGAGAGGTTACAAGTCAGAGTTAAAATTTACAAAAAGAAATTATAATAACTTCAGTGATACAGAGAAAAATTGGTTTCAACCCACAAAACCCAGATGTATAACCCAGCACTCTGGCTGTTTGTTAGCCTCTGTGCTGAGTGCCATGAGAGTAAGTAAAAGGAAAGGAAAACCGGTTGGTGAGGGTGATGGTTACACTCTTGTTGAGAGTGGCAATCGCAGTCCTGTTGAGGCTCTGGTCCTCCTCTGGATCCGACCAGTGAGTATCAAAAGTCCCAAAACCTGAAGATTATATATGTTCAGGTTCAGATGGGAATGCCCAGTACCTCCTCAAGGGTGAGGAGTTTCACAATGGGTGATTTAACTCTGTGAATCATGGGATATTTTTGGAATCTTTGGTAGTCCAGGTCCTTGCAGCTGCCTATTATGCCAGTACCTAATGGCCCATTAGCAGACTTAACCCCTCAGTCTGGGTGTGAAGGTGCTGATGCCTCCCCAGAGGGGAGTTATCAGAGCTGAGTTATTGGTGTGAAGAGAGAAACACTTCTCTGTCTCACAGGGTTCTTTAACACACAGGTTGTAGCCTGAGGTGTCAGGTCCTGGGCAGCTGCTGCAAATGATCCATTATTAACAGTTCATCAGAACTGACATAGAGGGTGTATAATACACAGTTTTGGTTACATCCACATAATGATAAACTGGTCTGGCCACTGTAACTAGGACAATGAAGTAAATGTGAACACCAATAAATATTTCTATTTTTTTTTTAATCCAAAGAAAATAAGCATTAAGTGTTTCTGCTTCACTTGGCTTTTCAAAATTCTGTTAAAGTTCTTGATGAACTCTTGCAAATTAAGTTTGTGTCCTGTGTTTGGAAGTGTTTTTTATTGTTGTTTAAAATCAGGTTATTTGGAGAGTTTTGTCTTTTGAAAACTCTGCTCAGAAGAAAGGTTAGTATCTATGGAAGGGGGTCAACCCTAGGCAAGGGTCAGCTTTTGCAAAGGTTCCAAAGCTGCAAAATTCAGATTGTGCCCTAAATTGAAATGTGAAAATCCTAGAACTTCAGCAGAGATACAGGGAGGCTTGAGTTAAATCTCCTGTGTGTGCTTAGAGAAAGCAAATTGAAGTTAAGGGTAACCTTGAGTTGTTTCCCTGTCAGAAGTCGAATTTAAATGTTTTATATCTCTTTTGTGCAGTTCTGGAATGGAATTACTAAGATTTCATTACTTCATTCAAAATTGTTGCTTGTATCTAGAATGAAAAAAAAGAAAATGCTAAAGATTATGATAAATGCTTGACTGTATGGAGTAAAACTAAATATATTGTCTCTTTTTTTTGGTTTTGTTTGTTTTTCTAGCATGTTCAGCATTTTCCCAGAAGTCCTGTGATGAATGTTTAAGAAATGTTTCGGTAAGATTTTTAACATCTTTTTTGATTGATGAGAATTTCCACTTCATGTGAATCAAATTGTTAGGGTTTGTTTGGCTGTTTGGTTGGGTTCTTGTTTTGTTTTTAATGGTGAAGCTACTCAAACTGCCCATAACAAGAGGAAGTCAAGATCGATAGAATCAACTGTTGTGCTGCTTCCCCTCTGTCACATGTGATGCCAGTGTGCTTTCATTTTGCCAGGGATGCTCCTCTATTTTGTCACTCAGGTTGTTTCTTTTCTTTGTCTGGAGAGGACAGACCAAATCCAGTCTGCCAATGTCAGTGTGTGCTCAGGGCTTTCATAGCTCAGCTGAGCGAGTTGATGTTGCTGCTGGTTCAGGGTAATTTTGTGAGCAGCACTTAGTTAAATGTCCATCTTATAAAAGGACTAGATAAACTCAATTTTAGGTGGCTAAAATGCCTTGTATTTCTTGTATGCTGAATAGAAGAACTGGAAAACTAATGTAAATAAACTAGAAGTGCCTTTCTCTGAAGATGCCCCAAGAAATGTATTTAACTGAGGCAGACTGGATCAGCACTTTGTAGATGTCCAGATGTGTTGGTCTCTCCACTGACTACATCAGACGTTTGTGCTTAAGACTGCTAGGCTGGGTCACTGTTCTGGTAGCAACACGATTAGATTTCCAATGAGATGGCAATAAGGCGGGCATTTAAACATTAGAATTTTTCTGTCCTTAGCTGAAAACTTTTTTAGCTCTGCATAAAGGTTGTGATGAGCATGCAAAAGATGTCAATCCCTGCAGAGTAGAAGTGAGAGATTACTTCAAACTCAGGTGTCACACATATTTCAGGAGTCTAGGTATATATGTTGCTGCAAAACTTTTTCACCAGGAAAGGCTGAGAAGTAGCTCAACTTATCTGCTTGTCTTATGCATATTTTGGCTTTTTAATGGAAAAATATTGACTTGTATTGATGTGGTTATTGTGTATTGTCATACCTGTATATTTGCTGTCAGAAGAATGGCATTGTGTAAAGAACTCTTCATCTTCAGAAGTATGAAGTAGGAAATGGAAAATTACCAATTAATTGTTCAGTGGTAGCATGACCTTAACTTCAAATAAGTGCAGCTGCATGAGCAAGACTTTGATTAAGCTGAGAACTATGCATTCACTTTGTGAGAGAAATAAATCCTTTAGCTGTGTTTGTGTACTGAAGATGCTAACAGAGTTATAGATATGTTTTTTTTCAGAATCTGTTAAAACAAAGACAGTGTCCAGGTTTGTTTTGGTGACAGAATGATGGATGATTCATGGTAACTGCTTCAATAGCACCAGTGTTAACCTTGAAGAAAGGGGTTTGGACTTCATTCAAACAATTTGCACATATGTTTAAAAAAAAAATAATAAGAAGAAAGACTACAGAAAAAAGCCATGAGCACTTCTGTGAGCAATAAAAAAACAGCAGGTTGCTAAAATTACTTTTATTGCTTCAGTAGAAAGAAACCAGGTTTTCATATTGGTGATGATATAGGTAGCAGCAGCAGACAAAAATGAAAATTAAACATCTGTTGAATAGATAAAAACTATTCCAAACAAACCCTAAAATGTAGTAATTTAGTTTAGTTAAATAAAATTATAATTCAAAATTCTAAAATTGTGTTGATTGCCATTATAATTGGGTTGATCTTTAGGGCTGATTTTTTTTTGAGTTTTTTGTATTTTTTGTCAATAAGTTCTGAGTAGTAGTTTTACAGATAGGCTGTTGAATTTCATATTGTTCCTTACAATGTAGTACATTAAAAAGTAGAACATAAGGGTTTTGATTAGAGCTGTTGAGTTCTGAAACTCAGTTTATTTACATCAAAGAAATATTTACTGCTATGACTAGCAAATTACCAGGTATATTGCAATTTGTTAAGTTAATCTGTTACCAGATAATGTGTAAATATTTATTGATTAATGCCTTTTGAGAGTTTTCGCATCCTATTTTTAACTCCATATGACAGTGTGTAATGCAAGTATTAGTTAGAGATAGGACTACATTTTAAAATTTGAGTGCATGTGTAGAGCCTCAGCATTCTGGAGAATTTTCCAGTCTCATTTTTAGCATTTGAGTAGTCCACTAATATGCTTTCTCACTCAGCAATTTATTTTTATTGTTCTCATCTTTGTCCTTATAATAAATATATGGAATCTAAATTCCTGTGGAAAGTGGACTTTAGGCATGCTCAACATTTAAACAAAAAATGCAAACAAACTAAAAACAGCTATAGGAAATTGTGATCAAGAAATATAGCCAATTTTTGGAGAGAAAGGTGGGGCAATGGTCACTTGCATACATTTATCTGAATACAGAGGAAACAGCATTCGTTTTGTGTTCGTAGTTACTATAGTATCTCTTTTAACAGAGAATCTGTGTCTTTAAAATGAGAGTGAACTGAATCAATGATGTTGCACTTCATTATCCTCGTGAGGCTGTTCTAAAATAAACTCACTGGTACCCATGAGAGTATGAATGTAGTTCCTTGCATATTCTGCAAAGGATATATGATTTACCTCTAAATAAAATCATGTCTTCTCAGTCTTCATTTTTAGGTTACGTAGATGAAAATCAAAGTTCAGGGAAATGTTTCACCCTCAGATGTTAGGTGTTGACCTTTTTCTAACTTGATTTTGATAATTAGCTCAATTTTAGCACTGGGAATGAGTCAGTTGAAATATTTTCTTGTAGTTCAGCCTCTGCCTAGTCAGTAGCTGTATCAGGTATTGCCTTTTGGGCTTGACATGTTTTTAGTAGTTAGATGCGGGAGTCTCCCTCAGAGTGATACAGCTGGCTTTTTTGGGCTCCTAGTTGTCACTAACAATAGAGTCAATTCAGTTTAGACAAGACCTCATGAGTTGTATAGTCCAGCCTCCTACTCAAAACAGAGCCAACATTACATTCTCAAGAAAGCAGAATCTGCTACAAACGGTTTCCTTTCTATTTAACTTTTCTAACCCGTAAGAGCAAGATAACAGGTTTTGTGTAATTCAGGATGCATGACAGAGATGTTCTTGATAGGACTGCTAGATAACGCGTAGTTCCTGGATGAGCTCTCTCTGTAATGAATCCTAAAAACACATGTTCTGTCAAAGATTCCTATTACTGGTTTTCAGAACTACTTTACTGTTTGAGTTATGTGGTAAAGGAGTTTTGAATAAATATTTACTTTAACAGATGAAAACCAAAACCTAAGCTTGATGCTTAGTGATGGCTTAAAAAGCAGAAATGTTGGCTGGTATTGCAACTATTATACACATAAGAAATTTTAACTTTTAAAAATATCCAGATCTGTAAGGTACACAATGTACTTTGCAAAACAGACTGAATAAGACTGTTTCATTTATTACCTTGCAGCAAAACCTTCTGTAGAATTGTAAGGGTTCTTAACTGTTTTCTTTCTGCTGATAATCAAATACAGGGCTGAAGTAAGATTGTAAGTGCATTTTTGTTCCTTAAAGTTCCCAGTTGTTTTAAAATTCTGAACAATTGGCTTTCTGATTTTGTACTTCTTGTTAATTCCAGTAACTTTAAACCCAAAGCCATTTCCTCCCCAAGTATACAGAATACCTCAATATGTTCCATATATTTTCAGGCAAGTGTAAGTATTTGTTACCTGTAAGTACCACATGTTCTTATTCATAATTCAGTTTAAGTTTTAGTGAGAAATTGTACCAGGATTTCTGTATGCTTCATAATATAAAGCACTTTCATTTCTACAGTACTGTACTCATGTAAGAATTCTGTCTTTGGAGAGGTGCACTAAATTGTTAACTGTTTTGAAGATGAATAATTTGGGTTTTTTTTTTTTGTTTCTTCTGCAGTGCCTTTGGTGTTACACCAACAACACTTGTATTGATTACCCTGTAAGAAGCATTCTTCCACCATCTTCTTTATGTTCCCTCTCAAACGCTCGATGGGGAGTTTGCTGGAGTAGGTACTAATTTTACTTTTGTTATAGAGAATTACATGAGTATGATTAAAGTAAGACTGTTACTTATTAGAGCTGTTCCCTGATAATTTGGAAGAGGCGAGGGGAGAAGGCAGTGGTTATTTGGAACTGTGATCTCTAATTTTCTGGACTTACAAACTATCATTGTTAAGGAAGGGTTCTTTGTAAACATTCAGTGTCGTTCTGCTGATCCAATGGCTTTAAAACCTTTTTAAAAATTTCTTGAAGTGTTAGATTATTTACCTTGATCCACAGTTCTTTTATTATATTCCAGTGGCAGCAGTGAACCAATACCACAGGAATAGTCACATAGAAATTCTTGAATGCTATTTTTGCTTAAACAATTGGAATAACAATGTAGTCTCTAGGTACTGAAAGCAGTGAAGCTAAAGTTCAAAAGGAAGCTGTAGTGGGCCACTGTAGCTTGTAGTACTGCATCATTTAAATGTTCTTAGATTTCCATTTGCTTTTCACGTTTTATTACAAAGTACAGTATGCTGCCATCAGGGTGAAATCTTTGGGGCTATTTTTCAAATACTGTGTGTAGAGATCTAAATTCAGACTAGACTGGAACAGAGAACAAATAAGGAAGCCATTGGAAAACTTTTCATTTGAAAAAGGAGTACAACTTCAGTCCAGCAAAGCAAAGGCTTGCTCCTTTCTGTGTATTTGTTCATGGACACCAAAAGGCTAAAGAACAAATACAATTTGGACTGGACTATCAGTGACTATGTTAATTGTAAATTAGAAGAAAGTTACCATGCTTAGCACAGAGAGATTATGTAGTCTAAATTAGAGAAGCAGAAGTAGAAGATTGCTGTTAAAGTGGAACATGCAAGTTTCTGAACACTACCACTTAATCCCTGCAAACAACTGACTTGATTAAACAATACAGGAGAACTTGATCAATTTTTTTATTCTTACAGAAGGGCTTTGTGCTTTATTTTCTGAGAAAAGGCGTTTATGCTTAAAATTTTGGAGTTTTTAGGATACAGTATGTACATCATTTCAGTAATAATGCACACTTCTAAGAAAACGGGGTTTGCAATGTCTTAGTAAATGCAGATACTATGAAATGTTTAGCAGACTTTTTTTCTGAAAGTGTGGAGGGTTGACATCTCCCAGTAGCTAAGTACTCAGAGTTGCTTCCTCCCTCCTTCCCTCCCTTGGCCCCAGTGGGATGAAGGAAGAAAATAGGGAAAAAGCAAGAAAACTCATGAATTGAGATAAGACAGTCTAATAGGTGAAGAAAAAGAGGAAGAGAAAGAAAAGGTAAGCAGAGGAGATTGCTTACCACCTCTCACAGGTAGACTGATATCCCCGAAGAGTAGTAACCTTGGAAGCCAGTTGCCCTCCACTTATTTTTCCTTTGCCTCAGATTTCATTGCTGACCACAGCATTATATGGTGTGGGGATACCCCTTTGGCCGGTTTCGCTCAACTGTTCTGTCAGCATCCTCTCCTGATCTCTCCAGTCTCTTGCCTACGTCCAGCCCTGCTCACTGAGGGGAAGAGAAGGGAGAAAAAAGAGAATATTTTCCTGCTCTTCAAACCTGTTCAGCAACAGCCAAAACCTTTTAGCCAGAAAGCCAAAGCACAGTATCAAACCAGCTGGTATGAAATAAGTTAACACTCTCAGACCCACCAAGTAGAGAAACACACGTCCTTTTGCAGAACAGTGATTACCAGCGTTTAGTGAGACTAAGGGTGTTCCTGACAGTTTACTCCTTTTATAGAAATGGCTTATAGCTTGGGTACTATTCGTATTTTTAGATTGACTGTAGCTTAAACACAGAATTAATACTTCATAATGGATCACATTGTCAGCAAACAACAACAACAGAAAAATCCTCAGATAATGCAGTTCCTTAATACACTTTCTACAAATTATAGGCAGCAGCACGCCATGGGGTCTTACAGTCTTACTGAGAGTGCCCTTCGGACACAGCAAAAAAATTTATTAACTTCTGATTGTGGTGGTGCTGTTTTTTCTTTGAGCAATAAAACTAAGAGATGAGTGTTGTTCACTGTTGCTGAAAGTGAAGGTGAATATTGCAGCTCTCAAAATTAAAAACAAATGCCTGGCTTCCAGTTACAATTTTATATGAAATAAGATGTGTTGACAGATTATTCACCAGTGTGAAGTGAAGAAGAACAGTATAGAAGCAGTGTAATAGCAAGTAGCTTAATAGCGAGTTTTTTCATGAATAATAAGCAAATGAAATAAGTAGCGGAGACAGGAATGCAGGCTGAAAACTGACTGTCTTTTCTTATACTTTGAGAAGTTCAAAAAAATTTTTTTCCTTCAAATAAGTAGTATATATTTTATAAAAAACCTAAATTTTGTTTAAAACAGTTTTTTAGTTTTACTGAATGAAGTCAGTTTAATTGTTTGTAACTTGTAGGGAAGTAACAGAATGAGAAATGTGGTGTGATGAAATGCGTTATGTTCATAATTTGCATGTTTGTATTTACTCATGTATTGTAACTAGAAACTATGTATTAAAAACTGTCCCCAGTAAATGATAACACAGAATCAAAAATACCTGCTGGGATGTAATCTTTGGCAGGATATATAAAGGGTATGCCTTGGCCAGGCATGAGTTGAGGGATCTGCAGAGAAATAACAGACTCTTTGGCTCAGAGAGCACTGGCCCTCTGAACTTCACGTGCTAAATTTGACTGTCTTATCACAGAAGGACAGAACTGTGAAATCACACCAGTAGATATGCAACATATAAAGTATTACAGATGACTTATTGATATAAAGAGAAATTTTACTTAATGTCTGTTCAGTGTGGATTGTGTATAATAGCAAACTTTGAATGTGGTATGCTTCAACCTAACTGGTGTAGTTACACAGAATTATGTGGGGATTTTTTGCATATAGAGATGAAAAAACGCCTGGGGAGGAGGGGTAGAATTATCTGAAAGATAAATGTTAATGCTGAAGTCTAACAAGTTGAATATATTTGTATTTTTCAGTAAACTTTGAGGCTTTAATTATTGCCATAGCTGTAGTAGCTGGACTCGTTCTGGTGTCCATAGCAGTTTGTTGCTGTTACTGCTGTTACTGCAGAAGGCGTTCCAGGAGGTAAATCTATATATTTGTTTCGTTTACTAACATTGATGTTGGTCTTTTCTACCTACCTACAATTTTTACTCTCCGATATACTAAGAATATTTTCACTTGGAAGCAATTTTGTTTACCTTGCTTTATTTGTTTGAGAAAGACAACAAAAAAAGACGTTTAGTGACAGGCAGTATGGCACTGGAAATTATGCTGGAATGACACTGAAGTGATGTTTCTAGTGGTAACAGCACTGATATGTTCAACTGTAGGAAACCTATTGATTTACTCTTTTGTATTAAGATTGGACATGAAATATTTCAATGACCGAATAAATCCTTGCTTCTTGTGATAATGAAAAAAATAATTTCTTTAAAGGCAAGCTCATGGCAGAGCAAAAAGGGACCAGGTGGGTAACAAGTAACTGAGCAACAGTGTCCTACAGCACTTGGTAACCATGCTTCAGCATTGCTCTAGGATCTGTCATCAGTCAGATGCTGACAGATTAGCTGTCCTTGTCAATTCAACAAAATATTCTAAATGCAAGATAATACCTCTTCTGCTCTAAGATACTAAGAAGGATTGACTTATTTTTGAGTAAAGTAATACTGCAAAAATGAAATGTTCTTGAGATCTTGGAGGACTCTTTTTTTTAACTGGCTTGTCTTATTAGCTAATTTCCTTCAACTGGATGGAAATAGTTGAGGAGTAGCTAAAATAGGTAAGTCATTGCTGACATGTGAAGTGATCAGTGATTATTCCCTAATGAAACACCTGGAAGGCCATGTTTATTTGGACAGCACAATATGCTTCTCTCTATCACTTAAGTTTAAAAGCTCAGCTTTCTGAGCAGTGTAGTTTCATCTATCTCTGTTCTTATGTTCTTCAGTACTTCTGATGTGAATAAAATGTGGACCTTATTTCTTCGTCTGAAATATTTTTCAAGTACATGTGACTCATTGTTCTTGTTTGAGGGTTGTCTTCGGGGGTTTTTTAAAGAACTTATGTAATTGTATGGTGTTTTATGCTGACCTTCAAGCCAGAGAAATAAGGTACATCTGTGCATTTAAAGATATGAGAAAATAATTATAAACAACATCTCATTGCTTGCTTTCTTCCTTAAGGAAGATGCATGCACCTCTTCTTCTGGTAGGTTGGTCTACAAAATCTGCTGTAGTGCAGAAATGGAAAACTCTTTAACCTTGATAAAGATGTATAGAATGGGTTGAGATCTTACATAAGATCTGCCAACATCCTTTGCAGAACAACTGAGTACGCCCCTGTGGCTGACATGGCAACAAATAAAGCTTGAATCCTGTGAAGAGAGGTATTTGTGCCAGACTTCAGTTTTAGTAGCTAAGTTGTCAATCAGTACTGTAATGTCCAATTCTATAAATAGAGGGTTAGTTGAGAGTCATCTTATGCCAGGACTCCAAAGGTGTTAGGCTTAATCTTTTGACCCTTAGAAGATTTAAGTGTCTTGTCAGAGAGGGTTTCAGCGTATTTCAGGAGGATTCAGAATGTGTTTTTACACTGAAACCTGATACATTACTGGCTTTAAACCCACTGATTGTTAGCATGAATTCTTTCACTCTCTTCTTCCTCATTTAAGTGAACTCATTTTTCACACAGTTGTTTGTTTTGGTTTTTCTAATGAATACGAGGAAGGAAAGTTTATAGAAATGTAGTACTAGATCTGTTTTACTAACTCTTTTGATGTCATCTGAGATGTCAGGTGTATACTTGCATTGCAGAAGAATCAGTATTCCTTCTGGATAGTTCTTAAGCTGTGGTGTTTCACTGTTTAAGAAGCCAGCACTTATCTTTTCCTTGAACACAGAGAATATTCAGATACATTAACCCCCACATGAGTAACGTAGGTGGCTCACCCATCTCCATTCCTACCACAGGAATTCTAGGACTGTTGTTGCTTTGTTTCGGTTCATTATTTTTATCCTGTGATTTTGGACTTCTAATAGCCTGGTTCCATGCACTTGAGATAGTAATTATTCATGAAACAACACTAAATAGACTCTCTTGAACTTTAGTTACCAACCACTTTTTTGATTGTATAGTCTCAGACTCTCTGAATTTTGTAGGCAAATTCAATTCCCTCAAAGTGTCTACAAATCAGAAGACATTTAGTACTCTTAAATTATAGGGATGAAGAGTATTTTCTGAATCATATACCAGCATTTCATTTATTTGATGTTCTTGTATTTTGAAACACCAACATGAAGTGAGATTATTGTATATTTATAAGATGCTGGGGTCTCCAGTAAGGTAGTTTTACAGAAAAGTGCCCAAGAATGGGAGCTTCTAGTCTTCTTAATGAGGGGAATTGATTAGCTTTACAAAAAAGTCTAACATAGTTTTCCATTAAAGGTGACCTGTCGCATGTGTTTCCTGCTACTAAACTCCCGCAAGATTTTGTTTATTCTTTATGTGGAAGAAAGAGGAACAGGAAAATTTTTATGTGAAACACTGCATGGATTTGGAATTAGTGGGTTGTATTGAAATGACCAAAATGTTCAGAGGTACATGGACTAATTGAGAATCACTTCACATTAAAGAATTGAGTTCAGATTTCCAGTTCTGATGTCGTTTGTGTATTAAAGTATTTGACATGCTGTAATTAACCACTGGATGTCACTCTTGCTTAACTTGTAGGCAGGTTGCTGCTGATGTGTGCTGCAACTGCGCAGGTGTATTCATATTGTAAATATTAATTTCAAACATCTTCAGAAGTGCATTCACTTCTGGAAGATGATTAGCACGTGGGGAAGCATGGCAGTTGTCCATTTACTTACCATGAAGCATTGTCATTAATTCTGTCAGGAAAGAAGTAAAGACAAAAACACTTTCTGGCATTTGTTTTAGCATTCTACAGTTCTTGTAATCTGTCTAATGGTTAAGTGAAACTGAACTTTCTCCAAAGCAGGTCACAGAGCTTAAGTGCCTGCATTCAGTAAAGTGTATCAGCCCATGCACAACTCAGATGTACTGTGTAGGCTCAGCATTTCCCAGAATCACACAGTTGGTGCACTCAGGTAAATCCTTGCTCATTCCAGAACAGACTGCTTTCCTGGGGACAGCTTGAGATTGGGTAGTGATGGTTGTTGAAAAGATAAATTGTTCTGGCATTGAAGCCTTATGAAGCATCAATCTTCCAGGGGACAACAGTGGACTTAACTGTGCGCATTCAGTACACTTACTCTAAAATAGGGTCTGACACATGGGGAAAATGGCAAATAGGAGTTCTGATTCTGTAACAGTCTGCAGCCTCTTCGTCAGAAACTGTAAGTTGTCCTGTGGGGCTGAAGGGCACGTTGCTACAATGAATGACGCATTTGGATATTACAAAATGTGAAAGGATAATTATACAAACTTATCAATTATATGTATTGAGCAATGAAATTTTACATGGCTGTGAAGAACTATCTCTGGTCACACTATAAATTCTTTTTGAAAATAAGTAAAGTAACTAAATAGTGATTGTTTAGCAGTAAAGTTGCTTTTTCCTTTTCTTACACTTTCCTTCCCTTCATATTTTTCTGGTAGACCAGATGAAGAAGAAGAGCAGCTAGCTAGAAAGAGAGAGGAACGAAGACTGCAGTCTCTTCAGAGGTAAATCTTGACAGCTTGATATATAACTGTATGCTGCTTGGTGATACAGGAGTATTCTTCCTTTTTAAGGAATACATGGAGTACTAAACAAAGAGGCATTGTGGAGTTAGGCATGACAGTGACTTATTGTGAGATTGGGGAACGTGATGAGGAGCTTGTATTCTTGTAAGTGAACTGAGAGCAAATGGGTACCATGAGTACTCTGTGCCAGCCCAGAGCAAACAGGAGGAGTGTGTCCCAAGTCCTGTCTAGTCTCTCCTGGACCAATGCCTGCCTGTGGCATGAATTAATGCCCAAGGGAGAGGCTTTAAGGGGTGAGATCCACTTGTTGGATTCATTTGGTAATTGGTTCTTTTTCTTTTAAAATCTGTCTAGGAGAGGTAGAGAAGTTGATAGTGAGGTACCTATTAGAAATTTGGCTCAGAAATTTGAGACTTTGGCTCAGATTTCACTTTAGCCTTATTTCCATATTTGCATCCTTTCTGTTAAAGCTGTATCACAGCGTAAAAAGAAGTGCAAGAGTCAGCCCTGATACAGTGTTTCTCAGTGAGAACTGCATTCTTTCAGATGTAGGTTTTTATAGCTTAGTTCTACAGTGAGTTTTGAAGGGTTCTACATTTTTCTTTAGATAAACAATTTTTATATATAGGATGATGGTGCCTGGTACAAGCAAGATGTACTTTTTGAATCCTATTTCCTTTCATGGTCTTCTGTTTTGAGGTTCACAGTGGGTTACCCTTCAGCAAGACAAGAGCATCGAAACCAAACTAATGCTAGTCTTGGAGCTGTCAGGTATGGTTTTGAATCCCCACACACTGACAAGGAAATTAATCTTAGGTTTGCCACTTCCTGGTTTTGTTCTCTAAAGACTCATCTGCCAGGTAACAAGAGGGCACCTTCACTGCCTTGATGATGCCTGTTGTTTTCTCCTGAACTCAGACTGATTGTTAATAAGAGCAGGGAGGCAGGGAGCAAGGCATACTTCCACATGAGAGCCCTTGTTGAAGTCTTGCATGAAGCTGTAAAGCTTCTCTATTACAGCTGTGCATAAGGAGACAGGGCAGGTGTGTTTCTGACTGATCACAAAAGTGAGAATCATTAAGGTGGTCTTACCTGCTATTGCTCATGTATCTGACTGGAAGGAGCTGGGAGAATTGCTCATCTTAACTCCATGCAACTGTTTTCTTGTTCTGAACTGACAGGTTATATAAACAAATACAGCAACTGTTTGCCCTGAATCTGATAATGATTATGAGTCTGAAGTAGCACTGTGATACTAAGAAGCAGAATAGAGTCTGTTGTAATGGGTTAAATCGATGTGTCTGTTAGCCTTGTACAAATTCCTAAATTTTCTGGCAATAGACAGAATAGGATAAAATGGGATGTATACCAAAGAACTTTCCAGAGATTTACTAAGTGCAAAGTTTAAATTATTAGTTTCTGGGCTTGTGACTGTTATCTTTCTTAAGTATTACATAGTGGCAGTTTCATATATCTATTTCCATTTTCTACTAGCTGTATAATACATGCCAAGCAAGTGGGGTTGCACCAAGGCAATTAGCAACACAGCTAATACCAGCTGCATTCTTGATTTAAGCCTAGGAACCAGGATCACTGTGAGCAGGCTGCTCTGCCAAAATGATTGCTGCAGCCTTACTTAGAGCAGCATCTCTTTCCCAGCTTGTCTTAGGAGAGTGTCTGTGAAACAGAACCTGTTATAATTGCAGGAGAGAGTTCAGCAGCCCTGGGGTATTTCTGTGTTCTGAACAATCATACATATTGTGTGTGTGGCTGGGTGCCATGAGAAAACACAAGGAATAGGCCACTTCCAGCAACCAGAACACCTCACCCTACCCACTGCTTGCTTGCTGTAAGACCTTTGGAAGATGAGTTGTTAGTAGCAGGCTGAAAACCAAATTAATATTTTCAAAAAGCCGTTTTTGACAAACAAACTGCAGAGGAAAATACTATTGCACTGTGTAGTCCTTCCTTTTTACAAACTGAAGTTTTTACATAGTTTATGAAAATAGCTGGATAGATGCTCAGATAAATATCATGGAAGGTGTTGCCGTAAGGAAAGGGGAAAAAAAACTTTCCAAGACAACTTTATGTAGGTAAAGCAGAGAAGAGTTCTTTTACTTATAGGGTTTTGGGGTACAGA
>JAWWMP010000081.1:21757072-21811587 GCA_035047865.1 Dendrocincla tyrannina
CAGAGCTCTTCTGAGCTCTTCCCCCGCTCCCCTTTTGGGGGGGAACACCGGGCAACACACGAGGCTGGGCAGCAGAGGGTGTGTGTGTGTGAGAGAGAAATGAAAATAAAGTGTAGGAGCTAGGGAAAGCAGAAAAAGCCCTGTCTATGTGGCAGCATACTAATTTTATAACCCTACTCAATTATCGTATCTGAAGGTTGTATCCAATCTAAGAAATGTCCATGCCCAGAACTTCCTTTGGTTCCACCTCATGGCACACCTCTCCTAGAACTGAGTTGGAGGTCTGTTGGGGAAGATAAAAAATTGTTAACAAATGGAGATCTGGAGGGATTGTCCAACAACCCCTGGACAGCAGATAAAGAAAGAATCTCCTCCCTTCGATGAGATAGGAGCCTGCTACGATAAAGACCAGGACAGTTTACAGCTATCTATAATCTCTTTCTTCTTTTCACAAGATCTGGAAAGGCTCTTACGAGATGTTATAAGACTTGCAGATAACCTCTTGTTCCCCCTAGGTGGTCCGGTGTGGACAAGTGTTTACACTATGATGAAAAACAGACACTGGATCGCCTAACCCTACTCAACATTAGTTAATCCCCCACATTAACATGTCTTACCTCCTCATTAACATACTCCGTTTCTCGGTTCTATATATTGTAGCACGAGTGTTCAATAAAATGTCTCAGTTTCTACCCCCAAACTGGGAACATGTAGATTATTGACCGACCAACAGAGGTCTTAAGACTTCTTTCCCTTATTGGACCTTCTCCAAGGTTGCTGGGCTTTGCTTTCTTGTTTTGACTAACATGGTATCTATTTGCCTTAGCTCTGGTACATGTTTTCCTTGCACAGTGTTCCAGCTATTATCTGACCCTTAAGACAGCTAACACAGGGTTAGAGGTTACAAGCTATGCTATATGTGAGAAACTACCTAGAAGTAAAAAAATCTACAAATTCATGAAAACCCAAAGGGAATGAGGTGGAAGGCCAAGGAAAGAAAGAATCGCAGTTCATTTGTGAGGAACTAAGTATGGAAAATTACATGAATTGTTAGTATTGGGAAGAATACTTTCTTAGCTTACAACAGAGGGAACAACTTGCATGAAGAGCCAGGCATATAGAAGATGGAGTAATAGCAGTAGTATTAAGAAAACGAATCAGCTTGGAAGACTAAAGTGATTTGAACTGATCATAATGTCAAGATATGCAGTGAATCACCTGGATGGTTGATTCAGTGACTGCATGTTCAGAGTTGCATCTGATTCTCCTTGGTTGATGTGTACCTATGTAAGCCTTATTTACTGTGCAAGGACTTAGTCACAGATGAAGGGAGGCAGTCGTGGCTGCTGTCAAAGTTTGAATGTTTCACTGGTAATAATGGTTTTACTCTTCAAACTTCGTTAGATGTTTGGTGGTTTGTTTTGAGTAGTCTAGGGAAGTATCCTAAAGTATTCTTGAGGTTTAGAGCCTCCACAGCCTGATTTTTCACTCTCCCTTCTTAGGCAGATTCTTAGAGCTTTCTGAGTTCAGAACTGATTCAGACTTACTGCTGAAGTACTGAGATTTCAGCTGAAACTGCAGCAGTGAGTCTGCGTTGCTTCAGACAGGGTATGCAAACAGTGAAGAAATGCCATTAGTACAACCAGTAGCAAACCTGGTTTGAAGTCACATGCTATCACATGGAAACCGTACAGAAGAAAGTTTTAGCTTTATACAGGAGAAGGCTGCTTTCAGCAGAATTTCTCTGTTCTCTTCCTGAGATCCCATGCCTCATATAATACTTTCCGATTATGCAACACAGAAAGCAGAAATCCTGTTGTCAGGTTACCCTCAGTAGGTCAATTTGTCTCCTCCTTTTTCTGTTCTCTTCAACATCTCAGTCCTGGCTTTCTTCCTCTACATGAATTTTATCACCCTGGCTCACCAGTTCCTCCTCCTCTGCTCAGGTTTACTATGCTGCCTGAGCTTAATAGTGGAAAGGGATGTAAAGGAGATTGGTATCTCAGGGAAACAGAAGAGGAAGGTTTTGAGTCTTCTTGTTTTTTCTCATCATGGTTTATGTGTATGCTTCTCATCATACTTTAAGTGCAGTTGCTGGGAAAGTCTGGTTCAGCCCTTCAGCTTTGTAATTGCTTCTGAGGACACAGGATCCGATTAGTGGTAGGAATTGTTTGGAGGTGGAATATGCATAGGGAAGGTGGGATCTTTGGTGAATGAAGCTGTCAGTGCTTGAAAGCTTTCTGCTGAATATGTGCAAATTGGAATCCAGCGAAAGTCACAACTTGTCTAACTGGGTTGAATTTTGACAGGGGCAACAAATGGTATATTTTTAAAATTTTTTAGAGAAATATTGTTTTGCCAAATTCTCTGTCCCTTCCTCAAATATAGGTCCTGGATCATATTCGTGAAACAGTTGTGTAGGAGCTTTTGTGTTCGTTTTTTAAACAAAGCAAAATACATGCTTCCTTTGAAATACAGGATAACTATCTGAGGAACGATGGAATGATTGATGTTCACTTAAATTTCCATAATTTTTCCCCCATTCACCTTTGTGAAGGGGAAGAAGAAATTGACTCATCAGACTCTTGGTTTATGTGAATAATTAAAAACAAAAGCAATTGCTGTATAGCACAATATTTTAATTTATTCTCTTCAGGGATGCCATGCTGGATTTTAGACACCAGTAGTTTTCATTTACACTTGCTGTGCAGCTTAAGCAAAACAGTAATACACATTTTTATCTTTTTAGAATTTTTACATTGAATTAGGATTCTGAAGCATACTGTAGTCACAGCTAAATTCTACAGTTATGCTCCCTGCTGAAAAGCATTAGGGAGTCTTCCAGCGTAGTGTAGCACCTTGCTTATTATGTATAGATGAATACCTCAGTGTGTGTGTACATGTATGTGGATGCATTACTTTTATATAGAAAAAACAGTATTTCTTACTGTTTATTTTAATACATCTTACTTTGACATTATTGGTTAGTGAGAAATTATGGGGAGTCTTACAGATACATAAAGTGTATATAGAAAGGTAACATGTATAACTGCTAAATGTGATTTTTAAAAAATTTGTAATTGCATATTAATGTAAAAAATGGTGTTGTGTCTTTTGGACGTAATTGTTTTGCTTACAGCTTAAAACAGTCTGAATGGGGTTTTTTTGTGCCTTTATTTCTTGCAGAAAACATGAAAGAAAACTGAAGCATGATGAAATACGTAAGAAGTATGGTATGTATTTTCTTGTTTTGATACTCTGTATCTAAATTGATTCCTTTTTCCTAATTATTATTAAAATTCACAGCAGAAACAAGCTGCTTTATGACCAGCAGAAGTAATCAAGCCCAGTTTCCTACTGATGCATGTCTTCTGACACCTGAACACCTGGTCTCAGCACTATTATGCTCCTATTCTCTTCCTGCACTGATGCTCCCACTGGGCAAGAAACAGTGTGCTGGATGGGGGTTTGCTTGGGATGGGCATTTAAATATATTGATGAAAATAAGTGTTTTTTTCTTTCTGTTCCTAAGTAGGAGTACTGATCTGGGGGCTCTTTGTTCTTGAACATGATAAATCAGGCTGCTTGAACTTCGCTACTAGACTCATGGCTATTGAAGGAGGATAGACTGACTAGCACATAGGAAGCTTTTTAAATCATGCTTGAAAGTCTAACGTAGGGATTAAAATTGTTGGGTTTTTTCTTTGTTTTTAAGTGAAGCTATGGTCCAGTAATAGAATATCACAAGATTGTAGGACCTGCTGTGTTGTATAGGAGGCTCTTATTATGCAGACTTGTCAGGCTTGCACTTTTCATTTGATTTGTTCATAGGGTTAATAGTACTGTGTATTCAGAGGCAGATATGCTAAAATTCTGCTGCATTTTTTATTATGCAAATTGCACTAATGTCAGAGGAGGTGATTCTAGGGGTCTGAACAGTCACTCAAAGCTGTTAATTTTCATCCTCTTGTTAAACTGATTGGCAGAGTCTGGGAATGCCTTCATGAATCTGCAGCCTGCCCTTTGGCTGATGCAGAAGTGATACAGTCTCTATAGGGAATTCTCTGCCTGGAGAGTGTTTGCAAGAGAATGTTCCTTTGCTGGAATGGAGGAAAGCTACACTGTGTGGCTTGAGCTACAGGAGGAATAATGTTGTAGAAACTGGAAGTAATTTTTTGTTAAACATCAGTGACTTAAGTTCCTGTGGTATTTTATGGGATAATGGATCTTGTATCCCAACCACAATTCAGTTTCAAGAGGTGTTTGAGTGGTTGGCAGCAATAGTTCAGATTTAAAAAATAAATTCCAAATGGCAAAATACAACAACACGGGCTTTTGTGTGTGTTTCTCCTTAGAAGAGACCTGAGTCAACAAGTTTGAATCATTGGGGTAGATCAGGTGAAGAACTTAGGACAATGGCTATGTCCTAACAATAACTTGTAGCAGACATACATATACCTTTGCATCTCCTTGATGCAGCTGAGAGTGGACAGGTCCCCAGTTCAGTATCGCAGTTCCAGTGTCAAAGTGCTGCACTGGGGTTAAGTGATGTTCAGAAGGCTGTGTTCAGTTCTATTCTGCTTGTGAAAAGAGTGGATGGCTCTCATAGTGAAGGTAGTTACCTCTTCAGTGCTTAACTTTTAGACTTCTGTGGGATGCTTTGCTGGAACTTGTTGGAGTACTTGAGTTTCCTGAAGTATATAATTGCATGATGCAATGTTTCTGAAATAGATACACCAAATTCAATAAATCTTGCTTATAGCTATACTGTGTGCACAGTCATATGAGAGCCACTTGATGCATGTTAGTCTATCAATGACTTAATTAGAAACAAATTCATCCATTTATTGTGTTAATGGAAGTTGTTCCTTCTTACAAGAAGTCAGTTACTGACCTCTTTCTGCAGTTATTGCAGTTACGTTTTGCAATGCAGTTTACCTGAACAAGATTGCAATTGGACTATAAAACTTAAATTTTAATAGCAAACTTCTATGTAAAGTTTATTTATTGACACGTTTGTTTTATTGCCTAAGCAAAAATTAATTTCTGTTATCAGATTATATCAGTTTGAGGCCTGGATTCTCATAATTAATTTTTGTCCTAAAGAGAAACCTAACTCTTACACAAATAATTGGTATATCCTGAAAGGATGTGTGTGACTGAGTAAAAATAAAACACAAAATATATATACATTTTGAGATATCATTAAATATAATTGCTGTTGTTTATATTGGTTGTATTCTGATAATATGCAGACAACTGATTGTCAGAATAATTGAGATAGAGTAGACTTGAATCTTCTGTCCTCATTTTTTACTGCCTAGAAAATACAGATGTTAGCATATTAAACATAATCTAATAAAAATTGCTGCAAATAATTATGGAGGCACTAGATTATTTTAGACTCTACACATTGCAGAGTGGATTCTCAGTTTAAGTAGGCATGGATGAGTGGCAGAAAGACAATGACTTTGTTAAGCTGACTCTGTAGATTAAGATGATCATGCCTGAAATTTCAGTATTTCATTGGCTTTAAGGGAATGCCTTTTCCCATTTCATCCCACCAGCTTTCCATACCCCATTTAAATGGTAATTACACATTTATAATGCATTGCAGGTGTCACTCTAGCCACAGTCCTTTGGGAGCATTGGAAGCAATAGAGAGCTTTAGCAAACTAGGAGTACACTCTTTGTTGCACAATTTAATAGTATTTTTCATTTGCTCACATATGAATGCAATATGATTACACAAATTATATGTTGACTCTTAGGAAAAATTTAAAGTAGGAAAGTAGAAATCAGAATACTTTGCAGCTTGCATAGTATACAAAGAAACTACAATTTAATTCCCGCTGCATTTGCTGCTATTGTGTGTTCAGTATAGCATTAGTGAGAAGCTGCTTTATTATTTATTTTTTCAGGATTTTGCCTGGTATTAGTAGAAGGATTCTTTCTCTTAATTTTTACAAAATTATTACCATTTCATTGCTTCAGTTCTACAAAGGTTCTTATCAGCTATTTTAACGATACACAGTCCTATCTCCTTTGTTTTGTGTGAGACATTGATTTTTATATTCAGTAGTTTGTCACAGTAAATGTTCCTTCTGTTCAAGGTAGATACTTTGCCTTGACCTTCTTCAGTGTTCTGAATGCAAGACAGGAAAACCTTGCATTGCTATACACTGAAAACTATTTAATTTCTTAAGAATACTGTTGTCAATCTGGGGTTAAAAATAAAGAGAAAAAGTTTAGTAAGGACTGAATATATGCAACAGACTAGGTTGGGTTTTTTCCAAGCATATACTTGTGTAAGTATTTCACTTGTTAATTCTGATTTTGGGTAGTCCTGATACGTGATAAGAGTCAGATCTCAATGACTGGGAACCTGCATAGTTAGATAGTATACAATGTAAATGAATATACTGGAAAGAAGTATTAATTTCTTACCATCTTTGTAATTTCATATATATTAGGAGGCCTTGTTACTTCATACAAGCTAACAAAAGATACTTGACTACTATACCTTTCAAATTTTTTTGTGTTTTTTGGATACTGTTAAGTAGGTCAAATACTAACCTCAGAACGAGGGTAAATAGAAGTAAGATGTTAAAAGTTCTTGTAAGTGACCTGTGTGTCAATATTGAAGTTCACCAGGAACATGTAATGGACTTGATTGCAAACATGACTCCTGGAGCTACAAACATCTGGCTTCCCTGAACCGCCGAGTGTAAATGACAAGTTCGGCAGTTGCTCTCATGTCAAATGGGAAACAGTTGAGGGACAACTCGTGTCTGGTTCAGGGCAGCACATGAGCTTTAGCTGAACCAGATGTGCTATCCCATTAGCATTGGCATGCAGCTCCTTGGAGAGGCATGGATAAGAGCAGCTGTGGCAGCTGACGGGACCTTTTTGTCATGCTCCTTTTTTGTATGTCTTTCCGGATTGTTTTTGTTCACTTACTGGAGCCTGATACAACTTCTTCAGTAAGAACTGGTGGAAGTGATAAACTGTCTCCCTTCTCTCACTTAATGTAATCTTATGATGTACTTAGAATGCTGAGGATAAAAGAAATTTAAACACTGCATGCAGGTTTTGGATAGAGCAAAGTCTATCAGCTGTTGTAATCTGTGGTTATCCTCATTTGGAAGGAGGGCTTGCCATTGGAGTCCCTTTTTCCCAGGAGGTCAATTTCTGAAGTCATGACCAGTAATATTCCCCCTAGATTGACCCAAAAGCTATTTCAGTTTCAGTATTGTACAATAAAACAGATGAGTATGCTCAAGTTAAGCATACTAATGCTGGTTAGTGGTTCATTCCTAAACACAATTCAGTCAAATTACAGCAAGTATTATTGGGAATGGCATTTTCAGTGAGGAGTAAAAATGACATACTCACTTGAAATAGTTTTCTAAAATGACTTTTAGCTGAGTGCTTTGAGACAGGGGCAAAGAAAAGTATGTGTGCCTCAGAATAGTATAGGAAAAGTTTATCAGGACTCTTATGCAGTCCTCTGGTTAAGTTGAAATTGGCACTACTGGATGTAGAAAATCTTTTCTATCAGATTTAAGCTGTAAAGAACAGAATCTGGTGTTTTACTGTGCTACTTCCAGACTGATGAAGTGTTGAATATATATCCTGAACAAAATATCAAAAATACATAATAAGCACTTGTCAGACACTATAGAGAGAAGTGTGCAGCCTATGTTAATTTGTTCAGGGAATCTGATACCACCTCTTGCTGCTTCGTGGAAAATTTTTTAAAGTTTGTTTAGTTCTAAGTGGAACTTAAGTGAGTGCTTGGAGTTATGCAATGGCAAGCGTAATAATAATGGTATTTTCTGGTATTGATGCTGATTTTCTGTAGATGTTGTATAGGTGCGTTTTGTATTTAGAACGGGTGAAATACAGAAGTACTGCAATTTTTTTTTTTTAAATTGGACTACTCAGTTGTGTTTCAGTAACTAAATATATTAAGACCCTTTATCTTAACTGCCAAACTATTAGCATGACTGGAGGAAGGAAGGGGTGCTGGTGATGGTCTGGAAATAAAGAAAATGTTTCTTCTCTCTGTTTGGGTTGAGGTTATATTAATTCAGGAATGTTACCTGAAGGCACTAAGGGTTGAATAGTAGGTCAAGGATAAGAGGGCTTTTTTTATTGTGTGTTAGCTTACCTGTCAGGTAGAATAGACTTAATAATCATCACAACTCTTTGTTTAAATGCATGAAAGGTAAGATTAAAATTTGACTAGTAACCACTTTTTAAAGATATAAAAATTTCAAAATCTCAAAATATTGTGGATAATTTTCAACCTAAACCTATTCTTATTACACAAATGCTTAATTTTTTAAAAAAAAATTAAAAACAATTATAGAAGGGGAT
Source organism: Dendrocincla tyrannina (assembly GCA_035047865.1). Classification (NCBI taxonomy): domain Eukaryota; kingdom Metazoa; phylum Chordata; class Aves; order Passeriformes; family Dendrocolaptidae; genus Dendrocincla; species Dendrocincla tyrannina. Next base: position 21,765,455 of record JAWWMP010000081.1, read on the forward strand.
AGTAGCTGTGATGTAAAGTACTATATCAGGCAAATAGGCTGTATTTCATGTTAACTGGCAGAAGCTTTATAAATGTGATTGGCTTACCTCTTTGACAAGTAAGGGCCATTGTATGATATTAACCTTTTACAAGCTGACTGCTCATAATCTTGCATATTTGAGTGATTATAGGACTTTTCATACTTATTGCTTAATATTTACTGTTCTCTGTCAGGCAGTTAGTTGCAGTAACTGATACAATAATCAGCACTAAGCAGTTGTGCTTCTTGATTGGCATCTTAAAATAACCTGGCAGTTCAAATGAAGCTCACCAACTGCAAAAAGGTAGACAAAAGTCTAGTCTGCCTTTGGCACCATTAGCTTTTGACTTTCAGGTAGAATACTGAATGTTCAATATCTGTGTGCAGGTGCATGTGGAAAGGAGGTATGGTGTGAAAAGGTCTGAGGGGAGTTTTCACAGAATTTGGCAGTGACTAGTGTAATTTTGTTTTCACTGTGGTGAATCTGAACATTTGATTTGCTTGGCTGCACTGTCATCTGTCTCCATGCCTAAACAAACGAGCTAGAGAAGATTCCAGGTTTGGCAGACATGAGTATATCAGTGAAAATGATAGCAGTGGTGTTCCTGTTCTTTCACAACGAAAGGTGAGCCTCTGGACTCTTACAGGAAGCCTTTATTTTCAGTATGTGCTTCTTCCTACTCCAAATCTTATCTCTTTGAAGTAATTACTGTGTGGAACAGCGAGTGCTCAGGTAATCCTTACAGAGAATGGTCTACATATCCAGACACTTAAAATAATTGGATGGCTTTGCAGTGCTTTCTATGACAGTATTCTGGTAAAGTCATTAAGAATCTTTGTGAGGGAAACATACTGCAACCTGGATTAAGTGATGCTCTTATTCTGGTCCCTGGAGGTTTTAGTGCACATAGAAGTGATCTTCATTTGTTCTTTGAGATTATTGTCCTGTTGCAGAAGAGCTGTAAGTTGCTGAATGTGACAGATGGTTGGGTATAATCGAAGTAGAACTAAGTCAAAGTAGCAGCATCTTACATTTTAAAAGGATGATGATCTTATAGTGATTTGCATTCATAATCTGGACAGCCTGAATCTGTTCTTCCTGAGACATCTTTATGCTTAGATTTTTGTCAACTTGACTCTCACAAGTGCATTTTTTAGGGTATACCTCCCAAATGAGAAATGTTTTATCCATGACAATTTTTCATACAGAAATGTTCTCTCTCCGCTAAATCATAAAATACTTATTCATCCTTATAGTCTGAGAAATAAGAGTGCTTGAGAACACTTTCAGTTTATTATAATACTTGAGTGTTTAGGTAATAGAGCAATTATTACAAGAATTGCCTTTTGGATTTGTTATAAGGAACACCTACTGAAGTGAAGTCAGTAACTCAAGGTTTTTCTGTAATACTGGTAAGAAAATGATGAATGTAGTCCTTTTTTGTTTTACAGGTCTTCTCCAGGATTCTGATAACCCATATAGCAGATTTGAGAATGAATAAAGCTGAACATCTCCCACTAGAGCTGTGACTCCAAAATACAGGAAGACTCTTTCCATTTGTCCTTTGTGCCCTTTTGCTTTTGGTTTTCTCTCTGAAGTGTTTTTTTCCTGGTTGTAAAAATAGAAGTGGCTAAAGACTTCATTAAATAACATGTTTCTATCTCCTGCTATATAGTACTAATTTTTTATAAAAGGTTTTTGTTGTTGAAAAGTTTGCTGAATTTTATGGTGACTGTTTTTCCTCTTCTTAAAACTGTATTTTATTACTCAATGTAGATGGTTAATAGTCAAAATACTATTTGAGTTCAGTCTTAACTGCCACTTAAAGCAGTTTTTTCATGTTCATAAATAAAGATATTTTACATATATATGTAAAAAGCAACATGGAAGCAGTGCTTCACATACAGAAATAATTGGTGAGAAAATACATCATGCACATTCTTGTGAGTAGACTTTTTTTTGTCTGGAAAAAGACCTTTCAAAGTGTAATGTGTAAGGTGTGAGAGTGAGGAGCATATTTGTCTTTGAATAATTCAATTCAGTTGTGAAAATGTTAATATGTACTCTGGATATAGCACTGATATGAAAAAGAAACTACTTTGGTTAGCAAAATTGGAAGAAGGTCATTCTTTATATATACAGAGTTATGTGGGCCTAAGTTTAAGAAATGTCAATCTGCATGAACACTTTCTTCTGTAGGCTTAATGTATAATGAAAAAAAAAGTTAAAAGTTGCCCAGATTCTGCAGTTTACCAGGGCTGCCCCGGGCCAGCACTGCCCATCTGCTTCTTCCTTCCCTCAGGGGGATGAGGGAGGGAATGGGAACAGCAAAGGGTTGAGATAAAGCACTGTAAGTGAAGAAGAGGAGGGTAGTGGGAAAAAGTCATGCAAAGGCAATTGCCACCTCCCAGAAGCAGACCTCTGCTCAGTTTCCCCTCAGTTTTTCTTGGTGAGCCTGGAATATCATTTGGGTCAGCTCTGGTCAGCTGCCCCAACTGTGTCCCCTCCCAGCTTCTTGCTCACCCCTGGCCTACTTGCTGGAGCGATTGGAGTTGGGGAGAAAAGAAACCTTGATGCTGTGCAAGCAATGCTCAGCTAAAGCCAAAGCACTGGTGTGTTACCAGCACTGTTCCTGCCACAAATCCAAAGCAAAGCAGCACCATATGGGCTGCTGTGAAGAAAGTTACCTCATCCCAGCCAGACCCAGTCCCGTAAGGAAGCAATATGTTTTTAACCTTTTATTTTTCTGTTGATATTTCCATAATGTGATTTATTTCCTGTCTTTCTTTTCATAGAGATGTTTTCTTAAGCATTTTTGGTAGCTTACCACTATGATATGATGAGCAAAGAGCTCTCCTCTTCTGCCCCCCCCAGTCTAATGTAGATTCTCATTTATTCTGTACACTTTAAGTGACCTCCCTTGCTGTATATTATCTGTTAAACAAATGTATAGTATTGAGGATGTTTGTGTTATTTTTATCCACATTCTTAAAATAAACACTAACACCTTGAATTTGGTTCTGTTTAGTTATGTTGTTCCATACAATTTTAAATTGGTTTAAAAGAAGTTATCAAGTCCGAGTTTGGGAGAAATAAAAATATTTTTGCTGGATTTCTGGGGCAGAAATCAGATCTTGCCTGTGGGTGAGGAGGTGAATTGCCATTTCTTCCAGTGCTAAGGAACCTGCCTCTAGTTAGGCTTTAGTAACTCTTATTTTGGTTTTGGTACAGTGTTCACTTCCATTCTTTCACTGGTTTTACCTCTGCAAACAATTTCTCTGTATAGAGTTTGTCAGGAATTTATATAAAAATGTTTTCCACTTCCTGAATCTGTATTGTAGTGTTAATGGAATATTGGTTCAGTTTTTCTTTTTTCCTTTTTTCCTTAACACATATTTAGCACTTTATTAGTAGGCACTGTGTTTAATTTTGTGTTTCTTTATCCATCAGCCATTGTCATGTCTGAAGTATTATTCAAATGGCTGTCTTTGAAGAATGATGGTCTGTGATAAGAGTGAGTTGATAGTGTGGAAATAAAACATGCTGATGGTTTTCCCTGGAGATAACTTTTGCAAAAATGATGAAGGTCTGCCTGCTGTCTCGGGACCCAAATAGTGACATTCCTGACTTAATAGAAAACCATTTTTCTTCAGCACCTTGTATAGCATACAAAGGGCTGTCATGTACTCTAACAAAAGGGGGAGGAGGGACAACCTTTCTTACCATTTCAAAGATGGTAAAGTACTTGAGGAACCAAAATATTGTGAGAATTGGGAATGGGAGAATTAAGAGTCCTAAGTGGCTGTTGTGGGGACATCAAAAGGTAACGACTGCGGTCAAATTTATCTTAGCTAGACTTACCATATACTAAGCCCTAGCTTTAGGCTATAGTTTATACAAAATGTTAAGCTGGGCAACTAATACAGTATAATTTTGCTTACAGAGTTAAAGACTGTTAATTTAATGAGACTGTTGCAGACAGCAGCCTTAGAGCCTAATGGAAAAGGCAAAAATGCACAAACAATAATCCCTAAACTTTTTGGGTTATTTAACCTTTTCCTTTTGTGTTCATTGGAGCAATTAATTGGATGGAAAATACCTGTATTTCAATATATTAATTACCTTCTCTGATTTCCTCTGCTTATCAGTAGAAGAGTTGCTTGCCACTGCATTCCAGTGTAGCCCCAAGTAATTGAGAAAACAGCTGTAGAAAGAGGTGTCATTGTATCTTTGTTTCTCAGGTGTGTGAAAAAAGGCATTTGTCATTTTCAGTGTGAATTTACCCTCCGCGCTTTTTCAACAAAAGAAACAGAAGGGATGCAACATAACAAAATGGAAGTAGTGAAACACCATAACCAAGCCTGAGAGCTGTATCTCTCCTAACTGTGTTTCATTTCTGACTTACTGTTCATTCACAATCTCTTTCCTCCATTTACACTTCCAGTGGTTATTGCCTGTTACTTTTAAAAAAGAAGAGCAGTCTCAGAAGTGAACAAGTTAAAATTTGTGTTTATCTTTCTGCAACGTAGAGCTTCCAGTACTGAAAAATCAAGCGGGTCACGTTTAAGAGTGATGCTGGTGGGTGTAATTTATTTAAGTAAAGAAAATTGTAGTAGATTGAAGCATGTTGTTTAAATTTATCTTAATGCAGGAACATACGTTTTGCTACTTTTGGAATCTTGGATTTGATGATGACTCCATGAAGTTGTTGGCACCATGTTCTGGCTTGATTGTTATTTGATTATTAAATAGAAACATGGAAGTAATTTTGGAAAATGATTACTTTTTAAATTTTCTTAGAGTATCTTTGTTTCAGACTCCCATACATAGCTTTTATCATCTGTCCTTTCAAAAGTTTCCTGTTACACCAAGTGCATGCATGAGGAGGGGTTCTGGGCTGCATGACGGTGTCTTGCAACCCTAGGATGGCCCCAACTAAACTGCTGAACATGCAGTTCTCTAGATTTTAGCTGGTCCAGAAAGAAGTGCTTTTTGTCCTGTCCTGAGTGTCGGGGCCAAACAGGGACAGAGTGAAGAGCTAAAAAGACACTTTGAGAGGAAATGATGAGGAGATGATCAGGGTGAGTCTGGGGAGGTCAATAGCCTGGGGAGATGAAATTGGCAGCAATTTGATCACTTGGGATTGATCACCTTCAGTTTTGGGGTTCTAATCAGTCAGCATCTCTGACTGCCCATGTGCTTCAAAGCGTGAATTGGGGAGGTTTTGTGGCTGGAAGCTTTTTAAGGCTCACATGTGCTCTCATCTTTCCTAGGCAGCAAGGCCAAGCTTGCTGTCAATTGACTGATGTATCTTTTCTGTGGGTCCTAGAACAACTACTTGAAGGGCAAAGAGGAGGCATGCTTTTCGAAGTAGGTAGAAAGTGGCATGTCATGACTGCAGTATCAATATGCCCAGAATATTCCTAAAGTCATGTTTCTGCTTGGTGACACTTGTCAGAATCCTCTCAGATCATTCTGCAAATGCTCACCAAAACCTTTTCACCCAAACCTTAGAAGAAAGGGTCATGATTCTGGTACCTTCAAACAACATTCAAAACCTGCATTTATTTTCATGGCTTTATGTGGTTTATACTCAGTATCTGACTGAGCAAACATGTTTAGTCTTTGTTGTGGCATCATTAAGGCTTTCGACTTAGCATGAGAGGATCAAATGTTTAAATGTTTAGAAGAGTGCATTGGCTCTCAAGCCCAGCAGTGTGTTTTGTCAACTCCATGTCAGCTTCCTGGCTAGGTTTTCTTGTCATGTGTCTCTGGGTATATGTGAGTTCAAGTGTGTTTGTCCTCAACAACACACTTTAGTTATCAAGAGAAACAATCTCTGCTTTCTTTTCTGCTTCTGAGTTCCTACAGCAGATATTAAATGTCAGAGATGAAAACAAAATTCTTTGTTCCACTCACTCTTCCTTGCTGTTTTAAAGCATGGTGAAGTGGTGAGGGCTGGGATGTGTGCAGGCAGTGAATGAAGGAAATAATCCATGAATGGGAAGAGTTGCGACTTTTGAAGGGAGGCAAAAGGGAGTAGATAGTAAGGAAACAATAGAGCAGTGATCAAAAAAGATGTTCGCTTTTGCACATCTTTGATCAGAGATTTGATTTTATATTTTATGTTGTCATCTTAAATAGAAATCAAAGTACACAACTACACTATATTGCTTTATCAGACATTCCCAGGTTGATTCACTTGCTGCATCAATAACCAGGCTTACTGTTTGTAGGAAGACTGGCTGAAAATCACTAACTTTGTTATCTTTTCCCTGTTTACACAGTTTACAAAGAAAATATTTAGTGGTGTCTTACGGGAGCTTCCACAAAGCAGGAAGGACAGAAGGTAAGTCTAGACTTAAAGAAACCCGCCAGTGGATTTCAGCAGCTTAACAATTTATCAGTCTTCTGACTGAGCATCTCAACCATCAGTATGTATTATTAATCAAATGGAGTGACTTCTCTCTTGCTGATATAGCAATTGCTTCTAAACAAGAAAAAGTAATAGAGGGCAGAGTTTTTGAGCTGTCACTTTGAGTCAAGTGCTTGTGTGGCAGATAAATGGGTGATAGACTAAGCAAAGTCACTTTGAGAATCCTGTGAGCTTGAATCTGTGTATTAACATGATCAGCTAAGATGTATGATGAAGATAAAATTACTTGCAGTCTGTCCAGAGATTTGGTTTTTGTTTGAGGTTGTGTGTTTTGGGGGTTTTTTTGGTTATTGTTTTTTTTTGTGGTTTTTTTTTGTTTGTTTGTTTTTGGGTTTGTTTGTTGTTTTTTTTTTTAAATTTGACCTTCAATCCAGTCTGTGCAAGGAGCTGTCAAGTTGCAGCACAGCAGAAAGAATTAGGAAATGTTTAATTACCCCAGGTTGAGGTGGACTTTCGTAGCAGTGTTTCTGTCACAGTTCCTAAGCTCACTACTTCACTGACCTACATCTCAAGGTCAGTCTTTCCTGTACCCTTACTTGTCACCTGGCTTGAAATAGTATCAGGCCCTTGGCATTCTCAGACCCGCCCTAGTTACTTATTTCCCATGCATCAATTCAGGAATCACACACACACATAATACTCTTGCCCTCAAGGAGAGCCCTTCAAGCTTCCATTACTTCTTTTCATTATTTTTTTTTCCTTTGCATGAACTTGGCACTTCTTGTAACCAATGACCTCTTATGTTCTCTGCTGTGGCAAAACAGGGTTTGCATTGTATAAGGATGATAATCTGCAAGGTGACAATTTTGCCTATTGTACTGCAGAAGTGCCATAGTTTTCTTTAATGCTGCAGTCTTTTTCGTGTATATTCTTGAAATTCCAATAACCAAGATCACATTGAGTGAATTCTAATCAGTTAGCACTGGACAAAAAAGATGAGTATGCAAAAGAGTCAGCATGGCATCTACAAAGGTAAATCCTGCCTCCCTGACCTCCTTGGCTGTAGGAATGGGATAGTGAGCGCACAGGAAAAATCCATCTGGCTTCTAATAACTTTTCTTTACAAGCACTAAGTAGCTTGTAAACAGGATGGTTTGTGGCAGAGCTGACACTGTTGTAACAGACCAGTGAAGTGCTTTGATGCTTTATTTGAATAGCACACAGCCAGAACCAGCAGGACAAAGGCTTCCCTACCCTGCTTTCCTTTCAGTTGCAAAGCAAGAGGAAGCATGTGGATACCTGCGTGGTACCACTTTGTCTTGGCTGCTTTTCTGGGCAAGCTGTTGAAGAGATGGCTCCTTCAGTCCTCCATGTTCCCAACAGTTTGTGGTCAGTATTGAAGCATTTCCATACTTCAGTACTCACCAAGGGAGATGAGATGCTGTGGATTAGGAGGGACAAATTCTTCCTGGGTTTTAGACTTCTTGGTCTCAGTTATGTCACTAAGCTTTTCCTCGAGGGTGATTGTCTGTCTGATGAAATTTTTGTAAAAATCCAAAAGTCAGCACACGTGTTTCAACTTCCTGAATGCCCCCTGCTGCTGCAAGGGAACTTCATACCGAATAACAAAAAATAAAAACACTTAGGGAATTTAAAGAAACTAAACCTCTGCCCTGGGGTGCTAAAGTCATGACTAGCTGATGCTCTGAGTAGCTCCTGCTGAAACACACAATTTCAGTGCTCTGCTCTGTCCTCAAAATTAAATTGGTTTGCAGGAGACCGAAACTGTGTAGGTGTAGGTTGATACATGGTGAATTTGAGTCAGTGGGATCAGCTAGACTATGAGTTCTAAGGAGGAAATATATCCTGTATACTCAAATTAGGCTACGGTAGTCAGGATCTTAGATCATTTCCAATTTTCCTGTTATCAGAATTGCAATTCCTATCAGTGAGGAAAACATGAAAAAAAAAAAAAGTCATGTTTTTAATAACAAAGAGATCAACACAGGAATATATGCATAAGACAGAATCCTTTTAGCCATAATTACTCTTGTCTTTATTACACATCCATGTTCTAGGAATATCAGAAGCACCAGCTTCATCATACTGCAATGTGCTTGACATTACCAAAATAGGTTAATGAATTCTTCCCTAGAGCTTTTCATGCATACATATGGACATCTATGTCATATTAAGAGGGTGTTTAAGGCTTTAACATGAGCCATAAAACTGGAAAAGGAGAGTATTCAATGCTGAGCTAGTCCTCTCATCAACTGTAGAATCTTATGGTTAGCCAAAGCTGCCAAGGCTGATGATATTCCAAAACAGGCAACAAAATGGTTGGATGCAGGAAATCCTCTAGCACAAGGGGGTTTTGGGCCTCAAAAGTGAAATAAGAGTAAGGGATGGTTGTGATTGTGCATCTCCCCCCACCCCCACCATAGGCCACACTATGAGCTGAGAAATTTTTTGAGCAACCTTAAAATGCTCGTGTCATGACGATGGTTCTCTCTTCCTAGAGAAATCTTGAGAATCCCTTTTTCTGTGATTTGATTTTTGACCAGATGCATTCTGCTCAGGGACTTTGCTCTGGGCTGCAGTGCACTGTGCCAGCTGTGCCTGATGCTTGACTCTGGGTTTCATGTGAAACTGTTACCAACCTTGTAGCTCATTTCTTTTTACATAACTTGCAGTAGTTCCAGTTACTCACCCTGCATTTCTATTAGTGGCATGAAACCCCTAATCACCCAATTAGAATGTGTAATGATACTGTAAAAATCCCTATTAAACTGAGCAAAGGAATATTTAAAAAAGCTTGTAATAGTAGTCACTAGACATGATAGTAGAAGAGGGAGGATAGATACATGAGGTTTATTACATGCAGATAACATGGTACTTTCTAAATTGAACTTCAAAGGACTATGCCCAGTTTATTAATGTAATTACTTATATGAGAAATTATCAGAATATAATGAATAAATTAAAAATGTTATCTATACAGTATGTTATCAGTTTAGTTCTCAGACTGGAATTAAAGAGAACACAAAGAATTACTAGAATTTAGACTCTTGCTTATTTTTACATTCCCATGGCATTTAAAATGCTTCTAGATCCTTTGTTAAATTGTATTATAAATCAGATTTAAATAGAGGAAGATAGAAATCTCTTTGCTTTCGTTTGGAAGAATACGTGATGTTTTCAGACATACATTGCTGAATTTGGCAACTGAAATGCTAGATTCCTCTCCCTCAGAGAATAAATCAAGAGTTTAGAAACTATTGTAAATAAATGAAACCCTTTAACTCCTGTTGCTTCCCTACACTTCAGGATAAGGAGTACCATCTATTAACCTTGAGACAGTGTTCTCCAATTGCCACTTTCGATGTTGTTTTGCCTTAAACCATTTCAGATTTATTAGCATGCCTCTTGATAACAAGCACAGCCTGGCTGGGCCTTCCTTTCTCCTCCCTGTGCCCACAGCAGGAGAGGGGAAGGCCATGTGGTGGTTACTGCAGGCCCTTCTGTGTGTGTGTGTGTGTGTGTGTGTGTGTGTGTGTGTACGCGTGTGTGTATGTGTATTACTTTCCAGCAGAATCCATTCCCTGGCCCGGCTCCCCACACAGGTACATGAGCCCCAGTGCTGGATCCTGCAGAAGGGAGTTCCAGCTGCCTGCCCACAGCCTGGCTTTGCTCCTGGGAGCACCTGGCCATTGGGAGAAAAGCACAGTGCTGGCTTAACTTTCAATCATGGGGAAAGATTTTTCTTTCAAAAGAGTTTTAAACTTTGGAAAACATGAATAGACTCTGCAAACAGACATGAATGTGTCAGTCAGAGAAGGTATTTAATGCCCTCCGGCTAGACACCAACAAGTCTGGTGATTAGACAGTCCTGTGATGGACTTGGATCCTGAATATGATGGAATTGTTCTACAATGTTGGTTTTGATCATTGCATTGGTTAGCATTTTTCTTAAATGAGAATCACAAGGGAGCTGTCATTTGAAGGAGTACATAATTAGATCATGTTGTGAAGCAAAGAAAAAGGAGCCATAAACCTGTCTTTTATTACAAATTTCCTTCCTGACATTCTGTTCAGTACACCACATAGATTAAAAATACATTTTTCCTTTTATCCCCTGGATGCATTACCTGATGGATTTTTATTCTAAAATATGGATACATGACTTTCTAAAATACAAATACATGACTTCAGCCAAATTAAGAGAGATAAAAATACACTTAATGAAGGAGAATACTGAATCACCAAGGAGCATAACTTTGTAACTGGAACTTGCAGTAAGAAACAAAGTATTAGGTATCTTTTTATTTCCTTTTGAACACGGTAAAGCAAGTCTTCTCTTTTAAGTTATTCTCTGAAGATCTATGATTCAAAACTGTGCTCTTTTACTCAGCCTGAAAGCTACTCAGCTGGACAGAAGGCTAGGTGCAGCCTGAGCTGTTTGTCGTTACTGGGACCAATGTTCCTGTTGACATCAAACACAGGCTATGAATCACAGCAGCTGAATTGTTTATTTGAAAAGATAGATAATCTTTGGACAACACTGCACCACAGAAAGCCCTGCTAGGTCACTGGTTATCACTTCCCAAGGCCAACCTCTAATCTTTAGTGTACAAGGTATAAAAAATAGTTATGCTGTGGAATCATCCTGTTTCTAATAAACTATTAAAAAAAGGCAAATTTGAACTTGGTTAAATGAGAAAAAAAGTCCATCTCTGCACAGTATCTGGAGCTGCAGAATCCAGTGAGCCCTCTGAGAGCAGCAGGAGGTCTGTGTGGTTGCTGTGTCTTGAAGCATGCTGGAGAAGCTCTGGCTTGTAGCAGTGGTTGGGCACACCAACACTGCTGATTTGAAGGTCTAAAATGATCAACAGTATAGAGACAGACAGCACCAGGAATATCTTTCTCATGCAGTAAATAAATAGCAAGAAGTCATGCAAGAGGTACACATCACTGCTGAGAAGTTCCTTTCTTCATTCTGATGCAGCTGACTACAGCTGAAGATCTCTGCGTGTTCCCTGAAGGACCATGTCCTTCACCTCCTATGCTGTTCTATCCTGAAGAATATTCAGAATATACTACCTTCTCTTCTTCTTGATAGTTTTGGTCTCTGCTCTTGCTCTCATAAAAAGGAGCTTTTTGTGAGGACATGAGTAATTCTGATTTACTGGCTTCTCATCTTTCCTCTTCTTGTTCTCAATGGCAATTGAAAAATAGACTGATACATTTTCATACAATGTAAGGTTCTTCTGTGTCAAAGTAGCTATCTATGAACCGGAGGGACTAGGTGAAAAGATGGGTCTAAGGCAATAGAGTTTTTGTTTCATTTAATTGGTGTGGAGGAATGAGGGCTTAGTGTCACCTCCTTTGGGATGCTTGGAGCACCACATGCAATTATAAGAGACTTGTGTTGTGAACTCAGGAAGCTGGAATTATCAGGGGCTTTCCTTAGGACTGTATCACTCACAAACTTTTTTTCTGAAAGACATTTTTCTTAGCAGGGACTCTGTCAAGTGAAGCTTTTGCCGGAAAAAAAATTACTTTGCAGTGAATTTGTCTTCCGAATCACTCCTCGGGGGTTTTTCCCCCGGGGTATATGCACTTATTTATATTGTGTATCATTTTTTATAAAACTTAGAGACACATCCATTCTGGATGACTGTAACTGCAAGAGGAAATTCAGAAATACTGTAAATACTTTAGCAAGTTATATGGAATTACTTTCTAAACTCTTACTGTAATAAACTGAATCACACTGAAAGTCCTGTCCATTTTACCACATTTTATATGCATCTCCTTATGCAGGAGAAACATAAAATACATATTCTGGAAATTCTTGTACAAGTAAATGAAGTCCTGCTAGAGTACCTTGTGACTGGCAAATTTTTCATATATTAGATTAGAAATAAAATGGAAATTTCTTCTGAATCACCTACTTATTTTCATCATAATTTTCATTCAAAGAGTAGGTACTTCATTTCAAATTCAAAGTAAGTGGGCATGAGTGTATCCCAGGCTTGAAATCTATGGGGTTTAAATCTGATTTTTAATCCTCAGTAAGAAAAATAATCAAAAGATACAAACTTTGATTAAAGTTAGTTGCAATATTGCATGTGTTTTGGGATCAATTCATTACATATAAATCCAACATAACAGTAATTAATTTGAAAGGTCAGTGGGATACTAGAATCTCTTATTAAATTCTGAAGCCACTTTGCAGTTCTGGCCAAGTTTTGCAGGGATGACTCATAAGTCTTTCTCTCTGTGTCAAACTGACTTTCTTCTGCTTAGATCTGAACCTGCTTCTCTGTTAGCTCCTCTGTTGCATGTCCCGCTGAATCGTACCAGTCTGCTGCCTTCCTCTTCATGTCATCTTCTTACCCACCCCTCTCTGATGTGCCTCCTTGCCTGCAGCTCTGGTACCTCAAAAAAGCATGTTTCCAAGAGACTGCTTGGCCCTTGGAGAGAACTCCCTCCACACAGCACATCTCACAGAATCACAGTCACAGAATATTCTGAGCTGGAAGTGACCTGGAAGGATCATCAAGTCCAACTCTTAAGTGAATGGCCTGTATGGGGGTCAAACTCATGACCTTGGTGTTATTAGCACCATGATCCAACAATAGTTGTTGATGATCCCATCTTTTCATCACCTTTGGAAAGCTGTATGTTTTACATAAAATTCCTCCAAGAGGCAGTGGGATCCCAGTGGGGGCTGTTGCTGTGCAGCACTGGTCAGACAGCGCTCAGGCACTGATGAAATGGACTCTGGATAGCACAGGCTGCAAGAGTGAACTGAACAAAGATTTCACTAAATCTACTGCAGATGCTCCCTGCTCTGCCTTTTTTTCTTGCTAGTTTGTATGAACAACTCTTCATTTAAATAACTTATGTTGCCACCTGGCTTATAGGTCAGCCACCTCGAGTTTTCACAGCCCTGGCCTGACAAGACTGTCACAAGTACCAGAATTAGTTGGTGTGCCTGAAATCCACCACAAATTTAATACAATAACCTGGGTTTTCTCCTTCTAATTTTGCAGGAGGTCTCACCTTTTAGCATTTATTCCATACAATATTTAAACAGATACTGAGGAAATTGTCACATCTAATTTTCACAGAGGTCCAGACTCTTTAAATCTGGCAGCTCCATCTTGTCCAGTGTGGCTTTTCCTCTTCCTTCATGCAGCTAAAGCTCTCTTCATCTCACAGACTGGCTGCCACAAGCTCCTAGCCTTCAGTTTTGACAAAGGTTCTTTATCCTGCTTCCAAAATCTGTTTTATAGGTCATATTTCCTGCATATCATCCTGAGTATTTCTTTCCCACTGTTTCTTTCTGCTGCCTCTCCACCTTCTGCTGCATTAAACACCCCCACCTTTTCTTTCTTTTTAAAACTCCTAATTACATAAATCCATGCACTTCTTAAGTTCTGCAGTGGCACCAACCCCTGCCTCTAATTAGTGTTTTCTACTCTTCTTCAGTTGAATTTTCCTTAGAATGTCTTTATACTTTTTCCCTAATTCCTGGAAGCTCGGCTTTAAATAAGCACAAAGCCTCTCTTTCATCTTCCTTGAAACCTTGTATTTCCTGGGAGTTATACTCCATAGTGGCCAATTTGCTGTGCCTTGTGCTTCTGACTCATTTTGCAGATGATGGGTACTACAGTTCTCCAGTTATCACTTCTACTGCGACAGTCCTCCATTGACTGCAAGACTTCTGTGATAGACATCGTACCTGCAGTCCCTGCTCAAAAAGCACTTCTGTATGGCTCCTGATCACTACATAAGCCCCCTAAACAGCCACCAGAGCCTATACTGCTACTGCATTGTAAGAAAGACCTGAATTGAGAGACCTGGAGCACTCATTTGTGCTGACTCTATGAAAACGAACTGTATTGCAATCTGGTAGTGAGGGACAGTACTCAGCTGTCATTCTGTGGTACTTAATTTTGTGCAATACTTTGTTACCACAGTGATAGCAACTAAATAAAACTGGAAGATACAGTTTCTGAAAGCCTCCATCAGAAGAGTGGCATGGGGGCTGGGCTGAACTGTTTTTAACTGGCTTAGGTGCTGATTTTGGGATAGAACTGGGTGGAAAGAACAAGCAATCATTGCCTACATGCCTGAAGTCCATCTAGATTTTCATGTTATGAGGGCAGACCTCCATTTTGACAAACCAGCCTTTCATGTATAAGACTTGCAAGTGTTTTTGTATTATTTTTTGAAGGAGAGTTTCTCCACAGGGAAGTAACATTCCCATTATAATCTGTCCTACAGATTCAAGCAGTCCAAAAAGGAACAGAGAGATATGAATAAATGGAGTCCACCCAATAACACTGCTTCTTTAGCATGCTTCTCTGATGTCTGGTGTAAATTATAGGTGTTGAAATTTACTTAACTAGATAAGAAATGGGGGAAAAAAATTCTGAAAACAAATCAAGAAAAAGTTGAGAGATCTTTAACAAATAAAGTAGGGTTAATATTTCAAGCTTGTTTCCATGACATAGCTGTATATGGGTTTTTAATTTTACATGTATTGCTTAAATATTCTCACCCAGAATCAACTGGCTTTGTGTGCCTATGTGTTTTCAAAATCATGGGTTATCTACAAGAGGACCCTTGCCCATGGGAATTTTCCCCTGGCTGTGAATGCCAGTTATCCCAGCCTGACTCAGTTGGGCTTTGTATGTGTAGAGGCACAAACCTTTGAGTTGTTCGAATAGTGCTACAGTGCTGATGAGATTTTGCTCCAAAGAAAAGTCACAATGTTACAGCAAACATCCTTTATTCAATGTTTATGATAAAATTACATGATTCACACATGCTTTTTGAGTTCACCTAAGCGGATCAACCAATGGATTTCTGCTGATCCATTTTGCAATGTTTTCATCATGAGAGTATTTGTTGAACATGTCAGTGACTTCAAAATATTGGGATCTGATATTACAATGGTTGAGGCCATTACATATTAAATCCTGGTTTCCCTTTTACTAGACTTTTATCAAGATGGAAAAAGAAAAATAGCTCATTAAAAGGTATTTTCACTTATTTCACAGGAACAATATTCAGCATCAATGCTATGTTGCTAGGTAGCCAGGTGATGTTAAACTCAGCTCATTCCTGCAAATCTAATGTGCGCATACTTGCCCAGCAGAATCTCTGAGATGGCATAATTTCTACAGAAGCATATACCATAAAAGCTTTAAGTTTATAATCAATGATCATGTCACTTTGAAGTATGTAGGTTTCTGACACATTATTATGATTTTTTTTTTCTCTGTTTTCTTCAGTATGATTTCCCTCCATCTGTGTGTACTAAGTCTGGCTGGGATTGACTTAATTTCCTTCATGGCAGTTTGTAGGAAGCTGTGTTTTAGATTTGTGACCAAAACAATGCTGATAATAGACTACTGTTTTAGCTACTGCTGGGCAGTGTTTGTACAGCATCAAGGCTGTATCTGTTTCCCATGCTGCCCAACCAGTGAATAGATTAGGGGTGCACAAGAAGTGGAGAGGGAAAACAACCAGATAGATGACCCAAATTGTCCAAAGCAATATTCCATGCCATATAATGATATGATCAGCAATACACTGGAGAGGAGTGGAGTTTAGGTAGGTTAGCCATCTTTTGCCTCAGGAACAGGCTGGGCATCACTCTGCCGGGGGGAAGTGATGAGTGATTGTTCTTATTTTTTTTTTTTTCTTATTTCACTTCTTCTTTGCTTGTAAAATTATCAACCCACAAGTTTTCTTGTATTTGCTCTTACTTTTCTGTTCTATTCTATGGATGTGAATAAGCAGCTGTGCAGTACTCAGCTGCCTATCATGGTAAATGCACAATTCTGTGTCATGGCCAAACCAAAGAGAATTCATACTTCCCTAGGAATGAACTATTCATGCATACCACAAAGAGGGTGCCTAACAGGAACAGGAATTACAAGCTTGAAAGTCAGAGATGCTGTGTTCCACCTGTAGCCATTTCATCCCTGATGTGATGGTGTAAAGTAAGAATGAAACAGAAAACAAGTGACCCCAAACATTAGTACATGAAATAAAGTGACCACGAGAGGGTACTAGAGATGTAAATCCATGGGTGGCTCAGCAGGTCTCCTCTAACCGGCAGCCAAATATAAGGCACCAGGAAAACCACATTTTTTTCCCCATTGTGCCTTTGGAACCATGTGTACGAACACCAAATCATCCTTTTCTACCCCACAGAGGAGGGTTTGGTGACAGCAGCCAGGCTAGAGGGCCCTTTTGCCCTCCATTTATCAGCAGGGATGCATGGAATATCACCAAGGGGAAATTTCCCCAGGTTAATAAAAACTAGGATTTCATGACAATCACCAATAAGACAATACATAATGTCAGCTCTGAGACCTTTCTAGGGGAACAAGTTATGATGTGGATATAGATTATACAGGTACTGTTCTGTAATTGCCAAAGTTTACTTTTTGTCACTAATGCATTTTGCTAGCAGAGCTTAAAGGTTGTGTCCCTAAGGAGATGGCACCATTTGTGTTAGCAGAGCCTGGCTTTCTCTTCGGGTAACAGTCATCTTGGATTGAGTATTATTAGAGGACAAGTGAAAGTGAGATTGTTGGGGGAGGGTAAGGAGGGGGGTGTTATGTGACTTTACATCCATCTTCATCACTGGAGGGTCACAAAAAGATTGCTGTGTTAACAAGCAACACAGCTCCCAGCACTCAGGTCCCAGATGCTGCAGCAGAGATCTTTTCAAGGTGAGCAGACTGGACTAATGGGGAATATCTACAGCCAAGGATATTTATGAAAATCTAGATTATACTGGCAGTAGGAGGCCTGAAAAGACTGTGCAATCCCTGAGGGACTATTTCATGCCCCCAAAAGAGTCTTATTCCTCTCTTTGAGCAGACCACTTGGTGCAAGGTGTTACTCTGTCGACATAACACTCCAAATCAACTGCATTAACTACCTCTTCCACAAAAACACACTGCTTGTTTATGTGCTCCTAAGGTTTCTGAAATTCAAACACTTGGCCCAGGAATGTAACTTAAGTACACTGCCTTTCAAGAGTCCCTAAGGAGAAATATTGTGGGGTCAGGGGGGTGGGGGGCACATGACAAACACTGGGGTTTAGAGGGAGCTCAGACTACATAAAATTACCCCATAAAATCAACAGCAAATGCCCTGAGAGCTGGAAAGTGCACAGATCTGCATTAGACCCTGAGCCACCATCTGCACCATGCATCACGGATTTACTTTTTGTCATTTCATCTTACCCTGCAAGTAATGAATAGCACAACCGTGGCTGCTCCATCTGCAGCAAGGAAACTGCTGGCACACCCTGTGCTCCAGGCCTATGACCACACTGCTTAGAGCTCTAAACAATATGTTCTTTTATACTATAACAAACAAACTGCCAGCCCTGCTCTCTCTCCTTCTTCAGAAATAACCCATGCCTCAGTGTGAAACACTGAAATGATGAAGCTCGCTGGCTGGCATGATATAGTGAGGAAAATGTTTCCTGTTGTCCAGCTTACAAGTGATATCTTGGCAACTATTTTTCCTGCGCTTGATAATACTTACATTTGTAGAGTGATTCAGCATGACTCAGTGTCAGCAGCAGTGGCCAGGATTTATAGGGAATTTTTACCAAAACCAGGCAAGGAGATGCTTGGGTCATAAAGTAACTTCAAGCAGTTTTTGTTTAGGGTGTATCTTTGGGGAGTTGATGTGAGAAAGGATGCTGTAAATAACATGTCTGGCTTTTTATAATCCAGATGCCCCATTAAATGCAAACATGCTTTAACTTGGTGGAGGCTTGTGGAAGAAGGCAGCAAACAGCAGTATCACTTTGCATGTTTTTCATGTTATTTTTTTTATGCCACAAATTGCAAGACCTAAATGAAAAACCAGAGCTGAAAGCCTGTCCCTACAAGGAAGCAAAACTTCATCATCAGAGTAGCTGCTATCTTTGTGGTTTACTAATTGCGTGTTTCTGCTTTACTGGTTTCCTGAGGGGGGTCATGGAAATACAGAGATGAGAAATAGGAACCACCAGCTTATGAACTTGATCAAAGCTACAAAAGTGATTCCACATTCCTGAATTCAATGAATTTTCAACACAAGTGCCATTGGAAACAGAAGAGGTTTGGGGCAAGGAGAGAACAAAGAAGGAAGGACTTTAATAGAAGTATTTTTGTCAAGTAAAGACTGGGGAGGGAAGAACGGCATGAGTTGCAGCATGCAGTTTGAGAATCTGTGCACAGCTGGAAGATCAACCTTCCTCTGGTGTAATATCTCTGTCCTAAGGTTGTACAATTTTCAGAAGATAAGACCTGGGTTTCTCTCACTGGCGCCACACTGGTGTCTAATTTAGGCAAAATTTTCATTGATTTAAAAGACCCTGACATATGCTTGTAAATCATTCCCAAGCAGCTACAAAGCCAGATGCTTGTCAGAAATGTTAGGTTGCCTGTTCTTCTGCTTAAGAAAGGTAAACCCACTGCAGTAGTCTGACACAGACTTTGTCCTTCACAAGTGAAAAAGTGATAGTTTACCTACAAATAGGGAGAAAAATGGGAATATTGTTCCAAATTCACTAAGTGGTAGAATCTAGGCTAATTCACTAGGTAAGACAGCATCTATCAATTAAGCATGGTTAACTAGAGGTTCCTGAGAAGCTCTCAGAAATGATATCCCTAATTGCTGAAAGCAAGCCACAGACTGAATTATAGCGGTGTTGGTACAAACCTCAGCTGAGCAGCAAAGCTGCACAGTGTGAATGGCATGCACAGAAAAGGCAAAGGGCTCAAATGCTAAACTCAGTTTCAGCTCCTGGACCAGAATATTTTATTTATAATAGTGGCATTTTCCTCTCGACTCAGAGCAGCAGTAGTAATGTCAGATTTAAACAAAGATCAAACTATCAGGTATTATTAAGTACTTAAATGTAATTTTTTGCAGATTGAATTAAACACCATTAAATCTGTGTCCTGCCTCCCTTTTTCCTTCTAGCCCTCTTCCCTGTTTCTTCTTAATTTTTCTTAATTTTTATTTCTCCTCCTTTTCTCTGCATTGCTCTCTGCAGCATTCCAGTTTCCACCCTTTCTCAATTTCCTTCCATAATATGACATAGCCAACATTGAAAATGCCATTTTAGCTCCTGTTACAAAAATGTTAACAAGGTCAACAGGATTCACACTTCCAAAAATCTTTTTATCAAGCAGTCTGTAGATTCAGGGGTTGTGCATAAGACATTTTACCAGTGTTACTTGTACAGCAGGACAAATTCCATTATCTTGTATGCCACAAGAGACAGATGCATAACCTACATATAGTAGATTAAAGTAGATAATTTTAGATAGATTTGCAACTTGAGATGCTGTATGCTGCCCACCCTTGTTGCATTGTGATAGAAAGGTCCAGTCCTGGAGTGTAGTTGCAGATGGCTTGAATCCAACTCACCTAAACACCTGTCTAGACAAATGGGCTTCTAAAACTGAGCTTAGACACTGTCTAATCCCGGTCAATTGCGTTAGCTAGCCTCATTAAAACCCAAGTTCATTTTAACCAGATAACATGCATCAAAATACAATTTGAACCGCACAAACCTGGGCTTTAAACTGTGTTGCTTAACATGTGTTTTATTCTGTAAGTACCCGCTTTATATTTTAAACTAGACATGACTATCCATCTTGACGGTTTAAACCAATTTATTTTTCAATAATGTTGGTTCAACTGAGTTAACAAGATCAAAAGCTCCCAACGCTCATTAAGTTGCAGGTTAACGCACTTGGAAGGAAGGCACAGTATCTGGCTCTGCTTGGAGACGCACGTGGAGAGGAGCCCAAGTTTCAGCTCGACGGGCCGGGTGCTTACGGTGCGCAAAGTGCCCACTTCCCACCCAAAAACGCTTTCCCGGAGCAGCAGCGTCGCCGCCACCGCCCGTGCGGGGGTCAGGAGGGGCGGGCTCCTTGTGGCCCCGCAAACCCTCATGGCTCGCACCAGCCATGCCGGGGGCGAGCAGCGCGTCCCCAGCGAGCGCCATGGAGGGGCAGGGGGCGCGGGGGGCGCGGGGCAGCCCGGGCGGACACGGGGCAGCCCGGGCGGACACGGGACAGCCCGGGCGGGCAGGGGGCAGTCCGGGCGGACACGGGGCAGTCCGGGCGGACACGGGGCATCCCCTCCCGCCGCAGCCGCCGCTCGGCGCCAGGAGCGCTCGGGACGCACCGCCGACAGCGCATCCCTCGGCGCGGCCCCAGCGCTCCCCGCCGGCCCCCTCACGCCCCCGCCGCCGCCGCCGCCCTTCCTCCCCGGGGCTCCCCGGCCCGCCCAGGCTCCTCCTCCTCCTTTCTCTCAGCTCACCCTCCCTCCCGCCGCCCGTCCCTCCCTCCCGCCCGCCGCCGGCGCCCGCAGCCCCTCGCCGGACTTTGCTTTCGGTCCTCCATCCCTCCTCGGCGCTGCCCGTCCCCCTCGCCCTGCCCGCCGCGTCTGGCTGTGCCGGGGCAGCCCGGGGGAGGGGGCGGGACGGGGCGATGAGCCGGGCGGTGGCGGCGCCTAGCCGACCAGCAGCAGCAGCAGCAGCCGCGGCCACGGCGTAGGGCTTCTCTGCCGGGTGGGACCGGCGCTGTCCCGGGGCGGTCGGCGGCTTCGCGGGGCAGAGGGGCAGCCCCCGAGCCGGAGGAGAGCTGTCTGCCCCGCAGTCAGGGCGGCGGGGGTGGCGGCTGGCGAGCGGGGTGGGGCGCCCCCCGATGTGTGACATGATCGACTCGCAGTCCGCCGAAAAGATCAGCAGGATGAAAAAGTTGCGAAGAACTTTATCGGAGAGCTTCGGCCGAATAGGTGAGTGCCGCGGCCGAGCCCCGCCGGCGCTGCCCGGCCCCAGGGGGTCCAGGCGGGGAGCGGGCGGCGGGCTCGGCGCTGCGAGGCGGGGAACGCGGGCACGACGCCGAAAGACGACGTTTCTTGGGAAGAAACCTCGGGAAAATAACTCTTGCAGCCCCAGAGGAGCTGCATGCGTCTGCGATGGAGTTAGCCCAAAATCGGCTGGGAAGAACAAACTAAATGAGAGTTGCCTCACGTGCCCCCATTGCCAAAGAGAAACCTCGACCAAAAGCAATGGGTTATTTTCGTGTTATTGCAGGTCTGGTAGTTTATTTTTTATGCGGGCGGCAGATTGGTTTTAGTTGAGACGTGAGATGCTGAGGCAGGTAACGGCGGCCCAGTGATGTCGGAGGCCAGACAAAAGAAGTCTGTCTGTCATCTACTGCGAAGTGTGATCGTTCTGTCACTGACATAAACCATCCTGAGGCAACGTCATTTGAACGTCGCTGCCGACTATATTACCACCCGATGTCACCACATTGTGTTTGGTTTTAACACCAGTTTATTTTGCAGCTGACTTTGTTACCGAGAACAATGCCAAAGAGTTCTGGTCTGCTCGGACTGGTGTTTCTCTTAGCCTTTGGCACACTGTGTTGCTTAATTCACTGTTCAAAGTGTTAATTCCCACTGACAGCATCCACATGCAGCTGAGCAGGGAGAGAAGGTACCTCAGAGGAGCTGTGAAGTACCCCCGAGTTGGTGGGGCAGAGCAGCTGGAGGTAGTGCTGTAACACCCGGGGGCAGATACCGCAGCCCCTGTCCTTGCAGACCTTCTCTAAGTGCCCTTCCACAACCCTCGCCCATTGATGGTCCCACTGGAATGTTTCTCCTTACAGTCAGTCTGGTGGGTCGACTTGCAGAGCTGCTTTGTCCCAGTGAGAGGATGCGAAGTGCCTGTGCCACAGCCAGGAGCTGTGGCATTTGGTTGTCCCTCAATAACCCTACTGAGGAGGTGCACTGGAGTACTTGGGCATTATGATTTTTCACATGTTGTGTATGCATTCCATGTACCACCTTTAGCTTTTAAGGACTGCAAGCTTTTAAGTGATCGAATCTGAAATCAGGTATTTTTCATTGTCCTACTGCAATCTGAAAGAGACAGAAAAGCTCTTTCATATTTGTAAACCAGAGAGTTTCAAAGATAAACACAAAGTTACAACTGTGAAACAAATGTCAAGTCACTGTTACAAATCTCTCTGTCCATGTATGAAAATAGCTTTCACCTATCACCAGTCTTAAACTTGTAAAATACATTTTACTTGCTTTGATTATAAAAAAAAGATGAAGCAGTCAGGTGTTTGGTCTGTTATGTTTCTCTGTGTGACATAGACATAGAGAGATACTCTTCCTCCACAGAATTGTAGAAGGGTTTTACTAATGGTGGAAGTCATTAACAAAGAAAATGTTTTGAATGAGGATGCTGCTTTGTTGTAACAGTGACAGTCCCGTTAATGCCTTTTAGGGAGCAAGGACCCTCTGGCTGGTAATTTCTGCATGTTTTAGTTGGCTCGGTTGGGTGATCATCTCTTTTTATCATTTTGCACAAATTAAACAACCTTTTAGTTTCCTTGGGAACTCTGGCCTGATTTTACGTACACAGATTTTTATGTCTTACATTTCCTCCATATGCGCAGAAATGTAGGACTCTGCTCGGGTGAGGGGTTTTTTTTTTTTGTTTGCTGGTGGTTGTTTTGTGTTCAAAACTCAGCTGCTACCAGCAAGATTGTTCAGTCTTCAGATATTTTAATATTTTGACCACAATTCTGGTAACTGCACTTTGAGCAAAAAAACTTCTAATTTATCTGTGAGGTTTGAACATAGTCCACTCCCTGATACCAGAGCCACTGATAAGACCAAGCAAAGAAACTAAACTTGCATACCAGGAAATCCTTGGTTAAAACGTGCTGTGCTTAACTCATGTATTGAAGAGGAGGAGAGAAAACCAAAACCTCATGGGAAAAAGTTCTGGGTATTTGTCACTTGGGTTTTAAAGTGTTTTTTTGTAAGAGCCCGTTGCTTGCTGAGATTAGCAAGTTGCAAATTTTATATGTATCTAATCTGTAATTTTATCAATCTCTGTTCAACTGTGATTTATTATAAATAATAAATTCCTGACAGTGTACAAGGCCAGGTTGGATGGAGCTTTGAGCAACCTGGTCCAGAGTGAGTTGTCCCTGCCCATTGCAGGCTGGTTGGAATGATCTTTAAGGTCCCTTCCAACCCAACCATTCTGTGATTCTACAAAATAACCATGATCTATTAACTTTTGCTGTTCTGCTGCAGTTTCTGTGTTGTCATAGTTTTAAGTACACAGCATAGCATCATGATCATAGTCAAATAAATGATATGAGAGTAATATGGTATTTGAATCAAATAGTTAGTGAGTCAAACCTTCATGTACTACAGTAGGGAAGATCTAATGATCATTCTTGAATTGGTAAGGCACTGCTAGGCCTCTCCCCTGTGTTGACAGTCTTCCATCAATACTGTAAGACCCTCAACTTTGATACCAGATTTTGATACCAAAGTTTATATTAGCCTCTTGGATAACAGTGGTGGAAATGCATCCTAATTGTCATTGGCAGTGGTTAATACTCAATAAACTGCCTTTCAGACCACCTTCTCCCCACCAAGTAGTCCTCTCTGAGAGGTTATATCTGCAATTAATTTAAAAGATTAATTGTTTACAGTGTGCTAAAGTATGTTAAGTAATATTTGAAGCTATTTCCCCAACATCCCCGGATAACATCTCCAGTGCAGTTATTCCTGGGGCACAGCAGAGCCCAAAGAGTACCACCAGCAGCCTCAAGTAGACTTGGCCCATTTTCTTAACTGTGAACTGATGCTTTGGAGCCATCGGCTTTCCAGTGGCTAGCAGAGAGTGATGATGATCTGACTCAAGAAAAGCTGTGATCAGTCCTGTAACTGTTAGAGTACCTAGTACTAAAAATGTTTATTTTTCTGAGCTGAAAAATGTGATGTATTAAATTGCCCATCACTGAACCTTTTCCTGGGCATTCACTTTGTGCCATCATGTGCAAATCTGGCAAACGATGATACAGCACTGTGGTGTGTTGGAGGAAATGTGTGTGGCCTGTGGTGCTAAACTGAAGTTTATATTCTAAAACAGACAGGATGGCTTTTTGCTGCAGAAATTACATGCTCCCATTTCTAGAGAAATGAACTGTCTTTACAGCCAAGGTACCCTTGTCTCCTGGCAGAAATTTTCTGGTGTTTCAAGGAGAGTCCCTCTTAAAATTTATCTCATCATAACGAACTTACATTGCTAAGCATATGAAAAATTTATGTAATTCTTTTCATTGTTAGGTTTCTGCCAGCCTATCCATTTTCATATAAACATCCATATTAGTTTAAAAAATTTGGTTTCCTTACACACTGTGTTGCCCATATAAATGAATGCATCATAGCAGTATGTTAACCAGCTCTCAGATATTAAGTTGACTCACTGTTTAATTTAACATTTAAACCTGTATTAGGTTTAGTTCTTAGTTTTTCACTTTGATAATTATGTAATTAAAATGAATAATGAGTAATTTTATAAAGTTAATAGTAGTATTTTAGTTATGTAAAGGGTTCTTAGCCATGCATTTGTTGAAGTTCATATAGGACCAGAATCATATTTGAGATCTCTACAGCTCACACCATTTAACTTCTGTTTTCTCATGCAACTTCTGTAGTCAAAAACTAACACTCAGTTGCAAGGAATGGGAAGAAGAAAAGAAGGAAGAAAGAAAGACAAAACATTGCTGAGATTAATCACAGTGTACTGAAAGGTGTCTGTGGCCCTTCTGAGCATCCCTGGGCTTTGTTACTAGCTCCTCACTAATACAAAGGTTATCTCCACTAATCTCCTCTGATGTATGTCCACATAGCTCACATACCTGAGATAATGAGAGGTTCATTTGTAAACAGTTTATTTTTTTAAGTTCAGCAGAGTTTTTCTTTTAGCAGTTTAAAAAGGAAAGGATTGCATAGAGGAGAAAAAATATTTCTAATATAGTTTATTGTATAAAATATGCTTCTTTGTTTTCTTTTGGAGGTGCTATATAGTGAATTGCTTGAGACCTATATTATTATTAAACAGAATCTGATTAAATGGGTGGCCAGAACTCTTGTATTATTTTGATGATTCTTAAAAGCCCTCTTTTAGTCAAAGGTAGAAGTTAAAGTAAAGACAAGTGAAATACATGCAGTGATCACAGATTCCCATTTCCTGTTGTTTTGTTACATGGTGAATTTTATTTAGCTATTCACCATTCAGCTATTCAGCTATTTATTTAGCTGTTTGGCTATTCCTGGAATGTTTTGGTCATGTGTAAACCTTGTGTTTTGGTAAGGGAGAAAAGCATGACCTAGGTGTGTCATATACTAATTTATAGCTTGTAAGTCATTGTGACCTGATAGGTAATTGAGAAGATTAAAAGTGTGTTCTTATAAAGTGTTCCACGAGTCAGGGTTTTCCTTTCTTTCTTTCTTTTCTTTTTTTTTCTTTTTTTTTTTAATGTCCTGACTCATAGGTCTGAGTACTTGGGATTGGCAGTCTGAAAATGTTTTGTTCACCCTTCAAAGCCATAAAAATACATTTCATCATGAAAATGTACGTGTGCCTCAGATCTCTTCAGCAAAATATCAGGGTTTATTTTATTGGGATTTTTTTTACTGAGCATGGCATCTAGATGAGTAACTGTAAAACAGTGATCTTCAAAGATTTGATGAAGGTCTGTTTAAAGGAAGGCTGGACTTTCCCTGCTTTTCTGTACAAGGATAACTAGGGATTGTGCCTTGCTGCCCATGGTGGAGGTTTTGGAGCTGCAGCACTGTTTGCACTAGTGTCCTCGTGTTTGCACTGTTGCACCTCTGATACAACTCCTACAGTGTTTTGTTTTTTCAGTTGCTCCTGAAGATGGGGTTTGGAAGAGGTGTTGGTTTTGAAGCTACTAGTGATTTGGAGGCAGAAGGAGCATGTGAAAGAGCAAAGAAACTACTGGAGCCTAGATCTTCAGCCATGCTAAGTGCTTAAGTATTTATCTCCTGCAGAAATAAATGCATTTGAAGTGTAAGAAACATAATGCTTCTCAAATGATGAAGAGGGATTCTTCTGGGGCAGCGCTGCACAAACTCTATGATCATACAGATGTCCTCCCTCAAATTTTAAACCTTTGTGATTTAAACTGAAAAGAAACAGTACAATCATCAATGCAATGGTTTATCTAATTTTAGGTCTTCAAGGGAAGGAAACAAAGAGCACTTTCAGGTCATGATGTGCAGTACACAGGCCCTGGTGGGTCTGGTTGTGGTGCACAGAGAAAAGGAACCAGTCTTGTACCTTCAGAGTGACACAGTTCAGTGGAGATTTGGAGAAAGTAAATTTTTTTACATATCAATAAAGATGTCCAGTATGCTAAAGGAAAACTTGTCATCATCTTTATCTTTGCTACAAATTCAGAACTATTAATGTTTTCATTTCCTTACTTTACCAGTTCAGGTTTTCTGCACTGTTTTCCCCTTTCTTTTTTGGTGATTAATTGCTTGTTAACAATGTAAAAAAAGAAATCTTTTCTTCTTTAGTGTAAACCATATTAAAAAAATATAAAAGGAGCATGCTATGTTGCATACTACTTCATAAGGATTTAGTACTTGAGAAATTGAATGCACAGTTAGGTGTTTATTATACTTTTCCTATTTGAAGCTCAGTCAACCTCTCCATAAATGGTTTTCACACTCACTAGGATTTAAAATAAAAAAAAACAAAAAACACCCTTATGAACTCTTACTTTCTTTAACCTGAGAGGATAATATTTTTCATAAATATGCAAATTTATTTTCTTGGAAACACTCTGTGCAGTCCTACATTCCATTTACAAATTCAGATTTTGAGTATAAAATTGTTATTCATGCCAGCCTGT
The DNA here is from genome assembly GCA_035047865.1 of Dendrocincla tyrannina. Classification (NCBI taxonomy): domain Eukaryota; kingdom Metazoa; phylum Chordata; class Aves; order Passeriformes; family Dendrocolaptidae; genus Dendrocincla; species Dendrocincla tyrannina. Next base: position 21,792,665 of record JAWWMP010000081.1, read on the forward strand.
TCTTTCCTATTATAACAGGAAAATGATGCTCTGTTTTTCTCTTTTCTGGTGTTAGTTACTTTGTGCTCATTGAAATGCAGTACAGATAACAATTTCTTTTTTCTTTTTCTTTTAAAGCCTTGAAGAAAGAAGATAGCAGCTTTGATGAGGTAGGTTAAATATCTGTACTGTACATAGTCTGTCTATGCCTTGGTATTTCTCAGTGGCTCCCATAGATAGTAATGTTATGATGTACATGTGTGTTAATAGATGCATATTGCTTGAATGTATTTTTCAAATAACTCCCCAAAGAATTTGTTAGTCAAAAGCTCTGAATGGAATGCTTGGATTTTTTTTGGAATATAATAAAACTGAATGTTTTATGAGAAGTGGTCTTTGAAAACCATTCAATGCAGAGAAATGTTGCATACAGAGAAAATACTTTATAGAATTTTGCCTATGGTAATTCTCATAATTGTAAGCCTGTACTGTAACAGGGGGGGAAAAAGCATCACTCTTGAGAGAACACCTTATGTAAAGTGCTGCTGCATTTCCTCCTCACTGAATATGTCAACTGACAAAGATGCTTCTTATGCAATGAAAAAAACCCTCCAACCCAACAACACAAAAGCAGCAGCTGGCTGTATTGGTAAAACCGATATTTGATTATTCAATGTAACCAGTTTGGGGTCTTGACCTATCTGCGATATGATATGCATGTTAATTTGTAAAATATGCTGCTCCCAATTTTTGCTTGAGAGGTCCAGGTCAGTGCAAATTGTCCTGCAGAGCAAGTTTATGCAGGAAGAGGTGTAGGTCTTGGTGTGATGACTTGTCATTTTGTAGTCAATGCTTGCCTTATACTTCCCTCTGCCACTTAACTGGGAGCAAATGGAGGTATTTTCATATGTTGATGTTACACTTCTGGCATTTCTGTGTTTTCTTCTTCATTGCATGCTGTAAGCTTAAATTCTTGGCTGATTACAGTGAGATAGCTGTTGTGTAATGCCAGATTCGAGAATAAATAAATGATGATGTAATGTCCTGGATTCTGGATCAAATCAGACTTCATCTCTTTCTAAACAGATAGCACTGATGCTCAAGTACAGTAATAGCTATATAAATGTTTTGTGCTTTTCTGACATGCCAGAAAGTTGTAACTCAGCTCATCCCTCTCAGGTCTGGAGTGAAGGTCATGGAGTCAGGCTCTGTTTTCAGGAACTCTGGTTGCATCATGCAGCAGTCTGACTATTTTATTTCTCTTGTAACACCGATAGAACTTGATTCCTCCTAAAAGTTAAACCTGTGTGGATACGTAGTTGGTAAACTCTGAATCCTTGGTTTACAACCCTTGGGTTTTTTGGCCAGTACTTTCTTCTGAAGGCTGCAGTGGTCTAGTTGTGCTGTAACTTACCCAGTGAGTACCTTGTATTAAATTTGACACAGAATTTGAAAGGATGTATTAAAAAGCACTGTCTTATGAAGATGTCATTTTTTTCAGTCCCCTCTCCTTCCCCAGGATTGTTTATCTGCAGGTTGCATTTATTTTGTTTAAACTCAGTTTTCTGTTTGAACAGGAGAAAACTCGAGAAAATTTTTATTTAAATTTTGGGGGAAAACAAAAATCTTTCAAATATGTTTTCCATGGAATCTGACAGATTGTTGATGTGAGCTACTACAGAGGCAGTAAGAGACGGCTAGTAGGAAGGGTATACAAAAGAATTTTCTTTCTTCTCCTGGAAGTAGGCAAGGGCTTGATGTGATATAAGCATCAAGCGGTTCCATAGTTTTAGGTGTCATTTCTTAGAAGAAAGTAAACCATGCTGAGATTTTATGTTGTCCTCTTCAAATTCAACACAACAGTTCTTGTTTATTTTCTACCCTAAAATGTGAATCAGAGAGTGGGCTGTACCACATATCACTTAATTCCTTTCCTTTCAAGCATCCTTCAAATCAGAAGATGAAACAGACTTTATTAACAATAGTTTACCTGATTGTAATGACACCTACTTCTAAGGGAGGTAGTATCTATGAGCAGAGGAGTGGCCACATTTGTTGGTCTCAGAAAGCCATCCTGAAAAACACTACTAAGACCGTAACATGATATAAAAAGGAAAGCAGCATGTTCTGCTGGTATGGTTAGTGGAAAGATACTCTTTTTCCTTTCATGGGGGTGAAAGATGCTGTGTATCTCTTCTCAGCCTGTTTCCGCTTTCCTGCAGGAAGGTTGACCTGTGAAGCCGGGTTTGAACAAGTAGCAATGAACTTGCAGAGGGACTTTATGCTTTTGACAGGTAGAGGAGAAGGACTTGTGTTTTAGCCTTTCCAGTTGTGACCAGAACAGCAGCAGCAGAAGCTGGCCATCAGGGACTTGAAACCTCTGAGGGGTGAGGGAAAGTGGGATGAAGAGGAAGATGATAACCCTTCTACAGCTGCAAGATTTGGATTTGCAGCACAGTTGTCAGATTATTCTGTGCATTGTAGGTGCTACATGAAGTGCTTACTTGTTTGTCTCTCAGGAAGCGAGGGGGAAAAATTGAGCTGTTCAGTGGCTCTTATTTTACCTGCTTTAATTGCACACAGAAGCTGAGAAATGTACAGCACTGCAGGAAGTCGTCTTTCTTTTCAAGAGAAACTACTAACAATTAAGATGTCAAACATGACAGGCAAGTGTACCACATAATTGCTTTCTGTGGGTTATGAAATTAATCTCTCCAGTAAATTAGGACCAAAAAAATTATGAGCAGTGAATCCTGTGAATGAGTTGTGTGTCAGAAACTACTTTTATTTGTAGAATTGTTTCAGGGGTCTTAGTGGTGGTAGTTAGTCCTGCCTATAAAGTCAGAGCACAACAATAGTGTGAAGGAGCAGTGTAGGATTTCTCACTTTTTTCTACCTGCTGTTATGTTGCTTTGATCAAATTTTGAGTAAAAAAAAGTGATTTCTGTAGATGTTGCTGGCCTTTACTTTGGTCCATGAGATCACTTGAAATAATCCATTTAATGGATTTAGCGGTAGCCTGCTTACCTTCCTAAGATGTTTTGACATCTTCCAGAGACTCATGTGCATAAAGGAGTGGATACAGACCACTCTCTCTCTAGTCTTGCATTCAAAGCAGCAAAGTGATCGTGTGGTTCTGTTTTTTTTCTTTTTTAACCTTTAGCCTGCCCCTTTTTGTCATAGTGGTCACATTGTGGGAACTGAAACATGGGCCTGCGCTGGTATGCACTGAAATTGATGGGAAGATTCTCAGTATTTTCAGTGGTTTTTGGATTAGTTTCTTCTGTCATAGAGTCTGACTGGGGGAGTGGGGGAGGGGTAAACTATTCTTGCTTGATTTCAAAGTTAGTTTATTTGAGTGGGAGTGAGTAAGGCATCTTCTCCTTGTGTCCTGAAATATACCTTGCCTATTCTCTGAAGTAACTCAAGTTTTACTCTCTGAATGTAGGTTTTGACGCAGTTTGCATCTGTTTTGCTGTTTTAGGCAAGGCACTGATTACCTACTCTGGATACCAAGATAAAATTAACACCTCTGAGGACCAGCACTACATGAAAAGAGCAATCTATAAACAAACGTGTCCCTTGAGTGAACATTTTATTTGTGCCTCAGTAGTTTGTCAAAGTTTAGATTAATAATTTCCAGCTATCCAAGATTGCTTTGAAGTCTGTGGACCATTGGTGTAACAAGTGTCCACTCTGTCTTACAGTGATGAAACCATTTTCTTTTTCGCTTGACTGTGATCAAGGCCAGTAACACGTGGCTGAATTGTAACTTACTTGTTGAAATGACAGCTGATGTTGATGTTGTGACTAAACACAAGGCTGGTAACCAGTTCCTTTGATTAGCTGCTTGCTGTTAGGATTTATTTCTAAATTACTGTCAGTCAGACTTGAGCTGTTGGTTCTTGTCCTGTTGTTGATTTCTCCAAGCCCTTATATCATGGTTTAAGACCTTCAGTCATATGTGTGCATGCTAGATATGTAAATATCAATGTCACAATGAAATCGAAAGAAAATAATCTTCAGACTCAAACACAAATTATTTTGATTATTGCTTCTTATATAGTGAGTTGTATTGCTGTTGTTTAGCTGTATTTTAGTGTTAATTTTGCCCAACATCAAGAGCACCTTTTTTTTTTCCTAAGGCCACCTTTCTTAGGAAATCAGGATATTGTGATTGTGCTTGCTACATACATAATACTGTCTGACTTCACCCACTAAACTTTGAAGCTGGCTGATACTAGACTCTTAAGTGCTTGGTGGAAAAGCATGTGAGCTGGCTGAGGGATAGAGATAAAAATCTTCTCTGTTGGAAAAGCTGGAATGCAAGTTCTTGTGAGTGAGTATAAGAGAATTTGTTTGGAAGTATTATGAATACTCTGACCTCAGCAAAATCCTTGACACTCATCTACTCCTTACTACATTTAGAATCTCCACCTCCGTGCAAGCCAAATTTCATTTATTTCACTGATGGAACAACTTCTGTGTGTTTGAAGTCTAAGTGTGTGAAAGGGGAGGGAGTTTTGCCAGGTTACTTCTTGATTCTGTAATGTGCTTGCTCTTGCAGTCTTTATCTCTCTCACCCCAAACCAAAAAGGCTACTCCATCTGTGGGATGTTGTCATGAAAAAATGTCTTGGTTTAAAGGACACTCATCTCTGAACCAGAACCCTTGTGTAGAGATTATTTTGAATTTGAAGGGTTGAAGAAAGGGATGTAGTTGGAAAAGAGCAGAGCTCTGTAAAGGGTGAACAAGAGCCATTTGAATACCATGAGACAGGATGCACATAATACACTAAATAATTTTTTGGCATGTTTAAAATTTTATTTATAGTAAGTAGCTTAAGAGAGAAGTGCATGTAGAAAGTATAGATACAGAACTATACCTTTTCCTCCTGAGGGAATTATGGGAGATGGAGGAGAGAAAAAATCTTGCCCTCTTGAGACTTGGTGTTACTTTTTGTAAGATCTTGAAGTAAACATTGATTTTACTCCTAAGAGACTTAAAAGGTGTGTGGCAGATGTAGAGAACAGCCTGTGAAAACCTGCTTGTTATCCCCTCTTCATGGATGTTGTAATTCTTTATTGGCCTAAATACAGTAAGGTCGTTACAAGTCATGGCTGAGCTGTCAGCTTCCTGATGACTCGGTTTATATTTAGGAAACAGGACTCTGGTAGGTACTGAACTTCTTTGTGTTGTGATATGAAGTATGGCATGGTGGAGAATTTCCAGAGTTATACGAGTAATGCTTATAAATGGCAGGGATGTTACCAGTGCTGAGAGCTTGTGTTTGACTCAGGGTGTATGATGACTTTGATGCAGTTCTCATCTGCTTAATGCTGGGACAAGCAGATAGTGTGTAGTTAGCAGTTGTGACATGTGACTGAAGGCTGATGGGGAACAGATGCAGGAGGGAATGACAGAAAGATAAAAAATCCTAAAACTGAATTTGGAAAAAAAACCCCAGAAGTATAGGTGTTAAAGCAGTTTCTAAGTAATACCAGGGAACTGGATCAGAAAAACCTCATCTGGGGGTTTAAGTTAGCGTTAGCTTACCAAATGTGTACAAAGGTGGTTCAAGTGTCTGGAAAAATGTGTTCATTCAGATATATTGTCACAAAGCAAAGGAGAGGAAATGTAATTCCTGGCAGAAGATAGCAACTCGGTATTGGAAGTTGCTGCTTTTGAAGTGTAACTTGAGCTATGAGACCAGCAAATTTTTTGGGGGGGGGAGTGAGGTAAAAGCTCAGTAATGCAATCTGATGCCTCCTGCAGGAGGACCATCCTCATTTATGTGGTTCTTGTGTTCACGGGGTTGTTGTCTATCCAATAGAGATTTTTCCAGACTGCCACCTTTGGGAGGGAAGATGGGTGGGGATGTTGTTGTCTCATGCGCCTGTCTATTACACAGGAGATTTCCCAGGAAATGACTTTTGTTCCTACCTCTCCTAGGTCCCCTTCTTCTCTCTACCAGTACTCCAGTACTGTTCACTTACACAGCTGAGGATCTGGTGTTGGTCCAGTGGTTCCCTGGCAGCAGATGGCTTAGATATCAGCTTGCCCAACAGATTTATTGGTCTCTGCTGCCGTGTGTCTTTTGAGGCCATTCCAAGAAAATATGAATCCTAATTGTGTTGCTAGTTTTTAGGGCTGGAATCTGATGCTGGTGTGTGTGCATTTGCAGCAGAATAGTACTGGCAGGTCACATAGAACCATTCCCAGCTGCTTAAAGGGAATAATTGTTTCCTCTAGATGAAGAATGACAATATTCTTCAATTGTGCTTCAGGTGAGTCTGATAATGAGCAGCAGGAATGGAAGAGAGCAAATACTGCCAATCTTCTAGAGCTCCTTTTTGGATCAGCTGTGAGACAGATGTGCCTTCTGTGGGACAGATATCCCATTGTTCTGTAAAAATGCTGGTTTGTGAAACTTCCGGTGCCTTAAAAAAGCCCAACCCTTGGTCAGTCTTGCATAATTTCTCAGAGAATTACCAATATTTATATGGTGACCAGTGATTCCTGTCACATCCTTGAGCTGTGTTCTACGAGGAAGAAAGTTGGGTTCTGGAAGACATGAGACACCTTGGAACCAGGTCCAGGTGACCACAATGCCAGCTGGTAAGTAATTGAGAAGTGGCCGGAATGCCATCAAAAAAAACGGGGTATGAACTAACTGTTCGGCTGTGTCCCATTTCAAGGCATTGAAGCAAAATCTGAGACTGCATGAAGGTTTTGAGATTTACTTGGCGGTGACTCTGTACCCATTCAGTACAGGAATTGTTCTTAATGTTGGGGGAGGGACCTGGCCTTTAGGAGATGAAAGTTTGAGAACCCTCTGTTGTGGCTGAGGAAGAGTTTTATCTTGAAGCATCCTTTAACTCTGTTGAGTGGCAGTGGTTTGAATTTTTGCCCCAGCCATCAGTGTGTTCAGTTGTGTATTCTTCTACCTGGCATATTTGGTGACAGTGTGTGCTGGTTTAAGGGTAAACCAGTGGGAGAAATGAACCTAACACAAGAGAGGTTACAAGTCAGAGTTACAATTTACTAAAGAGATTCCTATAATACAATAATACAGAGAAAACCTGGTTTTAACTCACAAAGTACAGGTGTATAACCCAGCACCCTGGGACATGAACAGAATGGTGTTCATTAGCCCCTGTGCTGAGCACCACATGGTCCCCCTGAGTGCAAAGTAAAAAGAAAGGAAAATTGTTGATGTGGGTGATGGTCACAGTTCTGTCAAAATAATGATTACAGTCTTGTCAAGAGTGCCAGTCACAGTCCTTTTGAGGTTTTAGTCCTCCTTTGGATCTGACAAGTGATACTAGAAGTCCCAAAACCCAAAGATTATATATGCTCAGGTTCAGGTGGGAATGCCCAGTACCTCCTCCAGGGTGAGGAGTTTCACAATGGCTGATTTAACTCTGTGAATCATGGGATATTTTTGGAATCTTTGATGGCCTGGGTGTGAAGGTGCTGATGCCTCCTGGGAGGGGAGTTATCACAGCTGAGTCACTGGTGTGAAGACAGGAACACTCCTCTGTCTCACAGGGTTTTTTAACACCCAGCTTGTAGCCTGAGGTGTCAGGTGTGCCCTGGGCAGCTGCTGCAAATGATCCATTATTAACAGTTCATGAGAAATGACAAAGAAGGTGTAGAATACACAGTTTTGGTTATATCCCCATGGTGATAAACTGGTCCTGGCTGCTGTAACTAGGACACAGTGCATCCATTTATCTTACAGAAAGTGTGTATTGTTTTCATGAAGTGAGGAAAGTGTTTAAATCAAGGACGAACCTGACTACTCTCCCCATTCTCTGTCTTCATTTCTCCTGTAGACATGGAAGAAGGGTTCATGTTAATAGTTAATATGCATGTGTGTTCTTTTCTTAATTTTTCTTTGAAAAGGGCTAGAGCAAAGGAACAAAACTTGGTCTGAATCCATGTCCACAGCAGTGACTTGTGAGGATCTGGCCAAAATGCTGCCATATAAAAATCTGTTCTGATCTATAGGCAAGTGTTTTAGCTATCAGAGAAACATTGCAAAATGAAGGTAAACTTCCAGACTTAGTCCTCTCACTTGTGCATATGTGTTTTGGGATGTTTCTGCTGATCAGATGAGATGATATATGCATTCCAGAAATGTGCAGTCTGAGTGTAGGCTATTATTATTTTGATGAAATATACTTACATGTAAATACTACTGTTTATTTTCTTGGGATATATGGGATATAGTAATTTATTGATATATCAATTAAAGTAGCACAGTACGTTATGTATGGGACCTGTAGCCTCTTTTTCTTGGCCTTGCTGGGCAATCTTCTGGTTTCAAGGCAAGAAATAATTATGTCATTTCTGTCATAGGTCTCTCTCTTCCATCTACTTTGTACCTTATTGCTTTTTTTCTCTTTTTCTTTCTTTCAACTAGCAACAGACATATGACCATATCTAAATCTTCTTCTCATGAGGGATCTAAATGAAAATTATCATTGTCTACTTTTTAGATTTCCTGAGAAATTCTGCATGTGTGATGTCTCATCTGTGTGTCACAATATCGCTGACAACCCTGTATTTGCAGGATCCCATCCACAGTAATCAAGGTTTTGAGTCAATTGACATATCTTGTTATTTATTTGGAAGGGATAAGAAAAGGAGATTACAGGCTCTGTCTAGCTTATTTAAACAAAATGGATTTTATGTGCCCAAAACAATGTCATTTTGATGATATTAAGGCTTAAAGAAATTGTCATTACCTTCCACCTCTTTTTGTATATATTCTGGAATTTATCCATTTCCTCTTCCGGCAAATCTTTCTACTTCGAAGCCAGTTGAGTTAGAGTCCTGCTAGTACTTCTTGTGTTCTTTTCAGATATAGCAATTCTCATCAAGCTTGAAAATTCAAACTTGAGTATTACAGGTTATTTAGATATGAAATATTGGCAGTGATTTAATAACTAAAAATAAGTGTGAATGCTGCAGAAAACTTAATGATAAATGATGAAGGCAGGGCTGCTGAGAGAGCACAAAATGCATTATCACCAATTTTAAGTAACAACTGGAATTGATTGTATTTGAGGTCTCCTGAGGTAGTTACTTAAACTGAATTAAGTTTCTCAGTCGAATTCAGGTGTTCACCTTTCTCAATGTTGAGAACAACCATATTACTAGCTTTGAAAGCTGTTCACTGCTGTGCCAACCCAGAAAATCCAGTGGCTTACAGTATTTTTCCTGCTACCATGTACTCAGCAGGGCTTTTCTTCCTGTGTGAACTTTGATAGCTCACATGTATATAAAGATGTTCTTCCCTACGTGTGTATTTGAGGAGTCTTCCTGTTTCTTTTAGTGAGAGTAAACTGAACTTCTTGTTGCCAGTGGATTATTAGTGTACGTAATCGCACTCAGCACCATTTTGTTTTAAGGGATCTTTGCCTTCCTTTTCTTCCACTGAGATTGCACATTGAGACTTGGGCATGGTGATCCTGAAACTGTACCTGAGGCTGGCTTCATGCTGTTTTGGACTTGTTTTCTGTCTTCTGTCTTGAAAATTCAACACTGAAGGCATTTGTTTGAGGTCACTTGCTGAGATTAGTTAGGTCAGGTATGCCCTTCAGCTTGGAGATCTGGAAGACTTTTTGTTACCCAAGTACATTGTAAGAAATAGTGCAGAAGCTAGAACACATATTTTGGCTTGTATTATTTTTCTTAACTTACCACCCTCCCAGATGAAGTGTTTTTCCTCACTGTATTCTTGGAGAATGTGTTGAAATCCATTTAAAGCTTAGTAAGTAACACCTTGGTTTTATCTCCATCTCTCCGTTAACAGTTATTGTTGCTTTCTGACAGAGAAGCACGATCTTGGCATGTTATTTTTTGGAATCCCTTCTATTATGTTTGGTAGTTTTCTTGTTTTTTTCTTTTTTGAAAACTAGCTATGCACACATCTGTCCCATCCCCCCATGAGACTGATATGTCCAGCCTCTTCTTTACTTTTTGTAATTAGTTGTCCTTTTATTATAACAACTTCCAGTTACATTTTAGTTATTTCCTTTCATCCAGTATGGTGACAAAAGCTGTATCATTGTTCAAATCCAGTGCCTACAGCTGTCAGTTAGCTCTTAGGCACAGTTCTTTGATTTCTTCTTTTTCTTTCCTATTTGCATCTGTTTTTATTTGTAGCTTAGTCTCAGTGTAATTATCTATATTCACTGTGTGTCTTTATTCTAATTGTCGTGTTCTTATGCTGGTGTTGTTACTTTGTGGTGACAAGGGTGCTACTGAAGTCCTTGCCAGTTGTTGAGGCAGCTGCCAGGGTCGTGGCAGCATAGCCGGGGTGGGAGCCCATGTCCTGAGTGGAGTGGGCAGAGAGAGAGGGGAGCACCTGCAGGCAGCAGGAGGCTGCTGGCACTGTCAGACACTGGCAGAAGTGATACGAAGTGTGGTTTGGTGGCTTTCATTTAGTTATTGGCCTTCTAAGCAGCCAGACTTATTAAATGATATCCAACCTGCTCTCCTTTGTTGATGCCAATTACTGATGCAGTTTTACAGTTAAAACAGCAATCTGCACTTACTCAGAAAAAAAGTTAGCTTTTTAGCTTATCCGTGCAAAGAATGGTGCCTGTTCCATTTGGCAGATTCATTATCATTCTTACCATGTCATGGCTTGTTTAGATGTGGGAAGTCTGTCACAACTGCAGGTTTGCTCAGTTTGGAGAGGAAAAAAAGTTTTTTGTTTAAAAAGAGAAAGAAAAAAGCAGTGATGATTTATTTTGACTCTTCATGTACTGAGAGGAATCAAATATAAACAGGATGTTTGTTAGAGGCGTCTCCTGCTGACCTTGGAGATGCACAGAATTCCAGAAAGTAGAGGACAGCATCTGGAGAAATACTTGAGATTCTTTCGTTATTTAGTTAGTTAGTTATTACTGTGGTATGGCTCCGTTAAATGTGATTTGTCTGGCCATCATCAAATCAGGACAGAAGCTCAGAGAAGACGAAGGGAGGTGTACCTAATTTGCTTGCCCTTCAGAAAGGCAAGCTGTAGCACTTGAAGACTTTTTCTGTTCGAATCAGTAAGAAAATGGTATTTTTATCTTTGAAAGTAAATTTGCCGCAGCTAAGCACTTATGAGTTGAATTATATATATTTTTTATATCTTAAGGACGGGTCTTTTCAGTGGTGTGGAGTGAATGCTTAGTCATATATTTTATATGGACATACAGACAATGGGCTCAAAGTATGAGATTTGTGATGATATTCAGCAACACAAAAGTTATGATATTCAACAAAATGCTCTTTCAAAAGTAAAACAAAAAAAAGTTACCACTATGAGACTGTCAGGAAACACAAGACTTTTTTTAAAGTTTTGTCTTATGCATTAACTTAATGACTTTCTAACTGAAATGCTTGTAGCTTTATTCCTAGCCCTAATTATTTCGTTCATCCACAAGTAGGGCAGAATAATGTAGACTTTTACAGTCAAAGTGGTGTTTCATTTTGGTGTTGGCATTTAAGCTTCACAGAGGACACTGGTGTGAATCCATGCCCATAGGACCTGGAAGAGCTCATGAGTATATTTAATACTCACTGATGAGGAGCTGAGCCCAAGAGGCTGCTGGGATTCAGTGGTGATGCAAGACTTTGGAGCAGATGTTCTGCTGTGAGTGGATCCTGATCTTGGAAGCCTATGTGAATTGGATTTATTTTATTGTTAAAATTTGGAAGAATGCCATGGCTATCTTTCTTGCTCAATTTCTATCTCTCGTGAAAAAATATAGAGAGAAGGCCTTTTGGAGGGGAAGGCAAAAAGGGGAAAATGTAATACTTTTTTCTTGTGCCAAAGAACATAGATGGAATTCTTCAAAATTTCAAATGTAGACGTTAAATCAAGACGAAAAATCACTTGTGTCACAATTGACTTATTCATATGTCATATGGGATCACCTATAATATTCTAAGTGTTTCTGTAAGGAGAGGTGATTCACTTTATATGTGATTCCATATGGTACATTACAAATAATTGTGCAGGTTCTATGGAGACTATAAGAGGTACCGTTTCAAACCACTTGTTTGTAAAAGCTTAGAAGAACTCTCAGTGTGAAGGTTCTCTAGAAACATCTGTAATAAAGTTTACCTTTAGAAGCTCATTCCTATCCAATGCTTATCTGCTGGAGACTCCTCTGGAAAAGTCCTTCCATTTCTTTCCCTCCCCAAATCCCAACACTTGTATTCCAGAGCAAGAAAAACAGAGCTTATTGCTCCCATTTGAATTTTTTTCCTCTTACAGTAATCCATGACTTTGCCTCTTATCTTCTGTTTCCATGAGGAATTAAAAAAGGGGTTCTTGTACTGTTTGTTTTTATTAATAGGCATAATATGTGTATTTAAGCTTCTCCTTTCCCTGCTCTTCCATGAGGTTAGTTTCAAAAGCAGGAGTCTCTGAGGGAGTAACCTCAGATGGAAACCACCTGTATTTATGAACCTTCAAAAGATCCACATGCTTCCAAGAGAAATAAAGCATCTTTTGCCTGGAACGATTCCTTCGTAGCAAATGTGCAGTCATTCTGGGGCTCTGGATAGATTTATCTGGAAGGAAGAACCATTTGCTGCCAGAAGCATGAGAGCAAAAATAAACTGTGTCAAATAAAGGGAACTCTGCACCATGTCTTGAGCTTTCCCTTTGTAAAGGACGCTAGTAAGGCTGCGGAGGGGCAGCATTAGAGAAAAGTGAAGAACTTTCTTTTTTGTGACAGATTAGTAGTGGTTTTAGGCAGTAGGGTGGAAGGAGAGATCCTTTTTTTCACATGTAGTTCTTCCTCCATAAACCTAAGAGGAATAGGAGCATCCCTTCACACTTACTATTGCTGTGTGCAATTTTTTCCCTTGGTTTTCACATGTACTTATTCTTCAGATATGTTTCAAACTCTTCTTAAATACTCATTATGTGTAGTTGTGTAGAGCAAATCCAGGTTAATTGAAACCTCTCAATTCTTAATCTGAAGTATGGCCTTTTAGTGCTTCTTATGGTGAATTGCTCTGCTTATGGACTTGTTCATGAAACGTTTCCAGTCCTAGAATTGGCATTAACTTTAAGAAATATCCTGTGGAAAAAATAGCTGGGGAACCAGAGTCTAACCAAAATTACTCATTTCATCTTACTGGCTGTCAGCAGGACTCCTGGTTGTAATTCTGGCTTTAACACTTTGGGGTCTAACAGTTGATTTCTAGGAGAAGGTCTGTGAGTTGTTGATGATAACAGGGCTGTATTCTTAACTTGCAAAGGCTGTGTTGTACCTATAACTTGTTTGCTATGCTGTCAACATCAACAAAACACAGATGAATGACCTCTATTTTTGAAAGTGTGGCATACCTTTATTTCATTTTTCTACCTAAGATCGGCACATGGTCTCATATTTTACTCCTTTTTTTATACAAAGTTTACCGTTTATGAGGTAAACTGCCTTATATTTGCTTGCATTTCTGTGGAATTTCTGCCATTTCATAATAGCAGGATGATGTGCATCTTGCAAACTGATTCGTAAAGCTCTGTACTGAGCACCAAATTTTTTCAGTAGAATAGTTCAGAAGATACTGTTCATTATGCTGATAGATGGTACCCTTAGGCTCCTGCTTGATCAAGGTAGAGGATGATTTAAAAGTGGGCCATAATTAATTGTGCAGTAAAACAGAATTACTGCTACTTTTTGTTTTTAAGAGAAGGCACTAAATTATGTTCAGTCTCACTACACAGTTTTGGAAAAGAAAAATATGCACTGATAAACAACATGTCTGTAATTAATTAATGGTCCCCTGGAGAGGGTTTGCTCCCAAACTAGCTAATTAGTGTGTGAAATACTAAAAAATTAATCCCAAAACACATCAAGAAAAATCAGCTATGCGCTAGTGAAGTGTGGTCATTAAAACAGATTTTTTTTTTTTTTTTTAATGGCTAAAGTTAACAACCAAGGCAAATGCAAAACAAAACACCAATATTGAGGTACATTTTGACATTTCTAATTAATGTGCTCTGCCACTAAAAATATCATAAAGCTCTCACTGGAATTAGTGTAAGCTATAATATTATTGTTTACTCTGGACTGATTTGAAAATGAGTATCTATTACTGTTTGTTTTGTTTGTTATTACTTAGGAAGATCTGGGCAGGGCCTAAACATTAGAGTCCTCAAATGGATCATTCCCTGCATTCTCTGTTATCACCCTTTAATCCTCTGCTGCATCTTTTGTTTTTCTCCCTTTTCAGATAGACTGATAGATCTCTTGAATTTGATCAGAAAAATACATTTCAAATCCTACTGTCTGGTAACCCAGATGGGGTCAGCAGTTTAAGTACCTTTTAATAAACAGGTTACCATCTATTTCTCCTTTGGATTAATATTATTGGTAACTGAAGTAGATTTTAGTATTTGGTTCCTAAATTCTTAGTAAAGTTTTTGCAAAGCCTGAAATGCCCTGTGCTTTGTGTGCTGAGAGTTTCACTGACTTCCAGGGACGTATAGGAACATGCCAACAACGTGTGTACTCATTGAATCAAAGCCTTAATTTGTAAAATGATACTTAATAAGAAAAATGGGCACAAGGTAGTAATTTTTCTTGTTGAAAACAATGGTTATTGCTCAGGTAAATGTTAGCAGCATTGATTGATTGCTGACAAGAGCTGTAGAAGTGATTAACATGACAACGTACAAATCATGTCATAACTTTTCTTTTCCTTGCAGCCTCAGCATGCATATAAACTAGATTTTTGGGTTTCTAGCTTTTTTGGAAGAAAAAAGTGCCTTACAGAAAACTTGGGAGAGAAAAATTAGAATTCTTCTGTACTCAGGTTTTCGTTATGAAGTCTCTGTGTAATGCTGCTTCAACCTGATGACTATTTCTTTTATACTGTTTAAGTGATGCTTTCATGGATGCATAGGTAACTTCCACATCGCTTTCCTTCCCCACTCCTAAATCCTAAATTATGCTTTAATATGGAAAGATGAACTCTTCTTTAGGCTTCTTCTCAGAAAATGAGTTTTCTAACTCAACCTGCATTTGTGTTTGAGTATATATATCCTGTCCTGTCCTACCCTACCCTACTCTAACCCTACCCTACCCTATATCCTGTGGAGAGCTTGGTTACATTGATCTCAATGCCTCTTGTTGCTGTCTCTGCCTTCCTCCAGTAAAGGTGTTCCAGGACTGGTTCTGAAGGTAAAAGCCTTCTCAGGTCTTGGATTGGGAAAGACTTTTTTTCCCCAAGAGTTGGGACAGCGAAGCATGTCTGGGCAACAGAGCAGATGTTGGAGCGGGGGACAAATGAAAAACATCTGGATGTTGCTCTCACTGGAAGGGTATGTGCACTCCCTCAACAGAAACCACAGAGATTATCTATTGAGTGACAGAGAAACCATACTGGCTGAGCAGTTTCATCCAATATTGGCATTTTTATGTTTGGAGCTAGAGGCGCATAAAAATCACAGTGACATGGTAATGTTTCTTAGGGATGTTTTTGTTAAACAGTACTACTGGTAGTCTTGGCTTTGTATTTGTTCATCTTTTTCAGTTCCTGATTTTATGTTACACAGATGCCTGGCATAAATAAAGACAAGAAAAAAATTCTTTTTTGAAATGAGTTGTCTCTTAGAAGTCCAGCTAATGACTAGAGCTGCTGACAAATCCATCGTACAATAACCTGGAAAGAATGAAGAGAAGAGCAGTGAAGAAAAACTGGCCCATAGTGAAAGCATCTGGGTGTTTTCCAAGGAGGGGAAGATGTCTTGTTACTTACATAGTATTCAAAATGTGACTTCATTCTCTAGAGAATGTACAAACTTCACCAAAATACTAATGAAAAGCAAGTGTTTTATTATGAAGTTGTCTTCTTTCTGCCTTCTTGAAAATTCTTAAATATTTTAAAATAGCTTACAATTAAACTGTTTTCCTCTGGCTCCTGTTAACATCTAGTTTCTATTTGCATTCCCAGTCAGAATAGTTTCACCTTAAAACTTGGATTTCCTGTGCAGTATTTTCAAATGGGACCACAGGGACTTGTTGCTTTAATTTGTTTGTATTCTGTTTCCTTCAAGCTTGGATATCTCTGTGGGCATTTTTCTTGTGTATGTGTGCATGTACTCTTTTGTTTAACACCAGGGAAGGGTTGTGAGTAAAGGCTCCTTTGCTCTAGAAGTGTAGTATGCCTTACTCTTTGAGCTGCAAAGTAAACATTTTATCTATCCTTCAAAGTACTGAGATTTCAGATCCCTTTTTTTGTCTGTAACAGGATGAGAAACCTCCTTTATCCTCATTTTGAAGAAGATCCAGCCCACTGTAGCAAAGCTGATAATGTTCCAGCATGTGTATCTGACAGCCCAGCTGAGTTTTGTTATCATGGGTTAACACTTTGTTTTACAGAGATGAGGAGACAGATCTAGAATCCAATTTTGGTTCTGAAAAATCCTTTCTTATTGGCAGCTTTCCTGAATTGATTATGCTCCTGCAAAACCTGAGAATTTTTGCCCAGAATTTTTGATTGTCTATATTTTTGTATTCGTTGACTTAATACATGATAATATTTATATTTAATAAAGATTATGTATAACTTCTGGCACATTTCGTAAAGTCATGCTTATCATCATCTGTATTTCAAAATCTATTCTGTACAAGAGTTCAGTTATCTTGCTTGTAGCTCTCATATACCACAGGTTATTGTATATGTCAACTTACCTTTTGTGCTTTGTATGTCTAATTTTGTGGAATCATTTTAATTTCCTCTTCTCTTTACATTTAGTTGTTATCCTTCAGAATACTGCTTGTCTCAAATTAGCTTTTTTTTTTCCAATGATAATATTATTTTTTATCATCACTCTGTAGCATTTTTGCAGTGTTGGTGCAGTTTTCACTTCCATTGTTTGGGGTCTGATAACCCTGCCATTAATGTCAGCATTTCCATGAGTTCATAAGTATGCAATAAAATACTTCTGTGTAGAAAAGTGGATACAAAAATTTCATCTGAAAGTAAATAATAAGGTTGGAAGGAATCTCAGTAGGTCATTTTGTCTAGTCTCCCATTTGAATATTTTAGAAACTAATTCTATAGAAAATACTTAGAAAACAAGAGAAGCTGGAGGGGTTTTAGTTCTGCCCTGAATTTAAAGAATTACTGAAGCACAAAGTGCAGGCAAATATTCACTTTATAAGCACATTTTTTTTTCTTCCTAAAAATAAAGGTAAAAAAGAAAATAGGATATACATTTCTGTTGGCATGCAGCCTCTTTCCAGAAAAATGTTATAATTTACAGTGGTAGCCCATATTTACATAACACTGGAACAGAAACTGTAGTTGCAGTAGGACTGGGAAGAAATACTAGACTTGCTCTGTTTTGTCTCTGGTTGTTTAATTACTAAAATTTATTTAAAGTACTTGCAGCACTTGCTAAAGGTGCTCGGCACATTTGCTTCCATACACAGAGATGTGTCTTGGTAATCCAGGGTTCTGAACCCCACAAGATTTTGAAAATACTTTACAATACATAATCTCTTTTTATTTTTAAGAATGCCCACATTACCTTGCAGTTGTGTTAAATATTTTTTTATATGCAGTTTGAGTGCTTCTGCTATTTTGTTTCAGCAAATCAGGGGTGTTAAAGTCTGTAACAGACATATATTTTAACTTTACATTGCATATGTATTTACATTAGAGCATTTTAGTGAAGACCTTATGTGGTGGGTTTACCTCAGCCAGCAACCAAACACCTACCTTCTGCTCCCTCCCTCCCCCCCTCCTTCCCCTTTGCAGCATGATGGGAGAGAGAATTGGAAGAGCAAAAGCAAGTAAAACTTATGAGTTGAGCTAAAGACAGTTTAATAAATGAAGGCAAGAAAAAAACCCAAGTGATGCAAAGACACATCACTCACCACCTCTCACAGGTAGAGTGATGCCCAACCAGTCTGTGAGCAGCAGCTACCTTGGAAAGTTCAAACACCCAGTTTTTATTGCTGATCATAATGTTTTGTGTCCCAGAATATCCTTCTGGTGAGGCGGGGTCAGCTGTCCTAGCTGTGTCTCCTCCAAAGCTCTTGACCACCCCCAGCCTGATCATCATGGGGGCAGTGTGAGAAGCAGAAAAGGTCTTGAGTCTGTGCAAGCACCACTTGGCAGCAGCAGAAACATTGCTGTGTTACCTACACTGTTTAGGTCATAAACAGCAGCAGATGGGCTGCTGTGAAGAAAATTAACTCCAGCCAGCCAGGGGCAGCATGCCTTACCTTGTTTTTCAGTTTACATTGCTACAAACAGTAATGCTTAAGTGCTTTGGAAGGACATTAACCTTGACCACCGTACTCTGGAGGCTGGAGTTCCTGCTCTGGTAGCTCTAAGGGCACCACGTTTCCCAGAACAGCTGGGTTTTATGAAAGAAATGTTTTCTGCTCTTACTGTCAAGTAAATAGTGATGCCAAATGGTGTTAACTGTCTGGTGGCACCTGAAAACTTCTACAGACTGCTGTTTCTTAATACATTTTATATTAAAGGAGTACGACTTTAGTAATGTTATGACAGATGTATATGTATGAATTTTTATATCCTGATCACACTTCTATAGGCAGTTTTGTGGTGTGACTTGGAATTTTATTGGACATTATCTTTGTGTACCTTTCTTTGTTGGAATGAGTGGTATGTAGTATCTTACTCTAAGTCTTTGTGGGATTTCCTTGCTGGGAGAGGGCAGGCATAGAAAGGTCCCAGGGTACTGAAATCATCAGGAACAGCATCCTAGTTCTCTTTCATTTGTCTAGCAAAGTCAATTGTCCAGGACCTCTCCAGTTGTTTACAGATCAAGAGAAACAGTTGACCCATTCATGCCTTCTGGCGGAAGGAAGGAAGGAAGGAAGGAAGGAAGGAAGGAAGGAAGGAAGGAAGGAAGGAAGGAATTCGGAAGGAATTCGGAAGGA
>JAWWMP010000081.1:21812134-21922044 GCA_035047865.1 Dendrocincla tyrannina
ATTCGGAAGGAAGGAAGGAAGGAAGGAAGGAAGGAAGGAAGGAAGGAAGGAAGGAAGGAAGGAAGGAAGGAAGGAAATGAAATGAAAAAAAAAGAACACCCCATCTTCTATCAGTGTCAGTGTTGGGGAGAGAATGGAGAAGGCCACAGATGGCTTGAGATACCTGTAGTAGGATCAGGATACTTACAAGTTGGGCTAGAGGTCTCAACCAAATGGTCAGACTGGCAAACAGAAACTTGGAGCATCAAGTGAACCAGAATTTTATTATCCCCAAGGTAAAAAGTGGGAAAAGGAGAGGAAGTTAGGAGGAAGGGTTCTGTGAGTGCACATAGGAAAAAATTATATTGAAAAGTGACTATTTAAAAAATGTCATTTAAACTATGAATTGGGTTTTTGACATGAAGCTCTGAACGTGGCATTACAATATCAACCCTGTCTACTAGGGTGATTTACTCCTTCAGCTATTTTGACTTTGGGAGCCTTCTCATTTGGGAGCTGCAGCTGACAAGAGGCAAATTTCTGTTCAGTGCACTAGGAAAAAGAGCAGGAATTCCTGTGTCTTTGTATAGTGTCTCATTTCACATGCATTTCAACACTTATTATGCAAATAATATAGAAATAAATGATAGCACCCATTAATTAATGAGAAAGAAATGTTGACTGTATTTGAAGGACCTCTGCCCAGAAGGGAATTTAAACAAATTTTAAAATATGCAAGAATAATCAGAAATCCATGTGTTAAAGCTGCACATAAGCCATTGTAGCAGGGCTGTTTCTCTAGGTTTGTTGGCATCTTTATTCATTAGTGTATAGATTGTACAGGTGTATGTATCTAAATTAATTAATATTAGGGTGTATAAGGATACTGAGGGAAAAGAAAGGGCATCCGGTCTCTTAGAAATTGAATCTGAACCCATGAGGAGCTTTTTAATAGGGCAGGAAAAACTGATCCCTTTCAAGATCAAAACAAAAGTTGAGAAGGGCACATGTGTTAGTGGCTTCCAGACAGTTTCAGTGCCCAGAATTAGAGAAAAAGGTCTTCACAGGCAAAAGCTGGAAAAGTTTATTAGTTTTCAAAATGTGATGCAAGGAAGTAGCTTAGTAACTTATTGTGGGTAAATTAGTATATGAACATAAGCTATACATTACATTAGCAGTTCAATCATCAGTGCTGTGTTTTTTTGGCAGATAATTTTGGCAATATAATTTGAAGGTGCTTTCATTACATTTTGTGGAGTGAGATTCAGTCAAAAGAGAGTGAGAATATGTCACTTCACCAATGTAATTTCCTACTAGTTGTGGTCCTGAGAGCTTGTCTCTGGTAGATGTGATGAGGGAAGATAGTTAATTTGGGTTCTAAAGTCTTTAGCTTAAAGTACTTCATGCAGAGGAATATAATTTTCTATTTGACTTCCACCAATAGCATCTGTATGTAGAAAGCAAGTGGTGGGAAAGAAAGAAACTAAATAGTTAAAAAATGGAGATTTTACGAGTAATACTTTATTTTTTAACTACTTCTGAGTGCTCTCCTTCTTCCTCTTTTTTAAACTGGGGAAGCAGATTGGACCACTTTTCTTTCACTGTAAAGTACACAGAATATAGTGGCTACATATTTTTGAGGGCGGTAGGGTTGGGACAGAGCCTTGCTGAGAGGAAGTTGGAGTCCCAAGATGTTTCTTTTTCTTTCTTCCCTGGTTCTCCTGGGGAATGTCAGCCATTTAAAGTGAACTCTGCATGCTCAAAAAGTAAAACATTTGCCAAAGCAGTTCTGCAGGCTGTACAAATAAACTATGTGGCAGAAGGATGCCAGAGAATAAGAGTGAGGATGTTTACTGTTACTTCCTTCAGTTTTGTAGCATTACCAAAACCCCTCCAAGATGAAGGAACGCTTTATTTTTTGATGTAAAGAGTCTGGTTTGCATTGCCAAGGAATAACATGTGGGAAAGAGAAGGAGCAAGACACTGTCATTTATTTCACCCATCACTGAGCAATACTTTAAGGCAATAAGCAGATTCTCCTATAGATGTGCTCAGCATGGTAGAAAGCAAATAGGACAAAGCCTCCTTTCCAGCACAGAAGGCAGAAAGTAGAGTGAGAGGAATTGGAAAAAAAAAAAAAGGTGTCTAGCCTGGCAGTATTACCAGAGAAAGAACATTGTGAGGGGGAATGATGGAGAACAAGGGGAAAGACTTGGAAGCTGAGTTACTACTTGTGAATATGTAGAGAGGCTTTTAATAGCATCTCTTTGAGTTTTTCCTTTCTGAATCATGTCGTATCATTCATGAAGGAGTCTGTGAGGCAAAATATCCTCCAACCTTTTGTGGTTTACATGTGAATGGAAGCAGCTGGTGGGAGTCATGCCAGAGGTTGCTGTTCTGCTGTCCAAAGCAATTGTCTCTGAAATGCTTGCAAGGACTGAGCAAAATGGAGCTGGCATTGCTTTATGAAGTTACTCTGAAAAAGGTGTTCTTGTGATTCTGTTGTCTTTCAAGCAGATAACATATCAAATCAGTGCCTTCTTTTGAAGACCAATGAAATAGTGATACTTGTTATTAAGGGAAGTAGACTCAAAACAGCTACCTTTCATAAAAAACCAAGTTCTGATGGCTGTCCAAGTCTGTGGTGTGGGTTGCAGATTGCAGGGTTGTGTGCAGTGTTCCCCCCTCTAGATCAAGCTAATCAAATGATCTGCCTCTCTTTCCTATTTGGAGCATAATATATTCAAGTAGCATTGAGATACACACTGTGTTTTGGCAAGGCCATTTATTGTCTCTATCAGCGATTGCAGAAAAGTAGTTTATGTTGATGGTAGATTTCCAGTCCCATGCCCCCTGAGCTGTCTTCAGTTGATAAGCTAATTAATTGGTGGAGAAAAATGGTGCTGAGACCCTTGCCGCATAGCACCATGAGCATCTTTAGATGTGGAGGTGAATCAAGTATATAATCCTGAACAAACTGCTCATTGCTGGATCTGTGTCAACCCACAGCAGCTGCTGGTTTTGAACTTGGGAACATTTAGACTTGATTGATTAACTACTAAAATGGTGTTAGCAGTAGGATTTGGATATATATTAAGCACCTGATAGGAACACATTACAAATGTACACAGCTGCAAACTGGTGTCTGATCTAAGCAGGGCTGAGATGAACAGGATATACTTCAAATGAGATTAAGTGAAGCATCCCTTTTCTCACAACTGCACAGGTGAGTCACATTCATAGGTATTTAATAAGTTTGTGGTTGGAGCTGCAAGATGTAAGATCTTTTAAGATACCTGTTTGACATTGTCTAAATGTCAGTGTGGAAACGTGAAGGGTTACAATCTGTGCATGTGCATACCTTTGCATCCTTAGTTCACGTACGTCTATGCAGTGTTGGCTGTTGCCACAGGTTCAGAAGCATTGACTAACAGTAAGTCCAGGTAATTCTTTGTCCTTGTATTTCACTGCCACAGTATTCGTACAGTGTTAGAAATTACTTTTCCCATTGAAAGGCAGCATTGAGAATAGCAGCCTGCTGAATAAATAATTTTTTTGGCTGAAGAGGTGAAGGCTTTTGAACAGAAGTCCTGCCTTCAAACCTGGGCAGCAAATGTTCCGTACATGCCAAGTGTGTGTTGTTTGTGCTTTCCCTCTCAGATGTGGTAATTTAAAATTTAATCATGTGAAGGATTGTATTTGTTTTACTCATGTGTTACTAATCTGTGTAATTTACCAGCAAGTAGGGACATAAACTTCATTAAGATCCAGATGATAAAAAAAAAAATTGGCCGAGATCCCTCCTCTCATTCTAATACTGTAAGCAAAAAGTAGCACTGGGACGCACAAACCTGTGATTGCAAAAGCTGTTATTTTTTGCTGATTCCTGCATTATAACCTGGGGAGATGGTGCAGCACTGTTAGAAAGGGTCTTCCATTTCTGCAGTTTGTTTCCCTCTGTGCTTGTCTACTGTGTATTTGGTTAGATTTATTTGGTTAGGTTTATTTGGTTCGTTTGCAGTGCATTTAGGATAAAAAGTAGTCCTAGGGATGACTGAGTGCCTTTAGCCTGCTGCTGGGAGCAGAGCAGCACTGATGAGTGCCTCTTCTGCAGCTGGGGCAGGAGATTGAAGAAGCCACTTGTGTTTGTTAAGTCTTCATAGAAATGAGGAAAAAAATGGTTTTTTATTATATACAACCTGAGAGTTTCTTTTTGGTATCAGGTGTCATCCATTCAGAGAATTCTTCAAAACTATGGTATTTGGTGTTGGCAGTATTTATTTGAACTTTTTGATACTTTTATACTCCTTAAAATACTTTTGATGTAGTGTTGGTTTGAAGAAATTGATAAAACTTCATTTTAGCTATTCTTATGATTGGGAAGGAGGAGTGAAAGAAACTTCCTGTTTCAACATGTAAACATTTTTAAGCTGACTCTTAAATTCTGTATGTTTTTTGTTTTGTTTTGTTTTTTTTACAAAATAACTTGATTACCTTAGAGCATCTCTGCAAGCAGTAGCTCAATGTACAGTATTTCTTACTGCAAAGTCTGTCCTGTAATGGTGTGGAAGTTCAAAACGTATTTACAGCTGATGTGTATATCTTTCATATGTATCTTCTGACTATTTAGATGGGAAATCCAGATGAGAATAAATAAATAAATAAACTAACTTATATACCCACATATAGTAAATCTTATTATGGCATAGACATACAATAGTTGTAAATACCTAGGCTACCACCCCTGGCACAGAGAGCTGTTTTTTAGAAGAAATTAACACACATTAATGTCAATATCATGTTCTCCTGGTTTAAGTCCCAGTTATAGAAATGTGTAGCTACCTGTGTTCTGTACAATAAACATTTTAATTTTGGAGAGCAGGCTACACAGCTTCTAAGGAGAAAATGTGCAAATCTACTTTGGAAAAATTTACTCTTACATTTGATAAGCAGTGCCTGGTACATAAAAATGCATTGCATTTTGGTTTTCATAATGAAACACTTTTTTTTTTTTAAATAGGGATAAAGGGTATGTGAGAATGCAAATAAAAGAAGTGGAAGTTGATCTGGAAATGAGAACACTTCAGTTTGCTTTATGTTTGTAAGTAGGGAAAACTACCTCATCATCAGGAAATGAATAAAAAGCAAAGGAATGAAGAAGCATGGAAAGTTTTTGACATAAGGGCAATTTATGGAAATAAGAAGCTTAATTTTGTATAATTTTACGCCCTCTAATAGTTGTTTCGAAATAAGAATTGCAAATGACTCTACCACCACAGGCCAATGCTGCCACGACCCCAGGGCACAAAGCTCATGCCAAAGTGTGGAGCTGGTGAAGGCTGGGGGCTGAATTGTAAAATTAAACACTGTCTAATGATTCTTTTGTGTCACATATTCTTTGAGGAAATGTTTTAGCCCAACAAATTAAAGATTTCTAGCTCTAGAAGTCAGGTTTTGAACTGTTACATCTAACTTCCATAAATATTTTTTTCCTTGTGTGGGCAAGAATATTTGATTTGCTTTCTGGTTTACTACAGCAACTTTTTTACTATATAAATACCTTTAAAATTTTTCTAGCAGTTACTTTTTTGAGCACAGTGAATGAATTTTAAAATGTATCAAGCCCACATTTTAATGTATCAGTATATTAAATAAGCTTTAGTATGGAAAACAGATCTTAAGTTTTCTGTATTTATTTTAAGTAAAGGCTATTCAAACAAACTGGTATGGTGTTTGTTGTATATCAGCTATTGCCAGGATTCAGTTTTATCATTCAGTGCATTACTACATGGTGGTAAGACAGATTTTGCATTAGAGTGGCACTTTATTTATTATAACATTAATTTTCTTACTGACATAGTAGAGCCCTGAAAATGGGTGTCAAGCATGTATTTGACTGACTGGGTGCGAGTTCCACGTGAAGCAGAACTTACACTGTGACTGAGAAAGCTGGAAAATTCTTATTTGTATCCCGCATCCAGTGATTTAATTACTCAAGTATGGTCTTTTGATGTTTGAAAGTCTGACATGCACTGGGGTATATTTTACTGTGGGAACTGCCTTTAAAAATGGAAGAAGTAGCCATAGAAATCTCTTGTTGAAAATGAATGCTTTCATTTATGACTTATAAAATAGTTGTAGACTCTGGAGCAGTTCCTTTTTCTTGCTTATATCCCCTTTGGATTTAAAGTGTTGTCATGGCGGTAACTTGCAGGCAAAAGGGCCATTTTGTTTCTTCGGTGTATTTTTTTGTATGTTCTGTTCTTGATTGTGCAAGTCTCATCAAAAAAAAAGAAATCAGACGACTAATCCTTGAAGAATATGAGGTACAGCATGAGTTACAGCATTTGACAACCTATTTGATTAACTCGCTTTGGCAGGATTAGTCATATGGCATTTGATGACCAGACCTTTGATCAGTCATGGTGTTTCAGCAAAGCCTATTTGAGAAGGACATCAGAATTCTGCAGTGTGGTGGGTTGACCTTGGCTGAATTCCAGTTGCTCACCATCCGCTCTATCAGTCCTCTCCTCAGCAGGACGGAGGAGAGAGAAAATAAGATGGAAAAAAGCTTGTGGATCAAGATAAAGGCAGTTTAATAAAGCAGAGGTCACACACATGGAAGCAAAGGAAAACAAAAGAGTTTGTCCTCTGCTTCCTATCAGCAGGCCACTTCCTGGGAAGCAGGGCTTCAGTATGCCTAGTGGCTGCTCTGGAAGACAAATGTTGTAAGGATAGGTGCCCCCTCTTCCTCCTCCTTTCTCTTGGCTTTCATTGCTGAGCAGATGCTGCATGTTATGGAATATCCCTTTGGTCAGTTGGGGTCAGCTGTCCCTGCTCGGTCCCGTCTAAGGATCTTGCCTAGCTCCAGCCTCCTGATAGAGGGGATGAGAATGTTGAAGAGAGAGCTCTGATGTTGTGCAAGCACTGTGCAGCAATTGCCAAAATACCAGTGTGTTATCAACACCTCTCTAGCTACTGTTAAAAAGCACAGCACTGTGATGGCTGCTGTGGGGAAAATGAGTCCATCTCAGCCAGATCCAATACATATGGCTTTGGACTCTGCAAGCTTCCTGGTGGTCAGGATGTCTGGATTTATGACATCATTTCCCAAAGCATTATCCTGTTTACTTGGGTGGCATACTCTTTGATGCATTAAAAACTGGCTGGATGGCCAGGCCCAGAGAGTGGTGGTGGATGGTGCTACCTCTGGTTGGTGGCTAGTCACTAGTGGTGTTCCCCAAGGGCCATGACTGGGACTGTCCTGTTTAATATCTCTATCTTTACCTGGAAGAGGGGATCAAGTGAACCCTCAGTCAATTTGCAGATGACACCAAGTTGGGTGGGAGTTTGGATTTGGTGGATAATGAGAAAGCTCTGCAGAGGGATCTGGAAAGGCTGGGTTGGTGGGCTGAGGCCAGCTGTATGAGATTCAGCAAGGTGAAGTGTGGGGTCCTGCCCTTGGATCACAACAACCCGATGCAGCGCTGCTGGCTGGGGAAGAGTGGCTGGAAATCTGCCCGGTGGAAAAGGGCCTGAGGGTTGTGGTCGGCAGATGGCTGAACATAAGCCAGCCACGTGCTCAGGTGGCCAAGGAGGCCAATGGCTTGTGTCACGAATACTGTGGCTAACAGGACCAGGGCAGTGATTGTCCCTCTGTACTTGGCACTGGTGAAATCACACCTCAGATAATGGGTTCCGTTTGGACCCCGCACTAGGAGAAATATGTTGAGGTGCCGGACTGAGTCCAGAGAAGGGCAACAGAGCTGGTGAAGGGTCTGGAGCACAGATCTGATGAGGAACAGCTGAGGGAACTGAGTTTGTTTAACCTGGAGAAAAGAAGGCTGAGGGGAGACTTTGCCACTCTCTACAGCTACCTGAAAGGAGATTGTGGTGACATGGAGGTCTCTTCTCCCAGATAAAAAGTGACAGGACGAGAGGAAATGACCTCAAGTTGCACCAGGGGAGGTTTAGATTGGACATTAGGAAAAATTCCTTCATGTGAAAGTGTTGTGAAGCATTGAAACAGGCTGCTCAGGGAAGTGGTTGAATTACCATTCCTGGAGGTACTTAGGAGATGTAAAAGAGCACAGAAAAAGACTTAAAACTGTAGATGTGGTACTTGGGGGTATGGTTTAGTGGTGGACTTGGCAATCTTAAGTTAGTGGTTAGTCGATGACCTTAAAGTTCTTTTCCAACCAAATGATTCTATGATTTGATGATTCTATATCCTGATTTTTGCAGTGAAGATTTAGCCAAGCTTACACAGTTTTCTATAGTGGGAACTTAAATGTTGAGTATTCCCTTTTTTGAAAGACCTCCTTTGCATTACATTTGATTCTCACAACCTCCATTCATGTTATCTTACATTAGATGTTTTAATGCATTAAAATTCACAAAGACATCTAGGTAATAAAAATAGAGCAAATAACTCAGAAGAAAATTTAAAAGACTGTGTAGTTCTTAATCTGATTTAAGACAAGGTGAAACAGTTCTTTTGATGGACCAACTTTTACTTATATTTGACTTCTTTCAGGCAGTGGAATAATCTATTGTGGGAGAAGTTAAGTGACTTCAAGATGGAGGATATTACATTAAAATGTGAGCCAGCGAATGAATGTTCTTTGAGTTTTGTCTTTTATATTGAAGGCTCCTGCTGTGAAATACAGAGGCCTTCATTGCTTTACTTCAAAGCAGATTGCTGCTTAAAAGTCAATGCTTCTGTTAACTCTGTTGTCCAAAGAGAACATTGGCTTCTGTTTTACAAATTGCCTTGAAGTCTCCAATTTCATTTAGAAAGCTGTTCCTTCTGTGTTTAGTACCAGCAAGAGACTAAAGGAAAATGCTCTTTCCTCTCTGCATTCAATACAGGAGACTCAAGTTCAAGGTATTTGAAAACCATTGTATATGCGTGTGTGAAACCTGAAGGGATAGATCAATACTGAACAAGCTGTTTCTTACCAAATATTTTTACAAATAGAATTGAAGTGGATGTGGAATAACTTATTCCCCATACAGGAACAGGGAGAACATGTTGCCTACACAGTAATTCTGATAACCAGTTATCCCCTGATCATCAGCACCACATAGATATGGCTAGCTTATCTATGAGATCACTCTTAAAAATCTTAAAGTTAGTGCAGGAAACTAAAGGATTTTCAAAATTTTAAGGGCAACTGGGATCATGAAATTATTCTTTTTCTTCATGATATATTGGGAAGTAAAAAGATGTTCTACTCCAAACTGTTATCATCTGAGAATGAGCATGTGACACTGTAACTCATGATCAAAAAATCTCCCCTTGCCCCCAGACTCCCTTGGCATCAGTGGGAGGCAACATCTGGATTCTAAATGTTCTTGTACAAATTGGAAAACTAGAAAAACTTAATTTTCCCTAATAGTTGCCCTGGGCACGAAGGTAGTGCTGTAAAATTGTGATTAGTGGGGATCAGAGGGGCTCTGCTGGTCCTTTCCTACTCTAGTGAAAAAAGTCTTTCTCCTCTCACTTTTTTTTTTTTTTATTTTGGTACAAAACATTTTTGCCATGGCAGAATATAATATACTTGGTAATTATTGGTAATTATTTTTTCAACAATATTTTAGGAGTACAGTGAGCCGGAATGCTTTTGAAAAGACTTGCTTTCCAATAGTTGTGTCCCCCCCCAAACTGATTCCAAAACTATGCTCTGGGAGTCCCTAGTGTGTATTGTACCACAATGTGCACAACCTTCAAGGTGTAAGAGAAGCTAAACAGCTACTGTTTCATTACTTAAGTACCTTCTCTTGACTGTCTGTGCAAAATAAATTGTAGCAGTGCACTTGATAAAGAAAGAAAGTTTAGGTAAAATGGATGTGTGAAAAACTGTCTGTGACTGAATTATTTATTAATGCAGCAGATCTTTGTAATATCTTTTAGTCTAAATTGTTTCACTCAAGTAAAATAAACCTTCTAACACAAGATTTGCCAATATATTTTTAGCCACTTTGGTTTTTTTCCAATTTTTTTGCAAAAAAATGCAGCATTCTTGTCTGCCTGCAGGAAGTGTGTATCTGTTGCTTCGTGAAATGGGAGCAGGTTGAGATCTCATAATAAACAGCTCTAACTACTTATTAAATAATTTTAGATAACTGCGGATGCATTATTTAATACAACATATACTTTTTTGCCTATAACTTAAAGTGACTGAACCAATATGTCTGATGTGCATCTTCTTGTTCTGTTTCTGTCTCCTCATCCTTCCATCCCCACATGAATCCTAATTCTCTCACTCCCTTTTCAAAATGCCCTTTGTTTCCTTCTCTCTCTGCACATCTGGTTGTCCTGCTCTTCTCCTTCCCCCCTCCAGCTTGATAGTCTCATTTTTAAGGCTTTGTTCTGCAAAGTACCTAATTAAGCAGTAAGACATGACAGGGCATGAATATTGTTGTATTAATTGAGGGGGGGAGAGATGGAATCGAAAGGAAAACTACAGAGAAACAATACCAGCTGGCACTCCATGGGTATATAATTTGCAATTCATTTTCAAGAAAGCTCATCCATGGGGTGGAATTTTCATTGAAAAGTGATGGCCAAGCCCATGCACCAAGTGGATGCTTCTCAGACAGAAGCTTTGCTTTGCACTTGTGGCAGCGTGACTGCTGGAGCTCTTGCTTGTTAGACCTGCTCTGATCTCTGCTGCTGGCCTGTTGTGACCAGAGGGGCTCTGCAGCCAAAAACCTATTAACTGCTCCATGGAGATAGATGGTTCCTTTTGAAGGAAGGGTTGTTGCAGTGCAAGTGACATTTTTCTGCCGAGGAGGAGGTGTTAATAATATCATTCTGCACTTAGCCAAAGTGACTGTAACATCTGTCCGTGTGCTGGTAATTGTAACAGCCATTTCCACTTGAAAATGCACAAAGAAAATACTAATGAGTGGTTGGCAAGGGCCTGCAATTGTGAAGTCTCTGCTGCCTAACTCTAGGTCCAAGTGGCTTACCGTAAAACTGAGTCTCTTGGCAGGAAGAAAGAGGGAAAATAAACACTCGCTCTCCTAGGAAAAGAGTCAGAACTGCATCTACAGAGCACCCAGCTCCACTGCTCTAAAACTGGAACTGCTCTTTGTTTTGACTGCAAATTTGTTGGTATTTTAGTAATTTATGCACTCCAAAATGGAAAAACAAAAGCTGTAATGACTTGTACAATTGGGTTGGGTCAGACTGAAAACTTTTAAAAGAAAAATTTTAAATGAATTCCAGTCCCATCTCTGGTTTTATGGACTTGTTGTGTTTGCATTTCAACTGCAGTCATGAATTGAAGTGAAGCTATAGAACATGCCTACAGATATTTGAAACAACAAGACTTCTGCATGTAAATGTCATTGAGAATTAAACATGTAGTTTAAATTTATCATCTGTGTGCATGTGTGAGCATAACTATACGTTGCTGTCCTAGACTGTATTAGTACAAAATTGTAAAGACTAGAGATGCACTTCATGACAGCTAATAAACTACAGCACATTTTGTTTGCTTTCTCAGACTTTCATTCCTCTCAGCTGGTTGCTAGCTTCCAAAAAAAAAAAAAAAAAAAGAAAAAAAAGAAAAAAGAGCCCAAGCTTTGGTCTTGAGTGGAAAGACAGAGAAGTAATTCAAGAAACCACTGATATATGGCATGAAAAATTGCTTCCTCTTCTTCTGTACATTTGTAAGTCTTATGGAAGACATGAAAATATTTAGGTGATCTTGCCTGTTTTCTTTCCAGGTATAAATGAATTGGCAGGCAAATGTGCAGCACTGAATGTAGTTAGATTACAGGGAAGCAGCATGTCTATATGTATATGGCCTTGCATCATATGTGACTTTAATGTATTTGTGTATGATTTGCAAAGCTCTGGCCACTAGTTGTAATGCTGAACAGCTTTTTCATTTGAGAAAATAGTTTTTAATGTGTGGGTTTTTTTAAAACAATTTGTAATACTGGAGCATCACAATCATAGTAGGACCAAAATTCTTGTGGCTATTCGTGCTGTTCAGAAGAAATTCTAGATAAAACATTCCAGCTTCTTCTTAGTAATTATACTGGGCCAGAATAGGAACTGGGACCCGCTATGCTTCCATGCCTTTTTTTCCTGGCCACTGGAAAAGACATCTTTGTTCTAATTTTGTATTTAAAACAAACATAATTCTGTTAACTCCATATGCATCCTATAGACCACCTTGCTTCATGTAGTGATTTTGACCTTCTAGAATTCCCTGCATTATTACAGAGATTTATTTTTATTTTGCCTTCTCTCTTGGAGGGAGGGCAATACTTTTCATCATCCATACCAATGAATGGCTGGTGGCTTCACCTTGTGTGCTCTAAGGTGTGTGTGGTTGTACTTGATGTACTTGCTTTTGTTCCTCATGAGCTGGGCTTCATTCACTTTTCAGATTTGTAGAGTCTAGTGATTGGCACCTGTAGTCAGTGCCTGCTGAAGGTACTGAGAACTGAACATGAATATATGTGGGCAGAACATGGATCTGCTTTGAAAACTGTTGAAGTGATTTTGTTAATTTATTCATCCTGTATTATACTAGAGCAGTTTTGAGAGGGTTGTCTTGGTCTCTTGAGAGAAATTCTCTCATTAAGATAAATGAATAAATAATGAAAACTCATTGAGTGATCCTACAGCAAAAAGAAGAACTTAGAGTATTTCTTGTATCCTATTCTGAAGCTGTTGAAATGTAATAAACATGGGGGAAGGAAAAAACCTTTTTTCACTTCAATTTTTGGTGTTTCTGCTGTCTAGATTCTGTCACTGCTACTTTATGAAGTATCTTGCTTTCACATTTGCCTCCAAATTCAGCTAGACCTTTCTGAATCAGGGTAATTAAAAAAAAATAATAGTTATTTTTTCCCCCAGAAATTTATCTATGCCCACAGCACCCTCAAAGGAATGGATATTGTGGCTTTTGACTGAAATTTTCATAGAAGTAGATTGGGAACAAGATGCATTCATCTGACTTTGTGATTTCTGATGCACAGTAAAGTTGCAGAGCCCTCGGTATCAATTCATCTTCCAGTTAGGTGTACTTAAACCTTGTGAGTTTTTTGTTTTGTTTTGTTACCTTTTTTTTGTTTTGTGGGGTTTTTTGTTTTGGTTTGGTTTTTTGTTTGATTTTTTTTTGGTTGCAGTAGTTCCAGTTTCCCCCTTAATACTTTTTTTTTTCACCATACTTAAGTGAGGATATTGTATTATCCTCACCGGTATAAAGGAGCATTGCAGATGTCTTAGGAAACTTCATGACTACAAGAACTGAAAACCCAATCGTTAGATATTTGTCCTTCAATTTCTAGTGGCTCTTGTTCTTATGTCCTCCTTTTCTTCTAGTGTTCTGCTGCATGGTAACAGATGCTGTTGGATTTCTGTCATGTGTTCCCATGTTTTGGCTCACCTGCTCTGAATTTGTGTAAGAATTCAAAAATTCTGCTTTATTTTCCCTTTACATTTTTAAGTGCTATATGCCAGGCTTCAGGCTTTGCAGCTTCTTCTTCATGGTGGAGTATTAAAATATCTTATCACTCTGATATAGTCTTGGTTTTCATCAGGAAGGTTCTTGTCCAGATTTCCCAGCTGAGGGTGATGGATAGTTTGCCCTTATCTCTGACTGCATGAGAAAAACACATTGTTACTCTGCTTTTGTTATATCCTTATTGTCATAAGAATAATTTCATTTGTTATATGGTGGCACTTCAGTTTTTCAGATGTTAATGACAACTAAAGCTTTTTGCCCACTTTTATGATTATTTTAATTTTATTGTTTGCCTCATGATATTCATATATTTAGTGTGTTTTGTTTATATATTTTTATTTATTGTACAATAGGAGTATATTTCTTGAGAACATGTTCTTCATTCAAATCATAAAATCATGAAACCCATACGCTAATTGTTTATGTTAGTACTAAAATTGCTAGAATTGGTAATTTTGTAGAGTATCCTTTAGTGCATGGAAGAATTTGGTAAGCAAGAAGGATTTTGGAGACCAGTAGTAAAGAATGAAATATTACTGGGATTGCAAAAGACTATGGCAAATTATGGAAAATTTGATTGCATTGGGATGGATATGGAAGGATAACTGTTCAAAAGAGTAATAAATATTTAAGTGTTTGAAGGTAAAAATCAAAGGAACCATAAAGTCAATGTAAATGCTGCAGCTGGGAGAAGTCTTACCTATCTAGAAAATGTGAATGAAAAATAGCTTTCCTAGATTATTGAGTTTGGAAGTGCCAGTGTAGCATTAATCCCAAATTAACAGGCAGTTGCTCCATGGGGGTGAGAACTTGGGTGTCCTGTGCATTTATTTCCTGGGCTGCCCTGTGTGCCTCTAACTCCAATATGCTTTGCAATAGGAAAATACACTGTGGGAATATGTGTGCCATATACAGTTGTGGCAGAAAGCTACATTTGTGTAAGAAATACAACCCATGGAGGTAGGCGTTGGGGGGAGAAAAAAAGGTGGGTGGAACACAAAATTTTTCTATGTAAATGGAAGTGGGTTTGGGGTGAAAAACAGAAAAGCTTTAATGTTCTTGACTATTTTCTGCTAAAATCAGCCTCTTTTTCATAAGAAGAGAACAACATAGAAAAACTCTCTGCAACCAGTTTTCATTAAAAGATTTGACTGAAATAGTTTTATTTTCTTTGTGTATGTGTGTGTCTGTGTGTGTATTTGGGGGTGAAGGGATGTTGGCTGAGGTTGTGGTGTGGCTTCTTTTCCCAATCACCAAGGAAGAGTAGGGAAGTTTCGGAGCTGGTTTTCTAATGATACTGTGGAACATTCATCATATTAAAAAAAGCTTAAAAATCAGTTGAGATGAACACTTGTCAGAAAGTGTTTCCATTTAAGCTGTTCCTCCCTGGGGATGTCTTGCTTTCCAAGAAGTTTGAGGATCAATGGAAGTGCTTTCCAACCAATGGAAGAAACTGAAGGTCTTTCAAGTCTCCAGAGCTGTAAATTCTTCCCAGTGCATGAAACTGCACAGTAATGCAGTGGGTAGAAATTTATGCCTGAACTCAGCTGGTTATAAGTCTGTGCCCTGGAGCATGAAGACTGAGGCTCTTGCAGTTTTTAGTCTCGTTACAGAGGCTATTAATCATTATGTTCAGTCCCTTCTTGAATATTGCTAAGCTCTTTGTTCAGTATGTTCTGAGCTATTGAACCTCACAGGTCAATTACACAGTGTTTATAAAGCTAATTCTAGATTTTGACCAACAGTGAAAACATAACCCTCAGTGGGACCAGCTATTGCTTTTAAGTCAACTGTTGTTTTCTACCTTACATAAGTGAGGGGGAAAAAACAATGAACTGATAAAGTATTCAGATTTCACAGGAGGGGAAACACAGCTAAGGGCAGAGGAGCTTTTGAAATTTCTGTAACCTTGTCTTTCTTTCTGTTCAGATTTCTCAATGGTAATTTTGGAGTTAGTGTTAACTCTTACCAGACTGTTGACCTCCCATGTCGCAGTGGGTGGTTTACTCCAGCGGATGGATGTTTGCTTCTGCTGCGGTGCTGGGATATGATTCCCTCCATCTGGAGTAGACTGATACTCAGCATGTTTAGGTAATGTGAAATTTCATTCCTCACTTCCCAAAAGGCGTGACATCTGCACATGGTGAGCCCAGATAGAGACCTTTTTCCTTTCTTTCTTTTTCTTCAAATCACACACCAAAAAAAAAAAGAAAAAAAAAAGAAAAAGAAGAAAAAGAAGAAAAAAACCCCAAACCCAAATGAAAACAAAAAACCCAAAAAACACCTCCACCCCAAACCAAAAACCAACCAAACAATGAAAAGACCCAATCCAAAACAAAATGCCAAAACTCATAATGAAAACTGGCCCCCCAGTATTTAGTTATATATTCAGAAAACATCAGAAAATCATAGTTACTGTTAGGATAGTTGTCAATTATAAAAGGATATCAACTTCCCAGACAATTTTGTGGACTTGGGAGAAGACCATCTGGAGGAGAAACAGAGCATATCCAATGATTGTAGAAGAGAATCATCACTGGTATCACCCTCAATTAATGCAAATGTTCAGCTGCCAGATTGCTGCATAAAAAGCTGACACAACATCACCTTGATTTTTCCTTGGGGAAAATTTTAATAAAACATCACCCGTTCAGGGAACGAAAATTGTCTAGCATTAGGAGCATAGGACAAAAGTTATATGTTTCTTTCTCTTCTAGGAAGTGTAGTAGCTGCCTAATTTGTTTGCTATGAGACGAAAACTTTCTCATGAGCCTGCCAGTTGTGTAACATGCATTTCATCATGGTGAGTTGAATAGGCTGGGAAGTTTCCTTACAAAATTAAAGGTACTTCTTTTAGAAGATATTTCTTCAGCTTGAATAGGCAAATATTACATTTCTTCTTTCGAAATGCTGAGTGTTGAGCATCTCTGAATCAGTACGTCCACACATGGGAAGGGGCCCTCCCTTTTTCCTGCATTTGTTTCCTCTGATTGGCCTCTGAAGTGAGGCTGTTTGGGAACTGACCAGTTTCTGTTTATCATGTAGGAAAGATACCAGACTCACAAGTACTTTCAATTTACAAAGTGAAAAAGAAGTTTTGCATCATATTTTAACTCAACAGGGATTACTTGAGTTGCTTTGTGATTTTTCTAAACAAGACAAACGTATTCATTCAAGTGGCTAAGAAATGATCTGTGTTTTTTTCCTGCCAGATTCCAAATCTTGTTTGAAAGTCTTGCAAGTATGAGTAGGCAAGCTGGACTGAGTAGTCCACTTAGCCTTACCACCTTATTCAGTACTGTGTCCTTTCAACTTCTCAATCAGCCAGTTACCAGGAATCACTTCACTGCAGAGACTTTTTTTCAGCAGTAGAAAGAATTCTGTGGAACTGTAGGATAAATCAGATCAGCAGGGACCTGAGAAAGTCTCACGTTCATCTCTCTCATGTTGTCCAGAAATCAAGTTATTGTATCAGAGAAGGCAATTCGGTCGATCAGGCAAGATTTACCCTTGCTAAATTCATGCCAGCTGTTCCCAGTCACCACCACTTTTTATGTGCCTGGAAATGTGCTCCAAGAGGATTTGCTCCACAGTTTTTCCAAGGCTTTAAGTGAGGGTGACTAGTTTGTAGTTCCCTGGTTGTCCTTTTGGTCCAATAGCCATTCCTAAAGGATTGTCGTGTCACCTGAAGTCTACTTCAGGCAGATGTTGATACTTTGTAAGCCTGAATTCTTGCTTCGAGCTGTCTGAAAATACTTGGAAGAGAATTTCTTCTAAAAATGAAAATATTGTTAGATTCTTTTAGGTGTGTTATTTTTGCCTCCAATACTCTGTTCTCTATAGTTTACAGTAATTGTGGTGGTTTCCAATACAGTGAAGGCATTTCCACATTTATAACATCGTTGATAGCCTGCCTACACATCTAACCACTTCATGACCTAGAAATTTCAGAAACTGTTCCGCAGCACCTCAGTCTTTTTTGTATAGCCAGAGCTTGTTGGAGGCAGTGTGGTTGCCATGACCTGCTTAGATGAGAATGCCAAGTGCTAATGCAGGATCACGATGCCAAGGAAAATTGGGGGGTTTGGTGTTTGACAGCACTCCCTGTTCTCATCCTTGGAGGGGAGGTTGGCTAAGGTTCTGGGAAAAATGGTGGTGTCTGTATTTTGGTGGAGAGAAGCTGTTCGGTAAGTACTTAATATCAAAGGTGCATTTACCTTTGAAAAGAGTTGTGTGTGCTGGATTTTTTCATTGCTGTCTGATTTCTCTCTAGGATCACCTCAATCTTCAACACCAGTAGCTAGTGTTCTGAAGAGCTTATTGCAAAGTATGAATCAGAGCCCTTAATGTTTTGTTTGTCTAAGAGAGCAACCTAGATATCATCTGCATCTGCCCAGCTGTTTTCTTGACTCCAAGCATTACTCATTTGGCCGAACACTTGCTTCACTGACCCTTTTGCTCTTAGTAGACTCTGGGCAGGATTCTGGAATGCCTGAGCAAATATTTTGGAGATCGTAATCTCTGTTTTGACTAATATGAGCAGTGGCCTTCAGGTATTCCACAAAAGGCTCTTTCAGTATTGTACAAAAACTGAATCATTGGCATTTTAGGTAAGGAGTATGCAAGACAGATGGATTTGTCATTACAGAAATCATTCACTTCTCTGCTTTGTCTGGGAGGGGTGTCTGTGTCACCATTTGCCTGTGACTGGTCTGTTCTGATCCCTCTGATGATCAGCTGCACTGATGCTGCAGGTGAGCCTCATGGAGGTGGTATGGGGAAGCAGAGCTGCTCAAGATGATCTGGGCTTCCTCCATGCATGCCTGCTCTCCCCACCCCACCCTTGGGTGCTTCATGCTCAGAACCACCTTTTTGTGCCTCCAATATGTAGCGCTAATAGTTACGTATGTGTGGAATAAAAAGAAGTATGAAATCTAGAATGTCGCGTTTGTTATAAACAGCTGTGAATACCCTGTGCTATTTCAGATTTATTAGCTTGTAAAATGGTGTGGTGGGACTTCAACGATAATGTTGTCACTATTCTGAGAAGCAGACATGTAAGCATAAATGATACTTGCGCGTGCAGGCTATTAAATATGTAACCATAAATGATACTTGCGTGTGCAGGCTATTAAATATGTAGCCTTATCTTTATGTAGCCCTTTTTTGTGGTGTGCACACATGCTGTGTCCTTCCATCTAACAACTAGTACTGTATTGCAACCAAAGAAATTATGTAATTAATGTGCAATACAGATAGAAACACTGACACTCAGGGGTGTGTATATAGGGCCTTATATACAGATATTAAGCTATTAATACATTAGGTTCATAACTTGTTCTCCTGTGCTTAGTTAGAGAATAAGTAAATTTTTATAGAGTACTCGGTGATACTGATTTACACTGGCATAAATGATGTATTATAGGAATGCAACTGGAAATTAGGTGATTAGGTATATTTTATATTGGACAGTCTTAAAATACTACTTGCACTTAATACTATTAACCACTACTTGTGGTTAATACAAAAATGAAAGTTGTTTCACAATAATATACAAAACTTACAAAACTATTTCAAGATAAGTCTATGGAGAAAATTGAAGAAATTTAGAAGAGAGGTATCTTTTTTCTATTGTGCATATATATATATGTTGTATTAATCCTAATCAGTCAAATATTTTGCCTTGTGGACAGTATTTGATTTGCCAAAATTTATTTAGCAAAAGGCTGATTTCCTTAAAAAAATCCTATTTTTCTTCTTCAATTCTCAGTTATATGATGGAAACTATGAAAGTATTCAGAATGCCTTTTGCTGAAGTGTTTGTGGTTTGTCATGCTCAGCTTTTAACTACCAGGGAATGGTTTAATGTGTTAATTTTGATGTATGAATTTGGAAAATCTCTGAGCCTTTTGTATGAGCAGTTTCTTTTCTGCTTGTATTTTGTGGCCACAGTCACTTTCTGTCTCGTTTTCATGCAGTTCTTGGGGTTAAAATCATTTTGGCATCCACAGCAAGAATCTTGTGCTTGCTGAGTCCACTTGAATTTTGTAAAGCTACAGAATGTCGTATATCAAATTGTTCATTGGAAAATGAGGGTTTAATATATACATGAAGGAAGGAAGCTTAATGTTCCTGGTTTTTCCATTCTCTTTTTTTTTAGAAAAATAACAGAAAACCAGGTGTCCACAATTTCTAGCCTAAAGGTGAAATTTCCTTACAAGGTAGTTTTCTATGGCAGCTGATGTTTTTTTCTAGCAGTCTGCATGCCTTAAACTCAGACTGGCTTTTGTCTAATGGCTGTTAATGTCACCTGTATGTGAGTTAGGCCATTTTGAAGTCTTTTAAGTCTTTCAGATAAAGAGGATTCCTACATGTGGTGATGAGCTTTGATTTCTCTGGCACAGTACTGCAACATCTTTCTCCAAGCAAGACAAAAAATTGGTATTCGCTGTGTTTTAGGATAAAGCCTTTTTTATTCCTGCTTTAGTTTAAACCCCAGTCTTAGCTTCAGAAGTCTACAGAACCTGATTAAATCCATCAGGGCTCTTCTTGCCAAAAGTGTTTCCTTTTTTTTTTTAATTTTGTCATTTTTACCTTCACTGCTTTTGTCCCTTGAATTTTCCCTCAGTAAACATCTGCTAAAATTGCTTCAACCCTTTTTAATCTATCCTGCTTTTTTTCCTGGTTTTACTGCCATCACTTTCCTCATGTTACAGAGCAATGCAGACTACCCTTGTCACATGTTAGTCCATTTAAATAAATAAATGTTCCCAGTTTGTTATGGTTTTCTTATGGCACATCCTGGTAATGTGTTTCTGAGCAGGAGACTGGATTAGTGACTTGAATCAGTGATTTGGAAGGTGAGTGTCAGGTCTTCGAAAAATTGGTATCGGCTCTGTGCACAGGAACAGCTTAATCCACTGGGATGCCAGCCATTTGAGTGGGTGAAATGTAAGCAGAGGGTTTTGACTGCGCCAGCTGTGCAAGCGGGAAGCAGCTGGAGTGCTGCCGGAGAGCAGTTGGCAGCACTGAGCAGTGACAGAGGGGCTTCAGAGTCAGATAGCAATATAAACACTTGTCTAGCTGAAATGGTGAGAGGAAGTATTTCTATACTTCCATTATTAACTGATTATGAAAAGTGGAGCAAATGTTTTAACTGTAAGCTCTGATGTGACAAATAGACTCATGCAGAATGCAGTTTATTTGGGACTGCCCTGAAATCAGTGGAGCACAGCAAGATTTTCTCTGTATTTTTGGTGGAGAGAGGTGGGAATGTCATCGAAACATGCTATTCCAAAGTAATTTGTGTGTTTTCTTAGACAACTAAACTAATTTAAGCATTATGCAAATAGATGGGATGGTAGAAAAGCATTTTAAAGACAAATGAGTGAAAAAAAATTCTAAATTTTACAGTTTTTATGTTATGACAAGCTTTAAAGCATTATGATTTAAAATAGTTTTGACTGGGAAAAAAAATTTGCAAAGTTTAATTGGGTGGGGGGAAGAAACAGCCTTCTGCTGAAGTTTCAAGCCAGACTGCTAACCTCTTGCATGCTGATAGTGAGTAGTTACTTCTGCAGAATTAAAATTTTCAGCAAATATTTTCTTAATTCAGTAACTAGTTTATTCAGAGACTGGAAGCTTGTTGGAGTCTGAAAATCAGCATGCTTTGTTCCCATCTTCAGTGTGTCTGCAAAAATGAGCCTGGAACAATGACACGTACCAGTTCTCCAATCACAAAAAATAGCAATGAAGAGCCTTTCTGTTTTCTAGGAACTGCAGACAATAATCTACTTGCTAAAAGATGAAACTGATTTTTGTGTTTTTTCTTGTCTACAATTTAAAATTGTTTTATTTACTCAAACATTTTAATTCATGGTATTAATGTATTTTAATTCATATTTCCTTTTAAATACTGCTGAAGACCAATAATATGGAAATAATTTTTATTTATGAGATGTCTTTGCTTGTTTCTTAATGTTAAATGTCAATTGATAGCAGGAATACATACATAATTGCTGAGGCTCATAATTGTGTATTTCTTGCCTGGAAAAGCAATGCAAACTTAAAACAACGCTTCCAGTTAGTCAAAAACAGCTCTTTATTACCAGTGATAACATGTAACAATTTAAGGAAAATACTTCAGTACAAACTTATAACAAGTTCTAAATTTAGTTTTTAACTTGATTAAAAGGGATGATTAAAGTTTCTTTTCAATGGAAATAAGTATGACAAACTTCTGTATCTGTTAATGGCTTTTATTCTTGGAGGTGAATAATCCTGTCATTAGGGACCCTTAAAAGATCCAGACATAGAGATTGTGGGGTTAAATCTTAAATCTAACAATATTCTGTAAATAAAATTGTGGCTGAGGACTCACAGCTCATTAAAGAAGCCAAAAGCTAATGTGTTGGAACAGGTCACGAAATTTCATTTGGGGATAATTTTCTTTTTAGAGGCCAAAGAAAACAGTTTTAATTATATTCATTCAATGCTGCCATTTCTCAACAAAGTCATGTACTTATTGGAAAGTGTTTTCCCATGATGACCTTTTTTACTTCTTACATAACTGTCTCTGATCTACGTTTCTGTTTGTGTAAAAACATGAATCAAAGCAATTAGAAAACAAGGAAAACACAACCCAACCCCCTCCCCCCTAAGAACTGAGGCTACCATGCAGGTTATGTAAAATGTACACTAGTAAGTAAAGTCATGACTTTTACAGTTGTGAGGAAGGTGAAACAAAGCCTGGAGTCATGTGCAATGACTTTCCTATTTGTCTTCTGAAACCTCATTACACTTTGCAAATCTGTTGCCTGTATTAATGCTGATCCCCTAATGCTAATTCTTGGGAGCTCAATGCAATATATTTCTGCTGATTTCCTACTGTCGTTAGTAACCATGAAGATATTACTTATATGTGGATTTATCAGTGCATTCTTTGTGGCCTTTTATTTGCAGTTGCTACTTATGAAGTCTCAGCTAATTTTTGGTGACTTTTGGTCATGCACTGTCCATATTCTAGTGAAAATCTTGGGAGACAGGGCAGTGTTAGTTCCTCTGAGAGCAGATAGAAAGAAGGGTTTTTTCACAGTATGTTTAACGTGGAGTATGATAGGGGCTAGGAGTTAAGGTTAAATGATTTAAATTTGAGTGATTGGGGTAGGCTTATCATGTTTAAGCTTAGCAGGCTGTACTTTAGAACTGCCTACCCTAAAACTGCTGGAGAAGCATTTAGGTGACATGCTGTCAGTGCAAAATCTGCTCATTTGAGCAGTCTGTGGTTGGGTCAGTGAGCACAGGTGACACAGAGTGCAGGGTCATGTGGAACCGGAGCAGTGCAGCCTCTGAGCTGGCTGGGTGTACAGGAGTTTGCAAATGTATGTGTGTAAGCACACTAATCCAGTAAGCTCACAGACTAAGTTAAATTTGGGAAGCTGATACCTATATTTTTGTTCAAAATCACAACTATGAAATTTTGTGGTGCAAATGAGAAAAATACACTATATAAAATGCATTTTAAACATGCCTACAATGAGTCAAGAGATGATGGAGATGAAGCAGTGCTGACCCTGCACTACCTACGGTACAATGACCAAGCATTTCCATAACGTGATTACTCTTCACATCAAGTTGAGTGAATTACAGAATGTTTTGTCTGAAATGTGTGCTATAGTCACAGCATGAGTGAATTCTAGGGCTTTTAAAGTATCGCAAGTGTTCCGCTGTCATGGCTGCTTTGCGATCAGTTGCAGTTCAGCTCTTACTAAGGAATATAATTTCTTTTTTAAAGGGAATATTATGATAGAGGCATATCCTAATAGATTACAGTGAGTGAAGGGAATGTTTTTGGAAGGAGGATGTGAAAGCAGGGAGTAAAGATGACATGTTTATGGTATAGTGCATAATGCCTCAAATCTAATTTTATTTCATGTCTTTAATACTAATTGTTGATGCTGGTGTTAAGCCAAAGTAGTAATTTAATAGCAAACTTTAAAACCTACGGTTGTTCTATTGAGTGGAAGACAATTAAACAGACATCGAAGGAAATGCTGTCACTGGAGTTTGCCAACCTGATAGCAGGATAAAATTTGTATAAAGGACCAGGACTTAATGAATGCATTAGATTTCACAGTACTTATAACCTCAGAATCAAGCTGCATTCAAATACCATTTCTTTTCTTCTGGCAGAGAAAGTGCTGTGATGCTTTTAGCAAGTTATTAAAAATCTAAGCTTTAATATTCCATCTGAGGGAG
The DNA here is from genome assembly GCA_035047865.1 of Dendrocincla tyrannina. NCBI lineage: Eukaryota > Metazoa > Chordata > Aves > Passeriformes > Dendrocolaptidae > Dendrocincla > Dendrocincla tyrannina. The sequence goes on from JAWWMP010000081.1 coordinate 21,835,864, forward strand.
AATGAAATTATTATCCTTCTCAGTGGATTTTGAAGATAGATTTCTTAGCACATCTTGAAGATATTCAGATGTTACAGTATTAGGGAGGATGGCCTTGGAAATACAAAGATGAAGTCAGACAAAAGTTATTCAGTATTGCTTCCTTTCCTTTGACACCATAACACAAAGAAGTTTTATCCTGTCTAATGTGTTTTTTTGGAATAGTGTGGGTTTTTTAGTTTTTTGGTCAAAAACAATGGAATGAACCTTTGCCAAGACTGAAGTTTGGCATCTTCTTGTGAAAGAGTGCTTTATTTCTGATGCTTTAAGTGTAAGAGCCTTCATGCAACAGTCTAAGGAAAATCTCTTTTTCTACTACAAAGTAGTTAACTTGGTTCTGCTCTAAAGATATTTTGTTATGATAAACCCACCTTTTGCAGTGCAAGTTAATAGGTAACTGTGCATCACTGTACCTTTCCCCTAATTTCTGTGATAAATAAGAGGAAGCTGTTGTAATTGTTTACTATAAGAACAAGGGGTGCAATGATAATTTTTTCATATTAATATGTTAGTTGGACTTATACTAAACTTATATTAACATCTTGGCTTGCTCAGAAAGGATCTACATGAATTAAAGTATGCCAGTTATGTGTAATGTGTGATTCAGTAAATGCTTGTAGCACTTCAGATATAAATTCTTATGTGTGGGTTTGGGTTTTCTTTTGATTGTTGTTTTTTGAGGGTTGACTTTTTTTTGGAGGTGGTGGTCTGTTTATTTCACATCATGTGTGTATTAATGGTTCCGTTACATGTATCTTCATGCATTGGCCTTTGCTAAAGGCAGACCAAGGTTTGCAGTTTTTAACTTTATGCTTACATAATAAAGTGGGTTTTTCATTTTGTGTCTTTTTTACTTGCATGTTTAGAAACCTGCTGCTAAGTGTTTTGTTCTAGTACTGATATGCAGGCTTCGTGGTGCATCATATGGAAATAGGTTCAGACTTGAATTGTTATTCATTTTTATTACTTTGACTTGAGATTTTGGTTAAAGAACAGCTGTTTGATAAGGGCAGGCTTAATGTTGTTTATATTACCTGGGTTTGAAATGAAAAGCAGCAATTAAAAAATGTAAATGACTATTTCTGAAAAGTGACCCCAGGGATGCACTTGATCTGTGTTTTTTCTGCTGTTTATGCAATGGAGCCGTAATACAGGGTTTAATATTTCATGATAGCTTGCCCCTTGCCTTCTCAAAAGTTGAGCTGTAAGGGAATAGAGTTGGCACAGTAAGAATAAAGGATTAAGTATTAATTGAGTGCAAGCAAATCTCAGACCCAAGCTCCTTGAATTTTGAGGTCATATCAAACAATGAACCAACTTGGAATCCTGTATTCTCTTTCCCAGAGTTGCACATAGTCCGGTACATGCTCTCACCTGGTAAACTCTCCAACTCTCTTTGTCTTCTGTAACTTCTTCATTTGCATTGAAATAGCTTGGGAAATGGCAGTGCTCAGGACTGGAATGATCCTTGGAATTATGCGTCTGCAAAGGCTGTTTCATTTGTTTTATGATAGACACCTGCTACTAAGAGGGAAGAATAAGGGTATGAAAAGAATAATCGAATTATTCAAGTATGAGACAAGAATTTATTTCTGATCTCTGTAAATACTGCTGACAGTCTTTGCTGGTACTCATCACATTAAACAGTCCTCAGTGAACCAACATTATTAAGCTCTACTTTTCAAAGATTGGTTTTAATGCTCAATCACAAATTGTTAGCTGTATTTTTTTTAAAAATACAATCAGTAAGTATGTCTATCAAAAAATCAAGTCATTTTAATTTCAGTGCTTGTTTGAAGCAGAAATACACCAGCCTAGAAACACCTAATTTTCGGCAGAGGCTAGCCTTTATTCCAAAAAGGAGTTTTCTTCTGCTTTTGTTATTTTACCCAACTTTTCCTGAACTTGTCCCTCTGAAAATAGTCTTAACATGTATTAGAGACATGTTAAAGGATGGCTAAAACTTCGTGGGATTTCATATTGTGGAAGCGCACTGCAATTCTTTATAGGACCTATCCTAAGCTACCTGTGCTTATGCTGGAGCATGAGAAAGGACTTCCCTCTGAGAAAGGACAGTATCAGACTCCTTCTGTGATGTATCCCCTCAGGATCTGGGTGATAAGCTGGGGTGCCTGGAGACATGTCAGCAAAGATGCTGTTGTTTCCCTGAGTATAGTACACACAGATAAAGGAGCCTTAGAAAAACACTTTGGTGTGTATGGGTAGGTATGGAGGGTAAAGGCGTAAGAGTGGGTATGGAGGGCTAGGAGCAAAGGCAGCATCAAAAGCAGTTTTTAGGGAGAATGGGCAAGAGTTTGGAAATGTGGGGAAGATGATCTCTAATATTTGGAGCTCCTTTTTGGAAGTTCAGATCTTTCTGTGGAAAGGTCCTCAGTCTCCCCATTCTGTTTCACCAAGTAGGGTGTGAAACTCACTGATAAAAACACAGCTGATCCATTTTGAGATGGAAGCTATTACTGCTGTCACTATATAAACTTAATTACAGAATCCTGTTATCTAGTCTTCCTGTTAACAATATAACTACAGATTAATCTGTAGGAGAGAGATCTGCATTATCAGATATTTTAGAGGAAGGAGCAATGTTACATACAATGGATTTGAACCAAAATGCCCTGTTAAAATTTATCTTTAGCTGTGAAGACTATTTCTTGAACTTATTTTACTATTTTTTTTTTTTTATACTGGGGTTTCAATGGTGCCATTTCTGACAACTTAATTGAGAGTCTCATAAACTTTGTTCTTGTTCTGAAATGTTTAGAATTTGGCACTTATGTGACAATCTTCTTAGCATTTCAAAAGTAACTGAGAGATAAAAACCAATGAATGTACTGAAGACCTATTTAAAATAGGACTGGGAATGTTGAGCGTATCATGTAAACTGCTCTACAACTTTTTTCTTTTTTTCTTTTTTTGTTTGACTGAGTAGGACAACAGGACCCGAGGGGCCTCGACACATGAATCGGTTTTCTACTGCTGGTACTAGCCTTCAGAGAAATTGGGAAAGGTGGTGTCCCCCTTCCCAGAGCTGTGAAAACTGTGATAAAACCAATTAGCCATCTGTGCATGTATTGTAATTGGTGGTTCGAGTTGTCATGGGCAGTTAAAGAACAACCAGCCTTTTGTGCGTTTATCTCTCAACATACTGGTTGCACGAGGTTAATGGGACTCCCCAGGAATGTAAACACCTCCAACGTAAGTGTAGAGTATGAGATGTGTATTTTTATTGTAACATTTCAAATCAAAACTGTTTATTTTGAAAGTGTCAGATCTGTGTTTGGCATATGAAATTCAGAGGCAGTGTAAGATATTTTAAAGAAATCTTATGTGTTGTGGGTTTTTTGTGTATATGTGTGGTGGGTTTTTTTGTTTTGGGTTTTTTGTTTTTGTTTTTTTACTATCAGTAAAAAAGCAAAATCATTTTTTTTTACTATCAGTGGCTTCAATGGAATTTTAGTTGGAATTCTTTTCTGAATTTTTGTTGCCTTAGTAATTTTATCTGTTAGAACTCAGTCTTTTACATTTCAAATTATTTCCACAACCTTTCCTGAGGGCAGATAGCTATTCTATTAGATATTCTATTCTATATGGGCCCTCAATATTATAAGCTCTAAAAGCATTGCAGGATAATTTTCAGTCATTTTTGTCAAATTTTTTCCAGGCAGCAGCCATAACTTACCACATGCATAAGGACTCTCCCAGTTCTGTTGGGAATCGTACCTCAAAGGAGATGTTCTGCTGCAGCATTTACATTTCTGAGGCTTTCAAACCTTTGCTCGGTTTAAGTTGCAGTTTGTCCTTGAAATGCTCTAAGGGAATCATGATTTATATGTTTTGTTGCTTCTTCTCTTGTTCTAGACCTCTTTTCCCCTTTATCACTCATGATTAAATGCAGGGTTTTTTGGTAAAACTTCTGTTTTGCTTCTGATCCTTTAAAAGGTTTTGTACACAAGAGGGTTTTATCCAATAAAATGGGGAACTATACATAGAATATCTCACAGTGGAAGGGACTCGTAAGGATCATGGAGTCCAACTCCCCGCTTCTTGCAGGACTACCTAAAACTAAACTGTATGACTAAGAGCATTGTCCACACACTCTTTGAGCTCTGGCAAGCTTGGTCCCATGACCATTTCCCTGAGGAGCCTATTCCAGTGACCAACCACCCTCTCACTGAACACTCCTTCCCTAATGTCTAATTTGAACATCCACCAGTGAAATTTCATGCCATTTCCTTGTGTCCTATCACTGGTCATGTACATATTGTAGTTTGGATTGTTTTTTCTTTGGACAACACCTTAAAATCGGAGTAAAGCTTGGCTAATGTTAATGTGTGAGGCATATTGCTACTCACTGGTATTATGTGAGGCAGGCACAGCCTGGCTGAAGATGAAATGCTTTATTTGAACATCTGAATAGAGAGCATGAGAGAAACAATCATTTGAAGTTACAGCAAATACACTTTTCAGATTGCAAACTAAGTTTTACAGAAAGAAAAAATATGTTGTAGCTGACAGCCTATAACAAAAATCACAAATACATCTTGCTACAGGAAATTTCCTTCCTTTTTAATAGTTAGTATCACTCTAGTTTTCTTAATTGATCCTCCTCTTACCACTGAACCGTTCTGCTTCTGAAATCCCCACTCTGAAACAGAAGGCAAGAAAGAGTGGGGTTCCCTCCATCTTTCACTGGAATAGGTTATTGGCTTGGCCAAGGCCACTCACCTTGCTTCTCTGTCTATAAAGAGTAGTAGAGTTGAGACCTATTTTAATGTCTAACCTGCTAGAGTAATACTATTTTATTTTTAAGTATCAATTAAGAAGACATCTTACTAATTGGAAGAACAACAGAATAATCAAGCATCAGTGATTCTATTTCATACAAGAGGTTTCTAGGAAATTGTGTTCACAGATACATAATTTTGTCCATGAACCTATAGCTCACAATGTCTCATTTTTTGAGAAGAGAATTTATTGTTCCTTTCTAGCAAAGAATGTAAGATTTTTCTTAAGAAAATATCTGAAACAATACATTATTATCATTTTAACTGTGTGTGTAAAGTTTGGGACATCTAAGATTGTGAGAATGACTGCTTTAAGGGATTTTGACATTGTTTTGTAGTACAGCAAGAATTCTTTTCATAGTAATATCCTAAATCAGTCAGAAATTAAATATAGTACCAGGTTTGTTTTTATCGCACAGAAGGTTTTGCAAATGGGTTTAGTGCATCCATGAGTGCTGAAAGAGCTGATGGACAGCATAGCAAGGCCGCTTGTGATCATCTTTGAAAGGTTGTGACAATTAGAAGAGGTGCCTGAGGACTGGAAGAAAGCAAATGTCATCCAGGTTTTCATAAATGGCAAGAAGGAGGACACAAAGCAAGCATTACCAGCCAGGCAGCCTTACCTCAGTCCCTGGAAAGGTGATGGAGCGCCTCATTCTGGGGATCATCTCTATCCACCTGGATGACAGGAAGGTGATCAGGAGTAGTCAGCATGGATTTGCTAAAGGTAAATCATGCTTGACCAACCCGATTGCCTTCTATGGTGAAACAATCACCTCGATAGAACAGTGCGACTACTTGCACTGGAACAGATTGCCCAGAGAAGCTGTGGAGTCTCCCTCACTGGAGATGTTCAAAAACCATCTGGATGCAATCCTGGGTGTTCTTCTGCTCTGGGATGGCACTGCTTGAACAGGGAGGTTGGGCCAGCTGACCCACTGTGGTTCCTTCCAGCCTGAACCATTCTGTGATTCTGGCTTGTGAGAGTTCTGAAAAATTAAGTGCCTCAGCACCAAGGCAACCTTGCTTCAGGAGAGAGATGCATGGATGCATACATGCGGGCTTCAGATACCAAAACAAAAATAGTGAAGTTACAAAGCAATGTATGGTGGACTTGATTTATGATGGCTAATTTGTACAAGTTTTTTCTCTTGGTGTTTGGAAGTATACCCCTCACCTGCCAACACTACAGAGAGCTTAAACCTTAAACCTGTCACTTCTATGAAATCATTCATCTGCTTTGTCATAAGCCTTAATTTCTTCTCTTTCCTTGTGTAGTAGGGAGTCTTCAACTTGATACAAGAGAGATAGATAAAGGCTAGATAGCTTATTCAGTGTATTTTCCCCATGACATTTAACCAGGAGAAGTTTCATTTGAACCTGAATTTATTAAACTGAAACATCATGTTTCCTTTAAAGTTTCTTATAAAAATTCAAGAAATTACTGAATGTCTGAAACAAGGTAAGGGAAATTCTTTCCCCCCTCTGAAACTGGTATTTTGTTCCTTTTAATATTATTAAAACTTTTGAGGCTTCTTCAATTTTCCTTATAGGCCACATATTTGCTGTCAAATAAATCTGTTGATTTATAAATCTGTTCCAGCCCTGTGTAGCCACTGTGTGCTCCATCACGTGAAAATCTGTCTTCTTCTACTTCATGAGACAGTAGGGCAATAGTCTATTTAAAAACATACTGTAATGGGGTTCAGCTATAGAGATATAGGAGGAGATGGTCTGAGGAGGAAAAAAAAAACTGCTTAGGTGGAGTTTTCTGTGAGAATGGCTCCTCTGTGAACATGTAAGCTGCAGTAGCTGTGCTACCACTAACTGCATTTTGTAGAGGTATTTTTAATAGTATGAGAAAGAAGCTTTTTTCTCCTGTGCTTTCTGAAGTTTTCTGTATTTAGCAGCTCACTCCTCCTGAGATGCTTTCTATTTCTTGCCTAAGAAGTCTTGGGAAAACAGATAAGCTGCTCAACATGCATTAAAGCTTTATCAACTTCTGGACTGAAGTGCCCTTCAGTGAGAATGCCCAGGTGAATGCAACCCTCTTGTCTGAATTACTGAGATAAAATGGGACAAGGAAAGCAATCTGCAAGGGGCTAGTGACCCAGATGGTGAAGGACTTTATGGGTCTCAACCCTTTGTATTTAACCAAAGAACAGATAAATATTAGTGCAATACCTGCAGTTCTGGTACTTGTTTCCTGTGAGCACTTGACTCAGCATTACATCAGGTTGAGCTTTGACATGCCTTTTTGCTGGTCATCATTCAATGCCAATTTAATTAGTAAAGAACAAAGGTGTTGGTGACTGCAGTGACACTCTTGTCCAGCCTTCTAGACAAATATGGCAGAAAGGAGGAGAGATGATTCTTACAGCTGCTCCTCAAATTTTATCATGAGATCCAACAGTATTCCTACATCAGGTATTACTTGAGTGTTTCTATTCAGCTTTTCAACCACTTCTTTAATCTCATACCATGCCACCATCTAACCTAGTGTTTTGCTATCATCAGCTTTTCCAGTCATTGTGATTTGTGTGATGCTTATACATTTGTCACATGTGTCATGTATGCCATGCAGAACTGGCAATATACCATTTTTGAGTCTAAAAGGGCAATGGCAACTAACCCTCCAGGTAGGGGACAAAGACATTGGAAGAGGGATGAAAAACTGATGCATTAAAAAAGCTATTTAGTTGAGCTGCCAAAAGCAGCCCAAGGATTTTGCAGTATAGACTGTTTGGATGATAAAATGATAATGTTATTTCATGCTGATATGTACAACCTGATGCATATGAAGAACTTAACTGCAGCTATGCATGTATAATGGTGAGTCTAAACAAATTACGTTATTCTGGATAAGAACTATAGGGTCATTGGATAATAGTGTGAAGATAGTGACTTGGTGATTAGCAGTAGTCTAAAATATAAGTAAACCTTAAGACACAAATAGGAAAAGAAAGTAGAACAAAACCAGACCTGCTATCAAATTGTTGCAGAAATCCTATTTTTATAAATATATTAACTGTTAACCTTCATAAAACAAAAATGACAAAGTCCATGTTCTCCAGTGCTGGGGACCCTAGAGCTGGATGCAGCATTCAAAGTGGGATCTTATGAGAGCAGAGGGGCAGAATCACCTTCCTTGCCCTGCTGCCCACACTGCTGAGGATGCAGCCAAGGACACGTTTGGCTTTCTGGGGTGCAAGTGCACATTGTTGGGTCACGTCCAGCCTCTCATCCACCAACAGCCCCTGTCCTTCTCTGCAGGGCTGCTCTCGATCTGTTCATCCCTCAGCCTGTATTGATACTGGGGTTGCCCTGACCCATGTGCAGCACCTTACACTTCATCTTATTAAACTGGAGATTCCTATGGGCCTGTTTCTTGAGCTTGTCCAGATCCCTCTGGATGGCATCCTGTCCTTCAGGTGTGTCAACCACGTCACTCGGCTTGGTATCATCAGCAAATTTCCTGAGGGTGCACTCAATCCATTCATCTGTGTCATTAATGACGATATTAAATAACACTGGTCCCAATATGGATCCAGCAACAAAGTCTTTTATGTGAGTGTCTCAGAGTGAAAATGAAAGGAGGCTAAAATGCAGTGCTTTCAAAGAAGACAAGAATTTCAGTGGATGATGTATTTAAACTTGAGAAAGAGATGAACTCATCAATTTGTCTTGTTTTAATTCATTTGCAGTAAGCTTTCTTCTCCTAACTGTAATGCTGTGCATAACTTTGGAATGGGATATCACTGAGCTTTGTCCTCCTACAGGATCAGTCTCTAGTATTCATCATTAAAATTTGTGTCACTTTCATTGCAAAGATGAGAATTGTCAGCTGTGTGGTTTTAGGAGTTCTGCGTCACAGTAGATCGGTTAGTTTAATTAAAGTTACTCCACTAAGTCATCTTACTGATAGTTATCATCTTGCAGTCCCAGAACATACATTTGAATTTTGCACTCCTTGAGTTTTTTGTGGTGATTTTGAACAATGATTGACTGAGATGTTAATTTAAATGTATTCTTTTTTTCTTCCTTTTTTTTCCCTCCCTGAGTATTCTAGGTTGTGGTGCTTTTTACACAATATATTAATAATATATAGACTTAAGTTATGTATATATACAGGTACATCATAAGGTATGGGAACTATGATGCATATTTTGTCTAGAATTCTATTTATGCTTTACAAAGATTCCTTCATTTTTGTAGTGAAATGTTGCTCCTGTTGGTAGCACATGTAACTGTATGATGCTGAAGATGAATGACTCTGCTGTCACTGCCCTGCAAATTGGGCATGAGGAACTGAGGCAAAAAAGATGCAGGTTATTTTACCTGACACTTAGTACAGACTTCATTTTCTTTCAAAATAGGCATTTTGTTGCAGCGTAATTTTAATGTATTACAAAGGCGTGAACACAGTACTAGCTGAGATAGAAATCTGTCTGTGTTTAGCAATTGTGATTGTTTTTGCAAGCATGAGGGAGACAGGACTGCGAGAAGATTATTTATTTGTTTTTATATAGCAAGGCACTCTTATTGCTGTAGTCTGGTTTTGTATTCAGCTAGATGCCCACCACCAGTGGGAAAGCCCATGGATTTTTTTTCTTAAAAGTAGAATAATCACAGAATTCCATACTTTGACCAAGCTGTATCACTTGATACCTGTGTATATGAACTGCTGATCACACTGTGGATCTGAATGCTTGCAGCCTTGCATGTCTTCTCTTTAAATTCTTTGGCTAATAACTACAAGCTAACATAATTCTTTAGATCAGTACTGGTATAATGCTGTTAAGTTAGAGCTTAAAAGATAGAAAGAAGAAACAAGTGAGGTTTGGAAAATAGTATTTGACTTCCCTAAAAAGTAAACGTAAATCAAGGTAAAAGACCAAATTTAAGTTCTTATCATAGATGCACTGAACCAATGTGCTGTAGTCTGAATTACTTTATTTGTGTGAGATCTTTGCCACCATAGTAAGGAACGCAGCAGTATCAATAACAAATAGAACAATCTCGGCGCAACCATATTAGTGTTCCACAGTAAGATATGGCTCTGCTGGGAATGTTGCAGTTAGGTTTTCCTGTTGCACAGAATGAGTATAGTTGTCTAAAGTCATTTAGTTAACCCTTTATACTCAAAGACAGAGGTGAAAATGTATCTGAACTGATTTGAAATATTCTTCAGTTGTGTAAAATCATTGCACCGTGTTCTCTATGTTGCTGTTGTTCCATTTGAATCTGCAGTTTAAGCATTCTTTGTAGTGCAAACTGTTTATGGAACCAATCCCTAAACCCTCGAAATCTCTTTTTTGGTCTTAGAAGATGCAAAAATAATCGGCACTGTGCTGCATTGCATTTTATTTCACACAGTGACTTTTTAAGTGAAGTTCCACCATACCAGAAAATGCAGATGGTATATCTGAAATATTGGTATTATGAAGCAAGTTTAACTGCATGTCGTAGTTGGAATAATTTGTTGTGCATTCCATTGTGCAGTATTGTCCACTACTTCACTTGCTATTTTAAGATTAAAATGATTCTCTTTACATTCAACACATTTGTGTCACTACTGGATTGTTTTATTAAGGTCATGTCTTCTATACTAAACTTCAGACTAAACCTAAATTTAGCAATTTATGGTCACCTCTGATAGCAAGGACCTGATTTGAACAGGTATTGTCCCATCCAACCCTCTGTTTCTGATCACAACTTGTTCAACATCTTGTTAATTTTTTTAATGAAATATTATCAGTGACTTATGAAGTGGTTGGATAGATGTCTAAATGACTTTCTCGAGTAAATTTCCAAAAGTGTAAAATTTTTCCTTGTGTATTCAGTCTGCAGTCGTCAAAATGGAAAGGTTTATGTTGAGGAGCAGTTCCTCTCCTTTAGTCATGCAGTTTCTTCTATGAGAAGGAAATGGGCTCATATGGATGTATGAAACTTGTATTAATTACTGCATTTGGTTATTACTCCTTGGACAGGAGGCAACTGTGAGCTGCCTTTCTTTCTTGCTTCCTATCTGATCTCCTCTCTCTTGGGTTATTCAATGTAGAGTAATGAAAATAAGACATGACTTACAAATTCCATTTAAACAGTATGTAGTATTACTACAGAACACAAGGTAATTACTGACATTTTTTTCACTATGGCATATTAATAAATGATGATTTGTATGTTTATTTAATTGATCATCAGAGTTGTGATGCTGTTTAATCTCTCTGTGTGAAGTATAGCAATTTGCAGATGACTGTAAAAACTCCAAAAATGCCTCCTTATATATGTGAGGAACTGTTCTCAGGTGCCACAGACCATTTTGGAGCCTGACCTGGGATTAAAGCAGGATTTAAAGTACTGATCACATGAAACTTGTATTTGGAGCTGGCTTCCATGCACAGTTTTAAAATCAAAACCCATAGATAATTTATTTTTTTTTATATTACTGTATTAAAACTTTTTTTTAGGCCAGTTATTTTTTCACCCCCTTGGAAGAAAACCAGTCTCCTGCTACAGGGGGCTTTGTGTGGTCCATCAATTTAATTTGTAATTCTAGATGGCCTTTGCCTTCCAGGCAGGTTTCCCAATCCTCTCTGTGGTTCCATGGGCAGCAACAGAGCATGTGTTTGTGTTCCAGCCAGGTTATATTTAACCGTAGTCCACAAGTGGGGTTGTGAGTAAGGGATGGGATGGGCCTAGCACAGGAGAAGGAAGGAGATAAGAATAGTGGGGAGTTAAGCAAAAATGTTGGGAAACCTGAATGGATGAGCAAAGACTTCCTAACAAGACTCAGAGGTAAAAAGGAATTATACAGAAGGTGGAAGCAGGAACAAGGAAGCAGGAAGGAAGACAGAGACGTCTTCCAAGCATGCAGAGATGCTGTAACAAAAGCTAAATCCCAGATGTCAAAGACAAAGGCAACCAGAAGGGCTTTAATGTAATAAATGCAGATTTTTTTTTTCAATACAGTAAAAATAATTAAAATGTGGGAGGGTTTGGCTTCTTTGAGTTATATCTTGTTACAGAGGGGTCCTGCAGAGAGACATAGATGCATCAGAGGACTGGGCAATCCCCAATCCTATGAAGTTTAACAAGGTCTAGTGCCATATTTTGCACCTGGAATGGAGCAACTTTGGATGTACACGCAGACTGGGGAATGAGAGGCTGGAGAACAGCATTGCAGAAAGGGACCTGGGTGTCCTGATCAACACCAAGTTGAATATGAGTCAGCAGTTCCCTGGCAGCCAGGAGGGCCAACCATGTCCTGAGGGGCATCAGGCAAAGCATTGCCACCCCAGAGAGGGAGGGGATTGTCCTGTTCTGCTCTGGTCTGCATTGGGGCGGCCTCACCGTGAATAGTGTGTCGTTTTGGGCACTGCAATATAAGACAGATATTAAGCTATAAAGAGTGTCCAAAGGAGGCAACAAAGATAGTGAAGGATCTAGAGGGGAAGCCATACAAGTACCAGTTGAGGTCACTTGGTCTGTTCTGCGTGGACATGAGGAGACTGAGGGGAGACCTCATTGCAGTTATAGCGTCCTCATGGAGGGAAGTTGAGGGGCAGGCACTGAACCTTTGTCTCTGATGACCAGTGGCATGACCTGTGTCAGGGAAGGTTTGGATTGTGTATTACAAAAAGGTTCTTCATCTAGAGGGTGGTTGGGTACTGGAACAGACTCCCCAGGGAAGTGGTCACAGCACCAAGCCTGACAGAGTTCAAGAAATATTTGAACAACACTCTTTGGCACATGGTGGTTCTTGGGATGGTCCTGTGTAGGGGCAGGAGTTGGACTTGATGATCCTGATGTGTCCCTTCCAACTCAGAATATTCTATGATTCTATGACTTTGGAGGTTGTTTTACTTGGTTTGTGTCTCTGTGCCTTGGCCCAACACTTTGCTTGCTTCTGGATGCAGTTCCATGTTTCTCTGGTTTGCCTCTTGTCTTTCCTTTTCCCATGGCTGTCCATCACTCTTCCCTTAACATGGTGCCCATCTTTTGGCACATACTGACCTCTGCACATGCTTACTTACTCTTTTTTTCCTGAGAATTCTGTGCTGTTCTCTTTCAGCCTCAGACAAATTTGATGTTGACAGAATAAGGTCAAGAAATGTAAATGTTTTGAATGTATTTTCTCATAAGTTCAGCTGTAAGCTTTCTTTTTCATGTTTTCTTCTGAACTCTACACTTGAGGTCCCCTAGAAGAAAATTTGCTCTATAGAGTGGAAGTCGTCTCTTTTTTTTTTTTTTTTTTTTAAAGGAGTTATGAAACCTTCTATCTGCTCAGAAACCAAGTTAAGAAACTGAGAAGTCTTCTGGACTTCCCAGTTCTTCCCCAGTGACTAAGACTGGGAAATAGATGAGGGAAAAAGATAACAACTGCTACGTAATTTTGGGAGCATCTTATGGAATTTGCTCATGCCATTCACGTGTTATTGTCACTGAAGTCACTGATGCTAAATTCAGCTGTGAGTCTGGAGTTGAGAAGTATTTCAGCATGTGTTTAAGTCTTGGTGACTGTGGTGGGACTCGAGCAAATGTGCCGAGTTTACGCCCACTCTGCTTTCTTCAAACCAGGACTGTACAGGGGAGTCCATTTCCGATAGTTTTGTGACAAGGGTCAGTGGAGCTGCCCAGGGCGTGAGCCAGGGCTGTGTTTTGCCTGCTAGTTCATTACACCTGTTCATTACATGAAAATGAAAAGTATTTCGGGGTGTTGAGGCTGCCATCTCAGCTGAGCTGTGTGCTCTCCTTCCTGAAGGTTTTGTTCATATATATATATTACTGTTCCCTGTCCTAGTATACTCTGCCCAGTGCTCCCCAACCCTGGGAGGTTTCTGGGGAGCCAGGAGCCATCTGAAGCACAGGCCAGCAGGGGTTGCTGTAGGAGTAGGAGATCAAGAAGATTCACTGCCTCCCTTTTGTAGAAGCCCTCCCCGAGGGTTTGTTCCTGCTGCCCTCTTTTCCCTCCTACCACACCCAAGCTCTCTTGAGCTCAGGAGTGGATTCCCAGCACAGACTATGTGTCTGTTGCGCACTCACAGCTTTGTGTATTTTGTACATTCATAAATTAAATACTAGGTTTCATCCTTATGATGCTGAAACTAACTTCAGGTTGATATTTTGACTCAATAAATTTTAAATTAGTTTTAATATTTATTGTTTCCGTAAAAGTGGACAGTAGTATTCATAGTACTTGTTTCCAGATGCCCACAGATTATTGCTGTAGTATCATTTATAACTCAAGGACTTGCTGATTTCTTTCAGGACTGAGGTGGAATTGAATTGGGAATGATTAGTTGCATCCTTTTGATTGAATGTTGAGGTTTTTCCCTAAATTCCTGTGAAATCACCATTAGCTGTTTTGGCTGCAGTTCTCTGTTGGGTTGATGCAGTGTTACATTGTAAATCAATATCTTTTCAAAAAGACTGCTGTAAATTGCCTAGATAGCATATGCATGGTTACTTTGGCTGCAATGCTGCTGCAGAGCCTGGATACTCTGCCTTTCTGGGAACTCCACAGGCAAGTCCATCATATATTTAAAAAAAAAAAATTCTTTTTAGAAAGAGCATAGTATTGCTGATGAATTTTAGACAGAGAGATATTGTACCCTCGGTGCTCATCTGTACCTTTTATATTTTACTCCACTGGGATTACCCTGTCTTGAGGGATTTCTTTGTTTGCTGCTTTAGATTTCCCCCTTTCTTAGCTGTAGTACAGCCGTACCATTTCAGCTTGCTAGTGCAGAAAGATGTTGTGAATTCAGTTGCTGAATGAGCCCAGCCTGACTGCAAACACTAACATTGCTAGAGAGATGCCAAAGAGTTGCAGGTGAATCTGACCTGATCTGGGCAACAGCAAAACGGTAAGATGGGGCTTGTTTAAATCTTGGGGACTAATTGGGTGCTGGGGTTTCCTGTTTCAACCTGAAGCCTAGTTATCACATGCTTCCAACTTGAGCAGGATTCATTCTGTGCATGTCAGGGTGGGTTTTCTCGGGAATGCTTAACATCCAGGCACAGGGAGGCGGTGGGAAGCTGGGAACGACACATGAGACCTCTCGCCAGCCACCCTGGTGAGATTCCCCGGCAGTGCTGCCTGCGGTTTGTAAATACCAGGGAAAAGGTAAGGGAAGGCTTAAAAGTGATGCTTTTCTCGGTAGAGCTTTGTATTTCTCTCTCCAGCAGCCTTATTTGTAATTGTATTAGGAAGATAGTATGGGCAATTTTTTTCCGATATATGCTTGGCTGAACGCCCTCTGGGACGAGTGAGTGAAGGACGTGATCAGCCACTTTTTCATCTCTGCTAACAAGTCTGTGTATCTTGCTAGATCTGAATAAATGTCTTTAATAGTTACAGATTTGCTTGGTGGTGGAAGATAAAATTAAAATGGTCCTTTATAATGCATGCTATGTCATGGATGTCAGAATATCTTTCTGCCTTGTTAACCTCTGTCATGATTTTATTTCTCTTGTACCCTGTCTTTATTTAATATATAAAAAAGTGAAGTCTTTTCAAGTAGTCATTCTTGAATGTTTATATAGGAGTGTGTTGACAGAGGTTTGAATCTTAGTGGAATATTTCAATATAGGAAGGCTTAGAGCAGCAGCATGTTCAGGGAAACAGAGGAGGAAAAGAGCAGCAGTTACCACTAGTACAAGACATTAAAATGTGGCTATAGTATGGAATTGTTTGAATTATTTCTGATGCCTTAACTGTGAGATAGTGTGTTTCAGTAGTAGATCAAGTCCTAGGTTACTCACGACAAAAATCCAGTGGAACTGAACAAAAAAATATTTCACCATGTGTTCTGGCATTTAAAGGAAATGAACTGGGGAAATAATGGTAGAGTGATGAGATTTTTTTTGCTATTACTAGTTAAGGGTAAAAGCAGAGAGGCTCTTTTCTAGAGGAGCAAGCTTATCATTATGCAGCATGTGAATTATACTCCAAGAAGAGATCAGTTGTATATCAGTGTGGGATCAAATAACTAGTTTGACAGCGGTTCATGTTTGGTTTTTCTGTACTTAATTAACAGGTTTTTCTTCTTTGTCACTGAATATGATTAAAGGCTGAAGATTCAGTCTTATATCAATTATTTTCTGAAGGTTTCATTATGATTTTGCTAGCATTCCTTCTTTAAAAAAGACTATGTACTGCAATGTAAGTGATGTGAGGTGGTCTCTTTCACAGTACATACAAACTTAATTTACATATTTCTGTCTCAGAAAGTAGAGATGCCTTTTTTTTGTGTTACCTGGAATATTTTTATTACAATAATTATTTTAGTTGTATTTTAAAAATTATTTTTATGGAAGTTTTCCTTTGCTTATACTGTCATGCCTATTAATAATTACAAACCATTGTTTAATGCATAGAAGTAATTCAGGCACTTGTGTTTACTCCTATGTTGTACAAGGAATGAAAGTCCAGGCATGTAGGATTTTTTTTAAACCGAATTTTACATTATGTTTTTCTCTTAGTGCTATCCTTTCATTTACTTTAATTGTAAAAATGTAAAATGTTAAGTGTGAAATTTGTTGCTTCCATCAACTTTCTTCCTTCACGTGTTTCTTCTCCCCAAATCTAAAGCCATCATCTCTGTTTGCTGTGTTACTACTGTCTCTAGAGTTCTCCCATTTTAGTTTTCTGAGCTTAAGAAAGGAATAATGTTTTAGACATGTTTTATTGATAAATAATATATAGGGTAATATTTAGTTAAACACAGATCCCAAGTTAACTAGGTGGGGGAAATTAACTTAAAAATGTGGCCAGAAGTTAAGTGCACAGATGGGAAAGGGAAAAATCTACAGTTTAATAGGCTATTAGTGCCAAGTGCTCTATGAAGATGAAGATCTTCTCTGTGTGGAACAGTTTTGTACGGAAGGTGGTGTCTGTCACAGAAGGAGAGAAGGACCTACCTGAGGAGTGTTTGCCGTACTCTCCTTCAATTCGCTGACTCAGGACAGAAAGAACTTCAAGAAGTTGTAGCTGAACAGAATAAAAATCGTCAACATTGCATCTTAGTGCAAGGAGGTTGGTCAGCCATTGAAGTCCTATAGCAAAAATGGTCATCTATTTTTTTTAGCTATGTTGCTGTGTAAATCTTAAAAAAAACCCAAACAAAACAATCCCTAAAATCTCTAAAACCAAACCTGCACCCACAATTTTTGACTGTAAACCTGGCTGGGCTGTTTAAAGAGTTGACCTCCAAGCACGTGCTTTGTCTGTCTTGGGCAGGCGGTTCTTGTTTCTTCCAGCCTGCCCACAGAGGAGAACATGGATAGAGCCTGTGGTGAGGCTGCAGAGCAAGGGTGCCTGGCAAGTCCCACAAGGTGGCTGGCATGGACAGCTCTGCTGGGCTCCTACTGCAGAGGGAAGTGTTAAGGGATTATTTTGTCCTTTAAGGGAAATGCTTGCACAATGCCAGCTGCCACCAGGCATTTGCCCTTGCAGGTGTCAGGAGCTGTCCTGAGCGGGTCTGTGGGGTCAGCAGGAGTTTGCTGGGGTGAGAGTGTGTTCAAGTGCTCAGCCTGGGGCAGGTGAGGCTTTGGGCTGTCATGTTCAGTAACTTCTGTATAAATGTGAGTGTAGATGTGTGCCCTAAGGGTCACAGGAGTGGCTGAGCAGATCCAGACAACTCTGCTGGGGTTATTTCCCTTTGAAGTCTCAGCAAAGCAAAAATAGTCAGCTGTCAGGCAGTATTGTACATGTTTTGTAAATTGGCTTTTGGATAATACTAGTGTTAAAATGTTTCTAAACATTTCAGGTACTAATACAATGATAATTACAGCTTACAAAACCTATTGAAATGGAGTATCCTAGAAAATACTAACTGAAACAACAGTGAGACTGTACAATACCAGTTCTCCAAAGCCTGTTTCTGAACTGGAGAAAAATGCAACTGGTGTGGCATTTTGAGAAGAAAAAGTTAATTTCTATTTTCTGAACTTGAGTTCCCTTAGGTAGGTCCATACTGGCTTCCGGAATACTTAATTAGGTTTTACTTTTGGTACCATAGCATGAAGGTATATGAATGTACTGAGATTTAGTTAAGAAACAGAACTTTAAGGACTTTATTTTTCTTAATAGTGGTATCACAGTGTTAATGTCAGGACAACTTCTCCCGACAGCAGCTCCATCAGTCATGAAATCCTTCTTCTGCCTACATGGTCACATATTCATTTTGGTATAGTTTGGTAAATAACTTTCTGTGATTACTTTTTCTTTTGAGATATACATATTGTTTATTGTCAGAATTATTGATTGTATGCATCCTTTCACATTTGCCATATTTTTAACCAATATCCTCTCTTCCGCTCTCTAATATAAGCCTACATATATTTCTGGATTTAGTAATTTAGCAAAAAGCAAGTAGCAAAATATTAATTTAACGTAGTACTGAATGTTTAATTCAGGGCATGATTTTGCGTTATAATATTTTTCAATCAACCCCATAATAAACACATAATGTTGCCTCTATGAAAGTAACTTCCAGGCTTTCTCTCTATTGCTGGTGAACTGATCTTGCTCTTTTGTTTAACATATTCCTGGGTGGATGAGCTTCTCTGAAGTTCCTGTATCAGTTCTGGACTGGCCTGAAGAGGACACAGAGGCATGAAGTTTTATCTGTTAATTGTCTTAATCTGTGTGATGTGCTAAAAGGTGTGAAAATTGTGAATGGAGATTCTTGTTTTATTTTGCAAAATATTTTAGAATTTATTGTTGGAATTTGTGTAAGGTAATGCTAGAATAGAACTTGCTATCTCATCCTGCTGACTAGAAGATCGGTTGCAGCTTCTGGTTGAAAAATAACTTAATAAACTTGAGATAGAAGATATATAAATATAAAATAATCTAAACTTGTTACAAACATCATATCAGCAAGCTTTTGACTCAGTCTGTGTCATTGTATCTCGGAAATTGAATAGAATTTATGTCAGTTATGTTTCAGCTTTGCTATGTCAGCTGTTTCTAATTTAATATTAAATTGTATACAACTTACCTGAGAAGGAAAATACTGAATATTGCCAAGTGAGCAGTGGGGAAATGAAACCACTAGAAAAAGGCAGAATGTCTATTTATATATTGTGAAAGCTCAGCTTCACTTAATTCATTTCTGATGCTTTTCAGTCTACAGGCTTAGTGTGTTTGAATATGTTCTCTTCCAGTTTATTAAATCTTTGTGTAAATGCAAAGAAAATGTATTTAAAGCATTAGAGAATATGTGTAAAATATGTTTGCCCAGACTTCCCTGTAAATAGTGGGTATTCTAATGAACAAATGGGTTCTGTTGATAAATATTGGCTATAGAAATGCTATTTTAATGTCATGGAGAAGAGTTGTCTTGAAAAGTTCTACAGTTTAATGATGGAGTGGTTGGTTTTGCTGCTGCCTGGGAAAGTGGTGGAACCACCCCCTAACTTTCAAGTTGGCAAGGAATTCCCTGTATTTGGCAAACTGGTCCAGATACATAAAATTATATAGTTATAAAATGTGATTGTACTGCTGGTAGGCAGCTGTGCAGGGAAAGCCAGGCAAAATATCTGCAATCAGTCTCAGTTTTGTGAAAGTTTTTTCATGAGAAGCTTAATGTACGGTAAGGATGGAGGACTTCTCACTGATGTTCTAATGATAGCTGTGATTTTTGACTAATTTGATTCTCGGGGTTTGATGCTTGTTGAAAGTGATTCATGATGAACTCACAGCTTGGAGGTGCAAATTGCCACCAACTGCAGAAGACTTGGCTGTTTTGTACTGTTACAGCTTTTTCTCTAGAATTGATTTGAACATAGTCATAAGTCTACTGCAGCACATGTTTTGGCTTCAAAGCAGCAGCAGTGATTTTCACTTCTCTGTTGAAATACATAGTTTTTTTAAAAATTGAACATTATGCTATTGGTAGAATTTTTCTTGTAAAATTGCAGTCTTTCTTATGATGAGCTCTTCTCACTATCAGTTTGAAACATCTCCATTTTAAGTCTTGTACATCTTTGCAAGAAAAGAAATATTGGAGTGTTCTTCATATTCGGAGTAACTTTAGATTCTATAATTTTCAGTATGCCAGTTGACTAAATTCTGAATTGTGGGACGTGGTATGTTTGTCAGTGTAGCACATTATGCCCTGAGAAACAAGTTTCATTATGCTTCCTTACACCTTTTTGCTTTGAAAGTTATTGTGCTGCTGCAAGTCTGACAAACCTGCAGTAGCTGCTAGAAAATTCTTTTGAGACTTTTCATTCAAGTTTTATAGAATTCTGTAACCAGGTCATTTGTCTGAAGGGGGAAAAAAAAGAAAAAAGAGAAAGAACAAGTTAAAAAAAGAAAGGTGTGCATGAGATCCAAACACAGAGGAGTACTTTTCATTTAATTGTTTGTGAAACCAGGCTTGCCATCCTTGTCTGAACTTTCAAACTTCCATGAAAGACAGCAATGGAATAATGGTCGTGGATGGCTGTTATTAAGATTTTTGGGAGACTAAATTGGAATTTGGGTTATTCAGATCTCTGAAGATTACTTGCTCAAGAGAATAATGAAAACTTGAAGCTCTTTTTCTGCCTATTCCTTTACACTGGACTGATTTGATAGAGGATACCTTGTCAAATTCAGTGGTTTGGAAGATAATATATAGGGGAGCAAATCTAGAAACGCTCAGAGAGTTTGTCTTTCATTGTGATGTTGATCTGCATTGGAAGCTGCATTTCTCAAGCTGTAGGGTTGCTGACCTTGGGGATGAAGCACCTAAAAGCAGGAGAGATTTCTTTCTTGGTGTTAAAATGAAAGTTTGAAATGCATTATCAGAATGAAACAAACAATTCTCATCACCTGATTTTTTCTGAGGCTTTTTTCTAAAGATAGTAAAAAGCAAAAAGCAAAGAAAGAAGAAAAATGCAGAAATTAGGGAAGGGAATTAAGTAAGTAGATTTTTTTTTTTGTATTTTTTTTTAGAGGAGGAAATGGTCTGAAGGAAGAAGAGTCAAACTAATTTACCATTCTAGTCTTGAATTATTTCTCGCAATGCAGTTTTAAAGCATCTGCTGAAGATAATGCGAGACTGCCATTAATTTGTAAAGGACCATAGAGCATGCTGCTTCAGTGCAATGAGAGTTGCCATCATACCAGACAGAAGATAGTTGTAAGACCTTTCCACCAGCAAATGTAGATATTTCACAAAGATGATTACGTGACCTGCCCCCTTTTTTCTATTTTTTTATTAGAAAAGTGCTCTTCAGCATTTATGTCAAGAGCATATATGTGAAAGGTCTTGAGTAGTTGGGCTTAAGTCTTACACTGTCAGTTCCATGACCAGATCTGACCAACAGCAGTAGTTTTGTTCCCCGTCTGTAAGAGGACAATTTTTTTTTTAATTTGAATCAGAAGTACTTGGTGATAACTGTGACAGAATCAAGAGGCCTGCTAGGGATAAGCAAAGGAGCCTGAAGGAACTAGGTAGAACCTATTTTTGAGGCATGTAGTTGTTTACAATTTATTTTCTTAAAATCCTTACTGAGAATAGGCATTTTGTTGTCAAGTCTCTCAAGGTTTCTCACACTTGAATGTGGCAGTGGGAAGACTTATTGCATTTTTGGATACAACTTTGATAACTTCATGATCGGGGGAGTGATAGAATAAAATTATAACCCTGTAAGCTCAGAAAGGCTTAATATACTGTTCACACAAAACTACTAATAATGCACTTATGAAAAGAAAACTGTATAAACTTGCACTGGCACATGTAGCCATCTGTTGGAGCAGGAGGCTGATATGGGAAAGAGATTGAAATATTTTTTTAATCTTTATTTTTAAATGCTGTTCATATGGTTACAGAGGAGGATAGACAACAGCTACAAATGGGTAACTAAGTAAAAGAGTATAGAAACCACCTGTCACAATTTCATGGGAGAATGTTTATGTTCAGACACTTTCTCCACCACTCTGCTGGTTACCAAGGCATCCTTGGCTCGTGCCCGGAACTGGAAGCTGCCTCTCCCACGCTGACACCTCTGCTGATTCCCTACTGTGCCCTCCTGTTTGGTTTATTGGAGGAATGACCCTCCTGCTTTTGAACACAGCAAGCCTGGAACCAGTTTAATGGAAGCAGCAGCCTGGTTGCAATTTCAGAAAAAGCTTGTATGGCATATTACATTACATACCACTGTGGCAAATGCGAGCATTGCTCAAGTAAAAGGAAGAATTTATTTGCCAGGCTTTATTCGTAGCACAGTTATTGCCTTTTGGGGCATCAGTACAGAAATAGAGCAAAACGCCCCTTTAGATCAGCTCCGTTGAATTTCTGTCTCTTTTCATGAACATTACAGGCTGTCAGGACTTCAGTGTGACCTTTATCTGAGACCCTGTCCTTAGGTGACTCCTCCTGACGTCTGTTGTCACAGAACAGGGTTTTGCTTTGAGGACATATGTAGGCTTTTATAGACCTAAAGTCTAATCCAGGTTCTCTTCAAAACTGAGCCATTTTTCCCTGTGAGGGGAGGAACATCAATTTTAATAGCCAGAAAACTCACCTTTCTCAAGTTAGGCTGTGCTATGAAGAGGAAAAAAAAAATATTTAGAAATGCTCAGCCATGTTGAAGGGATATAAAATCATGTTCAATAATTCCTGACTTCAGATTGTGCTTGATTCAGTAATTATGCTAATATTTAGGTACCAAGTTAGCAGAATAAATATGTGCTGTATTGCAGCTCTTGGTGGGTTGATGGTGGTGACAAGAGAGTTGTGTAAGCACTGCCCATAATAACTTCTAGTATAAAACATTATTTTCCTTGATGCAAGTATTTGAACTTCTTTTCATATTTGTGTGGTCTTGGGATTTCCACCCCTGGCCTGATCAGCTGGCCATTCTCTGAGAGTGAGTTGTTCCTCTTTTGACAATTCAGCACAGACATTAATCTGCTCATTGAGTTCAGTGTTTCAGACAAACACAGAGAATTAATGTCAGAGCTTCTAGTTCAAAAATTCTTCCATCTGGCACTTCAGTGACCTTTTTGTATTTGCCTTTTCCCATATGACAAAGACAGTTGGTTTAACATCAGCTTCGACTTCAGAAATAAAATGGCCATTTTGGGAGCTTGCCTTTGAGATGGGCTGTGGGACACATATGAGTAAGTTTGTGCTAGGAACAGTAAGAAGCATACCATATCCCCAGAAACCATTTTCAGTCTCTGAGCTCTGTTCTCAGTTGCATTTGCTAGTTCATAGCTAGCATTGCTCACAATCTCTGTATCCAAATAAAGTTAAGCAAATAATACCCGAGATTATGAATTTTAGTTCTGGGACAGAGTTGGTCTCGTTTCCCCTGGAGGTTATCAGAGAGAAAAAACAGGCCATCAGGACAGGAAAAGAAATGTCATATTGTACATCCATGTTTTTTCTTACATCTTCCTTCCTTCTCTCCTCTCCCTTCCCTCCCTTTTTTTTTTTTTTCTCTCTTACTCAGGTTCTCTTTCTGCTTCTTTTAGCTGTGCCCATCAAATATTCAACCAAAGGGCTGG
This sequence comes from Dendrocincla tyrannina, assembly GCA_035047865.1. Lineage (NCBI taxonomy): Eukaryota > Metazoa > Chordata > Aves > Passeriformes > Dendrocolaptidae > Dendrocincla > Dendrocincla tyrannina. The sequence continues at coordinate 21,859,219 of JAWWMP010000081.1, forward strand.
TGTAGGTGATTACAGAGAGGGGTGAGCATGTTCAAGGACCTCTTTCGAGTTTGGGCCTGATGGCGCTGGTAGCTCCGGTATGAGCTGGCTGGTGATGTTGTGTAGCATTACATGCTCTACTTCCCTTGTCACAATTTTATTCGCTCCCTTATCTCATCTCTTGTTCTTCATGGATCTTTTGCTGTATTGTAGCTTTCTCACCAACTGAGCTCCTCCTCAAGCTGTTTGTGTTTCTGCTTGTGGGTGCAGCCATCATTTGCTGACCCATCTTGGGGGTGATGGAGAGTGCCACCAGCTGGGCCAAGAAGAGGCAGGCAAGACCTGTGTTTGTAACAAGAGCCTCCCTACTGCTTTGTTCTGCAAAGAAAATGAATCTCCACATAGCTACATTTTTATTTTGAACGAAGCTGCTTTACTTCAGAACATTTCCAAATGTGTTTTATAAGTAGCAAATGTCAAATTCCAGGGATGCCAGAATCTGCAGATGACTAGTGTAGTTCTCAATTGCCATGGTACCAAAGCATGATAGAAAATAACATGCTTATAAATGGTAATAAAAGCTTGTATTGAGATGGGATTTCTTCAGTGAAAATTAATGATGGACTTAGACTCTCAGCAATTCAGATGTTGAATCAGTAGTCATTTGACTGTATATGTTTTTTTCTTTTTACATCTCTCAGCAAAATGCAAGTGCTAAGTATGAGATTGTTGGACTACCTTCCAGCTGGCCTTGGCTCTACAAATTATAATCTATATCTTCATAACATTTCACTTAAAAAAGCCCAAGTGCTTTACAAACTTAATTAGTTCTCCCACTTTCTACTTGTGATAGGGGCAGGATCATTATTGTGAACAGAAGAACAGATTTGTGGAAAGGTTAAGGGACTTCTTTGAGTCAAGTCAGTCAGTAGATTTTTAAGTTTTTTTTCTAGGTGCATGCTAGATCTTGCATTTGCCTGTATGTGGTCCTCTCATATTACATCTCTTGGAATGGTGCAAATAAGGGGAATTCAGATATTTTCTTCTGATTTTTCAGTAGAAATTTTGAATGTTCACTCTAGTATTTAACCAAACAGTCACTTTTTTCCCAGGATATACACAGTGGAAACAACCAGTAGAGAATAGTAGATGGTTGGCAATTTTTTGATATTTTCCATAAGTCCATAGGTATTCGATGACCGAGATAAACATTTGTAGTGTGTTAAATCTAAGAATTAAAGCCCAGATATAACACATCTTCCTGAAAGATGTGATCAGCTCCGGAGCAGTATGTCTTCAGACTATATAAACAATATAAAGTTTTTTTTCTTCTGTGTAGTAGGATGCCTTGCCTGTTCTGCCAGAACTGATTGTTCTTAGTTACTGAGGATATCTTTATGCATATGAATAAATTCCACTAATATGGGACATCCTACCTTTTACTAAGTACCTGGACAGGTGATTAAATCAGGGGTCTTTCATGACTGTTTTACAATTCATGAACCATGAGGACCATAAATTAATTACCTGGTTTAACTGATTAGTCTCACTTTTCCAATGCTGTACTACTCTAAACAATAAATTAAATAGTCCAGCAACCTTTAATTCTAGGAATCTTGTTTGTTCGGGACCTTTTAATTTTGCTGACAGTGATAAAATGAAAAAGTCACGCATTGAAACTGTATCACAATAACTAAATCTGATACACCATTTATTATTTTCACATTAATCCCAAATGCACATTAAGGAGTATTGCTTGAGATGAGATATAAGGTGATTCAAAGAGGCATCTCTATTTGCAAATTGTTCCATGAATGGCTATACTGATTTTTATTTATTTAGTGGGGGTTATTACAGACTTCATGCACAGTGCAAGAGTACACTTCTTGTGATTTCATTCTCTTAACTTCAGCAGCAGTCTTTATGGGAAATAATTGGCTAAATGCAGACATTGTGTGTAGAGATATGATAACTACCATGATGTTAGGGTGGCGACAGTAAGAAGTGTAGCTTGGTGATCCATACTGCTGCAATGATGACTAAGCCTGGTTATCCTAGAGCAGCCTTGGGATCTTCTCAAATTAATTGTGAGACTGGGCAGGAGGAGCAGAGAAGAAGGACTGCCCAAACTGTGTTGTTGTTTGTCATACATTGTCTTCTGATCAAAAACTAAGAAAGCTGTGAAGTATAAACTAAGTTGTGCTTTTTTGTGGTTCTGGGAGTAGGAATTTTGAAGTGCTCTTTCTGGTTCTTTTTACTTTAAATACACAAAAAACACATAATCACTAAAATAATTCTTAATATCAGGCACTAACTTTTATGGTGCTGCATTTTATTTTGGTTTACATTTGCAGAGTCTGTGATAGCTCAAGTAGTTATTGGAATTGATGTGAATATTCTGATTTTCTAGATAAATCTGCCTTTGACTATTTCTTTCAAAAGTAGAGAAGAGCTCTTCAGGCTGCTGCAAAGTGGCTGCTTGTGCTGTAGGTTTTAAGTGGCCAAATGACTTCTGTCTCATCATCTCTCTTTTTGTTTTATGTTTTCAGTTGAGACTGAGTAAATACTTATAAATTTTAAAAGTGGGTTTATTTCAGTCCTCAGAGCTTGCAGAATGTATATCATTTGTCAGCAGAATGTGGAAAAACTTGCGGAAATGCAGTTATGTATTTGACATTAATGATTCATATATGAGAAATGTAATGTTCAGGATGCAGCATGTTCATGAAGAGGTGCTTCTGTTGGATCACAACTGGACTGACAGGGATCTTCTTTACAAGGCTGTGGTCAGGGACTCTCAGCTACTAATACTGTTGCCTCACTGGGTAGGAACAGTCATTGCTATTTGCCAGATTAAATCCTTTCCCACAGATACCAAGTCCCTGGAGAGTTTCTGAAGTGCTTTTCCAAAGAGTAACTGCAAACACAAAAAATGAGTTTCTGTAGGACCCCTCTGTTCTCTGTGTAAAAGAGCAAGACTCCTTAAAGGAAGATTGGTGTTGGAGTTTAGTTTACTTTTTTCAAGATTTTCATCTTGGAACCAAAGCAGAGACTTTGGCAGTGAATGTCCTACATGTGAAGTTTTATGGTGTGAATACCATGCATTTCATTCCCATTGTTTTATCTTGCCTTCTCTTCTTTTTAGAAAATATATTGAATCTTTTTGTATCATCTGCTCCTTGTCTCTGCCTCTTTCTCAACATTTTTGCCAACATCTGTTTTTCATCGCTCTTCTCTGACGAACTGACATTTCTGACAGTGGCACAAAGCAGCTGTTTCCTCTCTTATGCTTTGTGTCTGGGGCCACCTAATGAACCCAAAGTCAGAGGTAGTGAATTGGCAAGTGGCTTACTTCCTTGAGCCTTTTCTATCCAACACAAAGTTTGGAAGGATAGTAATGTTTGCTCAAACAATCCATATAGGCATATTCCCCATTATAACTGTAACAATCTGTAGTTGTTCAGTGTATTAAGTTGATTGGCCTATTTTTAAGTCCTGTTTTGTATAAAGAAGAGTGAAAGCATAAATGAAGATCCCATACCTCTGTTCCCCATAATTACAAGATTTACTGGCAAAAACACCTCGTGTGAAAGTGATAACTGTGGTTTCACTGCACTACTTTAGAAGCCAAATAGCTTTGAAAATCGTTTATACCTTAGAAAAGTACACTTTGAATATAGTTTGTGGTGGGAGAAGCACAAAATCATGGCAGTAACTCGTGAACGGGAAAGAATCACTTCAAGTGGTGACATACCTTAATGTTTACTTGTATGATGACTTGTTTTAAAGAAATGACAATTAAAACTACTTAATGCCTCATGCTGTTTTCCACACAGAGGGTTTTTTTAATGCATAGCATATTCATACTGAAAAGTTTCTTCCTTTTGATTGCATTTAATAAAATCTAGTTATCATCTTGTGTATGAAAAACCAAGATGTTACTTGTATTGTCTCTACATACCTTTGAGGTAAGTACTTGTAATAGTTAAGGTGCCATTGATCACATCTTCATGCAGCACTGATTTCTCACTGAGGTGGCATTTGCAGCATCTCAATGAGTGTCTGGGCTCCACTAGTTTAAGTATAATATTACATAGATTTATAACTCAAGGACAAGAAGGGTAATAGATCATATGGATTGACTTCCTATATATAATGGCTTGCTTAGCTTCTTTAGCTTTGCTTTTTATTCTGGTAACTGGCTAAAGCAGTTATTCAACGAAATCATCCAGTTTTGAGGCCACACAGGCAAAAGATAGTTTACAGTTCTTTATGGATTGTCATCTTCATCGAGATGCACAGTGGTTGTAAAAGAAGGGTTAGTAAAAGTGCAGTCCTCGCTCTGAAGAACCTTTGACTTATGTAGATAAAACAAATTAAATGCAAAAAAAAGTCTTATTTTACAGGTGACAAATGGGAAAGTCTGACTAGTCCAGAGGATCACACAGAAGCATCTAAAAGAGTCTGAAAACGAATCTCTGTTCTTTATTACAAATACTGCTCTTCAAGTGGAAAATGCCTTTAACTCTCTTATGCAAAAAGAAAGCTGGAAATACGAAGGTGCGTCAGGCTTCTCCTATCTGACAGCAAGGAGCTACCAGGTGGTAGACAGTGGTGTACAGGTGTAACAGCTGATGCTAAGTATTGATACATACCCTTAGAGCAGCTGAAATTTGTAAGAATCATTTTTCTATGTGGTGCAAGGGAGAAATTCTATTTGAAAGGCTGAAGTAGTGTAAAAAAAAAAAATCAAACCCATACTGTTCCTTAAAGTGGTGTGGTCAAAGTGGTGAAATCTATGCTCATTTGTATGCACAGGAAGCTCTCCAAAGTATGTTATGCTTCAGTTTTGCTCAGCACACTGTTGCTTTTTTTCATCGTAGGTGATAACAGAGTAAGTTTTACTGTTAGCTGTAGCACAGGAGCGGTCTGTCAGCGTGCCCACTGCCCCGGGGCAGAAGCAGTTCTCTTGTGGGAGTTTAGCTCTTGCTGATGGAGGGAAACCTGAAACTACCAATAAGTTTACTGTGTCCTTAAGCTGTGTAATTTTGAGGTTATAGCCAGTGCTCAGGGCTGACCTTTTAAACCTGATTCTTTCAGATTTCACAGAAGAGTTTCAGCACATAGTTGGACATGGCATATCAATGGCAGAATCTAAAACAACTGCTTAAATACTGTTTCTCTTCAGTGTTCTGTAGGCAGGGTAGACAGTTTGGAAATGTGTACTCTTCAACAACAGCATAAGCTTAGTTTTATAGGCTTAAATAGTGTGCTGTGGTCAGCAGTCATTTGGAGAGAATGTTTTATTTCTGCGGAAGAACTATTGATATTAGTGAGAGAGAAGTGATGAATGAAACCCTTTGCTAACTCTGGCAGGACAAATGCAGAGCTGGCAGGGGAGTGCGGTTAGCAGCCCCTGCTTTTGCACTTCTCTGTGGACCTCAGCCTTTTCCACAGGTGATGCTCGTGTCCAACCTGTGCATCCACCGAGGTATTTGACTTCTGTGTGGGGGAGGTTGGTGTACATCTTGGTTTTAGTCATTCGCATGTTGGAAGTTGACTATTAAATGATGATAGGGGGGCTTTTTATCCTACTTATTCAGTCAAGTGACATGAAGGTTGTCTCCCTTCAATATCTAATTCCAAAGTATTGCTACTTCCAGTAGACCATCAGTAGTAACAAATGTCCTTCTTTCTTTTTTTTTCCCATGCACTACTTAGCCCACATTACAGCAAGACATGGAGATTTTACAGTGGAAAAATAACCTAGAAGCAGCATTCACGGCATTATTATCTATAGTTCATTAGCTGTACATTCCAAAAATTTTAACCAGCTACAGGTGGCCTTGTTAACTTGAAAGAAAGACAGGGACAGGTTTTGAACTTTTTCTCCATATCTCTTACTTTCTACATCATGGGGTTTCCTAGGCTGAGAAATACTTACTGATTTATTTGCACCCATGTCAATTAAGCAACATGGAAGTGCTGCTGTATTGATAGTAATTTCAACTTACATTATGTGAAAACATCTTTGTTGGTAGCAAGCATTACAAGAACATGGATCTAGAGAGGACAGTGGAAAGTATGTGGATGCATGTCTGTGCATGTAACTTGTTTCAGGCAAAAGAAGCCAATTAGTTTTACAAGAAGGCTAATTAAAAATTCTTTGTGTAGCAGCTCTTCGTCTTTTCTCTCTGAAGTAATATGTCACTTCTCTCAGAAGTAATAGTCCAAAATTACATAATTGTCTTAATTTTGACCTGAGAAAGAATTATCATTTGGAATGAAGGGGGGATGTTCTTTCCTCAGTTATAACTTGGTGAAATTTTAGTCTTGGAGTAATCAGTTTAATGAGAAGAAATGTGAGCCCTTGTAAAGCCTGGTTTGTAATAGTAGTGCTGTCCTTCATTAGAGTTGACCTAGTGCATGATCACTTAGCCAGATGGCACTGTGCAGGAAACATAATTTAAATATTTAATGTAGAAAAGAAATCTTTGATCTACTACTACAGTTGATCTGGAAAAACAAAATGGAACAAAACAAAAAAACCCACAAGGTAGAGTCACCGAGTATTTCTATAAAATATTGAAATAAGTTGGATTTCAAGACACAAAATTCCTCTGCAGAGATGGCTGAGAATAACTGAATAGAGAAGTTTGTTCTGGAGACACTTTGGGTTATGGGGGAAAAGTCCTGATTTAGTGGTAATTTATTTTTTTTGTTTTTCATGTTAACTGTTTTATGACAGCAAGTTTTCAAAAATGCTCTAGATTATAGGTGATTGAGCAGAATATTTTACTTCTTTAATTGTACGTATGTGAACAGTTTACAGCAAATCAACACTCTAATCTTAAGTACATGCAAATATAATGGAAAACGTACATTGTTGATTACTTCGATTTGCTTATAGTTTAAGGAGTCTTTTGTGTCTGCTTGCATCACACTTCATAATTTTTCCCTGTAGTCTGAAAGCTAAAGCTATTTCTTTTTTTTCCAAGTAACAGTCAAGTCTCTTATGGGTGAAAACAGAAGCCGAGTCCTCACATACAACTCCTCACCAGCGGTGTGATTTGAAAAAATGTCATACATATTGGAGTGTATTAAAATTAAAACCAGAAGCGTACATGACTGGAGTATCTAAACCTACTGTTCTGCTCCTTTAGTTCTTTTGAACTAGCCATGGTGTATTTTGATAGCTCAAGCAGCAAGTGGCAGTCTTTAGAGCTTGGCAGAGTCATACTTCACAGTAACAAAAAAATTGAACTTCTGTGCTTTAGTGTGCCATTAAGCTGCAGTCTCACGTTTCAGTGCCTGGGAATTGATTTACTGATTTGATTTTCTGAGACATATGGTGATAATAATAATAGCACTGTATAAGCATTATTTAAAAATACAATAATATACTGGTATTGAATCTTTGGCAAGCCAGCACTGAAGTGCACACACAAACTACCATCCTTTATTTTAGTTTAGTCTCATCCAATTTTAAACAAATGGAAATCAATACTGCTTGTGGATATCTGTGGCTGGATTGGAGAGACAAGTGAAGTGGCATTGTTGCCAAGAACACATTGTACAAGAAAACAAAAATGTATTAATTTTATATATGATCTTCTTTTGCCTTTCCTTTTCAGGATCTTTTAGTGCATTGTACAAATATAGTTATGACTGTGGTGTGTCCCCTATGGAAAATGCATGTGTTGTTTGCAATTTTAAAGCAGAAATAGAAAATGCTTATGAAGTTCAATGCCTTTTTTGATGGTGGTAGGTGCATGGAATGATAGAGACTTTAAGCTGGTTAGAGTCAACAAATGCTGTTTTTTCCTTTCAGATATGTGTCACAAAGATGTCTACACGGAACTGCCAGGGAATGGATTCAGTGATCAAACCTCTGGATACAATTCCTGAGGATAAAAAAGTTCGGGTTCAGAGGACACAGAGTAGTTTTGACCCATTTGAGAAACCAACTAATCAAGTGAAGAGGGTTCATTCAGAGAACAACGCTTGCATTAACTTCAAAACTTCATCTGCAGGGAAGGAATCACCTAAAGTCAGGCGGCACTCCAGCCCCAGTTCTGTAAGTGCACAGTCCTGATATTCTGCATGTACCAAATGGCACCAGATAAATGTTTTCTTGCATAAGAAAGAATTGATTACTTGGAAACAAACCAAAATGCTCATGGCTGCTGTTAAACATGTTTTCTATATATATTTATATAATCAAATCGGAAAATAGAACTTGAATATATTACGAAATTCCTGTCAGATATTTGTTAGGATGCCTTATGAGATTTCTAAGTGTTTTCCTCTCCTTAGCCTGGTATGGTATGGCATTACAGCTGCTATGATGTTTATGCTGCATATTTTGCAGAGGGTTGCTTATTTGTGAAGAGGAATTCTTTCCCATGAAATTTAGGAAACCACATGAATTGCCTTTTTGAGTTTTAGATTTTGGTTTTAGAGAAACAGATCAGGTTTGGCAGATTTTGTTTACATTTTAAAATTCTCTTTTTAAAATCAAGTAGTAAAAATAACATTTATTTCCATGTCAGAAACTCTGAGGCAGAGAGGAGAGAGAAAAACAACTGAAAAGGGTTTGGCAACACATCATAATTGTTTTATTCTCAAGAATTTTGAAAAAAAGCTAGATAAGTAAAATGTCATATCTTTCATGAATAAAGCCCAGAACAGATTTTCCCCAAAAGACCTTCAAAATTATTGAAAAACTATTTCTGTTATGCTTTGGCAAGAAAAATCCATAATAATGTGACCTTTGAGTTGAAGACTACAGATCTAAGCAGAATGGATGTAACACTTCAAATCCTATTTGGTGTGAAATAATTTAAAAGGTTGATTGCCTCTTCTTTTTTCTTTTCTTTGTTTTCTTTGTTTTGCTCTATCTTCTGGACATCTTCTGTCGACCCTACAGAAGTTTGACTGAATCCTGTCAGACTTTTAATGAGAAATGACAGAGGTTCATTTTCTCTAGATGAGCTGTGTTTAACCCATGTGAATTTAGCGGGTAAGATGTCATGCCTCCGGGGGACTGTCCTTTTTAGAAAAGGTTACATTTTAAAATGTAGCCATCTGTAGCAAAAACAAATTTGCTTCTTCATCATCCGCTGGCATTGTATAGCTTCTGCCAAAGATATCTCTAGTGTATTCCATCCGAGTCCACGACAGGGAGTTCTTACCATAAAACTTTTACAGTCATTAGGGATGGATGAGGTGGTTTGCACTGTGTTTATTTGTTCATGATGCCTGATTATTGTTTGGCACTGCAACTATCAATTTAAATGAATTTTTTTTTTGAAAGTCTTAAAGGTATTTTTGTTATTAACTCACACTCCATCTCTGCTGTTCCTCTTGGAAATTGTTACTGATTTCTGTTAATGCTTCATACATTTCTTTTGCTGTTAAAACTGAAGGGTTTTGGTTGCTTTGCCTGCTGAATTTTGAAGCCGATGTCTCTGAAACTGTGGTTTTAGCATCTTTAGTTCTTTTCCAAGGGGCTGATAATCTACTGTGTCCATACAATCTCCTATGATCTCAGTATTTTCTTATGCAAATGATACTAATGCTTCCTCTACTGGTATGCTGCTGGTTAGAGCCCTAGCTAAACATAAGCTTTTGGTAATCTTTGTCTATGCTGACTCACACAGACTTGCTGGATACAGGAGGCTCATAGGAATTTCTTGAAATGCAATTCTCATTTCTCATCTTCCTGTAATTCTCCCTGATTTTTAGAGCTCTTTTCGGTGAACTCAGTTCTTCCTTCTGCTTAGAGGCATTGTTAGTAATTTTTGATTCTTCCTCACAAGGAGTGACTCGAGGAATAATGAGTGTTCATACCAATGAAGAGGGAAGAGCAGAAGTTCACAGAAGGAGGTGGTGTTAGCCCTCTGCTGATCACAGGTCAGCCCGCTGATTAGGTCACACCTGCTCCTGCCCAGCAGACCTGAGTTCAGCCATCCAAGGCAGAGATATGATCAGTCGGCTTCGTTCCCCCAAGTCTGAATATGTTGCCTGTGGCAGGAGATATTCTGATGCACATTTCATCGAGTGATATCTCTGGGTTAATTGCAGAAATACAACATTCTGTGGTTTTGAATTATACTTAAAATGACAAAAGGTTTGGGGTTTCTTTTTCCTTTTTTTTTTTTTTTTCCTAGCCATGATGTTGTCTTGCAGAGGCCCTTGCTACTTCCTCTTCTGATCATTACTTCTTTTTCTTCCATGTCAGAGGACTGCTACATGTTCTCTCTTACTGACTTCATACTTGATTTTCTGGAAATTCTTCTCTTCTATATCTTATACCAGTCTGAATGGGCATTTCACTTCCTGTAAATGTTGTTGAGCATGCTATGCCCTCTGGGTCATACTGGCTACAGTTGTGGAGCTGTGTTTCTGTTTTGGTTCTGCTTTCTCTAAGCTTTATTTTAAGATACTCTGATAAATGTATGCTACCTTCAATTTGCTCTTTCTATGCTTGATTGATTAGTGGGGAAACTGAATGAGAGATAGGCTTCTGTTTAGTCTCTCCCCTTTCCTCATTTAAAGTTCTTTGGAACCATCAGGTAGGGAAGTGATGTCTTGCAGAAGGTACATGGCTGAGACTTGTACTCTCCATATCACTGCTTCAATTCAGGTAAAAGTCCTTTATTTTTCTCCGAAATAACATTTTTCAAGGCATGACCTGAAGAACATTGTTTATAATACTCTGGGGTGTTAGCTTCTGCTTTGATTAATTTCAGAAGTTTTATCACCTCTCTGGCAGGTATCAACTTCAGTGTTAGGTGAAGATCACCAAATACTCCACAGGTGGCATGTTTCTCATTTTGTGTTTTCCACTCCTTTGAAACGCTCTGCACCTTGTGATGAGAAAGATGAAACATACACAGAAGTTTGGGGAAGCTGGAACTTTGTGTTCCTGCTCACAGATTGTCTCTTGGAAAATAAATCTCTTGCTTTTGAACATGAAGTTATTTTCTGCAGTTAATGTCACAACTCATTACAACCTGGTAGAAATCTGGCGTGGTTAATTAGTGCAGTAGCGTACAGACAGAAGTTAGTCCTTTTTTCCTGTTTGTTCTTAAAAGACAAACTTAATTTTTACACTTAGAATCTTTCCACCTTCTCCCCTTGTTTTGAACATTAGAACATATCTATGAAAGTGATTTCCAAACTGCTTAAGCTGATTGAAATTGGATGTTATTATGGAATGAATTTTCCAGCAGAAAAGGCTTACTCCTTTATCATATCAGAATAGTGGATAAATTGGAAGTAGTGAAGTAGGTGTTTGCCTACCTGTGCATCACTTGTCAGCCACAGTTAGGAGGGAATTTGGCTTGACAAACCTTCTCTTTGATCCATCCCCATGCAATATTTGTGTGTATAAACATATATGTTATATACATGTAGCTATACTTGAGTGTACCTCTCTCTCTCTTTCTGTGTTTTCTGTCTACACCTGTCCTTCTAAAAATCTCTTCCTGAGTTTTTTGACTGCCAAAGGAGGAAACTTGCTTTTCTTTTCTTCTTAACTGAAGGAAAGGTAAAACCACAAAATAAACTGGACAAGATGAGAAAGCACAACTGAAAAACAAATACATGTCACTCTTCCCAAAATCTCACTGGTTTTGAAAGACGGTTTGACTGTGTTTATCTGAAAGTTTTGAGATCCATGCTCTTTAGGCACATGACCTTATTTATTTCTCTGCAGTGCAAGGTGAAGTTTTATTGTATTCAGAGTGCACATTTTATACACTAAAATAGTACTTTTGCACAGTATGTAAATAGAATATTGCAAGTTTTATAAGCTAGCCATCTGCTCAAGATTTAGTTGTGTAGTGATACTTATCAGTTTGTTCTCTTTATGTGGCTTAATCGCCTGGGCAATGAATTCAAATGTCATGCTAAGGTATATGTCCTACCTTTCAGTTACTTTTTAAAAAATAAATGAGGCAAAACACTAACCTTCTGCTAGCTCACATAAATGTAAAAAACCCATTCAAATAAAAATAATTGGATAAGCAATGCTTTACTGCATTGACTCTGTGCTCTTTTTGGGAGAGCAGGTTCCTGTAACTTGCGTATATTTTCAGTCCTGATACATGCAATTTTCCTCCAAAAAGGAAAAACAAAAAAAGCATAAATCCTGTTATGATCTTACTGATCATATGTTATAAATGTTGTAAATCAATCATGTAAGAAATCTAACTTAAAACAGACACTAATGTCAAGTTTTTGTCCAAAAGTTAAGCATCATTTCTGTCTGCCTAAAGATGTGCTGTGCCATTCTTGCCTGTCTTCCTCTTCAGGTATATGCAGCCTTCTCCAGTTTTAGGACTGGTTAATTACTAGGGTAACCACATCTTTCCTGCTTTATATGTTTTATTACGTTAAGAGAATTTCCAAATTCAGTGTAGAGAGCGGATTTTTCTTTACTGGCACAAAGGAAGCGTTAATAATCGTTAACCTGAGGGATACTCTCTAGATGAGAAGGCAGATAAAATGTGGCAGTTGAGCCAGCTCCTGTGCTCTGATAGCCTGGAGGATAAGTGAACAGCTTTAAAAACTGCATCCAGCCCTTTCACAGAGGGCTGTGCTTACTCCTGCTCAGGTTGCTCTTAATTTATGTCTGTGTGTTAAAGGGTTAGGAAAATGCAAGCAACAGAATGGGACCCGATAGCGGGAGAACTGAGATTAAGGCTTGGTTTGGATTCTTGAACGTTTTTGTATACTCTGAATATTGCCCTGGAAAACAGTCTGACTTTCAAGGTATAATCAAATTGACCTATTATAGGTTGAATGCCACCTGAAATTAGTGTGAAAATTGCATATGGTTTTGTGAAAAAAGGATTTACCATCATGTCAAAGGACACAAAACATAAAGAGATTAAAAAATTATTATTTTTCATTCTTGTGATTTGATTACAGTTAAGTCTCTTGGCCTGTCTTTTATGTTCAAAGTTCTTCTAGCAATGAATTTATTTCTTTTGAGGCATAAACCACAATGGATATTCAGTTTTAATTTTCAGTAATTCACAGAGACACTGTGAACATAATATTTTTCCCTTAATGAGAGTTTTATATTGAAGTTTAATATCCTGCCATTTTTAAAAAAAAATAAGGGTCTATTGAAAACTTAGGCTCGGGAGCGTGACGGTTAAGTGTGACATTCACAAGCTGTTTTGCAGTTATGAAAAATGCATGAGAACATAACCCACACAGCTTTGATAGGAATAGTCAGGTGATTCTCAGTGTAATTTTCCATTAAAGCTTTCTTTACTACATAGATTTTGAAAATTTCTGAGAGAGGTGTTCATGTAGCAGTATAGTGCAAGGATTCATACTGCAAGATCTTGGATTAAGCCTGTTATCCTTCCTACATTCTGTATCAATGAAATGGCCATTTGAAATGACCTGCTCAGAAAAGGCAGTTTCTGCTAATTTCTTTTTCTCTCTGTTACTTTTAATACTCTCCCATCAGTTTGAAATACTAGCTTCTTCTATTTCTGTTCTCAACATTTTGGCATACTCTTTCTATCCTTATTACTATGATCTTTATTTCCTTAACCACAGGGGTAAAAAATATCTAATCTTGGTTACTGTGAGCCATGCTGCCAAAAATGCTCACTCTCTGTGCTTAGTGGTGCTCTTAGACTAGTCTTGCACTTGGAAAAATGTAGGCTTATAATAAGAAAGCTACCTAGTGAAACTGTTTTCAAGGAAAGTGAAACATAAAGGCGAACAAGTAAAATTGCCAGTGGGTTTCCTGAAGGGAAAGACGTGCAGTGTTCTGCGCTCCAGTTGACAATGTCCTCTTGGGGATAACATGATCTACCACAATCTGTGCTGACTTTCACAGTGACTTGGGACTATGTTCTTCAGAGGCATGAGGACCTTTACTCCCTTCTGTCATAGTAATTCATCTAGCTTTCCCATTTGAGTTCTTTGGAAGATTTCTCTATAGCATGAAAATTCACTTTGTGGTGAGTTTTCCAGTGGTATCAATTTCTTGCTGACTAGTTGGTACTGCCTATTTGTGTTTTTGCCCATTACATAGTTCAGTCTTGATCACATATCGACCTATGTGGGTTTTTGGTTGTTTTTTTTCTCCTTAGCTTAGTAAGTTCTTTTTTTTTGTAACAAATGCAAAGTTCTAATCTGGAGCAACACACTTCTTTATGTCTTGGTAGTCTTACTGATGTTGAGTATGCAGAAATCTATGGGGCAACAGGGAGGAGATCTCAGGCTTATATCCAACAAATGGTGATAAGAATTTTAAAGAAATTATTTGAAGAAGTCTTTAACTAACATAACCAAAAAATTTATAGATCCCGCAAATAACCAATTTTCACACATAGCAAAGATTGTCCTTTTATCACAGTCATGCTATGTTGTGACAAATTTTGTTTGACAGCTGTCTGAACGTGAGCCAGCAGTGTGCCCAGGTGCGGCCAGCAGGACCAGGGCAGCGATTGTCCTGTTCTCAGCACTGGTGAGGCTGCACCACAAATACTGTGTTCAGTTTTGAGCCCCTCACTTCAAGAAAGACATTGAGGTGCTGGAGCATGTTCGGAAAAGGGCAACAGAACTGGAAAAGGGTCTAGAGAGTCATATGAGGAGTGGCTGAGGGAACTTGGGTTGTTCAGCCTGAAGAAAAGGAGGCTCAAGGGGTGACCTTTACAACTACCAACTACCTGAAAGGTTGTTGTAGTGAGGCGGGAGTCAGTCTCTTCTCATAAGTAACAAGACACAGGATGAGAGGAAATGACTTCAGGTTATGCCAAGGAGGTTTAGACTGGATGTTAAGAAAAATTTCTCCATGGAAAGGGTTGCCAATCACTGGAACAGGCAGGAACAGAGAAGTGGTTGTGTCACCTCCCTGGACGTATTTAAAAGATGAGTAGATGTGGTGCATGGGGGCATGGTTTGTAGTGGGCTTGGCAGTGTTGTGATTAAAGTTGGACTTGATTTTTAAGGTCTTTTTGAACCTAAATGATTCTAAGATTCTCTGTTG
Source organism: Dendrocincla tyrannina (assembly GCA_035047865.1). Taxonomy (NCBI): domain Eukaryota; kingdom Metazoa; phylum Chordata; class Aves; order Passeriformes; family Dendrocolaptidae; genus Dendrocincla; species Dendrocincla tyrannina. The sequence goes on from JAWWMP010000081.1 coordinate 21,874,223, forward strand.
GTGTTTCAGAGGGTTAAAAAGCAGTAAAAAGGAGTAAGAAGAATGGAAAATTAACAGCAATGGAAGTATTATAAGGTCAAATCTTCAAAAAGTAGCTTTGACAAACTTAAGCCAAAATACCTGTGTTCAGCTAAAATCAGTACTCTTTTCCACTGAGAGTATTCTAGCTCTGTAAACTATAGGGGAACTTGTTGTGAGTGTGCTGCTTGTGCGATCTGTTGGTGGCTGATGCAAACACTACATATCTGATGTGCTCTGGATGTGTCTCACTCACCATGTGTATTTCAGTCAACTACATCCCAGGCAGAGCATGGGACTCGTGTTTCAACAAACAGAAATCTCTGTGTATTCCCATATATTTTGTCAGAAGGAATAAAATACTTCTGAAGAAGGAATTGTACTTAAAAGTCAATTTTCTGTATTTGATTTTAATAATAACATTTACTAATAAAGCTCCCAACCTCACTCTAACAAGGCATATTTTTTTAACAGAAATGGTTGAAAAGGATAAACTAATGTAGAGAAATCTGAATAATGAAATTCATGTCCATGAAGCTGAAAAAATACCCTTATGAACAAGGGACTGTAATAATAAGAGAAAGTAGGCTGAAGTGGTTATAATTTTCAGTAGTCATGTGGAACTTCAAAGTATTTTGATTCCTTCCTTAACCCTTTATTTAGATCCCTTTAAGCTTCAAACTTGAGTTTTGGGAAGTTTTATATCCAAAAGTTTTGTAATCTTGCATTATTTTAATCAGTCTTCACCTCCTTTATAATCCAGAAATAAAAGGAAATGTAGGAAGTGTCTGAACTTATCTTTATAAGCAATTTTTAATTGGAAGTTTGAATTTATGTATGAGACTTTATTTTTTTAAAAAAAATGAGAAAATGTTGCAGAAATGGCAAAGCCATTCCTTCATTTTCTAAAGTAATTGCATTTTCTGAGTATTTTAGTGTTTCATTAAGAAATATCATGCAAATTAGTCTTCTTCTGACTGTGAATTTAATTTTTTTTTTGCTAAAATCCTCTGAAGTGCTTTTCTACACCAGATACCTTCAAAAACTGTAAGCCTTTTAAGATTGCACATGCAAGGAAAAATAATGTCCATTTTCATGAAGGAGATCTAATCATGTGAGCACATGGGCAATCCAGTCTAGTAGTGCAGCTGGAGTAGAGCTCAACTGCACTGTGGAGGTGCTGTAACCTGGGAAGAGGAGGAAATCAGCCAGGTGGTTTTACTGCACACAGGCAGGACATGGCTACAAGTTGGGGTTTGGGTTGTTTCTGGTCTGCTCTTACCCAAAGTGAGCAGGCACAGGACAAGTGACAAGGTCTGCTTGGGAAGGGTGTCAGGTCAGCCTTGCTGCTGCAGAGCTGAGCCCTGGGGCACTGTGTGGGGCTGCCCCTGAGTACAAGACCTCTCTTGGATGATCAGGAGTGAGCTCTTCTCCTGGTCCAGCCAATGCCAGCATTTAGAGTTTTACTGTTCTTGGTGAGGGTGCTGCAACTTCCAGGAGGAGAATGAGTCAAAAGGCATGACCTTAAATCTATGCTTCTGTCAGCTGGAGTACGGAGAAAGGAGCTTGAGGTTGTAGGAATAATTATTGTTGATGATATACTGTGTGGTAGTGGATTAAAGGCATCCTGTTTCCTATCAAGATCTTACGGCATTACAAGTTGTTGTGACCTTTATATTATGGTTTCCAGAGGTAGAGAATAAAAGCAAATCTCAGTGTGAAAATAAGAATGGATGTGAAACACGTGTATAAACCCTGTCCTTTTTGTCTTGCTATGGGGAAGCCAACAGTGAACTATTCACTGTTAACTAGGGCAGCATTCCCACAAACAAAGCTACTCGCTCTGTGTCCATTGCAGCCTGCAATTTGGGAAATACATTGCTGTCCTTCTTCATTATATGCAAGATATATAAACATCTAACCACTCTGTTTCTGAAATTTTTTTAATGTTGCATTAGTCCATAATTGGATACTTCAATGAGGCTACTTGAATAAATATTGTAGTTACCTCTATTAGTGACATCTGTAATAAAACTGTGATTAAAAAAAATAAAATTGTTTTTAACCAGACAAGATGCTTTCTTAAGCTCAAAGTGTTCCAAATAGTGTATCAGGAAAAAGATCTGAGGCCTCCCATATGCCAAATTTTTATAAGTCTATTAACACTTAAGAATTTGATAGCAAAATAATAGTTTGTTCTTTGTACTGGAGAGAGGAGAAAGGGGTCAGTTTTGCAAGCATGCACATGTATGTCCTTATACCATTCAACAGAAAGCTGAAATGTTAATATCAAAAAAAGTGTATATATGGCAAAGTGCCAGAATTTTTGCGTAGGACAAATGAAGGATAGTTGAGTAAAGAGAATGTTTCCATTTTCTGGCTAATGGTTAATTGGATGTGTTGGACAGATATGAGGTACCAAGTCCCTACCTGGATGCCCTTGTCTGTTTAAATAGAAGCAATTTTTAGGCTCAGCTGATTTAAAACTTTCAACCATGGTTTAATAGGAATTTACACACAGATGTGTCCTGGACTATAATGCTTGTTTCCTTTCAAAAAACTGAAATATGAATGCTTTTTATAATTCAGGCATAGGATCCTAAATGTGAGTGCACCATGTGTGCAGCTGCCCATGGCTTAGAGTCTCCCAGCTGAATTCAACCCTAAACACTCTGGGTTTGCTTGTTTGCTTTTCTTTGTGGTGTTTAACCAGCGTACTATCAAATCAGTCTCTGTATGTGATCTGAGTATTAGTGCTGACTCTCCAAACTTTCTGCTCTACGATTTTTGGTTGGTTTAGGTATAGAAGATCTGAGCACTGTAGTCTAAAGTATATGTGGGTAGTGCTGAGGTCAGTTGTTTGCAGTGTCCATCTGGTCTTGGGGGAAAAATAAAAAGCCTCTTCCTTCCAGACAACTGGAAAATGGAGAAATCTGGGAAAATGGAATGCACTTAAAAGAAGTCAAACATTTTCCAAGAATTTCAGTGGGTTCTCATGTCAGGTGGATTTCTGGCTTTGCATCATTGAGTTGTTTTCTGTTAGGATTGTGTAAAAGTGGGCAAGTACCAGTCTGTGGCAAAGGCCAGCTGAGTTGTTTGGCCTTTTGAGAAAGAACCATTCAGTTTTAGACCCCTCACTTGAGCTACAGATATTAAGAATATAGGACTTAATTCAACTATGTTGCATGTACATTGAGGTAGGGTGTATGCACAAGCTGAAGACTGTAATCAGAATCAAGATACTATCATTAAAGATGCTTTCCTGTTGATGTACTGGAATATTGACTACTTGGAGCAATGTTTTCGGATGGGATTTAGTCTGAAATAAAAAGTGAAAAAAATTAAGTAGCTCTTTTAGCCAGATTTTGTAGGACAGATTAAGGATACTGTTTAGATCTCTAAACATAAATAAGATGCTTTAGTTGTTAGTGATATTTTTCCCTCTATGAAGTAATATATGTGAAAAATAAAAGAGAAATATCTATTTGATTAAGAACAAAATGCTTTTGATACTTCCAGTGATGTAAGTGTATGGTTTATATCAGCAACCACCATCTGGGGTGTTGAATGATGTTTTCTTTAATTTATTATAATGTTTCATTAGCTCTCCTATTATTTTTTTTTGTTGTTGTTGACTGCTGAGAACATGCAGGTCTATGAGTTTTGCTAATGATGTTTGGTCTCTAAAGGCTGAATCAAAGGAGTTAATGTTATGGGTGCAATACATGCTGAAAGGTTATCTTTTTTGTTTTGTCTAGCCTACAAGCCCCAAGTTTGGAAAAGCAGACTCATACGAAAAGCTGGAAAAACTAGGGGAAGGGTCCTATGCTACAGTATACAAAGGAAAAAGCAAGTAAGTGGTGTTGAGGGTTTTTTTGTTTAATTTTGTGTGTAAATGAAAATAAGCAGAAAGTATCAACTGATGTTGCTGAACATTTACATAGATCCCTATGAATCAAAGTGCTACTGATTGCCATGTGCTCAAGTGAAATAGGCTGAGACCATATTGCACAGGAAACATACTCCCTTCACATCAGAACAAGATGAGATCCCTGTGAATCTGGTGATTTGTTTATACTTTAGTGTTGTACTACTTTCTCAATATCCAGACCAAATAAATTTTTAGGAGTAAAAGTGAAATATACCCTGAAGTAGGTTTTTTTGATGCTCTGAGAGCAATGCTGAATATATGCAATAAGTTGTTTACTTTTTGTTTATTGTTACTAAAAAGCTTAAATAACATGAAGGGAATGAATTGCATTTTGGAGTACTGTGGATTTAGTTTGTTTACAGGAGTTTATTTACAACCATTGCAACCACTCCACCTCAAAATAATCAACTGTATACATGTAAAATATTTTTTTCAGCCACCCTAATGTTATTTGTTGCAGCTTTTTTATCCCAAAATGCCCTAAGTGCTTCTATATTGCATAGAATAACTCAGTATATTGCATAGAATAATTCACTTAAATTATACTTCTTGAGCTAGTGTTTCCATTGAGGGTTATCTATGTGAGGCAGAGTGTCTTGTGCAGTTTCACATATTTAATCAAGTTTCAATAATCAGATTTCCAATAATAATAAAGCAGGTCTGAAAGAGGACTTTGGTGCATGTGATATCTTAATTTAAAAACTTTGGTCAGTCAGTGATAGATTAGACAGACTTACCATTCCAGCAGAGACAGTATCATGACACTCATGGGACAGAAAAAAAAGGAAATATATGCTAACATTTTCCAAGGTCATTATCTTGGTTAGGTACGGAAAATTATCTTTTTTCACTGAATATTTGTAACAAATCAGAATGATGGGTTCGGGTTCCCTCATTTCAGCAGCTTTGATACTGATGAGCATAATAACTGCTGATAGGAACAAAAACATGTTCTAAACGTAGAAGTATCTACACTTCTGCCATGCCACTGCAGGTATTGTCTTTCACTAGTAGCTTTCTTCAAGAAAATGCAAGCACTTTTTGTTGTTAATGATTCAGTTACACATCTCCTTAAGTTCCAGACATTATACACATATAAACTTTTTATTGGGGTCTACACAGTATGAGAAAACATAGATTTCAGTTTGTGCCTTATAATTAAACGCCTTCAGTAAAATCACAGTGAGCGTCTGGTGATAGTTATCCCATATGCCTTGGCTTTCAATAAGATTGAACTGAGGCAACAGGCTCTCTAGATGTCCTGTCAGTCAACGGAACAGCCTGAAAGTTTAAATCAAAGTGCTTCCCTGAAGCTATTACATTCAGTGGTGATTTGTAAACATGTTATGAAATGTAGATTTGTTAGAAATACTATTTTAGTAGAGCTGCCTGCAGATCTGTAAGAAATACTTCAATGATTTTAATGGTAGTTGAATAATAAATGGAAATTACTGGGTGTACTGCGCTCTCCGTTATAAACAGCTGGCTCTGGATAAGCAGTGAGAGTTACAACAACTATATATAACTTTATCCTGCTGCTTTGTAACATCTTCTGCAAGGTCTTTAAAATGTGTTTTGAAAAACATATGTGTACCTAGAATGTGGATAAAAATTCATATGCAAAGAGTATTTCTAATGTTATAGTACTATTCCTTCACCTTTTTGAATTTGACGTACTTTTTTTCCCTACTGAGAATTGAATAATTTCCACATTACCCAGCTCTGTCCAGATTCAGCACCTCCAATCCAGACTTCTGTTGCTTGAACTAGAGGAACAGTTGAATTATTTCACAACAGGAAGAGGTTGTACTTAAGAGCTTGGAAAATGCTACAGGTGCCATCTTCTATTTCAAAAGGAGTTGTTTTTTGAGGTAATGTAGCCCTGTTACCTCTTCTGCCCCATGAGAAACTGAGGAGTCTCTGGCCTAGGTGGTATTGCTAAAGAAGAAAGAGCATCACTACTATCATGTGCTCTTGGGGAACATAGGTGGACAGGGGTGGGGCAAATGGAGGGGCCAACATTGGCTATGGCCCAGCCCTGGAGATATTTAAAAGGTGTAGATGTGGCACTTCAGGGCATGTTTTAGTGGTGGGCTTGGCAGTGCTGTGTTAATGGTTAGACAATGGTCTTTTCCAGCCTAAACGATCCAATGATTCTGTGGTTGAGAATCAAACTTAGCTGTTCCTTTTGAGGCAGATTGACTCTGACTTTATAGCTTTATCTTGAAATTATACAGAAAAGATACATAGGTTTTTTTCTAGTCCCTGATGTGAGTACACATGGTGAGACTGTGATATGCATCACTGTCTTCCCATGCTACAGACTCAGTGGAAAATAAAATAAGCAAAATAGGTCAAAAGAGGCTTGTTTATTTTGGTATATGCCCAGTTTGACTGCTGAAGGGTTAAGCTCTCATGGCACACTGTAGAATGCAAATGTGTCTGCACACGATGGAAAAGCTGGAGCTGGTAATACTTGCACACAAGTGGATTTTGGTCAAAATATTTGAGAATCCCTAGTAACCAACTCTAATGCTTGGCTTTCTCATTTTGGCAAAATGCATCCAAGACGTGTCCTTAACTGTAGTTGAAGATGGAAAATTTAAGATCAGATTGAGCTGTTTTGAATGATGCTTTGTAATAACACTTGTCACCAGTTGCATGTGGCGAGTAGTGGGGCTTATTTTTTCTATGCATTTCCTGAGATATATTTCAACTTTTAAAATTATTTCCTCTGCTCATCATGATGGTGGAATAAAACATTCTTGATCTTAGCATATTATTTTGAAAGTCTAAAAGATACATACCTGCCTTTAAAGACATAGAATCAGCCAATCCTTTCCTGAAATTTAAAGTAATGCATGCAGTAACTTGTTTTCAGGGAAAGCCTAGCTTTTTACAGCTTGGAGCAGGATCAAGTACCAAGCCCATGTCTTCCTATCAAATCCATTGCTTTTCTGTCTATTTGAGCATTTGTGGTAGTATCCCAGGAAGGTGAAATGAAGTGGGCTAATTCCTCTTGTGGGATGATGGATTTCTCTTTTTGTAGTCTGATAAAAATGAATCCCTGGGGTGAAGAAACAGCAGAGTGAACAGGACTGTGTTATTGAGGAGAGCAAAACAGTATTCTCTTAGGCTGGGCTTTTTTGTTAATAGGAGGAACAGCCAAGCAGTCATTTTTTTTCTGGCTGACAGTTGCATCAATAGGCAAATCTATTTGATTTCACGAGTTGCACATCAGACGTATGTAATGAAACTCATCTTGGCATGTTCATTTTCTACTTTCATTGAAGTTAGATTTTCATATTTGACTTTGTTGTATAAAATCCCAAGAGGCTCCATACTGTATGAAATTCAGATGACTTTGAAGCGATTTTTTTTTAATGTAAAATTTTGCAGAAGTGGACCGAGTAATTTATTGACAACACTGTAAAAAGTGATGCAAGTTCCATTGATTCTGTATTTGACTAATACCTGTGACATTTGCCATACAGTAGGTGCAAAGCAATAAATGCCTTTGGAATTCCTATATCATTTCATTGTGTGGTTGAGCTGAAGAAGTGCTGTTTGTCTGTGTGTTGACATGTATGTCTTTCTGCTGCCCTTGACCTTCTTCCCTCTTGAGCTTGATTATAAATTTACCTAACCATACAGCAGTGGGATCTGGCTTGTTCTGTGGCATGTAAATGTTGATGTGAGTTGTGATTCTGGAGACGAAGCTGGTGACAGCATAAGGGAGCTGCTGCCAACCAGAGCCCCTTACAAAGCAGTGTGGAGGCCTTGCATTCCCGCACTGGGAACTCTGCATATTGCACTTTAGAGAAAAACCTGTGCATTTGTCAATGTAACAAGTTGGCATGCTTTCTGTCCTCTCCTTCCACTGTGTTCAGTTGCCCTTCAAGGCAAAGAATTAAAAAAGATTACCTTGGCTAAAGTGATGTGATCTGTGACTGCTGCTTGCACAGCATTTGTTGTGTGTTTCGAGGGTCCAGCCAGTAGTATCTCCACTGTGATCTTGATCTGTTTCTTGCCAGTCCATGTAATTTTTTTACTGTACCCTTAGCTTGTTTGGGCACCATCACTAAACTGCATGTGCTCTTAGTATTGCAAAAATGTGTAGAATTCTTAATTGCTCAATCAGTAAATTTCTGCCTAATTTCCCTACCACGAAACTGCATAATTTCAATTTATCTCTAGTAAAATACTTGTTCTAATGAACTGTGGTCCTTATCCTTTTTGACTATTAATACAAAAATCAGTAGAGCACAGACCAGAGCCATTAGGGGTGGATACTGTCAACAAGAGCTCAAAGGCTGCGGAGATAGGACAGTCCTTCAGTCGAGGTACCTCTCCCATTTCAGTTTGAAATCTGAATTGTTTGTGTTCAAGGTGATTCCAAAATGTGCCCAAAGATAAAAGGTACTTTTTCAGGTAGCCAGGGCATTTGGCATTTATCTCCATCAAAGACAGTACCTTTTACTATTCACTTGAAAATCAATAGGGAGTTTATGGTACAAAGTGAGAAATCATGCTCAGGCAGGCGTCATGTGCTGCACTGGCTGTGTTATTCTTGGGCAGCAGGGAATATTTCAATAATTACTGAGAACTACCTGTATGTGTTGTTGGCATGATATATTGTAGTGTGTCTTATGAATATATAGCTGACCATCATATTTCCTATCTGTGTGTATGGATGGCTGCTCACAAGAAAAAAAGGATGATGTGTGTATTTTGGTTTTTATATTTATGATGCTGAATCCTTTGCTGAGGGTGACTGACAGGACTAATTGCTGTTCTGACTTTTGTTTTTGAAGTTGCAGAATTTCTTTTACTTGTCATGAAACCTCCTTGACTCTTTGATTGTCTTTGTTTTATGTTCAATCTATTGCAAGTACCATAAGCTTCAGATGGTCATGCTGCCACTTTTTAGTCACTCTCCTGTCTTCACTCTGTACCCATGTGGGGTGTTGAGATCACAGGCTCCCTGACATGTTTCATGTGCAACAGTCCAGCTTCCTTTCATAGGAAAGCTTTTCTTCATGTTGTGGCCAATTTATTTAGACCAATTATTTCAAAATTGCTCTGATTCCTGTTGCCTTAATGACCTACACTTTCTTAACCTTTTCTTTATTTCTTGCAAATTGTGTGAAATCAGTGTTCTGTAAATGAAGCTCTTTTCATCTGACAATAGCAGATGGCTGGAAAAGGGATACATATTCATGGATTATGAAAAGGCACTTTATGGTTACTAACTGGAGCTTCACTTTTCCCTCATTTTCTAGCTGGTTTCCTTCACTGATTTTCGTAGGCAAGTCATGACATGGGTGTATAAAGTGTGTACATAAATGCTTTAAAAAAAATCTCTAACATTTTAAATCTTTAATAAAAACAATAACTTCAAGTAGAACTAGATACAAAACTAGTGATAACGAGATGCTCTACTAAAATGCCAAATGGAGGAAAAAAATTAAAGCATGAAAGTATTAAAATAAGCTACTAAGATTCTAACTAGACTATATTGATCACTTACTGAGTGAATTTCTCAGCATTTAAAAGTAAGATTGGGAAAATTTTCCTCCATAATTGCGTTTATAAAAAGAACATTATATATGCTGTGCTTCAACCTGGAAAGCAGTTTATGGAGGTGACTTAGTATCATTATCTCCCATAGCAGGGGGCAAAATTGAGGAAAGAAAGTGTATTATATTACTTACCCAGGATTGCCGAAGAAAACTTGGTAGAAAAACTAGGATAGAACATGGTTATATTAGATACAGGTGGTAGAGTTATTGGATAGCAACTTACTGGCCCTCATGCATATATGCATGATTGGAATGGTAGAGCAAACACTGAAGCAATTTGCCAACTAAATGCCCTTGTGCACCAATGCATCTACCAGTTAGGTGAGGAACAGCATCTCTCAGAAGATCCCCTATGACTGTCAGCATGCACAGTTCTAAGAGGCTACTTTACATATAAGTGATAGCACTATCTGTCTCTAAATTCTCTTCATATGAACATCAGTGGGGCCTGGAGAGATATGAGGTGTATGGAGGAGGACTGGTGCTTGGCATTGCTCTCCCTGCTGCCAGTTCCAGCTTATTTGCTTCTAGCAGGTGTAAGTCAAGTACAGTCCCTGTGCTTAGATGAGCTGCTGATGAGTTTGAACTGATGTGGGCTGGGAGGTAGGGATGAGGGACCTGGAGGTAAATGCTCACCTGGTCCTGTTCAAGTGAGGGCTGCCACATTGTTTGAGACTGCCTTGCGTCCTGTGAAGAACAGGATTCCTGAATTCCAGTGACAACCCTAATTAATAATTTAAATCCTTCTTCTCTCTTGGAACTCTTTGATCTTCTGTTTTTCAGCCCTAATAAACATCAGCATTATGAAATATCTTTATTCCACTGGCTTCTTCTTAAAAAAGGTAACTTTTGTCTAGGATGAGGTTGAAAGATGGCAGGATTCAAAAAGAGAAACACAGGGGCTGTGTTAGTCCCTTAAGTATTTACTCCATAGGGCTTTAGCAGGACTGTGACATTTGTAACCTAGAATCATAAGTCCTTTCTAGTAAGAAAAATATATTATAAACCATGTTTACATTGAACTGCCTTTTATGACAATGATTAAAAGAAGTGTTTCCCTCAATGTGGAATTAGTTATTCATTTGTGGAATAATCAGAGGTGACTAAACCTACAGTGAATGTGCCTCTGTCAGGTTTCTTCAAAGGAAAATTCTGGCAGAGCCTGGTTTCATTAGGCCCCCATGGTCTGTTTGGGGTTGTAGATGTCTGTTTATGACATTAATATCACTATGGAGTAGATCTAATTAGATATTCTCAAGGTTTGATCATCAAACTTTGAGCTTTTCATGTAAATGAATATTTAACAAGAGTTACTTTTTTTCATAAGGATTAGTTTCTTGTAATGTGTATCACAAACTAGAGCATCATCCTAATACCATCTACTGATTTTTCTTTACAGAAATGTTCCTAAGCTTAGCAGTTGCTCAAGTTGCTCAAGCCTCAACTCCAGCCAGTCGTAAAACTCGGTATTAAATAAACAGGTTGAAATCAGAGTGGCAGATTTTATGTTAATTGATTCTTTTAAATGTGCATTTTTAGAATATTTATTGCATCTAAATATATCTGAAGAACTTGACAAAATAGTGTTATTGTACTCTCTTGTTCTCTATGTGGCACCATCAGCATTATCCCCAGTGAAACCAATTAAGTCATCAGTTGCTTTATATTCATCAGTATTATATGTTCTTAATGATGCATTAAAGGATTGAATAATTTCTAATCTTCTGCACTTTCTTCTGAATGGTCATTTTTTATAAATGTATTTATTTTGGTAACACTGAAAAATGCTCTTTTAGAAAATGCAGAATGACATTATATTAGGATTTTTTTTGTAATATCTGGCTTATTTGTATTTTTTATAATATGCAGACTTTTACTTTATGCCACATAAAGTAATTTGGACTTGTTTTTCTTTTGGCTACATTGTGTAATGTGAAAATGATGAATTTCCATAAATTGGAAAGCTGTCCGTTAGCTGCATGTGTTTTGCCTAGAGTAAAGTAGTTTTGTTTGATAATTAGAGAGGTTTTAGTACTTCTGTACTTTCTCTGAAGGTTTTTGGGTGAGAGAAAGAGAAAGTACATTACTTTCGTAGGGGGGATGGCTTGTAAGTTGGAAAATAGGAATTCTTTAGTCAATATCGTCCTTAATAGAAACTAATGAGGCAGTTGACAGGATTGACATATGATGATAAGTGTAATCCTTGACCCAGTTAAGTGTATTGTTTTGAGAAGGTGTGAAATTGTTTGCTTTGGACAGTGAGTAATAGAGGTGGTTTAATGAATCCTAGATGTTGAAAGAGACAGCAGTGCTGCCTTTTCACTGTCTAAAAGGCAGTCTGCTTGTCAGTTTTTCTACTTGCATTTCAAAATAATGAAAATACTGAGCATGCTTTGAAAGTTATGGAAGACAAATGTGAAGTAATATCCGGAAGGAATTCTGCTAACCTTATCTCATTCTGCTCAAGTCTGCAAAGGCAAGTATCAATAAGTTGCAGAGGTAATTTTACCCAGGTCTCCCTTTTTCAGTGTTGTTTCTAAGGAAATTGCCATATTCTTTTGGCATGGCATTGCAAGTTTCAGGGCGTAATTTTATGACCTAGCTTGGTCCCATGACACATTCGTTCTCAAAAGGTGGACCCAGTCCTTCTCCTAATTTTTCTGGTATTTTTCAATTTTTATCATGCCTTCATTGGTGTTTGGTTTGGTTTTGTTTTTTTGTTTGTTTGTTTATGTTTTGTTTTTTTTTTAATATGATTTAGTTCTTTTCTGAAGGGCCAGTTTCTCTTATTTAAGCTCTCCAAGTAGTCTCACTGTAGAGTCTAGCAGGAGCAAGAGAAATACAAGACAGTGGAAGGAGCATGTGGCAGAAATCTAGCAGGAGGAAGGCTGTACCCTGAGGTAGCCCTTAGCTCATCTCTTCAGCATCATCTAACTGCATCCTGAGATTGCATCAGTGGGAGGATAGTTAAAGGATGGGAGTATACACCCTGTCTCTTTAATTGGTACTTCATAATTTCTCACATCTGTACTTTTATATGCTCCTGTTTATAGAAAATGAACCGGCAGAGAAAAAAAAAAGGTTTTAACAACTGGGTAGTAAATGAGAATAAGGAGGCTGTTGTAGTTTGGAAATTATAGATTGGTGTCTTGGAGAAAAATAATAGTAAAGAGGTGAATGAAATCCCAGGGGAACATTATGTGAGATTAGTTCTATCACTTTGATGGTATTAAGAGTTGTCATGATGGCTGTCGAGATGATGACAGGTACCAGTGACAAAGCGGCAATGACAACTAAATAGCACAGCTCACATACTGTGTTTAATTGTGAATTCTTTGAAATTAATTCCATAGTATTGCTATTTGTGTTATTTATTGCTCTTCATGAATCAATGGAATGTAGAACTTTGGATTAAAAAGAATATTGTAACAGGAAGCCTCTAAAGATGAAGAAATCAATCAAAGTGTCTTGTAAACCTGAGTTTCTTTTACTGTATTGTAAACTGAAAGTTGCTTTTTCCCACGCCCCTGGAAAGAAACCCCTTACCTTCCTAATTAGTATGCAAGCCCCTGCCAGGTTGTGTGAAACCCTCTCTGATTGGTCTTTGTATCCCTCCCCTTGAACCCTACCAGCTGTGAAGCCTATAAAGGACCTGGTCAGGTGAATAAAGCTCTCCCTACTTCCTGTCTCCAGCTTGTGTGGATCTCTTTACTGGGACATCAGAAAACCACGTGGCCGACCACGTGGCCCTGGGGAGGGACGGAAAGGGGGAGCGAACCCCACTCAACCATTGCAGAATATAATCTACACAATGCTGTGTGCTATTTACCCATTTCTCTGGCAAGAGACTCCACATATTCCTGTTTCCTTACTGCCTTCTTGATGTGCTCTTTTCAGTTGTATTCTGCATTGCCTTCTCTAAACACTGTTCCTGATCTGCAAAATTATTTTACTTTTCTTACTTAAATTCCTCCTGCACAGTTATTTCGTCTGTTGTAAAATATTCAAGTTGTCCAGGTATCTCAGTGAGATTTATGTGTTAGGTAGGGTGGTGTATTGATGGACCAATTGAAAACTACATATGTGTCATATATATGTGTCATGTATATGTGTCATCAGTTTTTCTACTTCTCCCTTTGTTATGGTTTATTCTCCTGTCTGAGCATGACATGTGGAGTTACTTGAGGCATGGCTTATCTTCTTCTGATGCCAGAAGTCCTGTTTAAATTCAAACAAAAAAATACATAAGGTAATTATAAGGAGAAATCCAGATAATTCAGCAGGGTTAAGATGATAATTGTCTTTCAACAGTGACTAGTGGCCTGAGACTTGAACTGGTGCCAGTCTGAAGTGCTATGAATGACTGGAAGGTGATGAGTAAACCACCTTTTGGTAACCAGGGTTTCTTAAGTTGCTCAGAGTCATTATACAATATTCTGAATAGGGCTAATGAGTTTTTGGCAATTGTAAAAGAAGAGTAATCATAAGAAACAAGACGGTGGCTATCCATCACTGAGGTCATATAACTGCAAAAATTAAAAGCCTGAGGGAGAAGATGAATTCAGAGTTGGTGGGTGTCCATATCATCTTGCTTTGAAAAAAACACATCTTCTAGGGCCTAATACAATAGGGAATTACCTCCATGACTACAGGAGTGTAAAGGCATCAATGCTTCCCTCAGTGAGCTTTGTGGCTGTGAAGACTAACCTTGCTTTTACAGAAAGAAATTACAATAATAATGTTAAATTTTTTTTCATTTGTATTGACTTTTTGATAGTATATCCTCACTATTGCTTGTCATACATGGGGAGTCTGTTAGTTTGGTCATGAAGAAGGTACTGAACATCAACTTTGTTCAGTTTTTGTGAGATTTTATTTCAGTAAATTGAACCAACTTGATTTTTTTTGCAAGGCCTGGAATGTGATTCATGTGTGGGGAAATTTTCAAAGCTAGAAGTGAAACCAGCCAAATAGAGTTTACACTAGAATGACTTGTTGTGAAGTTTCATTTCTTGGAGCACAAAATATTTTTAAAGTTATAAATGAGAGTCATTATAACCTAACACTAGCTCAGGCCATGTAGTCAAGAATATCAGGAACAATCCTGCCCTAATGGGAAATGGCCAGAATGACCTAAAATTATTTCACATCTCAGACTTTGTAGCTTTTTGAGGGCTATAATGATGAGTGTCATGCAGTAGAAAGAAGGCAATCAGTATAAATCTGGATATGAGTGGAGTGATTAATGAAAATCATGTCCTTTTTCTTTGAACAATTTGATCAAATAATGGACAAATACTTTATAACTAAATTTTACAATGTGATACTTCTTAACAGAGTTCCGGTTTAGTGCTGTGATAGAAATGAAACAGACTGAATCACAAAACACTGAGATAATTTCTTGGATTGCATCTGAGTGTGAAAATATAAAGTTGACATTATGGAAGCTATGAAGTGTTTCTTATGGTGCTATAAATGAATCACTGGCATTAACAAGAAGAAATTGGATAAGTACATGATGGGAAACAAGTTCTAGTATGAGAAATACTGTTTTTGTGATAATTTATATATTTTTTTTTTTATTTCTCCTTCCCCTCCCCTCTTTCCTTTTCAGGGTAAATGGAAAGCTGGTGGCATTGAAGGTGATTAGATTACAAGAAGAGGAAGGAACCCCATTTACCGCTATCAGGGAAGGTATGCACTCACTTATAGTGATTATATATGGAGGGGTTTTTTTTGTAATTACATTGCACTTCTTATTTCTCTGCCATGCTGTAGTGAATAGCTTGAGAATTCAAATTACATGGTTATGTTCTCAGTGGGAAAAAACTTTGGTGCTTCAAAAACAAAGCCTCTAATGTGGGAGTTCTTGTTAGAGAAGGCAGCTCTGCCTCTGCTTTGGTTCCTGTTAGATTTACTATACAAAAAAGCAGGTGGGTGTGAGAAGTCACCCTGGAAGATGAGGGTACTATGTAAGATGTGTTTCTTGCCTGTAGCCAGCACCTAAGATGAAGGTAGATGCAATTTTTCATATATACGCAGCATGAAGCAAAGACAAGCATTTCTTGATAAAAGCAATCCAAAGATCAGGGAGCAAAACTACAGGCGTCTTAGAAGCTGAGTGTAGTTTGAGACTAGCTTGTTTCTTCTTCTGTCCCAATGGACTTTAACTTATGTGGCTTGGGAATGATCCTTATCTAGCACACTTGGAGATGCCTGTTAAGCTTTCTGCTCTGGTCATTTGTGCTTCCATGTCAGCCTCTCGTGGTCCCTAGTGATGGCTGCTTTGTCTGAGTCTGTCTGTGTTGAGCTCTTTTGCAGAAATTGCTGGATATGCCTTCTCTGCATGGGTCTTCTCTGTTAGAAGGTACTAAAAATGAGTCTTGGTGGAGAAATAATAAACAATTTACCATCACACCGCTGATTCAGACTCATCTGAAATTGGTAGTAAATTAAAGAGATGAACTGTTGTAGCTTTGAGGGACCTTTTAAAATTGTACTGTCTTGGCATAATTCCTAAGGTAGGATGAGCTAGGGAGGTACTAGAACATCAGCTCTCGTGGGATCCTCAGTTTGCCCTGCATGTGAGGTGTGCAGTTTTGTGATCATCACAGGCTCAGCCACAGCAGCTGTAGCTCCCTTGTCCCTTGCTCCTACCTGTGTTCCTGCAACCATCCGTATGCTGTATGTCTGTCTGTATAATGAGCCCATTCAGGAATGGACTGGGAAAAAAAAAATCCGCGTTTCATGCGATTGACACCCTGAAGTTAGAAGCCTTTCAAGTACTGTGGATTTCCATGCTGAGGTTGTACATTTTAAAGGATGCCCTTTCACAAAGGACAGGAAACCATGGGTGGCCCATTTATGAAGGAATTTCTGCAGTTTTTCTGTACTGCTTTGCTCGAGTTACAATTATTGAATGATCTGACACATTTATTCGTAATGATACCCATTTTATCTGTGAGCTGTCTGTTCCAGCAGCTGTGCAGTGATAACCAGGTGTGTAGAGGGTTGCGGGTGCAGCTTTCAATATTTGTAAGGCAAGTTTGAGTCACAACAGCCTGTATTTCAAAAATATTTATTGTTCTTTAGGTTTATAGTTGATATGGTACTGACTTAGTAAGGAAATAGTAGATACAGCTTTCTAGTGCCTTTTTAGTGACACTTAAAAGGTTTTTTCAATGTGAGTTTGGTCTAGATGAAAGTTTATAGCACTATAACTGTCAAATACAGTATAATAGTTTGTTGTGTGAGCTCAGTATAAATAAGTATTCTTTAGGAGCAAGAATAAAGATTTTTTTCTACTTGATTTTTTAAAAAAAATTACGAAGTCACACTTGCATGAAAATACTTCTCACACTGTCATTGGAGAAGTTTTCCTTTTAGCTGTGACTGCAATACTGTTAAGTATTTAACTGCAAGCCAGTTAAAATTCTGTGCTTTAATATTAGTAGAAAAAAGCTCTTGTCTAGAAAAGCTCTTGAAGTTAATAATTAATACATATTTAGGTGTGCAGTGTCTCACTGATTTTGATGGGACTGCATGCATCCATTATATTTTTAAGTACTCAAGGCTGAAACTAGATCCAAAAAGTATTAAGGTAATGAGAAAGTTTTTTCTTGTGTCTTGTAGACTCTTGGTTAGGTGGGGTCAAATCTGGGTTATAGGTTATTTGTTTGTGGGGGGGTGGTTTTGGTAAATGTAGTCCTGTCTCCTTGATAGTAGAATTTCATTCAGCTCTTAGGAGACGTAAGTAGAAATACAGTCTTGTATGTTTCATATCATGTAGAAGTCACACATGTGTAAGATGTGTAAGATGGGAAGGGGGAAGATCTATATTTAGTTAGTGTTTGACTTTTCTGTCGTCAGTTTTGATTTTGTTAGAAACAAATATTAGGAAAAGTAAGGAAGGCTGTATTACATCTGTACTTTTCAGAAGGTAACCTCACTGATGTTGTGCCAGGCCTGTATTATTTGACAGCAACACTACAGCTGTGGACTTCACTAGCAGAACCTGAGGAATATGTTACTTTCCTCTCGGCAGCATCTAGTCTATCTTGACCATGCTGGGTTCTGTAGTGCAGCCATGCCTGATGTCAGCTACATGGGTGGGGAATTATCTGATGAGTTTGATATGGAAAAACAGTAAGAATGGGCCACTGTATTAAGCAAGTTTTTCTTAATCTTCATTGACTGACTAGGGCTCCAGCCCTGTAATTTAGACTGCAACAACTAGAACAAGGACAAATACTGCCGAAGATGAGATCAACTTCTAATTTCAGTTATCTGAGGAGTAGTGTTCTCCTGATGGAAAAATGCATGTATGGTGGTATGAGCCAGAGGTCTATTGGAGGGCGTTTCCTTCTAAACTCTTTCATAATGGAGAAACCTGGCAGATTTTGACCTTGACTTATTCCTTGTTTTCTAATTTTCCATCAGTGCAAGGCAAATTCAAGCATAAGTCTAGTTAGTTGTAAATTAATACTACTATAAGTAAATTGTGTAACATTTCTCGTGGTTCCTTGAGTAAAGTAGTGAAAAATAATAGCATTCCTGCTCGGTGCTTCTAATAGGGATGCTGTGTGATGTTAATTAGGGGGAAGTTACACAGGCTGAAATCCTAAAGTGGTCATGCTGGGGGAATTTTGTAGCTGTCTGTGTACAGGGAAGCATATTGTTACTGTTGTGACAGCAGCAAAATGAAGCTCAAAGAAAAACAAAGCTACAAAGGAAAAAGAAGTAGGAAAATGCGTAATATAAATATGGAATGTGTGACTATAGAGATAAACACTAACTTGGTTGAAACACAAAGTGGAAGAAAAGTTAAAAAAAATCCATACCAAACAAAAAACCCAGTAAAACTGCATAAGAAAAATCATAGTTAATATTAAGGCTTGGAGGAGGTTTAGCTGAAACTTCAATTAAAACTTATAAAGTAATTCTGCTTTTACAGCAGATATGGGTTTGTGTCTCCTATCATTTATCAGAGTTACATAGGTTTGAGTGAAAGTAGGTAAATGTGATGTATTTATTGGTACTGTTCAGCTCTCTATTGAATTTCTAGAACAAAATTTGGAAGTAGCCTGTGCTAAATGTTCTCTCAATTTGGCCTGAGTCAGAAGTACCAATTTACTGCATGCAGGATGATTCCCTCTAATCTGACTGAGTCTGGGATAATCTAATTTATCTTTGAAGAGCCTGAGGAAAAAAAAAAAAAAAGAAGGAAAAAAGCACAACTGACCCAATGTGTATACCTGAGTGGGTTAAATGTTTTTATGTGATTCTCTGATCACTATATGTGAGTGGTGCAGGCCACCATATTACTGTTGTGGGCTAAATGTGCCTGCAACTGTGATATATCTGAGACACTGTGGAGTCTGAAAGTCATTCACATGCTATTTTCTCATTTAAAATAAATTCGGTAGAATTCAGATTAGCAAATGTTTTGTTTTCTGCTTTAGTGTGGTTTATTCTGCTGTGGTTTATTCTTTTCTGTAACTCTCATTATTCAGAGATGTTTCAGCATCAGACTTGAAGTATTATTAAACCCACTTCAGCCAGCAGAAAAGTTCACTGACCTTAACTTTTATCTCAGGTATTTCATTCCCCTAATTTCCTGTAGTATCATATATTCATCTAGGCTAGATGCTGAACTGTACGATAGAGTTTAATTCTGTAAGCAGCTTGATTTACAGTTCTGTAGTTACCTTTTTTTACTTCAGAATAATGATATTGCTTATATCCAGCATGAAAAAGATTTTGCTTTTCAGGTACATGTGTAGACAAACATCCTGTGGCTTTATTGGCACTTGGCCGAGGTTAACTTGCTTGCTATGTTCTCTTCTGGGGCAATAAAATTATTTCTAGTCCATCCTATTCATGAAGACTTTTCTTGTATTTGGTTTTCATTTTCCACCCTTAGAAATATTGCTGTTTACTATAGTAATAAAACTCTATTCCAGTGTTTTAGTATATGGTAATGTTTCATTTCCCATAAGACTAGATGAAGTTTCAAAGAATCATCCAAGCCAGACACGTTTTGTAGGTATTTTTGTACTTTGCCACTTAAATGCCATGATTGGGCAAGTTTCACTTTATTTCTCTTTTTATTAATTATTGTATTTGCATCTTGTAATTTATATGTATTTATAGCAATTTTTGTTTCATTTTTAAAAGTGCTCGGGTGATAGATGGTCTCTACATCTTTGGTTTGGCAGTTGCCCAGATAATAACTTTCTGTCTACTCCTCTGTCGAAGGCTGTGGTCTTGTTGGCACGTATAGATGGCAGTGTGCAAAAATAGCACAAAAGTGCTTTGGAAGCACTCTGCTGTCTTGCGTTATAAAATTACAAAGAATACCAGATTTGCTTAATGAATTTCTTTAATTTTTAAAGAGCAGTTCATCATGCATACTGAATAAGTTTATTTTGTGAATTCAAGGAGAAAACTTAGTGCATTTGAGTGCCCGTACAGAGCATGGAGGATAGATACTTAACTCTTAGCTGCAGAACATCCACAGAAGTCTTCAAAGTTTCAGGCCTCTTCCATCCTTATCTCACTGTGTGGTAGGAGCAAATCTAGAGGAGGTCATCAAGATGATTATAGGAATGGAGCACCTGCCCTATGAGGAAGGTCTGAGAGAATTCAGGTTGATCAGCCTGGTAAAGAGAAGGCTTCAGAGTGACCTAATTGCAGCTTTCCGTTACCTGAAGGGACCCTACAAGAAAGATGAGACTGTTTACAGGAGCATGTAGTGACACAACAAGGGGCAATGGCTTCAAACCGACAGAGAGTAGGTTTAGATTAGATATTAGGAAGTATTTCTTTATTGTGAAGTGATGGGGCACTGGAACAGGTTGGTCAGAGATGTGGCTGCTCTGTCCATGGGAGTGTTCAAGGCCAGGTTGGGTTGTGCTCTGAACGACCTGGTCTAGTGAAGATGCCCTTGTCCATGGCAGGAGGATTAAACCAGGATGATATTTAAGGTCCCTTCCAACCCAGGCCATTCTATGTCTCTAACAGAAACAAAAAATAAAAACCTGAGTCTCTAAGAAAGAGATGAAAGTTTGCCTTTATTCCCCAGGACATATATATTATAATATTACATATTATTACATATTATGCCATTGTAATATATTATATATTGTTCCCCAGGCTATATATTTATACCAGACAGAATTTCTGAGGTTGGGAAGTTTTCTGAGGCCTCTCCTTCTGAGACTGTTAGGCTGGAGGGGATAAATCTTCACAAAACTGTTATCTGTGGAAGATTGAAATGGAGTAACCGCTAAGGAAAGAATACAGGGAAGATCAGCAGTTTGCCAAGAGAAAACTCTTACCTAAATGAATGTGTAATTTATTGCATAGTGTTCCTAATTGGTGCACAATGGAAGACACTGCTTTATAGTAACAATACTGCAAGTCATGTAAAGTAGCTGTGCTTCTGTAATATCCCAAAGAAACAGCACAGTCTGTGCTCATACCATCTAAGGAAGAGCTCCACAAAAATTACATTTTTACTCCGTAGATAAAATTCCTGTGACTTCATACTGAATTATTATGTGAGTTACTGAATGCACTTCCCAGCTCAGTGATTTTT
Source organism: Dendrocincla tyrannina (assembly GCA_035047865.1). NCBI lineage: Eukaryota > Metazoa > Chordata > Aves > Passeriformes > Dendrocolaptidae > Dendrocincla > Dendrocincla tyrannina. The sequence goes on from JAWWMP010000081.1 coordinate 21,895,353, forward strand.
GACTGATATATAGCCTAATGATCTTTACAACACTTAAGTCAACAAATGACCTCATGGCACTAGTTAGATGACTCACGGTGATAAGCCTGCTCTTCATTGTATTAGCATAGGTCTGGAAGGTTGTATGCTGTAGGTCAAGGGCACAGTGAAACAATATCTGTTCATTTTTGTTTTAAGAGTCATTGGCTGATCTACTGGTAGAAGGTAAACATGAAAATTACAATGCAAATCCTGTCTTCATCTTCCAGTAAAGAATAAATTATTCCTTTCCTTGGAAGTTAAATCATCCACTTACAAAAAGCAAACCTATTCATTTTATGCAGCATTGGTTTGGGGTTTTTTCCTTTTTTTTTTTTTTTTTTTTTTTTACTTAAGGAGGCTTGACAACTGCTTTCTTTTGAGTGATAGGACTTTGGAGGACTTTCATATTTCCTTCATGAAGTCCACTCAAGAAGTTTAAATTTCCATAGCTGAAATGCCTAAAAGCTTCACATGTGTTTGGCTCATCAGGCCTTGGGGAACTTGAAGAGGTTATGTTGAAGATTATGGAGATGTAACTATTCTGAGCACGCATGTCACATGAGTTACTATAGGGGGTTTGTGTCGTTATGTTTTTAGAGTCTGAGGATAAGTTCACTCTCCCCAAAAGCCACATTGCTTTGGAACATTTAAGTAAATAAAGAAAGGGACAGTAGCTTGGCTGTAGCTCGGGGAACTTTTTCATTGCCTACAGAGTTGGCAGAGCTGGTGCCTACTGCAGGCCAAATAGCTACGGCTCAATTAACTGTGAAGTCCCTGCAAAGCCAGTTCAGCTCGTAGTCGTAACAGCTTTGTTTTCCAGTGTTAAAAATAAAACACACAAGCCAAGAACCTCTGGGACACTGTGTCATTGGATATTTAAGGTCAAGGAGTATTTAAAAGTAAAGAGACTCCAGCAATTTTTATTTCTCTCTCTGGTCTGTTTCTGTTATGGTCATACTGCAGCCTTACCCAAACCGTGATTCCCCAAGATAAAAAGAAGAATACAAGATTTCCAAATTAAGACAGGTTGAGCTTCAAAAACTACAGTACATTTTGGAAAAGGATGTTCCTGGGACATTTTTTATGAAATGAAGTCAACTTTTAAAATTTCTAATGCTTTTGGATGTTACTTATTGTTAAATACCCTCTCATGATGCGTGTATAGTATACTTTTTCTTCAATGTTAATAATATAAAAATTGCCTTTAATTTCTGGAGACTTTTTCTGAACATGTTTTTGATAGCTAAGATTTTCAGCAGTGTTTCATTTGTGCTTTCTCCTGTATGTGCATTTGCATGTGTCTAAGAGGAGTGTGTTAGATGTTTAGCGATGGGGTTATAGAGCTTGAAAGCAGTAGGAGCTTTCCTCCTTGCTCTGCTTTCCCTCCTGCTGTTCTCCTCAGCCCTGAGTGGCTACTAATTTTTTTTTTTACTGGCAATATTCTTTTGCTTTTCCGCGAAAGCAGTTGGGCTGGGTCACTGTGACAGGTGAGCTGAACTCCTGGTTATTTCAGACGAACGTGGGAAAGCGGATAGTTGACCACTTTCATACAGAGTGCATGTATGAAAGTTATCCGGCTTTTCAGTGTATACAAATTGCATTGTGCTACTTTCTCACTTTTTGGTGGACCAAATGAAAGCTTCTGTCTACATAGGGTGCTCAGAAGTGGTAGAAATTGAAAAAGTCTGTCCTGCTTGTTTCTTTTTACCTTGCTATTCATAGGCTGTGCAGAGTTTTTCCTCCTTTCCCTCCCCCCCCAACAAATTAGTGGTTTTCTCAATTAGAAATCCTTCAGGACAGCTGGGATTACATAAATGCGGCATAAATTATAGTGTTTCCCTTTGAGAAACATGGTATAAATTTTAAACTCTATAATGAACTCCCATCATGTGGGAAAAGTCTCATGCTTTTCTGAGAAGTACAAATGCAAATTCCAAATTATCCAGCTTCATAGAGCTAAATCTGTTCCACAGAATATTCCATTCTGTGTCCTCCTCCCATTTCCCATCCAATATTTTATCTGTAGGCTGCTGAGATGGAACACAACTGTATCAATTGAATCTTCACTCAGTACTTTTGATGTGCAAGCTGTGACCTTCTTCTGCCTTCTGTTCTTGAGCATAGTTCAAGCAAGAAAAGAATGGGGTGACACTTTGAAGATTTTTTTCCTTTTTTTTTTTTTTTTTTTAATTATCGTTTTGCCATCAAGAATTCTTTCCTCATCTTTATAATGTTATCTTAATGGCAGATCTTTCAGGCTCTGCCCTACTTCCACCGAATAAGTTGTCTGTGCATCCTCAGTGTTTGCATGGAAGGTGTTGGATAAGAGGTCTTGTGCTAGTTCCAGTGCCAGAAGGTTATAAATCCATTAGTTCAGAGATACTATTGAACCCTTCTCAGTATGGCATTTGCTTACAGTTTCTTCTGATCTGAGTTTCAGGGCTCTCTGACTCGGCTTTTGCCCCTGGTGAGGCTTTCTGCTCAGAGCAGTTTTCTTCTGCTTAAAACTCGTTTCTTCTCTTCCCTATTTAATGCAGAAGTTGGAACTGTTGCTTTACAGATTCTGGTCTGCTGCTCTCACTATCCCTGCTAGTATGACAGGAAGGGTAGAAAACCCATGACTGTTACAGAATGTGGAGGATATAAGGAGGGTGGCAATCCCATCTGTAAGTCATACAGAACCCCTATGCAGCCCTCATGACTTTTTTTTTTTTGAATGGAAGTTGTTGAGTCAGTCTTTTTATGCTGTAATCAAATTTAACCTCCTCTTATAGCACGTTTTTCCACATAAAGTGTAGAGCTAAGTTAATCCTTCTCCAAGTAGCATTACCCTGTGACCATATTCCAGTTGGAATGGATTGAACTGGTGATACAAATACCAGTTTCTTAATACTAGTGGAGATGCTAGCAAGTGATGGCATGTCTCAGTTTCAACTGCTTAAAGACCCTAAGACACCCTTCCAAGTGCCAGTATCTTCCATGGCCACCTGGTAAAATAAAAAATTGAAACCATCTGGTGCTGAGGCAAAGAAATGTCTCCTGAACCTAGCCAAATCTTATAATTGAGTTTTGTTTTGGTTTTGGTTTGGGTTTTTTTGGTTGTATCTCCCTTTTGTGGCAATTAGCCACATTTAGAAGCCATTTAACCCTGTCTCCCAAGGAACCAAATCATTTGTGAGGGGTTGTGTACTGTCTTAGATCAACTTAGGGAATGTCTAATGTGAGTTGGACTTGAACCCACATCTAGATAAAGATAAAATTCTTCCTATGAAAGTTGTCCATCATCTTCAGAAGTCGTCTGAGACGTGACCATCTTTTTGCTGCTGACTTCAGTCATCATTCATAAACATCATCAGAACAGCTCTGTGTTTTTAACACAGCAAATTCATGAATGAATCATCCTAATTCTCCTGATGTGTGTAATTTATTTAAAAAAACGATATGAAACCAGTCTTGGTTCCTCAGACATGAGCATTACAGTGAAGGTGTGCATGTGTTACTGCTGAATCTACAACAGTGCCTTTGTTTTCCATGCTTTTGTCCACAGCACAAGAAGTAATTTCCTTTGAAAAAAGTCCACTAGTTTATTTCAAATTTGTAACTTATTTATGAACAGGTCCTAAAATTAAGCACCTTCAGACACAAGACGCTATTCTGTTTTAGTGTCTATAGAAATCATTTCTATATTAAAGGGAGAATGATACTTCTTTGCAAATGATGGGGCCATGACTTCAGTAGAGGCTTTCTATTTGAGAAGACAGGCAGCCTGAAAGGACAAGGCAACTGCAATATTGTGCTTTGCTGCCTTTTATTCCCATCTTTTGTGTTAATGATTCAATTCTTCTTCAAACATGTTGTGTATCCAGGGAAGTTAAAAATCCCGGTATGGTTAAATGCTATGTTTAGATCACAGTACTTTGCTGAAAATTTTAAGCGGGAACTGTTTCTAAACTTTGGAATAGTTGAGAAATATTTTCAGCAGCCTAAAATCTTTGCACTGGCATGAAATATGGCAGAAACCACTGTAGTCGAAAAGAAGCACTCATAGGAAGGAAAATATTAATTATAATCAAAACAGTGGAAAATGTGGTAGCAAATACATCTTACATTAAAATTATATGTGCATGAAAACAAACCATTCTTTTCCTCCTTTGTTTTTTTTTTTCTTTTTGTTTTCTTTTTTTCTTTTTCTTTTTTTTTCCTGTTTCTTCACAGGTTCCTTTTTTCCTTTGGTCTGTCTGCTGTCAGATGCTGTAGGCACAGTTGTCTGGGTGAGGCCATTCCTTTGGGAGACAGCAGTGCACCTTTTCCTCCTGTATTTTTCAATAGGCTGAACCTTGTGTTTGCAAACATTTTAGCTCAATTTTTCAGGTTTTGCTGGGTGAGGTGAGAGATCTGTCATTCAGGAAATATTTGGAACTGAAATAAATGCTTCATAATGGGTTTTCTTCTTGCTGCATGGGTGGAGTTACTGCTCTCAGGCTTTATACTCAATATGAAGAGAGTAGCATTTCAAAATTAGAATTTGACCTTTACTGTCTTCTTCAAAGCAATGAAAATGAATATCCACATTATTTTACTCTAGAATGTTCTTTCTGAGTAAGCAATATTAGAAAAGAAGCTAATAATGTATTGCATTTTTCTGCTGAGATGAAAGGGAACGGGATGGTTCAGAGACTGGTAATAGGATATTGTGACCTTCCACCTCTGACCTGTTTATTGAAATAGAAGCCATGACAGTGGAGTCTCTACAACTCATTACTATGGGATATACAGCTGTAGAATCTGGAACTGTGTATTTCTGAATTTTTAAGGTCTGAGCCACTTGTCATGGAGTTCCACGTTTCTCAGCTGGCAGCAGATTTAGCTGGAGCCAATTGATAAGCGAACTTACAACAAAATGAATGGAGGAAGCTTTGTAAATAAGGATATTTTAGATATAAGGTGATTTGTATCTGTTGTGATCTAACTTGTTTGTCTTCTGTGTTTTGTGATACTTGGTTCAGAGTTCCCTTACTCAGTGCAGAAGTGGTATTGACCAGTTTTCTTTGAATTTTAGTTTGGGGTGTTAGGAATGGGTTGATGCAAATAAGGATTCTGTGGATTTTGTCTTGAGGAGATGCTCAAAACTTGCACTGTCAATGACAGGTAATTTATATTATTTAACTTTTTGCTCTGGACCTTATGTGGAAGCTTCCTAACAATGTTTTTTGCTTATAGGTAACTTAAGCTGAGAGTTAATTGGAAGCTCATCTTAGTTGTACAGCTCAGGTAATTAGATCCACGGGTTTTATTTAGCTGTAATTATCAACTGGTTTTCCCTGAGCAGAAACAATTGAGAATGTCAAGAAGGTGGTAGGAATCTCGGTGTACCAGTATGCCCCTTTGCAGGCAGGGTGATGGCAGTGCCAATGTGGCTGGCTTCCATTTGAAAACATTCTCTCTTCCCTCCTATCTCCTCAAACTTGAGAGGACAAAGTAACCCAAGTTACTGTGATAGGTTAAAACCAACTAATTGGAAAAAAAAAAAAGGTAAATCAAAGCTCCTTGCAAACTAAAAAAAAAAAAAAAAAAGGCTGTTACTGTATTTCAAAGTTTTTGTTTAGAATCAGTCAAAATTGACCTAACTTTATGTGGTTCAAATATTTCCAAAATTTTATACCTAGAAAAATTATAATCTACTCTACTTTTACACATTTTTACACGCACACTCTCTCACTGACTTCTCTTTCCCTCTCTTTCTTTGAAATCCAGGATGCATGCTTACTCTTTTGTGTGCTGTGAGGGCTCAAAAATGTGTTTAATAATGGTGAGAACATTTTCATACAAGCATTCACTGGATTGTGCAAAGGTTTTATTAAGAAAATGAAAAGACATGAACCCCAACCATTTAGCACATTAATCTCTGAACGAGATAAAAAGTTGGGGCTTTTTGTTTCCTTTCTGGTTTTCCCAGTGTGACAGTGCCTACTTTGCCACCATTAGAAAATTGCCAGTTCCTGAAGGGGCATTTGCCTCAAAGCAAAACCCAGCAGGTTGTGGTCCCATTGACAGAAAGCTGTAAAGAACTTACACACTTTTCCAGGTTACTTTATTTATTTGTAGTTCTAAAAGATATTTTTCAATTTGCAATGATATGTTTCTCAAAAAGTCTTGGTTACAAAGCTGACATGGTTGAAATACTGGCTTTGCATCAAGGTTTCTAACAGAATTAGCATTTGAATCACTTGAGGCCCTATTCACATAGCAGAGGACTATTTGCATAATCAAAAATGCTTTATTTTGCATGCCAGTGGAGAAACTAAGGGTTGTAGCTACGGCTCACAAACAAAATTCAAGTGAACACATTGATGTGTGTCTGTGTGCTGCTGTCTCAGTCTTGCTTGCACAAATTAGTACAAATCTATATAAAGGCAAAAGAAGAGGGTTTGGAGCAGTGTACAGTCCCTATTACAAGCCTGATTAAACAGGCTTTGCTTAAGTTATCAGTGTAAGGATTAGATGGACTTCCCGCTCTACCAAACATGGATCGGTTTTGGGGGGACTTGTGCAGCTGAGTTGCTGTAAGACGACGGATGTCTTTTTAAAAATATGCTCACTAAAAATTTATGAGCTTGAAAATTGTTCCTTATGTTGAGGAGGTCAACGTAAATAACCTGTAAGAGCACGTATCTCTGGATAATGTGTTCAGGACGTTAACACCTTTCTGTTGGATTTCTGCCAGCCATCCAAGAGGCTTATAAATTGAATTAATTTATTTAAAAGTATGTGAATTGAAAATTTGAGGTTGAAATAAAAATCTTTAAAAGTGAGATTAAAAGTAATTTAAAACCATCTTTGATAGATATGCTTCTGAAAAGATAATCTGTGGTTTTAAGCCTTCAGTATCATGGTATGAGCTTTTTTTCTGGTGTGTATGTGGCTTGTCTGTTAAATTCAAATTATACCTCTGGAGTAAAAGTATTTCTCAGAGTGCATCTAGATCTGGAAACTAGACTAGAAAAATTCCATTGATCTCAATTCTGTAAGATTTTAGGTTTCAAGATGCGTCAGAGTCTAAGTACACCACTAAGAGAAGTATGGCTCTTCTTGTGCATTGCTTTAGAGCTGTCAGCAAAAGGTGGGGTTTACTCTGGTTCATATACCCACATTCTCTGCAGAATTTGCTGTTTTTATGGTTGACCAAAGTGCATAAATTTAAAGTAGTTCAGCTTCTCATTCGTTTTAATTACAGAGGCCATTAACCTTGTAAAATCATTGACAATTATAAATCTACATTTTTGGGAATTAAGTAAACAAGTTTATAAAAACTGCTCAAGTGAAATGAAAGCCAAACTGTACACAAGGACAAGGTTTTCTTAACAGCACTTGTTAAAGGCCAACAAAATATTGGAAATATACCTATGGATAATAATGCTCTCCTTAATGGCACTGACACCACTGCATTTCCTGTGGTGTGTAGCACTTATTATACAGTTAACATTAAGGATACCTTTTACATACAAATACCCAACTGTAGTTTCTTCTCAGGTAAAGGATTCTTAATATTTTACACGTAATTTATTGTGGTCAGAGAACTTTGGGAGAGGAGAGAGATCTTGTAAGTTTGTTTCAAATGTTACCAGGCTGTCACATGCAAGCACCCTAATCAGCTGGGGGAGAGCTATTTTGATGGACCTCTTGGAGTCTGTGATCTGTCATCACTGTATTGCTGAGCCCTAAATAGAAATAAATGAGTAGTGTTCCTGTGCCTGTTTCATGGACCAATCTTTCCATTTTTTGTTTGGGATTATTTCTGTTCTGTTTTTATTATTTGAAATATTCAACTGTGTTGTGAATTTAATATTTAGCGTTGTGAATTTAATTTTTAGCCTTGTGAATGTTAGCACTTTGGTTGCCACTATTTTAATATCAACATCTGAACTGGAGTGTGCTCTTAGATTTTTTTTTTTTTATGTAATCACTTCCTGATTTTTAGCCAAAGCTTTCTGGTATGCGTTGGAACAGAGATTTAGTATTCCTCATTTATCAATTTCCCCTAGAGCTGCAGAATGTCTGATTTAACATATACACTAACTAGCTGTGCTGAAGGAAGAAAGAAATTCATTAATGCCTATGGGTACTTGCTTTTGTCCTAATTCCTGTAACCTTTTTCAGGTCAGCCTGTGTTCCTGTGGCAGAAAAACTTGGCCCATAAAAATTTGGTGGCTTTGTTGAAGTCATTCTTTCATTTACTTGGGCTGAGGTGATGAGGCAGCAAATCACTAGTAAAGAGCTCTGGGGACATCACAGTGCTTGAGCTGTGTTTTCTGGCACACTAAGACGTTCTCACTTTAGTTGTAGAAACTAAAAATGTTTTTGCCCTTTTGCAGTATCTCAAAATACTGTTGCAGATGAGCTGTCTTCAAGAGTTGTTGGGAAAAAGATTATTTAGAGCAACATGCATTCCAGAGACTTTCAGAAGTTCAGAAACTGCTTCAAAGCAATGGTGGTTTTGCCGTATTCCTGAACCTTGGTTTTACGTGCATGACATTGTTGCTTGCGCTGAACTTAAACTTTTGTGCAGTTGCACCAACCTGAGGTTGTTTTGTTTGTGTTGGACAAGTCTGTTTGGGTTTAGTTAGTGAGATGGTAGAGTCCCATCTTTGACCATGTGATAGTGCTGCATTTATAAGGAGGTTATATCCAGTAGCTCTGTGATGTTCAGGTCCCATATTGGCAATATACCAATACACTGAATGGTTTGGTCCAGTTTGTGTTTGGTCAAATCAAATTAGCAGCTAAAGTTTGGTTTCTCTACTTGCTTGTTTTTTTGAAAGTAGGAAAGAGCTCATTAGGTGGAGTTTCTGCTGCACTTATTGATTCAGCCACTCAACCTGTTTGCATTGTAATTGAAAATGGAAGTTGTAGAGAAATACAGTTTAGGCATGTTGCAGTTCTCCTTCTGGATCCTGCTGATTGCTTAGGTGCCTTACTTGTTTTCTCTTCCGTTTCTCCTCAGAAACATGAATGTCTTTGGTTTTGGTTTGTTGGCTTGTCCTGAGCCTTCAAGTGAAAGTCCCCTTGTGAAACTGGCTTTTCAGATGGTAATTTTCATTGCAAATATGTAAACCTCCCTGTGAAGGTTGAGGGTGACCCTGCATAAAAAATGGGCAAGGAGATGAACTTGGAAATTGGAAATTTCTCTTTGCTCAAGAGACCTTTTGTCGCTAAAAATAAAAGTTTGAGAGAATGTATGAGAATAACCACATTCTATCTTTCCCTCTGAGCTGTTTTTTGCCGGGACAGACAAAACAGGCAAACCGTTACCAAAAAAGGTGTTTGCAAGCTATATAGAAGCATTCTTTCCCACAGATGGGGGAGGAGAAGAGGAGAAAAGGAAGAAGCAGCAAAAACAATCCAGAAGGCAGTATGTGCATGCCTCAGCCCTTTGATACGTATGGACAAGAAGTCCCCCTGGGTGTGTTGCTTCTTGCCACCCCGCAATGAGTTTTTGGAGTTGTATAGTATTTCTGAAATAAGCTTTCTTGAGTACCTGGAAGCCAATGGCTTAGCTGCCTGGTTACCTGCATGCATATTTGGAGCATACACTTCTCCTTTGTATTTAGTTTTGGTTGGATTCTTTTCTGATATGGACAGAGTAAAAAGCTCCCCATGCACTGTCCATGCCTTTTTGTCCCCTTTTCACTCTTTGTTTCCTCTAGCCTTCTTGCTTCCTTTTCTACTGCGCTCTGGCAGCCTGGAGGAAGGCTGCCCCACCGAAAGTCTTGGCACTGTCCATACCTGGGCCGCAGTAGGGAGGTGAACTAGGAGACATGGAGGTTAAGAATAGTTGGTGTGAGGATCTCAGGGAGAGAATTACAACTATCACAGTGAGTCTGGAAGGATGCAAATTACAAAGGCCATTCAAAGTAGTACCAGGTGTAGGAAGTAGTAATGGGAAGATGGGAAGGGTTGGTGACTTTGGCTGACCTCAGCTGGGAGCCTATGGAGAATGGAGTCTGCTTGGACAGGGCTAGTGTTTTCCACTCTTTTTGTCATTAGCAGGCGTGAAGAGAGGGGGGAGCAGAAATGGAGCACAGTACTTGGAAATAAGTTCAGGCTAAAATAGGTTTGTAATCGTGATTTTGGGGAAACTGTCAGAATAGTTCTGCTGATGACACTGTCCGATCTATAATTGGATTCCACACTTCTTGGCTCAAACTTCTCTTCTTCTTCTGCCAAATATCTGAATGTTTAAGCACACTCAGGAAGGATGGATTCTCTGGGAGACTTTAGCTGCTTAAGTGCAGCTCTAAAGTACAATTTTCCATTGACTAGGTGTAAACTTTGACAAATAGGACAAATTTGCACAGAAACTAGGAAAAGAATTTCCTTGACCTGAAGGGCAGTTTTTGAAGGCCACCTTTCAATGAATGAGTTCTGAGAATTGTTTGAAGGAAAGGTCAGCAACATTAAAGAGCATATTTTTCTCTAGTCTTGTCTTGGAAAAGGCAGACCTGTTTTGACTGAAACAAACACTGTTAGACACAAACTGTAAAAGATGAGGCCATTTGTTTTAAAGTTTATCAAGGCAATAGTGTCGTCTTAGAGGAATGGGTACTTTAAGAAGCAGTGGTATCAATTTTGCAACTGTCATTGTTAATTACTATGATTCTATAAAAAGAAATTTATCTGGAAAAGCAAACAGTAAATTGCTGTAATTATAATTGATGAATGACACAACAGGATGGAGGAACAGTATATTTTCAAGGGGGCTGGATGTTTTGCATCTATATGTAGTAGACAGACAAGCTGTTGACTGTTGAGTTGGCCTTTAAAAAAGAAAAAATTCTTACCACCTGTGGTGTTAATGGGTTATGCTTGCAGATCCCTTTAATGTATTTTCTCACATTTCTTGAGCGTGTTTGAATTATGTTGTTGCTCAGAATGCCTTCCAGTGTGATTTAGGTCCGTAGTCTGATTGGTGTCATGCATCTACACAGGTAATTCTGAATTTTGAACTTGAAAATTATGGGTGTTTTTAGTTTAGGGATAGAAATGACTAACTTGCCTCTACTAGGTCTCCTCTAAGGTCTCCTCTTAAATTTCACATCACCCTGTCAATGTCAGCCATGGCTTAGAGGAAAATGTCCTTCGAAACGCAAATTTCCAAGTTGAACAATCTCTTGACAAGATTTCAATAAGCACATACTGCTCTAAACAGTGACATGGTAATAACAGGTCTTCACTGTCATTTAAATGTAAATTTGTAAAGTTTGCAGTCATACTGATTTAGATTCAGTTAAAATCTGGAGTGAATAAAGCAAAAATCCTGGGACTCCTAGTTTTCTGTTCCTCCTCATTGCTTGCACCTTAAATTCAACTAACACTATTGATAAGTGCTATCAGCTGCAAGAGTAAATGACAATTAAATGACAGAGTGAGAACAGAGGAGATACCAAGAGACCACAAGGCCAAGGCAGAAGGAGGATGGCATAGCTGTTTCTTGTGAGCTGATAGGGCTTTTACATGTGAAGAGAACACTTAGAACATATTTTCAGCTTGTGTGCTTGCAAAGTGGACGTCCAGCGGTGTTGGTACCAAAGGGCTTTGCTGTGGGTGGTAAAGCATGAAGGTTCATTCCCAATATAGTCTCTTTTCAACTGATTTAGTCTGGAAAAAAAATTAGCTTCACTGGTTTTGCTGCTGTAGTGTGCAAGCTTGCTTCATTCCTTTATTGCTTTTTTTTGTTAGAAATTAGTTTGCAAGTTACTTGATGGAATTTTGTCATTTTGTAGTCTGTGTGCTTATCATATTTTTGGATGGTGAAGAAAAACTTATTACAAATCTTACAGAAGGCATCAAAGAGATGCCAAAATTAAGGTTATTTCCTGTTCATAAAAATGTTTTTAAAATGTTATAGATATTATTTGTATTCTAATTATGCTTAAGAGCCTAATAGCTCATTGTTTTGAGTTGCTTTTTAGTGTAAGTTATGCTGTGACTGGGTTTCATTGACTTTATTATGAATTCTTTATTCTTTTCCTATACACATTCCATGTTGTTCTCTTTGCAGTTACAGAACAGTATACCATATTTTCACTGTGATTGATTTTGTTTACTAAAGTAGTTGTGAAAATAATTATTTGCTAGCTTTCTACTGACTCTGCCTTTCTTTAACATCTAAACCATTCCACAAGAGACAAAACAATGCCGTGAGCATTCCAGCTTTATTTTCCACTTATGAGCAAAGAAGCGTGTTGAGCCTCACCCACCCAGAAGAAGAAAATTGACATGATCTTTTAAATGCTCCTGTCTCGCTCCCTCTTTGAAAAATAGCAAGACATATGCCACAAGCCTTTTTTTTCTGCTGCCTGAAATGTGTGGTGACAAATGAGTCTGTTTTTCGTACAGTTTTTTTTTTCCCTGTAGAAAGTGGCCCACTGAGAAATAGAGCAAAAGTAGCTTTTTCTAGAACAGCTTTTCTGTAGAATTTCTCTTTTATAAGTAGTGGTTCAATTATGTTGGTAGGCAACTGAATTTCATGTTAATGCAATTAAATTATTTCCTAGGGTGCCTTTCTGTCTTCTGTGTACAAAAAAAATATTCATTGCAGGTACATAAGGTTAAGTGATTCATTGTCATATTGATGCATTGAGAAAAGCGAGTAACAAAATGCCCACTAACTTCAACAGAGCATGAGTTTCAGTGCTCGTACTTGATTATTTACTCCCTCATTTAGACGCTGTAATACTAATATTGCAGGTATACCATTTACAGCAGAGGGTCTTTATTATGCTTGCAAAGTCAATAATTCAGAAATTGTCAGAATTAAGTTTAGCTGTGAAAACTTAATTTGATCCCTCTACTTGTACTGTTTCTTCCTTAATTACATGACAGCACCATGTTTACTCCTGCTGTGTGATCTCTGCCTGTGTCAGATTCTGATCAATTAATTTAATTCTATGTTCTTGATGGGTGGCTTTAGCTATAGGCACTTACTCTGCATTATTAAAACACAGATGATTTTTGAATTTTTTTAGAACAGTCATCAGTCTACTCTGACTACTTAAGTATTTGTTCATCTTGTCAGCACCCCACTTGCTGACAGTCCTTTTAAATGATGATTTTGAGATGACTTTCAAAGTACTGGTATAGCATTGAGTAATACCAAGGGTTGCTTGGGGTTCTATAATGGGTGCACTCTGTGGTTCTGATAAGTGAGTGAAGATCAGAAGTTGAAATGTTCATAGAATGAGGAACATGGTGATGAAATCAGCTTGAGTGACTTACTGTGATGCTCAAACAAGGGTGAGGTAAGGTTAAAGATCAGGTTGATTTTTTTCTGACTTGGACCTGGTGGAGGTTTCAGCTTCTCTGATGGATGGAAAAGATCCTTCCACTGAAACTTAAAAATAAAGCTGGATCAAGTTCATACCTGGGCCTGTATAAAAATAAAATTTAAGCAACTACTTATTCCATCTGTGAAAAAAAATTATGACATGGGAACCATTAATGGGTACAGGCATACAAGGTGACCACTGCAGGATAAGTTAGGCTGTGAATTTCCAGGTTGTCAAAGTGTGAGTTAAATGCAAGATAGATATGAAACAGCTGTGAGCTGAAAGTGCACACTCTGGCTTATGTCATGGTAGTAACATCAGGAATGTGTATCTTGGGGAAGTCAGACTGGCATTACGGCAGCCCCTGTAATTGTACTCCATCTTTGTTTTGAACACTTGCCATGTCATTCTTTATTTTAATTCAGATTTTTGTTTATGTGCTTTTCTAAGCATTTGAAAAAACAAGTGGAAATCCATATTCCATTCTCTGGCATTGCATCTCCATTCCAATGTTTCACTGTGTTTGCTAGCTCTCATTGTACACATCCTGCTTGACCTGAAATGCTAAGTGGTAGCTGTTGAAGGTTGCATCTGTCTGTAGACTGAAATTGAAAGAGAATGCTGGAAACTGTCAGACATTTTCATTAATTCCTGCTGAAGGCAGTGGGTTGGTAATCTGTGGGAATCTTTGGTTTTGGTGTGGACATCAGTGGAGAATATGTGCTAGTGACTGCAGGCTCTTGTGTACTTCCCCCTACATGTGAGCATTTGTCTACCCATGTTCTGTGTCCCATATCTTTTCTTTCTTGTCTACATGCTCTTACTTTCCACTTCCTGTGTTTTTCCACCTGTAAGAATGTTCATATGTCCTCTGGCTTTTCTTTCTCTTTACCCAGCCATCCTAGCTTCCACTGAATCACAGCCCCTCGTGCCATCTCCCCTTTTTGTATTCCTCCTTCCTTTCACACTGCTGATAGTCAGGCTGACCCAAAGAAGCAATTTTAAAAGCTTTAGCTTGATCAAATTTAGAGAATTTTCATGGAGATGGCAAAGTATGTATTTCTATTTTAAAGGCTGCTGTATTCCCAGACTTTTAATCTCTACTCCAAAACACAGGGTTGCGAGGTTTGGATTTTTTCAAGGGGAAAGCTACTCAGTGGGTTATGGAACTTGTTACTAAGGCCTGTTTTTTGGGAGATGGGAGGAACTGTTTAGACTGAAAACTTCCAAAGTCATTCTGAGGCAGATAGGTTTTATGTGAAGACAGTGTCTGAAATTCATCACAATAACAAGGCTCATAACAGCCAGTGATGGTTTTATAAATTGTACTGCTAGTCCCAGTCATGCTATGTGTGCATAAAAAAGCAATAGAAAGATTCCTGCTTTCATATGCTACCTGCATTATAAGGTTGTTTTCTGTACACACTGCATATTTTTGGTTTACACAGTTTCCTCCTCTTGAGTACTGAAATGAACAGTGAATGCAAGATATGACTGGCTGCTACAAGATAGGAGTAGCATATTGCAGTTGGTTTCCACAAGAGTCTGGCTTTAATAGGATGATGTCTCATTATTTTTAACCTCCATCTGTACTTGTGTCTGAAGAGCATTGGGAACAATACACAATGCATAAATTTATATCTGGAATGTAATGAAAGTGACATTCATTTCATATGGCAGAAATCTTCTGTATAACTGTTAGAATAATATATTGTAGTGCTTTTCAGAGCTTATTTGATCAGTCCTTCCAGTATTTTGTTCTAGTTCAATAGGCAAAGAGGTTTCAGCAGGTTCGTGACTTGCCTTTTACTTAGGGGACTACTGTAGCAAGAAGAAACTTTGAGGGTGCCTATGTGTTGCACACACACTTTCTCTGTATTTCTTCTTTAATAGCATACTAGGCTTTCAAGAAGAAGCAGCAAGTAGAAATTTCACAAATTAAAAAAAATACATGGTTGAAAGTTCAAGCCACTCATGTAAGCCTGAATTGAGGCTGAGGAGGTAGGTGCAGCTAATTTGATCCAGGTAGTCACTCCAGCAGAGCAGCCTACAGTTGAAGGACTACCAAATGCTTTCTTGCAAGCGTGCAAAGCACTGTGTGCTTGCTTAATGCCAGACAGTCATTTTTTTGACTTAATGAAAACTGTTAAATCTAGAAGAGCTTGTCATGAGGTTGGAATTAGCTGTAAAGAAGGTAATTGAGGTAAGTTTATGTAATAACCGATCTAAAGTTTTCTGTTCTGCTTTTTCTTCTTCCTGTAGCTCACAAATTCTTTCGAAATTTTTTACAATACTTCCTCCTAGAAAATTTTCAAAGCTGAAGAGTGACCTGTATGTCTTCACTGCATTGTGTTCACTAAGATCAGAATGGAAGCTGACCAATTCTGTGCATTTATAGGTGTGCAGCTCAAAAATCAATTACTTGGGATAATATATGTGCTATAAATAATGATCATTCTGCAGAATATATCCTGTAGGAAGTCTCTGGTCAGTGTGGTCTTACCTAGAATGTATGATTTTCACTGGATTGAATTTTGTTGTCTTAGGGTTGTAGGAAAGCAAAGCTATTTCCTTGTGGTAAATCATTTCAGAGAGGTGAACTGGAAAATACAGAATGCAGATTGGGGGTCTGCATTTCTGAGAAGGAAAATTCTGCACATTAATTACTGCAAAACCAACACAGTACTGAATTTCCATCTCTCTGGTGGAATTCTAAGTAATATTTTGCACACAGAAAGCCCTGCTGTGTGTGTGGGAAGTGGATGAGAAGCATAAGGGACATTGTGCTTTTAGGCCAGATTTTAAAATTTGCTATAAAATATGTGTAGGTTAAAACATAAGTTGCTGAGAGAGAAGCAGAACTTCTGTAGTTCGTGCAGGCAGTAAAACACATTTGAGTATGTTTGTTCAGAAGACATGATGATAGGAAAAAACTGCCATGGATGTTTTCTCACTAAAGATGCCTTTCCAGGAGAGCTCAGAGACTGAACCCAACTGTTTATGCGAGGAAGTTGGCACTCTGACAGTGAGCACCGTTGTGTCTGCAGAGTGTGACAAGCTGCAGAATTTTAAAGATAAGTTGTTTGGCTCTGAAGCACAGCAGCTTACTTGCTTTCACAAATTTGTGTTACTGAATAGAATGTGTGTGCTCTGGTGTCTCAGAAATCCAACAGGGCAGCAAAATATTAGAGAAGTGCAAGCTGCCATGGTGTGCGCTCTTCAAGAGTAAAAGTCTCCCAGTGAGAGATGTCCTCTTAGAGTGACAGTGAGAAAGGTGAGCACTGCATGTGAGTAGCAGCATGGGCAATGGCTTTCAATGGTGCATGACAACCCCAGAGGACACTGCAACTACTGTATACTGGGCAAAGCAGACATTTTTATAGGTACACTTTTTAGAAAAATGTTGGGATGTATTAGGAAAATGTTTGCATGTATTAGGAAATATGAGAGAGAATCATCAGCAGTTGTACATTATAGTGAACATGAGCAACATAAGACTGTATTCTTCTGTCACTACTAAGAAAAGCTTCCATGTCACTGAAATATCAGCCAGTTGGGAAATCATGGGTGCTTCTTTTATCTAGGGCCACAGTTCTCACTCAAATTCAAAGTGAGAATAAAGTGATAGTCAGGACTTGAAAGACTGAATGAAAGATCAAAGAACCATAATTAATGTTCAAGCTTAATGTACTTATCATGTCCAAAAGTACTATCTTTGCTAGTGAGAAGTTCTTCCACGTGGCTTGGGAGTCAACAGTAATAGTTACTTTCGTTGATTTTGTCATACAGCTGTGAAATGTTACTTTATGGAGATAGAGAAATAGCCTTTTTCAAAACACTTCCAAGCTGAGGCTGGTCTAAAAGTCACAAGGCTTTGTTAGCGGAGTGTCAAGCTTGAGCTGATGCTGTAAACCCCACAGGGAGCGAAGCACTGATTTACTGATGCTACTCAGGTTTTGCATAAGAGTTGGCTGTAGTCCATCTGGCTTGCCTTGCTTGCAGAGTGAGTGTACTTTAGAATCAGTTCATCTGGGAATGGCAAAAAAACTCCTTGACCAGCACAAGCGATATGGCAGCTTTCCAGGAGCTCATAATAGATGAGAGCACCCCCTTGATGGAGAAGTCTGTGATGGTTATTCAAGCAAATGCAATATGTTTTATTTAAGTATGCAAATATGGTTATTAGCCCTTGATGAAAAGTGCTGAGTGTTGGTACATTTAGTGGTTCAGGTCATGAACTTGTGTTCAAGTCACAGAAATTATCATCTTGGATGTTGTTAATTGTTGAAGTATTTCAGCAGTTCATCTTCCCTGCTAGAATTTGCTGTGAGGGACTTGCAAACACAGGTGACAGAACAAGCACCTGGTAATTCAAACCTACATAGTATTTTTTCCAGTATTTTCAAAAGGTGTTTTATTTGCTGCTGTGCTTCCTTAGACTCTTTGGGGAGATTAATTAAAAGTGCTGCCATCTGTTTATCTTACATTTAATACTGAGGGTAAAAAAAGAGTGCCAGTAGTTTTGAAGCAGCCTTGTATAATTTTGTTATTAAAAATACATGTTAATGATACAATGAATACTAGTACATTGGTTCCGCGTTTTGTGTGTTGTTGCAATGCTTTTTCAACAACATTTTAGTTTATCACAACTCTGTGTGAAATCTATGGGTGACAATCACTGGATGGAGATGGCGTTCTCAGGGAGAATTATTTTGTTCTAGAACTAACACCAGGCACAGCAGCACCTGACTTTTCACTGAACTCCAGTAGCAGCTGCATTGGCAGCTTCAAAGGTAAAGTCAGTGTTGTCTCAGGCTGATGCTGATAGATTCCCTGGACTCTTTTTTTTATTCTTTTGGATGTGAATTTCTGGGGTTTGTCTTTGAATTAGAGGAGTTCATCCAAAGTTCTATCCCCTTCGAGTGAAAACTTGTCCAAAAGAGGAGGTATATTGGTCATCTGTTCTGAAAGATTGTTTCCTGGAAAAAAAAAACAACATATGAGCCATCGGTTTGTGTTTCATTTTGTTTTTAAAGTACTCTGTGGAGGAAAAAACAGCTTTCCTATTTCAGACAACTTTTTTCCCCCCCCTCTCTTTATTACACAGTCCCCTCACCCCCCCTTTTTTTTTAAGAGGCAAAGCAGTGTTTTCACAAAGACAGACAATCTTAGTGGTCAGAGTCCTTATAGAAGAGCACATGGGGAAATTCTTTTACTTTCATCAGTTTTGTTTGGTTTCTCACAATATAAATCGCTAGTGTAATTGCTTATTTCTGCAGTGTAAATTAGTGCAATTAAGATGATTTTGCTCTCTGTGCTATATTATCTACTGTATTTCACTTGGACTGATGGAGAAATTTCACACTGCAGGTGATATTTTGTAGTTCTTGTAATATATGGCAGATGTTGAATATTAAGGCTGTAGAAGAGGAGAGTTGGATAGTAGAGAGGATAAATAAGAATGGGGGAGGGGACTGAAGTGGAAA
The DNA here is from genome assembly GCA_035047865.1 of Dendrocincla tyrannina. Lineage (NCBI taxonomy): Eukaryota > Metazoa > Chordata > Aves > Passeriformes > Dendrocolaptidae > Dendrocincla > Dendrocincla tyrannina. The sequence goes on from JAWWMP010000081.1 coordinate 21,914,185, forward strand.
GACAGTATTGGAGAAGACCTCAGGGTAAGCTGCTCTCAATATACTGTTTAATCTTTAATGACCCATATGCAGATTCTAGCAACAAAGTAACAGCCAGCTAAAGGAATTAAAGGGCTCAGGTGATGATCTGAACAGCAAAAGCTGGCAGAGGTCATAAATACTATTAATGTTCCCCAGGCTTTGCTAGGAGGCAGTTATTATGTTCCCAGTGTCTCTGTGTGTATGGTCATTTGACAAGGTTTGAGTGAAGAACTGGTAAAATCTCAGTTACTTCAGGTGAACCCTTAACAGAGTTTCCCCAGGTTAAAAGTTCTTGTTTCTAGTAGAAGATACCTTTCAGAAGGTTGTTCTGTTATCTGTTGTTTATATCTGCACCTTTTTCTGGTAGCAGTCTCTGATTGTTGTATTTTTTAAAAGCCCAGCATATCCAAATCTCTCTGAGCTTTTGCTCCAAGAAGATTGTGCATGGCGCCTCCTTTAAGAAAAAAGCTTCTGCTTAATTTCTGGAGTGTTAAAATTTGCTAGACTTTTAATAGCTTTTAATAACTTTTTAGTATTTTTTAATAGCTGATTTGCAGTTCAGTGGCAACATAGAGCACAGAAAAGATTGCTGACTTTCTAAACAGCATGAGCTGTGGAGTGCAGGCCAAAGTAAGCTCTTCTGAAAGAGCTTCACCTCTTCAGCCAGGTTGAAGGGTTGCCTGATTCCTGGTCATGCAGCTTGCTTGCAGGTTTACAGTCCTGTCATCAGGATATCTGTGATAATACTCATTTTGAAGCAGCCTCATTGTACTTTTCCATTTTGCTGTCTGCCTTATGCCTAGCATGAACTCCAAAGTTTTGCTGCTGAGGTTGCTTGCGGATGAACACTGATGCAGCCAGATGCCATGTTGGTTTTGTGTTACTTACAAGAGTGATTACAAGAGTGACTTGGCAGATTGATCTCTTTAAGACCAGTATGAGAGATGGTACAGATGTAGCCTGATTCAAAGCCAGATGACCCCTGGAGTTACTTCAGCCTGATGGAACACCCTCAATAGGACAGCAAGGGGTAATAGTGCCTTGGAAGCTCCCTGGTTTCAACTTTGCACAGTAAAGAATTGAGACACACATTTGGTCTTTCATTATTTTCTTTGACAAAATAAGAAGGGTGTCAAAAGAAAGTTGCATATTTTTCAGTTTAGAATTATGCCACTCATTTGCATGTCTTTGTATCTATTCTTTACTTGCTGGGGTGACTGATGGCCCTGCTCAGATGTATGTGTGAGATGACAAGGCACTGATGACAGAATGACATTGGTAACAACACATGGCTTGTCAGCATATATTGCTAAAATATGCCATGTCTTGTGGAACATTAAATATGTAATATGGTATGAACATTAAATATGTATTATGGAGTGAAAAAAATTTAGTGAAGGAGATTACCTGAAAGTTCACTAGATAAGTCTTTATTTATCTTTCTGAAAACATGAGCTAGTGCCATTAAAAAATATAGTGAGAAAATATGAGGTATTTATTCTCATACAAATGATTTCATGAAACCTGTGTTACATTTGAGAGAAAGGAGAATTACTGCTTAAAACACTATTCTTCTTTAGACAGCAGCTCTGTTGTGTTGGGTAGAAAAGATGATGTTTTGAAAAGACGTTTGACTTTTGTCTGAGACAAAAAAAATTGTCTTCAAGTGTAGGAGCAGTCTTGGTGTCTGGTTGAGCAGACGTGAGTGATTTGCTTAGAGTAGGCTGTGTAAGGAAAGCATCTCTAACCACATCTCATTTTGACCTCCAAGTGAGGTTGAGTATGACCATCAGGATGGAGAAAATAGCATTGAATGGGAAGGTGTGATCTTCAAACGCACTGAATGTGTGGAACTCATAAACGTAGAAGGAACTAAAGTACAGCTGTTGGTTGTCAGGTTATGAAGCTCATCTAAGTCATTAAAAAGAGAAAGCCAATCAATGTAAAATATCTGGATACTTTTTAAGGTAATATGTATGTTTTGCTTTTCAGCTTCTCTTTTGAAAGGATTGAAACATGCAAACATTGTGCTGCTTCATGACATCATTCACACCAAGGAGACCTTGACACTTGTGTTTGAATATGTGGTGAGTAAAGTAACTATACGTTCTGGATGTGGTCCAGAGTGTATTGAATTTGATGGAAATGCTCTCTTTACCAACGGTGATCTATGAATCAGGCCAAAATAACCCTTTCCTTTCTTCAGTAGAGTGGTGGGTATAAGAGGTGATGCTTTGTAGTAGGGTGGGCTAAATGTGGAAAGCTGGGCTACTGGTTACTAGGGCTTTTGAAGCTGGTACCTTACTCTGCTTCTTAGTTATGGTTTGTTTATTGAAGCTTTTTCTTTATTGATGTGATTGGGTAACTTTAAGATAGATGAGGATAACGTAGGGGAGAAGAAGAAGAGGACCGAAATGCTTAACAGGTAGTTGCTTCATGAAGAGCATGTGTCTAGTTTGAATGACTTACTGAGACTGGCTTGTGCAAAGTGTCTTTTTGCCAGCAATATCAGTAAAAAAGTCTGGTGCATGCAATTTAGAATTATTTTTTTTTTTTATTTTGCCATGACTAATGCTTTACCTACTAATTAAAACTTCAATTTACATAGTATGCAGTGTAAGGATCTAATTGTGTTCAGAGTATTACTTTCTAAAGTATTGGCCTTGGCCTCCTAATTAATCTTTTTAGTTTTTCTAAGACAAACATATGGCATTTATGTAGAACTACTTCAGCATTTAGCTGTGGAATTATGCAATGTACTATCATAATTAACCTCCCGGTTTTCACAGATGGGTCCAAGAACATGTAATTTAAAAGAAACAAATGAGTTTAGAAATGGCTAGACTTTCAGTATAATATCTATTATTGTCTTGGAGTCTGTAAAACTGCATTTATAAAGCACAGTGATTACTAGCTTTACTCTTAATACGTCCCTGCTTAAGACAAATGGAATTGTTTTCTGTGTTTCTTGGGAGCAGGCCTTAATTTTTACATGATAGTGCACACAGCATCATATCTGTAAAAGCTGTTCACCTTGTCTGTTTACATAAGAGTGCTCCAGTGTGATGGTGTGGGCATTCATCTACAGCAGCCTGCAGTGTTTGCATGCAGTACATATTTTTCTACCTGAGGTATTGCAACAATAATAGAAATTTAATTTCTTTTCTTAAAATCAATGATTCTTCTGCTCCCGACTTACACACTGAAGTAGCATAGGGAAAACCTTGATGTTTAATTTTATGTAATGGTCAGTGTAGACTTATTTGCATATCTTTACATGAATACATTTTGCAGTCCTTTTATCATCAGCTGTATTTAGCTGTGTTCATCAGAATTGGCTGAGAAATGAAATGTATAGAATATGTTTCTCCCTAGAATAGATGGTTTTGCCTATCTTAGTAATGTCAAATTTCAGCATTTTACCTCCAGTAGGGTTGTTTACAGACTCTGGCTCCCAGCCATGTGTTATATCATGAACTGTCTGTGGTTAAGTATGGACACAAACTAAACTTCGTGCAGTGGCACATTCTTTGGGATTCATTTAGCTCTTTGTTTTTCAACAAGGTGCTGTTGGGATCAACCCTGCTGGTGGTTACACCTTTTTATTCCCATGGTGCTTAGTAGCTATTAAGACTGCTTCAGGATCTCATTCAGTAATGGTTTCTTGCAACTGATTCAAGTAATATCTTAGTAATTTAGCTGGTGGGAAGTCTCTCAAGGTAGTGTGCAGGAAGAATGGGTAGGATACTCTGTTCCCTCCAAACAGCCTAAATACTGTATGATAATGACATTGTAACATGCTCCGGTGCCTAGAGCTGACAGAATTGCTTAAGAAGTCTGTTTTAATTGTTAGGTAATGTCAAGTTATCGTCTGATCAAATAGCTAATGCTATCTGAAAATGCTTGAGAATGCCCACGTAACCTGAATTGAACTCTTGTGGGTGTGCATGATACAGGTTTTAATTGCATGATCTCAATGCCCTCTTTTGTTCCATTCAGTGCATAATAGAAATGTGCAGAGGCAAAAATTACAGTTGCCCATTTAAATGTACAAATTTTGGCTGGTTAACTGTGAGATCTATCTGCATAATTGGTCTTACTGAGCTTTGTAATGTCTGGTTTGTTATTTTAACACCTGTATGTGGTTTAGCTCAATCATATGAGTAATTTGCTCTGAAATAAGTAAAAATATTCATGTGATAGAAATTACATAGTGGTATACTTTTTTGAATGATTTAAGCCTAACAAACCTAAAAGGGGTTGAATTTGATGTATTTCATAAAGTGACATCATGGAACTGATACAGTACTGATCACTATTGGCCATTTCAAACATAATATAAAGCATTTGCATGAGATACCATGATTAAGTTAGAGATGAACAGTTAATGATCTGAGAGTGTGTGCTAGGTGTGTGATGACTTCATTGGGAAAATAATACTGGTGAAACGTCTGAGGTTATCAGAGGTGTTCGGTTTCAACATTGACCCTGAAAGAGTAGAATGAAATTTAATTTCATGTAGCACCTCTCATTGCAAAATAGATTGCAGTAGTAAGTTAAAAGCTGAAAACAGAATAGCCTCTGAAAGGAAATATGGCAGTGATTAAATTCTCTGGGTACCTCAAATTAGATTGTTTTTTAATATGAAAGTCTGTCAGAAGAAAATATGACAGAGTTTTTCATCTTTAACCTTGGTGGTCTGCAGAACCAAGAAAAGTCAATCTTTAAAAATTCTGTGTGACAGCTGAATATCAGGAGAAGTTCATTCTCCATATGAATATTTTGGTGGTGAATGTGGAGCTGTACATTTCTGTGGAAGAAGAGAAAGGGAGCTTACTTCTTTTGAATGAAAGAACACAGTTGAAAATTGTTTAGTATGTACAGCAGTTTGTTAGTAAGGCATAATTCCTATGTGTTCTTGGTTAGCATATTGCAAAGGGAGCTTAGAGCTCAGTTTTATCACTGAATAACTGAGAGTCATTGCTTGTTACCTGGGGAGTTTTGAGAACAAGCTGCTTGGAATTTCCAGTACAAAACCTGAAGGACTTGTAGTCTTTCATGCATAAATGGTACAGAAAATGGTTTCTGTATAGTTAACTGGGATGTGCTAAACTAGACTTGAAAACAAAATGTGAAATCTTGACATACTTTGCATATGCTGAGACTGCAGTGACTTCCAAATGAAAAAGGTCAGTCCACTTTACAGTTCAATGGAGGAGTACGACTGTTCATATGGGTTTTGTTCCCTTCCTTGTCAGGCTCCATTTAGGTGTTAGTAGAGGCAACATTATGGGTACGCTGGCTTTTTAGTGCAAGTGTCACTGATACAGCCAGCTTTGTTCAAGGAGGTAATGAATTCTACAGGTGAGATCTCTGAAGATGGTTTCATATCTGTTCATTCTCAAATGATCATTAGTGCTACCGTTTGTTGCTTCACTTGTTTACTTAAAAGGAAGATGACTGTACTTAGAAACATTTAATTGCTGAAAGGCAATCCTAGGCAATATGTGTTGCTACAGGCTTGGTAGAATGATAATGAGGTTTTTAGTATTGTGCATAATTGTGTAAGTATATTATTATCAATAAATGAACCCACAGCTCGTCCTATTCCTGGCATGTAAAAGTGAGCTTCTATAGCAATATTTTATCTCATGTTTTCAATATTTATGAAGTAGGTTTGAAGCAAGAACAAATAAAATTGGAACTATGAGTAATGAGTAATATTATTTCTGCCTCTACAGTGAAAGAGCTCCAGACTAATCTAATAATGTAATTTAAATGCTTATTTTCATCTTTGTGTATGTTTTTGCTTCTTAGAAGTTACTTTCCATTAAAGAAGAAAGTTTAGTTCTCATTGCTTCATTACAGCAGCTAAAATAGGTTGTTATACTATGAGTTTACTTATTAATGTAAGCCATTCGTTACATTTCCCTTCTGTAAGGAAAAAAATAGGTGTGAGTCTCTCATTTTAATGCTCATTGTAAATCAACATATATACTGTTTATCACAGTCAAGAATTACATACCTGAGATTTTGCATTTGTCTTGGGGCATCTTAGAAAAGTACTATGTAGGGAAATGGTTAAAGCTCATCACCTGCAAGGATCAAAAATTTGTTAGTGAATCTCTGCAACAAGCCAGGTGCCTCCTGCCACTTCTTGGCAGACACCTTTGCTTTTCCTCTGTGGGAAGGGGCAGAGTCATTGAGGGCTCCCAGCATGGAGGTGAACTTAGTAGTTTCCATTTACCTTGACCAGAGAAGGAGCTGTTCCCTTGTTGGCTTAACCCCTGCCTCCAGGTTTGCCTCAAGTTGCATTGCTTAAGGTGCAGGCAAAAAGATGACAAAACAAGGCTGAGAGGAAACAGAAAGGAAATCCCTACTCTTGAGAAGAGGCAATGAGGGAGTACTGCTCTTGGGAAAGCCTTGTTTTTCAAGTTTTAATGAGCAGATCAGAGACAAGAGCCTCTGATGTCCAGGTATATGTTGGAAATGCAATCAAAATCAGCTTTGGAAGTTAGGGAACCAAATGGGATTTCAGAAGGAAATTACGGTAGTGCTTTGCCAAGAGGTAAAGACTGTGACAGACATGGGAATCAGCAGGAAAGAAGAAATGAAAAATTATATTTAAATTTAAATAAAATTACTCTTACTAGGATAAGAAGTTTACACAGGTCTTGTGTAAACAGATGGGGAAAGATGTTACTCAGTTTGCCTCATCATTCTGACTTTGCAGGACCTCCCAGAATTTTTGTAGTCTTCATGCAGAGGGTGCATGCTGATGAATAGATGTGTTAATCAGATTAATCAGGATTTACAATCCAGCAGACTGGGAGTCTGTGCATATCTGAATGTCTTATTTTGTGCAATCTAATAATGTTTTTTATAACCTTACCAAATATTGGTTAGATTTGCAGTGTGCTGTGCACCATTTCATAATTGGCATCTATTATTTATTCTTCTTTTTATTAACAAGTATATTCAATGTAAGTATTTAAAAAAAAAAGAAAAAAACAAGACAAAGCCAACACACACAACAAAATCAAAGCAATATAAAAAATATCCAGAGTTGAGCTGATGGAAACTACATCTACTGTCAGATCTCAATTAGGTTTTTTTTCCTAAATTACAGAGAAAAATTTCAAATATAATTTTAGTCCATCAAAAACATACATGTAGTAAGATGTGTGTGCATAGTAGATTTGCCAGTGATGACACTCTACTCAGTATAGGTAAAGGCACCATCCTAAATGGTAAATTTGTACACACAAGGAAGACATGAATCAGCTGGAGACCTGAGGGGAAAGAAGACAAGAATGAGTCGACGTCAAGAATAAAGGCTTCTAAGGAAAAGTCAAAGTGAATAGTGCTCTTGAGAGTTGGGGGGAAAAAAAAGGATGAGATGTTTACAACCTTTATATATAGAGAGAAAGTCAGTGACCTATTTTTATGTGAATAGTGAAAAGGTTAAAAAAAGAAAATCTGAAATTGCAGTAAGGAAGAGAAAGATTAAGCTCTAGGAATGCCTCTTTCATGGTAACAGTAACAAAGCATTAAAGAAGCTACTATGTGCTAGTTTGTCTAATACTGTCAGTTTTTAGGAACAGTTTAGGCAAATAATCAACAGAATTACATGTCATTGATAGTAGGTATCAATGAGATTATTATGTTTTCTTTTTGAGATCCTTTCTGTGTGTATCTTTCTGCATCATAATTTTCATCAGTTAAATATGAACAGTTTTGGTCACCCAGTGAAGTTAATATGCTGTTGTTTTCCTGTATCTGGAATTGAAGAAGAAATAAATCAGTTTATTTTACTATTTTAAACAAAATTTAAAAAAA
>JAWWMP010000081.1:21922518-21991580 GCA_035047865.1 Dendrocincla tyrannina
TTGTGGGTTTTTTTGTTGTTTTTTTTTTGGGGGGGGTGGGGGTTGTTTGTTTGGTTGGTTTTTATATAATTGATTATTTATATGTTATAGATTTCTGTACAGCTCTACTATTGGTAGTTCTGATGACATCCCACACCTTCCTTTTCTTATAGTTTCAGTAATAAACTGGCATTGTCCAAGTCCCTCTGAGGTGAAACCTGACAGTATCTGAACTTGCACTGGCGACAGTCCAATCTAATGAAACCTTTTTTTATCAGGCTCTTTAGTAATATGGTTTGTAACTGTTACTTAATTTCTTTTAAAACATGGAACTCTGATTTATTCAGTGCAGATTGAAAACAAACAAACAAACCACCAACCCAAAATCTGGCTGTTTGGAGAGTGATTATTGTCATAATTCTAAATCTTTAAAAGACATCTTTCCTTCCTGAACCAGCAGTATATAGCTTTGTACGGATTTAATCATATTGTTAAAAAATACATCTATGAAATCTTTAAAACCAGAAACTTTTGTTGAGCAATTCTGGCAAAATACTAGTAGTAAAATTCCTGAAGTCAGAATGAGTAAATCAATAATAGCACATCTTTATAATATGTTTATACTTTTGTGATATAAAATAATTAAGGAATGGTGAAAATGAGGAATCAAGAATCAAGCTTGAGTAATAAACAGAGCCAGCTCTTGAAAGTTAGAAAGTCCTATTCATTTCTTCTTGTTTTACTGCTTTGAGTAAGGAGAATCTAATCCATGGAAGCATCATTCTTTTCTGTTGTGTGCCTTGCAGTCTGAACTGCAATTTTCCCTGTAAAAGTTTTATTACTCTTGTGATCATGCATGGACAATTAGGATTAGGATGCATGACAGGAAAAAGTCACTCAGCCAGTGTGAAGAGAGGTCTATGTAGGATGTGGAAGCTTTTAAAGGAAGTGTTTGCACTGGTCTTTTCCTGCTCTGAAGATGGCCTCTGTTTTGTAGCCTCTCACACCACCATCGCAAAGGCTCTTGTGCCAGCTGAGCTCATGTAGATGTGTCTGTGCTATCCACAGTCAGTACCGTGCCAGTATCAGTGTGGGAACTTCACTTAGTGTGACTGCATGTGGGTTGTCAGCCTCTCTGCCATATATCTGTTCTGCTTACGTTGTCCTGGAGTAAGTACTCCCAGCCTGAGCTTATGGGTGTCTGCCATGCTCTAACAAGAAACTTTTTTCTATCTTGAGATTTTGTTTGCTTGTTATAGGTTGATATAGTGGATATAACGGTCAGTGCAAAGGAAGATCAATGACTTAGCAAATGAAAGAAAAAGTGCACATGCAACACGTGTTACAACCTGCAAAAACTGTCCCAGCCTTGTTGATTTTGGGCTTTTCAAGTCCATCACAGTTTGCACAAGCTGGTGATTTGATGCTTGGTCTTGGTCCTACTAAGTAGGGATTCCTACTGATTTTTGCAATGTCATTCTTTTGTAAAAACAATCTCACTAAATTAAATGGGTTTTGTCTCCTTAGCCTGATTTACTAAGAACACAAAGCTGATAGAATTACTAAGGTGGTCAGAGAAAAAGTGGAAGAATATACTGCCATCTTTAGAAACCTGTATTTTGTTGAAGATCTCTTAGTTCATTCATCAATTTTTTCCTCAGCTGTGTGTCTCACTTGTCTATAAGGGACCCGATTGGTTTTGTTTTGAAACAGAGACTTTGTATCCATAAATAAATTTATCTTTTCTAATAACAGCCAAAAATCAGACAACTGTACATTCCTTTTCCTCTCTGGGATTTTCAGGTGGGCTTCAATCTGTATTATGTACTCCCCCACCGCCCAGCCTCCTTTTCCATATAGTATTGTTCATGTATTTTGAAGTATATTTATCTTTGTTGACAGTGTGAGGGAAATCCAAGGCACTAGAAACATCTGTTAGCAAAATTGTTTTCATTAAATGTGTCTTGTGGGGCAGTTTTATTGTCTTGAATCCTTACTATGTATCTTTCCCCTGCTGCTCAGCCCAGCTGGTGCTGTTGCCTGCTGCTGTTTTGCTGGAAGTTGCTTAGGTATCACCCAGAGATGGCTTGCAGAGGTTTTTTGTTAGCATGGCTAACATTGTGTCATCTCATAGAGGGAAAAGATTGAATTATAGAAAGCCACAGAAGTACATGAAAATGAGAGTATGTGACACTTTTGAAAATACCAGTGATATGAAATGAGTTTAAACTGTGGCAGAGTAATCTGCAGAGTGCTTAGGTTGGAAGGTACATGCCATTTAAATGGAATTAACTTTTCTTTGTTCTCATGTCACTTCAAGTATTCCTACTGTGTATGCTTTTATTGGTAAATTATATTATTGGTTTAAGAATTTGTTGGTGGCAAAAGGGAAAGTATTTTAGTCAGGAAAGCTGCTAGGGCATAAATAATGTGTGCTCTTCTTTGAACAGAGAGGAACGGCTCACAACAGCCTCACTGCCTCAGTGGAGCAGCACAATCTGTCTGCTGCATGATGGCATTGCCGGCAGCCAAATACTCTGGTTTTTGTTTTAATGGAAGGGTTCTTTCACATTGCTGGTTTTACATGATGGGAATGCAGTTGGAAGTGCTTCCTGTTCCATTCACAGGCCTTAGGCTCTCCGTGCATTTCATCTTCAAAATGACAGCTGAAACCAATTAGGCAGCATTATGGGATGGTGAAGTTACATGGAGATTTATCATGACTGAGGAAGAGGAGGGAAAGAGAATGTATTGCATGGGAAGTAGAAGTGACTAATTTGATTAGAAGAGAATGGCAATCACATTATTATTATGGAAAAAGGCTGGCAAAGTAGAGCTCACTTCATGTCACTGGCCATGCCTTTGAAAAGAAACATCCTGCCGTTTGTCTGAACGTGTTTGTGTTTGATACCGGTCTCTGATTTGAGGAAGACAGCTGAGCAAAATAGTTGATGTTAAAGTGAAGCACAGAGCATATCTGAGGATGTTTGTAGCTTGTGGCTTTCTCATCTGTTCATAATTAGAATTCCGTTCAAGGGGAGAAGAGTCTGTACCATCAACATTTGTCTTTTTTTTTTCTCTCTTTGCCTGCTCTGTCTTTTCCAGAAGTAGAATGCAATGTATATAAACCCTGCTTCAGCTGTATAAATATCAGCTAGAATTCTTTTCCCTGCAGCAGATGCTTGTACATAGTATGCTCACAAGCATAAAAACACATGTGTCTACTAACATAAACCAGAATCTTGCTGAATAAAAAGTACCCTCCTATAACTATACACTGCCCCAAGTTTAAATCAAAAGCCCAATTAATCAATTTATTTCTTCATGTGACTCTGGAGACAATATTTCGTGAGGTAAATTAAACTTTTTGTGGTATTATCATGGTTGATGGTGTAGGGAAGAAGTGAGTGAAAAAACATCACAGAGAGAGTCTGAGCAAGTGTGCATTTTCTTTTTTGGTTTGGTTTGGTTTTTTTCCTTCATTTTAGTATCACCCAAGCATGATTTTGATTAATTCTCATACAACTTTGTTGATTTTTATTTAGACTGTGAGCAGTTATGTTGGATAAGTAACTTAATCTCTCCCTCATTTTCACATACCTGTAGGAGTTGTGATATTTGTGTCCGTGACAGGGAGGAAAATATTTGCAATTCATTGAAATTTGGGTCAAAAATGGGTGTTGGCTGATGTGCTGCTGCATTCAGTTTGGAAACAGGAGAATGGCTGAACTAGCATAGATGAGCAGGAGTTTTCTATTCCCTGTCCTGGGCAGCATTGTGCAGTCTCTGGTCTAACAAGTACTTGTGCCATTTACCCCAGGAAGGGACAGGGGTTTCTTAACGGAGGTGTAGTTACTTGAGATGTGCACTGAGGAAAGGTTTGTGTTTTAACGTGCTGAGAGAAGGTAACGAAAGCTAGACAGGGCCTTCTCAGGAGGTGTGTAGCTCTGTGTGCCAGAGCCCTGAAGTCAAGGTACAGCCCTGGACCAGTGATCTGCTGGCACAATTCAGTGAAATACAGTTATTTGAAGCAAAAATATTCCAAAGTTTGCCTCGGGTTGCCTATATTTGTTTTAATTTCAGCCAAAATGGCCAAGATATCCTAAACCTGTATCTGGAGGACTCTAATTATAAATATTGAAGACTTACAGCATGGACTTGGAATACTGTATATATACTGTATATATAAAGGGAATGGGTAGCCTTTGTGCTGTGGGTAGCATTTAGCTATTACTCTGAAAACTGCCCCAATTTGGTCAAGTGACAAGCTTCAGCAAAACTGTGGATTCAAGAATTATGTCTTTGAAGATTCCTCCTCTCAAAGACTTCGTTTTAGTCTTTCGCTTGAAATATTGTAGATTGATTTCCCAGAGGAAATGAAATTGTTTCTGGGGAAGTCAGTAGACAGAGGAGAGATCAAATTATTCACTTAAAGCATAACAGATTTTGCACAAAACATTGTTTTGTTGGTGAGGTGGCAAAGTCAAGCTTTTAAAATTAGAGGATGTCAATATAAACATGGTCTGTGCAATCTCTTTTGGTCATCCTGGTGGAGGATCCTGCTGTGCAGCTCTGCAGGGGCCTGTTGGTGAAGGCATGTGGTGATTGTTAAACTTTTTTCATTTTTTTGTGCATGTTGAAACTAGGGTGTCTTCTGAGGTTCCTGCCTCATTCAATTTATTGTTTCAAGGTAAGGCCAGTGACAACTGCTATAGAGAACCAAATTCTATCCCTGCTGTATTGGGAATCATCATCACCATCAGAAATTGCTGTCATTGCAATTCAGATATGACAAATTTTTGCTATTCAGCATGAGAGTCTCGGTCTGCTTTACAAAGCACTGAAGCCAGTGTTGTAGAGAGTCAAGACAAGGCTCTCAGTCAGGCATGAGAAGGACACAATGATTAAGTGCATAATTATGATTAGATTTATTGATAATATGTATCTAAATATTGCCAATTCTTTTTATACTGTTTTGCAGGCCAGAGTCAATAACAACAATCTCAGCTCACCATCTCTGGAATTTAAGCATTCAGAGAGTTCCTTCAGCCATACTGACCTGGTGTTTTTAGCTAAGGATGAGCCACATTTTAAAAGTTATCACAATATACATTTATCAAAGAAACAAATAAAAGGTTGGATAAACACCATTAATTTTAGACTTTGCTAGCCTTTGAGTTTTTCACTATGGAAATTTACCTCTGTTCATTGATTTTTGTGTAGCTGTTATGAGCGGATGAGTACTAATCAAATATTTGTACATAGAGCTGTGGGTAAAGTGGTGGAGTGTAAAAAGCAGGAATTGATGGGATTTTGAATTTAAGTTGAAATATACCATGTTCTATCAGCATGGTATTTATTTGATTTATATGTGTTGAGGATTAACAGTATGGCTGATAGAGTTGTTAAAATCTATCTCAAAGCAGAATTGGTCTAGCCAGGTCCACCTGGCATCAGAATGTTTGTGACAGATACTTGTAATTATTTGAAAGTCTCTGTACTGCATTCCTAGTGTATCCTCTTTCCCTGTGAGGTGTCCTCACACTCTGAGACAGTGGAGAACGGACTGTCAAAGGTGTATGGGTTGGTTTGTTTCTTGTCTTTGTACCTTGTTTCAGCATAGTTTTATGTTCTTGCCAATATGTATCTTGAATTTTCCTTTAGGATATGTATTTTATTAGGTCAAGGTGGTAACCACAGCAGAGACTCCAGTGTCACAGTATGGCATGCTGTATTTGCAGCCACTGTTCCACTTGGGAAAACATGGTGTCTTCCACCTAGGAATACAGAATGAAGAAAAAGACTACGTCATCTATGTGGTAGCAGTTTCAAGGAATACCATTAGAAAACTGCTTTCATCCAGTTTGCTTTCTCTTTTCTTACCTAATACTTTCCTGAGACTTACATTCATGTTGTCTTCTCCAATGTCAGTTGTGCACGCAAGCACTGGAGCAGACACTTGCCTGCCAAAAGGGAAAACAGGTTTAGAAGGAGCTGTCTCTGCAGCGCTGTCAGTTTTCCTGGCTATACTAATGTTTAATTCAACGTGCACTTAGTCCCTACCTTGGGAAAAGAAGAACAGCTCATGCTGCCTTTGCTTTGCTGCTACCTTTTTTTTTTCTTAAAGTGAGGAGCAACGTACTCTACGTTGTGAGTGGCTTTCACAGTTGGTACTATAGTCTTCAGTTAATTTTATGAGAAGGACTCTAACTTAGTTTTATGAGAGCAAATTCTGGAAAGTTTGAACAGAAAAGGCATTGAATTCCTGTTTCCTGTGAATGAAGATTTGGTAGAGATTTCTCTATGTCTGCAGAGTGTCTGTAGGGAAAAAAATTAAATGCCAAAAGACTTCAGCACAATGGACTCTATTAGATAGTTTCCGGGATTCAGAGGAAATTGCTGCTTACACTGAATTTTAAGTAGATGCCTGTAATCAGTTTTTGAAGGTTTTGATACAGAAGGTTATACCAGGCTCCCAGTTACCTTGATCCTTTGGATAGGAAGAAGAGGTTAATGGTAACACAAACATGATCGTCATTAATGTTTCTGTATGGAGAAAATGCATCCAAATAGTAACTGAAATAAGTGCAAGAAAATGGGATTATCCTCACCCTTTATTACAAGCATATTAGAAATAAAAAAGATGACATTACTGTTTCTAGTGATGTGACTGAATAGGATGAAAAGGTTTTGGTGAATAGAAAGGTGCAGCTAGTGAGGGTGGCATGGTGGGCTTTGAGGATGGGACTTTGAGTAGCAGCATTGGGTTTGTCTTCCTTTGATCTGGTTTCTGTCGGCTGACCAGTTGCAGATTGTAGAAAGCAGCAGAAGGTGAAGGAGGCAGTAAGCTTCCCACCTGCCACACTGTCTGCCACTTACAAAGGCTGAAAGCCCAAACGAGAGGGAAATGATCGTTCCTTCAGCCAGCCCACGCAAGGGAGTGTTCAGTACTCAGGGACCATGTTGTGTGTGTTTGAGGATGGGACAGAACTTCCCTGGTCACCCTGACGGGCTTTCTAAATTGAAATTTCAGGCTTTTCTTTAAATTTCTCTTGAGCACTGCAGGTGCTAACAGCATTCAAAGATTTATATTTAGGTTAAAGAAGAGGACATATTATTCCAACAGGCTGGTATGTCTCTTCAATAATGGTTAACCCATTAAAATGAAGGTAATCCTCCAAACGTCTTATTGACATCAGCTGTCAATGTAGTAGTGGTATTTCAGCTGATATTTTGCCAGGGGCAGACTACAGTGCTGGGGTTAGTACTCGAAACCTGTTAATTTATTCAAAGAAATGACAAGGTTACTTTGTTTTAGTTTTAATATAGCAAAACAAGACCAAAGCTGGTAATGTGAGGATGCATACTGAAGGATGACTAGTCCATTTTTGGCATGGTTTATGGATGTAGTCCCAGAAAACCAGCTGGGAGAATAGAAGAGGTGTATGTGCCTGAAGTGACTAAAGATCTTACAGAAATGATGTATAAGTCTTTAAACTAAACAGAGTCTTTGTGCAAAATGCAGTTCACTGACAGACTATTCACTACTAGAGGTGCATTTTAAAATCTTTCTAAGTGCATTCGCTGAAATATGAACTGTGAAGTAGAAGAATTGCTTGTTGTAGTCTGTGTTTTGAAAGAAGCTCTGTTGCATTGTATTGAGTGTGGTTTCCCTATTTGGGTGTGCCTTTGTGATATGTGCGCTGTTCATTTTGGGATGCAAGCAATTTCCTGCAGTCAGGGCACTCGCTCCCTTGAAGCCGTGTAAGAATTCCAGAAAATAGTGGTGCTAGTGCACAACCTAAACATTCAGTGCATCTTATGTCATCACAATGTTCATACTACATGCTCAGTAGGCTTTTGTAGTTTGTGACTTCAGAAGAGAGGATGATGCAGAACAGTTGTGGCGAGAACAAATTTTGTGTCTTGGGTGTGAAATTTCCTGTTTTCAAATAGCTTTGCAAAAGAGAACTAAAGAACGCTTCTGTTTTGGTAAATGTTGCACAGAGAAAATCCTTCTCTATGTGGCAGGCAGCTTTTGTACAAAACTCTCACCTTGAAAACTGACTATTTTTAGTTGGGCTGTTCTGTGAGGCAGGTGTTGCCAAGCAGCTTTTCAAGGAATGTTGGATGATGTTTACCAGAAGTGTTCAGAAACCAAATGTACAAGGCAGAGTCTGTCTCTATGTCTTTGATGGTTAATCTAGTGCATATTTTTGCTTTATTTATTGTGTACATAATTCCAGAAGCTGAGTTGTGCAAGCAAATCAGAGAAGCAACATGCCACTTGACTGAAACCATGCTGCTGAATTGAAAAAATGTAATAGAAGAATTCAGACAAAGTAGCGTTTCCATAGTGAAAGCAATAAATACTTCTTTATTAAAAATAACATTAATCTTTACATTACAAGCCTGCCTTTTTTTTTTTCCCCCTGAAGATATTTTATGCTATGTTTGCAGGGAATATAGGTAATTATATTCACTGTGAAGTGAAAACTCTGGTTTTGAATCTTCAGTGAAGTTCTTTTCTAAAGTACCTGTAATTAATGGCTGTACATGTCCATAATAGGTGCTTCTTTTTTAGCTGGAAAGTATAATTCAGTACTCTGATATGCAATGCCTTTCAGCTTTATTTTCTAACCCCTTAAGCCACTTTAATCTAGAATTACTATAAAATTATATTTAAAATGCAGTGGTTTAATGTGAACAATGAGAGTTGCATGTGAAATTCTCCCCTTAGGTTCTTCCTCTTCCCTCTAGATACTACCTTTGTGGTGTTGATGGTAATACTGTCATTATAAGGTATACAGTTTTATTAAGATTCAGGTAATTAATTTGCCATATGCAGGGTGTTATAAAAAATATTAATTTACATTTATTGACTATTTGTATCAGTCAAGTTACAAAGGCTGTTAAAATGAGTGTGTGTGTTTGCACATATGTGGGTGAAAAAAATCTTCCTATTTTCCATTTGTTCTTTCCACTCTTAAGTTGAGGGGTATTTATTGCTGCTATCATATGGATATTAATACACTTTTCTCCATCTGACTTTCTTTTAGCACACTGATTTATGTCAGTACATGGACAAACACCCTGGAGGGCTTCATCCAGAAAATGTGAAGGTAAGTCAAAGAGAGCACACATTCAAGGCAAATGCAGTGGCAGTAACTGTAAAATGTCATGTCAGTTGTTTCCTAGAAACTGATTACTAGCTAAAGGGAAAATGACTGGCATGTGAACTTTATTTGAAAATATTTGTTTTCTTTAAAGATAATTACAAATTCAAGTATTTGAACATTCCCATGAAAGAACTTGCAAAGTTTGTAAAATTGATTCAGAGCCAAAATGTATGAGTAAATGCTATTAACAGTGTTGGTAATTCCTCCCCTCCTTTTGAACATTTGCTCTTAAGACAAGACTGCCCTAAAACCGCAGAATAAACGTGCTTTAGGCTGTCAGTGCTAGATCTTCCGTGAGGTAAGTCAGCAGAGGCTCACCAAGTTTGAGGGAACTGTAATGAATTGTACAAATTGTATCAGCTGAATGTACTGTTCTTTATATTAGCATATAAAATCTTCCCTAATCTTTTTGCTCACTCTCACTTTGATGAAGCATTTTCATAGCTGATACCAGTTTAGAAATTTTTTTTTCCTTCTAAAGTAGATCCTGAAAATCATCACGCAGGAAGGAGGGGGTTTATTGGCAGGATTTAATGGAAATATAGATGGGTAGAGAGTTGATCCAGCTACTTTTTGGGAACTCAGCCAAGTGATTTTAGCATTAAATGGAAGCCAACCAGACATGCAAAATGTGTCGTGTGTGTATAGATCACTCAGATGATATTTGTTACACTTGTTTTGCACTTTGACATCAATCCCATTGTTGTTCAACTTTGGAAGTGTTTAAATCTTCACTTGTCATACTGAGAGCTTTATTCCAGTATTTAACTTCTTGGAATTTAGAAGTTCATGGAAAAAATAACTCTCTCTTTTCTGAAGGCCTGTGTGATTTAAGAAAAGAAAATATTTTAAAAAGGGGAAGATTTTTTTTTCTGCAGTAGCTGATCATTGTTGCACATCCACTATTTTTATAACTAGTTTCATGACTTTTCTGTGGTCTTTGACTGAAAAGTGGCATCTATAGCATACAAGTTTAGATGAGAACAACTGTAATCTAAAAAAAATAAGGAAAATTCTTTGTTACTGCATATATTTGGCTAAACTAAAAAAAAAAAAAAGTTATTTTTGAAAAGACATGTTGCGTATGCTGCAAGATAGCATCCTTGTAGTGCCTGACTGTCACTCAGACATTTTGCTAGCGTGGACATGGGTCTCCTTCCACTGCCAGCTTCACAGTGCCACTGTGAGTATGGCACTTTTACATTCTCTTTCTGAGGCTTAGGATAAGTGAAGACAGGCTTTGAAGATTCTTTGTGCTGCTTCAGATTTGTTAGTCTTGCTCCAAGGCTGCAGTGCTATATAATTCAAGGTCTGATACGCAGTGGTCATTGTAGCTGTAATTGTTCACCACTAAAAAGACATCATCTTTCACCTGATTGTACTTTCATTTGATTGTATCAGGACCCAGTGAGCTTGTCTTTGAGGAGGATGAGTGTAGGCAGAGAGTTGGGCTTGTTAATGTATCAATCCTCTAAATCCCCCAATTTCTTTCTTTTAAAACAGTAGCTGGTGAGGGAACTGCAGCAGCAGCAGCATTTCCCTTTCAGATTTCACTGCATGTATTCCTGTGGCTATCTCTGCCATCTAACAGCAGTGCTCAGCAATACTTCTGAAGCTTGTAAACACATGGGAAATATTTCTTTGAGTAACCATATGTACAATCCTGATGTACTGCTGGTTCAAGTTTTTTAAAGTCCAGATGGATTATTAATAAAAGGAAACTGGGAGAGGGGGAAGGGAAGAGAAAAAGAAAACCCAATTGGAAGTTGGAGCAGGTGAGACTACCCTTCTACCCTGAGCAATACCACTGAACAATTAATTTTTTTTTCCTCTTAACTAATATTACTGAAAATCAGTTGTATGCATTTAGGGGACTCTCTTGCCAGGCCAGCAGCAAAGGCTAGCTTAGCCTTGAATCATGCAGTAATTACTAAAACCTGGCATGACAATTTGAGCTCCTACCATTTTAAAATTGAATCAGCCAGCTTGGGTTTTTCAGTGAAATACCTGCTCTCAAAGCTGAGTTAAAACTAGCCCAAGAGAGTGATTTCTTCAGCTGTGAGGACAGGAACCCAGTCATATATGCTGAAAACTCACAGACCTTGTCAAGCATGTCAAACCAAGAGCCTACACTACTCTTTTCTTCAAGAGAAAGTAAGATGGTCGCTTGGTAATATCTTAATGCTTTGTTGTGCTCTACTCAGTTTGTTGACTTACACAACTGTGGTTCTGAGACTTTGCCACCTGTTTTGGTTTTAGCTTCTGGACAAAGTTGTCTATTTGGAGCTACAGCTGATTTTTAAGGATTGAGCTGAGCCATGTTAATTAGCCTTTGCTCCCTGGCAGCCCCTTCTTGCTAGAGGTCTTTTAGGAATTTCACTTTTCATCAGACTTTTAAATGGTGTTTGTTCAGAATCAGTGGTTATGTGATCCATAAATACATTTAAAAAACTTCCAGTCGAACAATTATATTCCAGTAGCAATAAATTAGTCTCAGCTCTCTGGGGCTAACCTGTGGGATTAAGCCCATTAATGCTCTCCCAGTATGACTAAAGACCCCCTGCCTTTTAATTTTGTTCTTGAAGAAAGTATTGCCTGCTGATGGATATTACTTTCTGGCTTGTTGCCAGTTATTATAAATACAAAATTACATAATCAAACGTCTTTCTTTTTCTGAAGAATATGTACAGTAGTTCTTGTAAAACAGTACTTTATAGGGAGGCAGAATGAAACCCATTATTTACTTATGTTTTGTTTTCTATAGGACATCTTCAGCCTAATTATATTTCTGAATTTTCTTTGTATTTAAACCTAAAGACAATGCTTGTTCCCTCAGGCTTACTTTTAAATGAAGAATTGTAAATAGAATAAAAATCCAAATTATTTTGACGGACACACATATTGCTGTCCCCTCAGGTGCTGTGTTTGACATTGGCTTTCATTGTGGTTTTAAATAGGCTATTTGCTGTCACTTAACTATTTTAAATAAAGACTAAAGAGAATATTTTTAGTATGTGGAATTACAAAGAAGAATGTCTCAATTGGCAGTTGTAGAAGTCTTGGGACAGTATATTTAGGTAAATAAAACAATATTGCTTCCCAAAGTATTAGATTTAGTGGGTTTTGTGGTATGTATGTATTGACACGTAATGATTTCAGAATTTTACAGTTCATGTGTGGAGGTGCAAGTCTTACAAATAACATCAGGCTTTAAACCCTTCAAGGAATTTGTGTGTGAAGGTGAGATGTTGTTTTAAAAATGTCCATCCTTGAGAATGTTAAACCAAGGATCCTGGTGACATAAACATGGTTAGCTACCTGCAGCATCTTCATCAGCTAGCAGGGAAACTGGAATAAAGCAGTTGTTTCAGTCCATATTCTGTAAACTCCCATTAGCTCCAAATACACAATTGTTTACATCTTTGGTAATTAACAAGCTTGCATGTCTACCATTTATTTGTAACTATATATTAATATATTATATGCAGTATTATAATTAGAGATAATGAGAAAAAAATAATTAGTGGACAAGTGCCTATGTAGTAGGCACAACCTCATCTTCTTTGCTCTGGTTTTGAAGGTGTCTTTCTGAGTTTTTCCAGAATTGAAGGCAAGGAATAAATCTTAAACACATGGCCCCATATATAATTATGTTTCCTTTGGAAGCTACTGCTGCAGCCTTGTAGATGATTGGAAATAGGTGTTGATTTATATGTGTACTGTGTGGCACTTGCCAAGCTGCAGAATGTGCTGTGGCAAACTGACGTACAAGATTTGCTCCTGACTTCCCCTGTGCTGTTCCTCTTGGCCTGTACTCCTGAAATCTGTACTCCTGGCTTTCTTTCCTACAGCTGTTGCAGCCTTTAGAGATAGTCCATGCTCAATTGAAACATCTGGATTGCTTCCTAAAGCAGGAACTCCAATGGGTCATAGCAAGTAGCTGATTCTACCAGTGATACCTTTTTTATGATGACCTCCGTTCTGATTTATGTCCCTTAAATATTTTTTTGTGCATTTCAGCATGTCCTGTGAAAATGTAACTGTTCTTAAGTTCTTCTAACCTTTGAAATATCATCTTTATTGTAACCATGTCTTTTACTCAATATTATTACATTGCCAGCAATGCACATAAATTCATCTTTATGTGTTGATGAATTTATTTTATAGTTAGTTTACTGTAACTCTTATTACTGGTGGAATAAGTGGACCAGAGACTTTGCATCTGTCATGCCTGCATTGCTTGTTTGCTTCCCTGCCTTAAAAATAAATCTATTAATGAAAGCTGATTTGCTTCTTAATTAGCAATTCTCTGATTTGCCTTGAAATAGCTGTAGTCCTTTAAGAAAAGCATCCTCATTTTTTTCTCTCTGCCTTTTTTCTTCTACTTGCAGTGATCTGTGTGTGCATTTTACAGAAAAAATACCCCATCTTTTACAAAACAAAAAGGAACTTAGCTCTGACCCACTGTTCCTTAATTCATTCAACACCAGCCTGAATGACAACAGGTTACCAACCAGACAAGAAATCATCTCTGTCTCTTAATCAGTCTCAAAATCTTTTACTTCAGGCAACTTGGAAGGCTTCTGTAGTCTACTGTGACCAGAGGGAGAAGGAATTTCCAGTTTGTTCTTGTTCTATCTAGTATTATTGCACTGATTTGTTCTTCTCCCTGGGCACCTTTTCTCTTCCTAGGGACAAAAAGTGATAAGAAGAAATAGGCAGACCCTGTTGTTGAGCTTTGCATGCAGGGAACAGGAATATTCAGCCTTCTCCCAGGAGCCTTCAAGACTTCAGCTATTACCCATCTCAATTTTGAGCCTTCCTTGCTCCTAGGAAGCAGGGCACAGCAGTTTTCTATGCATAATGGATGGATATTTTTTAAGCAAAACCTCAACCAACTAAGCCCTACCCCCATCATAACCTTTTGAAATGTGTTTTATCACTGTAACACTGAGTCAGGGTGTATGGCAAAGTGTGGATTGGAGTTTGGGTATTAAGTTTACTATGGCAGCCCAGTAATCTCTGTAAAATATGCTTAAGTTTCAGCAAAATACTCTAATTAGTTTGTATTATTTTCTTTTAAATTATTCAAAAGAAATGCAATTGATAAGAATTAGTGAAACATAATGGGATGTTGCAACATTTTTCTGTGCTAAATGCTCAAGAAGAGGTCAGTCAACTTTATAGCAACTATAAAGTTAAAAAATTAATAACAAAACCTCCAAATCAGATATGATGAAAATACTGGATTTATTAAATTAAGGATTTAGGGCTGGTCTCCAGTACATTGGATTGAAAATGTTGAAACGCAGTGAGTATTATTTGCTATTATTAGAAATCTCTGGCACTTACGGTATTCATGTATTCCTCTCTCTACTGCAGTCCTGTGAGCATTGTCCTCAACTAATGGTTACGGTTTTCAAAGTTGAATCTGTATTTTACAGATGAGTAATTTTGGCATTTAATGACTAATGTGAAAATTAATAATCTGAGTCAAAGCTGTAGGGTAGCTGTCATCTGATGTCTTCTGTAAATATAAATATTTATTGTTTAACTGATTACAGCTTTAGAGTAATCTGAAGCACAAAGGGTAGGGGAGCATTCAGAATACGGAAGGATCAGGCAGCTCCTGTGTCCCATCCATATGATGCTTTACTGCACTTGAAGTGCAGCTGCTTGAACTTTGGCAAGTAGCAGAGCATTGTGTACTGGCTCTTGCTAAGTGGTAGCTCCATTTATTATTAGTAGGATACAAAACCTGTTAGCAAAGCATACTATCTGAAAAGTATGATAAAAATGCTTTGGGTTTTAGGCTAC
Source organism: Dendrocincla tyrannina (assembly GCA_035047865.1). NCBI lineage: Eukaryota > Metazoa > Chordata > Aves > Passeriformes > Dendrocolaptidae > Dendrocincla > Dendrocincla tyrannina. Next base: position 21,937,494 of record JAWWMP010000081.1, read on the forward strand.
AGGTGTGTTGGTGATGTAGGCTGGCCTGCCGTGCTTCTCTTTGCTTTCCATCATGTGATTGTATAAATATCTGTGGTGTGTGCAGGACGTTTGTGTTCCCCTTTTTTGTGTGAGACATATGCTGGATGACATGGCCAGTCCTGCATCCGTATATGTCAAATACTTGATTTCATGATGTAGGGGAAGCTGAAGTGTGTGAGCAGCTGTGTGTAACTAGAGGTGTCTGACCAAAAGGTAGACTGCCATAGACTTAGGTATACGGGATGTGGACAGTTAAACCGTGATAATAGATCCTACTCTGATTTATTTTCATGTCACTGACTCCCAGGGGTTTGAAGAAAACAGTCTTTTACTCTAAGGTGAATACCTGCTGTGGTGGTCTTTTAAGTTGTATCAGTTGTTACTGGAAGCAAATCTAACTGATTAAATTCTTTTGAAATCTCTCTCTTACTCAAATTAGTGATGCTGCTGAGGTGGAGTTGAATTAAAAATATATTTCAAGAGATATGCAAAGTAAAAAGCGATGCTGTTTAATGTGGTTGAGAAGCTGCTATTTTTCATTCCTCATCCAGTGAACAAGCAGGTGTGCAGCAGACAGAATAATCTTATGCCAAATTAAGGTCGTCTTTTACACATGGCATTGAGAATTGATTACTTAAATTAGACTTTTTAGTTATCAGACATTAAATATGGCACCAGCCATTTCACTCTGTGTCAGTCTTGTCACTTAAAGTAATGATTTGATAATATGCACAACTGTGAACAGTAAATGCAGAATCTTTATCACCGTGTTAAAATTCGTGCTAGAAGAATGTCACTTTCATAAATGCACTTGTAATTTATTGTCTATATGATCTGCATGGTTCACATGGCAAAACGCATGAAAATATTTTAGGGAGGAGGAGAACACTTTAAGATTTTTAAAATTAGTGAGATGACAATTGCCACTCTGACCTACTTTAAAAGGGAAGTATATTGGTGAAAGGTAGAAAAGGACATTTAATTGAATTGAATTTATTTTTATTTTTTCCCTTCAGAAGAAGAAAACCTGAGTCTTACACTTATTGAACATTAGCAGACAACTATAACTGATCATAAGGGAGTGTCTTTATCTCAGTTAATTAAGCACACCTTCCTCATTGCAAATTACTGTAGTGGTATCCAGAGGGGACAAAAAATGATTAAAAGAGCATCAAAGAGAATAGAAGTTAGCAAATTAACACATTCAATCTTTTTCCTTTGCAGTTCTGCTGCAAGTAAGTGGAAAAATCTGTATATATTTTCTTAAAGCAGTGATATGATGTGCATTTCGCAGTGACTGTAGCATATGCATTTCTGCATCTTGAGTAAGGTTCTCATGTCAGGAATACAGGAACAAGTTGGAAGCCTTTATAAATGCATTTTGGAGTGAATTATTCTCAAATTCTTTTCGAGAGTATTTAATTGATTCCAGGGAGGTCAGATAGGAGAACCTTTTTAGGGAGATAAAGCTTATTATGATCATGACAATCCTGCTGCTTCAAATAGCTAATAATGTTTTATTCAGATAGAATCCTTTATTCCTAGGTATGCAAATTCATCTCAGGTCAATGGCTTTGTTCCTGGAATTCCTTCTTTTGACAATTTAAGAAACAGAGTCTACAAAGCTTTGACCTAAAAAGTTCAGTATTTCCCCAGGATGTTGTCACAAGTGAAAAGTTGGATTTTATCTCATAGTTATTATCCTGGTTGGGAAGAGGAAAAAGAATAGCAAACAAAGAGTGATAAAACAGATCATGCTTGATGAGCCTTTGACATGCTAGCAGAAGTCAAGGGGGATATTTCTCATTGCTTCTGTGATGCTACATATTATCGGGTAGTTTTTCTTACATTAATCATTTAAAACAGGTTGATCTAAAACTCCTAAACAATCTGGTAAACCCAGATGTAACTGAGCATTGTGTTTGGTTGTGTTTTGTTTATTTCCAAGGCTGTGAGGTAGTACTGGGGGATTTATTACCTCCTTTTGCCTTTGTAAATAGCCAGCAATTCACAGAAGCCTGTAATATCCTCTGGACAATGGCACTGAGAGTACGTTGGTTGCAAGCATGAGAAGGGATGTCCTGAGCTGGGTTTATTTTACTGGTATTTTTAGATTTGATGGCCTATAAAGACTGAATACGATTGATTGATGCTGAATGCAAATTTGGGAATTGAGATGATTAAGTGATACCCAGGCAGTGCACTTTGGTACTTGAGCAAACAGGAGCATTTTTGTTATCAGTGGTGAGGGATAATAAAGCTTCTGTGGTATTGTGTATTATTTTTCAAAAGTAATTGTGCTAATAGAATGGTATGAGCTTGCTAAAGGAACAACACATTAATTCAATCTTGCTTTCAGCATTCTCCTGAAATAATGTTAAAACCTGGTCCAGGTTAGATTAGCCCTATTTGCAGTCTCTTGCTGCAGAGATAGCAGAACCAAGAGCTTTGTGTATCTTCTAAGAAGTTCTGTGTTGCTTTCTGTTTTTGTATCTAGGGCCAGGTCCTATATTCCCACTATACTGTATGTATTAAGGGAGCTCAAATGCAATGCAGGAAATAGTTCAGAAATCCCTCTGTGCCATCAGGGAAAGATTTTGAAAAGCCCTCCACAGGTCTCATTATTCTGTCCTCTTGGCCAACATCCTTCCTGTCATTGGGGTTCTTGATGCCTCAGCAGAGATTATGTGGAAATGGTATGTTTCCTGGAGAATCTCCCTAGGCGTGTTGTGATTTTTTGCTTTTCACTTACCCCAGTATCCTTTGCCAGAAACTCTCTACCGTCTCTGGGAATGGAGAACAACTAAATGGAGTCATCTGAGCACATTACACAGTTCACTTGTACATAGGTGTCCCCCTTTATTGTTAGACTCATAAGATCTTTCTGAACCTAAGTCAGAAACTGTTAGCTTCCATCAGTCCCACCCTTTAGAAGTGGTTTGGACAGCCCATGTCACTAACTTACAAGCTTATTCAGAGGCCAACAGGTAGTAAAGAATTCTGCAGCATACGAGGCACCTGGCAGCTGTTAGGTGTGTGCCTGTAATGGCCTGGGTTATACACTCCCCCAGGCTCCTGAGAACACCAGGGAAGCTGGGCTGTTCATCCAGGCAAGGCTCTCAGAAAATTTAGTAGCTTAAAACTACTACAGGCGTGTGGTCAAATGTTGCGTATAGCTCAAGTGACTATCCAACCCTTACACTTGAAAGGCTATGTATGTGCTAACTAATCTTTTTGTGGAGTTGAGAGCTTTCTCTTCTAAGAGCTGCTAATATTTTTTTAATATCACAGTCCATAAACCCCAAATTAGCTTTGACCTGCATGCATTTTTCTTGCTGACAATGAAAATTCTTCATTAAAATATGTTGCTCATTAAAGTGAGAGCTCCATAACAGTCGGGGGGAAAAAAGGTGTTTTTAATGACTATAATAAATAAGCAGGACCTGAAGCCACAAGTGTTAGATTGGGGTTTTTGTCTGAGTGTAAGGTCTTGAGCCTCCTAATGTTAAGCTTTGCTGGAAACCTGGCCTCTGGAGACAAATCTTTTTTCTGTCTTCTGTCTTTTTCAACTCTCACTACATTGACCTTTGTCATTTTATGTGTCTAATTTAATCACCAAAACCTCTGTTGTTACTAATAAGCTACAAACTGGGCAAAAGTGGCATCCTAGTTTGCTTATTGCAGGTTATTTGAGACTAATGCCCATGTATGACCAAGTGATTATTAAAATTACTAACATAAAAGCTAAAGGGCTACGAATCAGTGTTGTTTCTACCGCACAACTAACCCAGTGAAATGCACACTGAATTTGCCGTTGACTCCTTTTAGAGTTGTCCTCTGGTCTGCAGGGTTCCCATCCTGTGGCCTTGGGGAAATGGCAGTTCAGCTGCTTGTTCAAAATCCCTTGCAGAAGCCCGAGTCTGAGGTTTCACAGTGATCAGAAGGTAGAGGAAGCAGCAAGTAAGTCGAGAGTCCGACCGTAACAGATGGCATCCTGATTTCAGTTTGGGTATGTGGGTAAGAGTTGATGGTGCTGCATCTAGCATTCATTTTCCTCCTTATGAAGGTAATGCAGATAGTCTGGAAGGGGAGTGGGCTTCTTGGAGAAGGTTTTCCTCAAGATCAGGGGAGGGAGCTCATCTGTGAGAGGGCAGAAGTGTTTTGTGAGGCATCAGAAACAATTCTTTTCAATTCATCTCTTCTTTTAGTGGTGTTGGGAACTCTTGGGATTGGAGAGCCTCTTTTAGCCTCTTTTTTTCCCTTCCCAAGCAATCCCAAAGAGCCTCTGTTTCACAGAATGCTCTACTGCCAGGCATCAGGCTTGTGTTTTCACTTACATCTCTTCACATTTAATATTGCCAAATAAAAACAAAGGTATAGAGGAAAAGAGAAAGCAACAAAACAGTATCTGAGTTAACCTGTAACAAATTCAGGAGAAATTTTTTCCCCTTTTTTTCCCATGATCTTCCTCCAAGGAGGTGTGAGTGAATTAATTAACTTTTGTGGAACTACTTGGTGAGTACAGCATGTCTACATGTTTGAAGTAAAACTGCATTCCGAAGCTGTCCTCAAGAGCAGATGTTTATTCTGTTTAACCTTCTTGGGCTTTTTTTTTTTTTTAGCACATCATGTCAAGTCACTTGACTCTGCATTAAAGCCAAATTAAAGACCACATTAATAAATATATTTTTAGTTTTTATAAAGATTAGAGTGCTGTAAGATACCATGATAATTTAAATTTCTTTGCATATTTAAAAATAATGTTTAAGTTAAATGCCTTTGATTTTTGCCTTTGATTGCCTGTCTTTTTATTTTAAAAATATTATATTTAATTAAGTTTTTATAGAATTTAATTTATATTTTCAGGGTGTAACTAAAGACATTTCTGCTTCTTGCCCTTATTAAAATAGTTTTTATGTATCATGAATTCCATTTTAATCACAATTCAAGAAGGAAGGTACATGTTACTTATGACTTTCCTGCTATTCTTTATTTCTGTATTTTGCTCTTAGGTTTCCTCACCATATTGTTACACCCAACCCTGACAAGAAGGTGATTGATATGGTTCTTTGTACCCTGGCTAAATAGCTAAACATAGAGTGTATTGTGTCTGCACTCAGGGAAAAAATGAAATGCAATTAAATTCATTTCAACTTCAGTAGCATGACATTTCTGTTTCTTTTATGTCAGGCTTTATTCTCTTCTATAATCAGATTTTGTAACCCTTTTTATAATGTCTCTTCACTTCAGTAATCACTAAATAGGATGCTTGTGTTGCAAGTTAATTAGAAATTCTTGTGTGCCTATGTTGACTTTTCCCAAATCTTCGGTGTGGTTTCCACATCTTACAAGAGAGCACGTTTCACTGTCTGTGGAGCTGTGAGGCATGAGGTCCATATCCACTCTTGAATTCTCCATGTTTAGGTTTGCAAAGGATTTCTGTGTTCCTTTCGGAAGCTGAAGTATTTCTTAAAATATTTCAGGCAGTAGGGAAGGGTCTGTATATTAGGATAGGGTTTTCATAACCTATTCATAACTCCTGGGAGTTCATTCACCCTTTGTATTGGCAAAATCCATGATAGTTAACACTATCACTAGCCTTTCACAGCAAATGACAGTAAGAATGCAGGACAGTGATGCATGCGGAAGATGAAAGGGGACGACAAAAGATCTTCATCATCCAGCTCTTTGTTCATAATTGTAAAGTACAAGTACTCAGTAGTAATGCCTAGTTTTAGATGTAAGCATTTGTAACGTCCAGTGAAGGATTCAAAGAAATGTGGTGGATAAGTTCTTATCTAAATTTACCTTAAGACTATTGCAATTAGGTTTCAAAAGTCATCTTTAGGTTCAGTGAGAGTTATTATTTCCTAATGAAAAATACATAAGAAACTCTCATTAAAATAAACTTTGAAGGTGAAAACCTATCATACTTGCAGATTTCCTTGGGCACACAGACATTATTTTTATACTATTAATTTCTTCTTTGTTTTAGCTCCAGTGTCCCATCCCCCAGCCTTATCTCCCCATCCCTATCTACCCTGTACTGTTGTTTCCTATAATTAGTGAAGATACACATCTGTCTTCAGGCTACCTAATCTCTAAGGCCATATGGGTTATATGGGAATATAATTATAATTTGGTAGAATCCAAGCCTTCTGCACATGGTTATATTGCTCTTGTTCTTTTTAAAGCAGGAAAATTGAATCTATGGTATAGTAAGGCTTGGAGGCTGGGCTTAGTCCTTGCAAAGTAAATATTTTTCAGATGGAAATTTCATTGTGTTAAATTTGGGTGGGAATTACACCAGTTTGGGAGGAATTCTGACACAATGTTACCACAATATGCAAGCACCCTGCATATTGTAAAGAAATCACCAATGGTTATATGCAAAATATTAACAGAGGTCATTTTTTGTCCCCCTCTTTTTCAGTTATTTTTATTTCAGTTGCTGCGAGGACTGTCTTACATCCACCAGCGTTACATTTTGCACAGGGACCTGAAACCACAGAATCTTCTGATCAGTGACACGGGGGAGTTAAAGCTGGCAGACTTTGGTAGGCAAGCAGTTAATTACAAGTCTCTTATAATGTTGTAGGAATGTCAGACAGATGGTTCCATTGATTTCTCTTCCCCCCACCCTATTCCTTAGACACACCTTCTTCATTGTAGATAATTGCACATTTTTCTCCTGAGTGAAGAAATTGATATGGTCAACAAAATGCTTGATTAAAAGGGAGCAAGTGAAAAACAAATATATACTCCAGTTCTCTCAAGGAAGATAAAGTTGAAAGTATTTGCATTTTATTTACCATGAGACCTCTGAATTAGAATTGAAAGCCTTTAAAAAGAAAAGAAAAAAAATAGAGAGAGACCTGAGGAAATAAGGCTTCACAGGCTACATGAAGGGCACAGTCACTTTGGGGAAGCAGCTCTAGGGTTGTGAAGATCTGTATTAACTTTCATTAAATGGTCGTTGAAAGAGAGTGAAGGACACAAGAGTGTTTCTTCTAAGAAATAAAGGACACTAGGATCACCTGGACTACTTTCAGTATTCATTAGACCTTCACGGGAAGCCTTATGTGGAGTTTAAAGTCAGGATAAATTATCCACTGAAATGTTAGCCTTTTGCCTATTTTGAAACTTTTTAAAGCCATTTTCTAGTGGCTACACTGGAACAAGTACTCTTTCCTCTGAAAACCATTGTGAATGCAGATGTGGAAAATGGCAATATTTTTCTTTAGTGGTTTTTACAAAATGTTGTGGGAATTTCTTTCTTTCCTGTAGGTCAGCTTCTCAGTTACTGATTCCAGCAGAGCTTCTGAAATAAGCTGGAAATGTGACCTATTGGGTTTTTTAAAATGTCTTTTATTTTTATGACTGCTATCCACATCACGCTTCACATTTCATGCAGCAGCAGTAATGAGGAAACTTTTCGTGTTAATTGGCAATTTCACTGTTAATGTAATCATGGCTTTTTGTCTTTTAATTAGCGTTACTGCAATTAACAGCTCAGTGTGTATTTGCAATGCTGGAGAAGGGAACGGGACTTCAGGTGAACACAGTCTGCAAGGACTTAGTTGGCCTTTGGATTGTAAGGCAGTTAGAGGAATGGTATTAGAAACAGTTATCTGGTTTTACATACCATTTTCTGTTGCTGTTTTTCAAAACTTGCTGTTTTTTAATATATATGCATGTTGCACATTGCTATGAGCTTTCATCTCTTAAGTATATAAAAGAGGTGAATCATTAAGTGTTCTTGCAGTGAAACATGAGTTACTCCTCTGTTGAAGATGCTGTGCTGTTTGACATCAATAGTTCCGTTGTATCATGTATATGTATAAAACACTATGAACTCATCTGTTTGCAGGTATCCCCACATTGTAAGTCTTTCAGGAGATTTTAGTGATGGTTCTCTAGCTTTTGTGGATGCTGAAAACCATGTAAAAGATCTCGCAAACTCTTTTGTATGTAAAATATTTCCTATGGTGTGAGGGTGGGTTCCTGAAGCTCTGTGGCTTTTGTGGTTCGGGAGGGAGGCTGAAAACTTTTCAGCTGCTTAAGAAAAAAGAAAACAACCCACCTTTGATCAGCACTGTTAAATGCTTTGCTGGAGGTGTGAACCGATCGAGGAAATGTCCAACTCAGACATAAGTTGACCTCTCTCTAGTTGTATTGCCTGATGTTGCCATAGAGCAGAGGAAAGGGTGGGATGCTTGTTTGTGGCCAGCTGTAGTACGAAATGTAACTAGCAGTTCTGATAAAATTATGGCCTTATTGTGGAACCAGGCTGAATATCCCAGTAATGACACCAAAGGCAGGATTTTCACAGCTTCGTGTTGGTGGGAATTTAAGGTTGATCATTATGAATTATTTTGATACAGAGGCTAGAAATGTGGAAGTACAACCAAAATGAAATACACAATACGTAGTATTGCGCAGAGGATACTTTTTCTCCTGTAAGTTTGTCTTGACCTAACAGAACATCTGCATAATCTACTCTTATACACAGAGACAAGACTAAAAAAAAAAAAAAAATACATAAAGCTATATTTTCTTTCATGGCTCATGACCTCGTAAAATAGAAAACCAGATGGGTTAGATTTCTCTTCTGAGAACCAAGATGTAAAATTGGAAGTTATGAGATTAAAGTCTGAAAGGTCATGACCTCTTTCACTGGAAACATGAGAAATGAGAGCACACCCGTGTGCTGTCTGTGTGCCCCTCTGTGCATATTTACTTATTGAAATGCTCTATGATATCTCATCTTCCACCTTCCCATTATGAAAGACTCTTCTTAAACAAGATGCAAAATACAGTCCTGTTTCTCTTTATGCTTTTCTCTCACAAATGACTAATTTGCAGTAATGTGCTTGGAAAGGAAGTCAGCTTGCATTGTGTATTTGATTAATTGCATGAGGAGCAGTATGGAAATTAGAAAGATGGTTGCTTTGCTTTCAAATGCACTCAAGGCAGGAGAGAGCCTTTCAAGAAATCAGTTTCTGTCAGAGATAGAATTGACTTTGCTAGCACAATAAATATAAAATCCTAGAGCAAAGGCCTTTTACTCTCTAAGGACAAGACCTTCAGATTTTGGTTTCATAAGTTTACAAAAAAAAATCAACATCATGTCTGAAGTTTTTCATTTGGCATCAGATTTATTTAATCTCTTCACTGTAGGATATCAAATACTTAAAAGCAGGCTGTAGTGGAACATAGTTCTTGAATAAACAAGGTAAAAGAAAGGCTATTCATGTCTGCCAGTGCATTGCACTGCAGCTGAAGTGGAATCTTTGAATAACTGTGGGCATGTGTTTTTCTATAGCAGGGCTCCCAGACATAGATACTCCACTGTGTGGGAGTGTCTTTGTTCAGACGAACAGCAGTTTGCTTTTCTGTTCATTGTGCTCTAGCTGCTAGGAAATGAACATTTATGAGAAAACTCAGCGGTCAAATGAAAAGGGAGAACAGAATATAGAGGCTTTATCAAATTAAAAATGGATGAGCTATAAAAAATGGCTTTCTTGAAGATATAATAGGGGAGACTACATATTGAATAATTGTTGCTATGAAAAATAGTCCTTGAACACCATACCTGCATTCTTTTTTCAATCTAGTTAAAATTCCTGAGGAAATTAAAGTATATTAGGAATTCTCCTTATGAAATGAAGTGCAAGAATTATTTTTGCTCCTATGGTGTGAATTTGGCTGTCTATGGGTTTGTTTATTTTTACTACTCGTATGTCAGTCTTAAGTAGAAATAAAGTATTTTAAACCTTTAAGGAGTATCACCATAAGCAATTTGCCTCAGTTTTCAACAGAAAGACCAGTTATCCTCAGGGCCACCGTCCTGCTGAGCTGGTAGATAAGTACAGGGAGCAGAATAGATCCCCTACAATCCAGGAGGAAGTAGTTAGTGACCTGCTGTGCCACTTAGACACTCAAAGTCTGTGGGTCCAGATGGTATTCACATAAGGGTACTGGGGGAGCTGGCAGAAGAGGCTGTCACACCACTCCATTATTTATCATTAGTCCTGGGTAGCTGGGAATGGCTGGGTGACTGGAAGTTGGCCAGTGTGACGCCCATCTGCAAGAAGGGGTGGAAGGAGAATAGAGGGATCTACAAGCCTGTCAGCCTGACCTCGGTTCTGAGGAGAAGTTATGGAACAGATCATCTTGAGTGATGTCACATGGCATGTACAGGACAATCAGGGAATCAGGCCCAGCCACCCTGGATTTAGGAAAGGTAGGTCCTGCTTGACCAATCTGATCTCCTTTCATGACCAGATGACCGTCCTAGTGGATGAGGGAAAGTCAGTGGGTGTGTGTACCTGGACTTCAGTAAAGCCTTCAATACTGCTTCCCTCAGCATTCTCCTGGAGAAGCTGGCAGCCCATGGCTTGGACAGGTGCACTCTTTGCTGGGTTAAAAACTATCTGGATATTATTGCCCAGAGAGTGATGATGAATGGAATTGCATCCAATTGGTGCCCAGTCACTAGTGGGGCTTCCTAAGGCTCAGTATTGGGGCCAGTCCTGTGTAATGTCTTCATCGATGATCTGGGGAAGGGGATCAAGTGCACCCTCAGTCAGAGTGCAGACAACACCAAGTGGGGTGGAAATTTGGATCTGGTGGAGGGTAGGAAGGCTCTACAGAGGGATCTGGACAGGCAGGATTGATGGGATGAGGCCAGCTATGTGAGGTTCAACAAGGCAGAATGTCAAGTCCTGCACTTGGGTCACAACAATCCCATGCAGTGCTACAGGCTTGGGAATGAGTGGCTGGAATGCAGCCGGTGGAAAAGGATCTGGGGGTGGTGGTTAACAGCCAGCTGAACATGAACCGTTACTGCACCCAGGTGGCCAAGAAGGCCAGCAGCATCCTGGCCAGCAGGACTAGGGCAGTGATTGTCCCTTTGTATGCAGCACTGGTGAGACCGCAGCTCAAGTACTGTGTCCAGTTTTTGGCCCCTAACTCCATGAAGGACATTGAGGGCAAAGGTAAGATGCTGGAAGAGCATGATAGAGTAAAGCAGTAAGTGGCTTTGGAAGATGGAGGAGCTGTAGGCTCCATGCTAAGTGGGACAGGTGATGTAACTCACAATAGACCCTGCTAAGTCTGATGTGCTCTGTCCCTTCCTTGCCTTGGCCTTCATGAATAAGATCTCACGGGTCTTTGTTCTCAGAGATGTGGCTCAGGGAGGAAGTGGGTGAATGGAAAATAACTGAGTTGAGAATCCTCTGGAAAATCTTGACCTGTGCAAGTTCATTGAATTGTAGAATGTTCTGAGTTAGAAGGGACCTACTGAGGGTTTTGGGAAAGCCGACTGATGTCATTGTCAGGCTGCTCTCTACCATCTTTGAAAGACTGTAGATTAGGGGAGGTCTCCAATAGCTAAAGAAAAGTTAACGTTATACCTGTTTTCAAGAAGGGCAGGAAGGGAGGTCCGGGGTATTGCAGATTGGTCAACAACTATTCCTGAGAAAATAATGGAGCATGGCTGCTTCAAAGTAATTTCTGTACATGGGAACAAATTATTTGCCAGTTGTAGTCAAGGTAAATCATGTTTGATCAATGGGATTCCCTTCTGTAATGAAATTACTAGCTCTGCAGTCTCCCAGTACCTAAGAATTAGTCAGCAAGAGGATGGTGATGCATAGCCTGAAGGTGCACAGTGGGAGAATGAGGGATAATGGTCCATAAGCTGAAAGAGAACTGGGTATAAGGATGGAAATATTCAATATGAGGGTGCTTCAGCATTTTAACAGCCCAGAGATGTGGTGAAATCTGTTTGCTTCACTGACTGGGCTAAGCCTTGAGCAATCTGTCTGGTTGAACTAGGCACATTCTCCTTCTTGTGTGGTTCTGTGGCTCAGTAAACACAATGCTTGTTTTCTTTTGTTTTGTTTTGTAATGATTTGGTTTTGGCATTTAGCTATTGCATACGCTGATATAAAGCAAGATTAGCTAATCAATTATGTTTGCATGAAGATTATCATACTTAATAAACTCCAGCACCAAGTTGCTAAGTAACCGATGATAATCTGGTAGGAGGTGGATCCCACCTTCTGTTGGGACTTTCTAGGACGGATTTACTCTTTTTGTGCCTTGTTCCTTATTCTGTGTTCCATAACAGCCACTAACTTAATATTCTGACTTTTCCAGGGACAATGTGGACCTTTAATCTGATCATCTCATGATTAATCTTACATATTCTTTAGGTAGAATAACTTTTTGCTTTCTGAGTTGAAAAATTTGTAGTGATAACTTGTTATTAGATATTTTCAGATAACAAATTTGCATAGCTTTTGAGGTGACCTTTTGGTGCACTCAGAAAATCATCAGGGCATGTGTATCAAGAACAAAGTATTTAGACTTGACTAGTGAGGCAGTAAATGCTCTTCTGAGGCTGTGAGAGAAACTGGCCAAGTTGCTAATAGGGCCCTTGCCCTGCTTTATCTGTGAGCTGATCAACCTGCTGCTGGGGTTGCAGGGGATTGCTTGTTTGTGAATCTTCCTTGCAGCTGCCTCTCACTTTGATCTTTTATGTTAGGCCCGCAATAGAAGTGAACTGCGCAAAGTGGCTGAATGAGAACTTTGAAGACCTGTTTGGTCTCTGTTTTGGATTGTGCAGTTACTGTAATTGCAAGGATCTTCTGTGTAATCATGTATTTTAATTGGGATGCCATTCTTTTTAGTATGTATACTGATTTTTTCTCTATGCCGTGGATCCAAGACACAGTGTATAAACTATGCAAGCACCTCAGAGAGAGAAGTCCAAAGTACAATTTCAAAGTATGGAACAACAGGTCTAGAATTGCTAGCTTGACAATAGTTTGCAAGAATTGGAAAACTTAAAGATTGATAATTTTTGATTTTTTTTTTTGAGACTTGAATGTATGTTTCCTCTATCTTCCCTTTCCTGTTCCAACTTTTATTAGTTTTAGTTCTTAAAAAAAAAAAAAAAATCTTCAAACTGTAGTAACACTGACAGATTCTAGTGTTGCAAGGTGAATGAAAAGGTGCCTCAGGAAGGTAGTACTGTAGTGCTTTACTGCTGCTTTCTGCAGTGATGGAGTTGCTCTTTCTCATTTGTGGGGTCAGGCTTTGGAGAGAAAAACCAACACAACAATCTTCATGAAAATGTCTTCCATTTATTCTCTCAAATAACACTGACCCTGAAACCTTTCCTGACAGCTTTTTGTTGTCTTTGGGGATCTCTTTGGATGAGTAAGGAGCTGCAGGAAGTCTGGTGGAAGTCCTTCCTTAAGCTTTTGGAGTTTTTAATATAAAACCCTGTAATGTAGCAGAAGAAAGAATCAAATAAGTGTGATTCAACCATGCATCCTTCTAGATACATAGGGTGATTAATAATAGATAGCAGGAGCAAGGAGACTTGAGGATTATAATAAAGGGAATTATACTCCATGGAGTTGCAGTTTAAAACTGCAGCTGAGTATCAGAGATTGTTTCCATGTATTTCCATATAGATTTTTCTGTGGGGAGTATGTCACAAGGGATAAGGTTATCGCTGTATAGTTTACTGTTAAAATTATTAAAGCTACAATGACAACTTGAAAAAAAAATAGTTCTTTTTTTTCACTGTAAGAATGCCATAAGGAATTTCTTTATAATGTACTGTATAAAATTCATATGAAAGGTTGGATAGCATAAAAGATTGTTTGTGTGGATAACGGCTGTATTTTTCCTGTGTAAATGTTCCACGGAGTATCTCTTCTAGAAGATGCTGATATAAGGAGTTGTCACAGTGCCCGAAGAGCTGTATTATATACTGTCAGTGGAGCTTGATGAAATTGTTCACAAAACTCCTCCAAGAGCATCTCCAGTTATGTAGGCTGGCTCCTTCTGGTCCCCTGGCTTCCAGTGAGCCTGAGGAAAGGTGGGCCATGGGACTGTAGCCACTTGACATTTGGGGTGACCTGTAGGAGCAGCCTGGATGCCCCCTGAGGCATCTGGCCCACAGCTGCCCTTCTGCAGGGACCAGGGAAATGGTGGAAGCTGTCTGGGCATTTGTTATAGAGGCTGCTGCTGGTAAAGAGAACCAGTTTACCCCAAACACAGACCCACAGACCCCTCTAACATCCTGTCTGAATTGAACAAATAAAGGCTTTTCTTTCCCATATTCCTGTGGGAGGTTGATGTTGCCCCAGCTGCAGCCTGTTCCCCTCTGATAACTGTCTTTGACATGTGAAGAACTGGTTCTTGTTCCCCCAGGAAGGACAGTGATGGACTTCTTTGTGGGCTCTATTGGTGTTAAATATCAAGAAATAAAGATGACTTCAGTGACGATGTAAGTTGAGAAAACAGGAAGTGAAAACCTAGAAAAGGTTTCTTTCAAACTACCCAAACCTGAGTCAGCTTGTAGGTCTTTATAAAATGCAATTAATTCTGTAAATAACTGTAAATACATAATTTTCCATGGAAGGCAGGAGCATATAATGCTGTTCACAGGGGCAGTTGGGCTGGGGGCCTGGAGCAGCAGAGCAGACTCTGTATTTGTCCTGGTGTAGCCTTGAATGCTTGGTACCAACTCAGTAAAAAAGCCACTTGCTGTCCACATTCCTTTTGAGATCCAGGGAAAGTGAGGCCAGAGCTCAGGAGCAGAGCTGATGGGTAGCTACAGGACATTCAAATCTTTTGGAGGAAAGATTAAAGCTGTACACTCTGAAAGCTGTGAGTGCTGTGGATCTGGAAACCTGTGGCAGGCTTCTTTGTTATTTATTTTGCTTTCCCATTATGAAAAGCTTTCCCTTCACCCCCAGACTTTCTCTCTCAGTTTCTAATGGCATAGTTGGCTGCTGACAGGGAGCAGCTAAAGCTGTCTCCTTCCCCTTCCCTCCTAGGAGCAAGGACTTCATGTGTTGTGCTTGTGAACTTCTCTTATCATGCCCATCGCGATGGCAGAAAATTTCAAACTACAGTGCAACGGAATAGATCTGATTTTTGGCATTTGGGCTAAAGAATTGTTTTAAAAGTGAGGATGCAAGAGATTGTGTGGCCTAGTGCTTCTTCAGATACTCATGCCTGCTCATATCTATTTTGTTTGTCATTCCCATCAGGGACCTCCATCTAAATTGTTCCATAGATCTGATGATTTTTTAAAGTATCAGTTAAATCTAAATTAAAAATTGCCATTGTGAGAGTTAATGCAGGAAGATCATCTTACGGGCAGAAATCTGGTTTCATAGTCGGTGGGGAAAGAGTAAATTTGGCACAGGTTTACTAACTGGGGACAGCAATATGTGAGGGGCTGTTTTCAATTAAGACTTTAACTTTTCTTTGCTAATAGTAAATACAAAGTAGAGTGACATACTAAATTTTTGTCTGTATCAGTCTTCATTGATTGCTTTTTTACAATTCACATTAAAATTCTTTAAACATACCATACCAGTCTTTTCAGCTATTACTAAAGTAGGTGCTGTAACTTAAGTTCTTCCCACTGAGAAGCACTGTGTAGGATTATTGACTGAAAATAATTTTTTTTTTTTTTAAAGCCTGAAGGATGTGGAGATTGGTGTGACTCACTAAATGGGTCCCCTGTTAAACACATCTCAGATTACTTAGGGTTCAATACAGTTTTCTATTGTTACAAGTTTGAGTTATATCGAGCCTTTAAATTGGAGGAAAGCATCTTAATCATCCATTAAGGGCAATAAAGGAAGTTGGTTATGACACCATTAAAACAACTGTGATGAAAAATCTGTTTGAGTGTTTTGTACTTAAGAAGAACATGGGATTTAGATGTCATCTGTACTGTGGCGAGCTCAGTGCTGACTGTTATTATCAGAATCATGATTTATTTTGTAGTCTTGTATTCCCCACTTAAGTGTCAACCAGGCTTTTATGTGACAATTGCAGAGAAGACATGAAGAACTGTGATCTGCTGTCTGTACAAGAGGGATCCATTCACCTGAATGAATCTGTAGATGTATTTAAAACAAGCATTATTTTAATTGAAAAAAGCCTTATTCATTCATGTGATGGTGTTGAATCAGTTTCATATGAGAACATTTTCTCTTCCTACATATCTTGCTTCTATCACAGCCTGAGTTCCATACCCTTTTGATTACCATGGCTACAAGTCCCTGTATTTAAAATACCAAACTTTCTTTAAAACTTTTTTGTTCTGAAGCTTCTTTACTTGTTTCTGATACAGCAATTACAGGGGAAAAAGTACTACTCATGGTGAAGCTTTTGAATATCAGCATCCAGGTACCTCCTATAGTACTCTCTACCTTTGCATTCTTGGTCCAGTGACGATTTTGTTCAATGTTCCCTTATTTAAGAGAACATAATGTTCTCTTAACATTACAGGGAGAAAATGTTGCCAAATTTTAATGTAATTAGTGTGTTAATAGATATGCAGATTTATTTTACACAGGAAATAATCAGCTGTGTAGATATTAAAGGTTAACTGGAAAAGGTGGGGATTAAAGAAGAAAGAATTTATCATCAGTCAGAACAAAAATATTGATATGCAGAGAAAAAGATTAATGTGAGCAGAACTGGCAGTTCATTAAGAGAGATGTGCCATTTAGCACCATCTGAAACAATACCATAATTGAGATTGGATTTTAAAGAAGTGATGGCTCTGTAATTTATAACATCATCTGTTTTGCCCCAGACAGTTTAAAACCTTACCTTTCTGTAACAGTCACTTTTTATCTAGGTAATTTTTAGTAATTTATGCATGAATCTTTTCATTCCTCTGAAAGACACAGTACTGGTTGTATTAATATATTCATAGATACACCAATAGTCCTGATGTAAATGAAAATTACACTTGCAGGTCTACCTGCATTAAGATTAAAGTTTCCTCTGCATCAGTTGGCCGTGATGATAGCCATATCAGGCAGTGCTTGTCTTAGCAATACTTAACACTTCTCCAGTGATTTCCATTTCCAAAAACTATACAAATAAATGATAACTCCAGCTAGCTACCCTTAAGTATGTTGCAAATAACCAAACTTCACTTGACCTCTTGTTCTTATAATTTGAAAGACCCGAAGTTAACAAACTCATAAGTGGGAGACCAGGAATCGGCAGCTTTTTGTCTAGGTGATGTGGAAACATTAACAGCTGCTTTTTGTGGGAACAAAATGGTGCTGAGTGACTTTTGAGTTACATGGTAGGGAGAATGGTTGGTTAGATCTTCACACTGTTGAAGATCCTCAGGCTCTTTTCCAATGTCAATTCAGCTTTTACCACCTTTGGCTTTTGTGGCTTATAATATGTCAGAACGTACATCAATATTTTTGTGTGGTCCTTGGAAATAAGGTAGAGCAACGTTTTTCAGATGTAATTTCTTTTATTCCCATCCACAGCCATGAACATATTCATATCTTTCTTATTGCAGCAATTTGTAAGTCACTTGGACCTCAAATTTTTTGAATCTTATGACTGTATTTGCTTTTAAGGATATTTCATTGCAGTGACTTTTAGTTCCAGATTCTTCAAGCAGGCTGGAAATTTGGTTCAGTGCTGGACTGTCTGTAGACCATAGAAAAAGAACTAACTAAATAAAAAAAGGCCGAAGGGGGCAAGGGAGAGGAATAAGAGAAAAGGCAGCAAATCACTGAAATGTACTTTAAACACACAGATGCCTAATGTTAGTTTCTTGACATTTTGGCCATTCTTTGCCCATGCTATCTTACTGCTCAGGATTACCACCAGCTTTGCTATACAGGTTGCAGGATGAGCCATGCTTACTGCTTACAACAACTATGAGCAACTTACAAGTTGCTCATAGATAAAAACTTGAAATCGCAAATTATTTAAATGAAACATGAAATGTTTCACTAATAGTATGACAGCAATATTTTGTGGGTGGTCAAAATACTATTAAGGATCCTTTGTTTCCAATCTACAAGTAGCTTTTACTGAGCATTCCAAAGTACATGCATCATCTTTAAGTTAAATGAAAGAATAGAGAAAAGAATTCTATAGTTTCAGCAACAAATTTTCACTTGTTTTTAGTAGTTACAATATAGGGTTCTGCACCTCTACTGACTTGGTAGACTTATATCTGTACATAATGGACTAGATTTGGTTGTATAGCTCCAGTTTTGTCATTCTGGCAGTGGTATTTTAGTGTTCGTTATCACTTTCTCTAAAGATGCTGCTTTGGAAACATTTACTTTTTAACTACATTATGATATCCAGAATCGTACTGTTAAAGCACAGCCTTAATGCCCTTCTAACGTAACTTTTTAAAAAATGAAGTTGTCTGTTTTCATTTCTTCTTCTTTGACAAAATTGTATTGAGAACTGATTAGGTGGCTCTGCAGGAATATAGATGCGTGATTACTGATGCAAAATCAAATAATCATTTAGACCTAAGCATATTGGAATGTCTCTCACATAGAACTTTTCCTCTTAGATTTGTGATTCAGCTAATTTAAGATGACATATACATTAAATGAATTTTGAGGAGCAACTCAATTGAGCAGGTGAATCTGAGACTTGAGATTTCTGTTGTTGGATGTTGCTTTATAATATTGCTTAATGGAAGCAATGGTACTTATACAGATTTTCTTAATGGTTTCACTCTTGAAAGCAAAGTGAAAACAATTTTAAAAATTAGAGAAATCTTTAAGTTTCCTGTAGTTATTTTGTTCTTTGATGTATTTCAAAATAAGATTTTTTTTATTATTTTTTATTTTTTATTTTTTTTTTTAGTTTTGTTAGTTTTGCACTGATGCCTGTTTTCAAATAATTTTCTCTGGCTTAAATCAGTGCAGTCAGATGTAGGTTTAGATGCTGGTGTTACCTCATATGTGAACATATGTACTAATATTATAGCACATGCAAAACGTGCTGGAGTTCTTTGGCAGAACTCCAAGACTCTGTTTTACCCACTAGGGAAGTCCTTAAGCTGTGCAGTGTAACATTGTAGCAATGACAAAAATCAGCTGACTATTTGTTTTCTCTATAAGTAGTCTGGCTTGGGTACTGGCAGCAGCCTGGGTTAAAGTCCATGATCACTAGAGAACTGTTTGTGCCAGGCAGGGCACCATGGTTTGTCAGTCGAAGCTGGATGCTGAAACAAAGGCAGCTGCATTCTGCAGCGTTGAAATGTGTGCTTAGGTGACACCTTAGCTGGAAGACAAGGCGTGTCAAACCCATGTGCACTGGCTGTGCAGTGCAGGGGCCAGGATCTGGGGGCTACTAGCTGTGGAATTGTGCCATTTATACATAAGTCAGGCCTTGTATTGTAAAAATTGATGGTTTCAGTACCCATGTGGTGACATTTTTTCAAATTCCTCTCCTGGGAGGTAATGTCAAATGATGGTGTTTTTTGATTTAAACACAAAATAGTTGATAGATCTGCTTTTGAAAAGTACTGTTTGTGTGTAGATGTTAGTGTTGTTCAAATACTTGCTTCTCCATGTAGCCCTGTTCTTAACCTATTTATCCTAGGCAAGTTCTTATAAATTTGCAGTTACTTGATTAGGCTTTTAGTAGCTGACCAGAACTTGAGTTACTCTCTTTGCAAAAGTTCTCCAGATATTTTACTTCTAGGTAGGAAATGATGGATCAGCAAAATTGCAGTATCCACTGGGATAAATCACTCCACAGAGTAACATCTCCAGAGTGGTCATGCTACTGTTGTTGTCTTTATTCCAGCACTGCATGGATTCACTGCACTGAACTGTCGAACCCTTCCATAGGTGAAGAGGGCAGTATGTTCATCACCTTGGCACTGCCAGTGTTGTATGGTCCAATAAGAAAAAAAATTACTTGAGTGTAATCAATGTTTGAATATAAAACTGATGGTGAAACTTAGCTTTTGTATTTCTATTTGCATGACTGTGAGTCACTACAGTAGCATCAAATTGTGCTTATTAAACAGTTCTTCAGCTGTCAGACTTAATACACAATGAAACTAGAAGAATTTAATGGCACTGCTACCCTGTGTACTATTGACTGGAATGTGGTACGTGTTCAGTCCTCCTTGCACCCAAATGGAGCAGGAGGTGATTTGTCTGCATGATGATTTTCTAAAAGAAGGTAAGTCTTGGAGAGCACAGAGCAAAAATATTTATTTCTTTACCAGTATGTTTTATTTAGCCTGTCTCATCCAATACATCAAGTACCTACTGCACTTTTGGAGTCATCCAGAAATTACTCTTGCAGTCCTGCTTTTAGTTGTACAGGTGGGGATCACAGTAAATTGTTACCTTCTTACACAATAGCCTGCAGTAGGTTGTTAACTTCTGTGATCAGTGCTTGATGATACTTCACCAAATTGGACATCCATAGCTCGCTCTATATAATGCTTTTCTCCTGCATCACTTTTTTCTTTCTTTTCTGAGGCCTTTGATTTGTTAGGGGAAAATCCTAATGGCAGTGAAACATCTACACCTCAAAACTGTGTGAAAGTGGTCTGTTATTTTTCTTGTCTTAAGCGAGTTCATTGCTCATGTCTTAAAATTCCACATATTAATTATTATTATTACTCAAGTAATTGTCCTGTACTGATTGGGGTCATTCATTCATAGATGCTTCACATTTTTCACTCTTTTCGCAAGAAATACTAAAATATCCCGAGTTTCATTAGCTCTCATTTTCAGTGAAGAATTATTTTCTGCCTGTTTGTCCTTTCTAGAACTTCTCCCTGCACTTTGCAGACCTTCCCAATTGAAAACCATCTGTTCAACCATGGTTAACTCTTTGCTTCAAACCTAACAACGTCACTGTGGAATGAGTAATTCTGACATTTTTTACTTACAGCCTTATTAGCAAAGTTGAATGTTCCTGCTGGGATGTTTTCAGGAGTGGAAGGTATCATCTTCTTGCAGATTTTTTGTGAAACAACAGTTTTTAAGTAAAAATCCAGAATCTGGAAAGCAAGATTTAAATAAATCAGCTGTTAAGGCTACTGTGGGCATGCATACCATGTCTGTAATAAATCCAGGTCTTTTCTGTAGTGCAGAAGTTATCTTTGATGTGGAATTTCTTACTGTCCCTGAGTCCTGTTAGCTTTTGCATCTGTGTGAATGTTTACAGTGTTTGTGCTGTTTGTTTTCTTCCTTTTCTTTTTCCTGCCCACAGTCTTATTTTTCTGCTTCCAGACTAGCAGAGGCAGTCTGAACACACTCATCCTGACCCAGAAGGCCATGGGAATGGATACATTTTCCTGGTATCAGAATAAGAGTGTATATTTGTTTTGCCTTTCCCTTTCCATACCACTTTTTGTTTGGTTCCCAGTTTTGAGTGTGTTTCCTTCTGCTTATAGACAATGAATGAATTTGAGAGTCATGGTATATGTTCAACATCAGCTTACTTTTTTCAAAATGTATCAGAAATTCTTTATAAGGGTTTTAAAGCAAGGAAATAAGACAGCTTTATAGCTGTAAGATGGCTTTCAGTCCAGTTACCAAAGGGTTTTTATAATATACAACCAACAGCTGAGTTCTTTCCTGTATCCCTCTTTTTCATTCCCGACAATCCTTTGGGTGGCACAGGAGGCAGAGGAAAGAGGTGATGATGAAAAAGATGATGCTGGATTTGTTGGAAAGTGAAAGACACTTCTCATGAGTGCTAGAGTTCTTCTTTCTGCTAGCAGGAAAAGTATTTCTGCATCTCCCTGTTCTGTAGCTTGTGTTTGTCAATTAAGTTGAGTCCCCTTCACAGCCTAGAATAATTATCATCTGTGTTACTGTAAGTGATTGTCTGAAGTCATACA
The DNA here is from genome assembly GCA_035047865.1 of Dendrocincla tyrannina. Classification (NCBI taxonomy): domain Eukaryota; kingdom Metazoa; phylum Chordata; class Aves; order Passeriformes; family Dendrocolaptidae; genus Dendrocincla; species Dendrocincla tyrannina. Next base: position 21,959,224 of record JAWWMP010000081.1, read on the forward strand.
TGAGATAAGATTTGTGGGAGAAAATAATCTTTTATTAGAACAACTGATAACAGCTGGAAAAACCAGACAGGCTGAGAGGCATGAATGCCTTTTGCCTTATTTAGTGCTCTCTGTCTCTTGGAAACTGACTCCTGCACTCTAGTTTGAAAGACTAGTCATTGCTCAAGTGCATTTTGGGAGTTCTCATTTGGGATCCTAATTAAACCTTCCCTGTTAGTGAGTAACTTTTATAAATGATCAGCACTACCATAAGCTAATAGCTATATTAGAATCAGGACATAAGATATGGTGAGTAATTTATCTTACTTGAGAGGAATTTAACTCAGATGGTCTAATAAAGCTGCATCTTGGAGGCAGATGCATTCAGGTAAACACAGAGGGACTTAAAGGCTGCAGGATGCTTTCGATTGCCAAGAATTGGCTTATGGGTTAGGGCACTGGCTGCTTCATTTGGGTTGTCATTCGGGTATTCACTGAATAACTGTGCTTCTCTTGGGAAACAAGCAGCTGAGTGAATAGGTTGACAGTTCATGGTCTACAATAGACTACATTAACAACATTTTAATATTGTTACTGAGTCACAGTTACAGTTCAGTAAGCCAATTACCTCAAACTGTAGGTAATTGTTAAATAAACAGAACAGGAAGCTAAAAAAGGAAGCACATAAAGAATCTGAATCAATGCAAAGCAGCAACAAACCCACTTTTTTTTTAGTGTGCTTGCTGGAGCCCTTTTAAATATATCTAAATCAAAATAACAAACTGCTCAACAAATGTAAGATATAATAGAAAGGGAAGCCATGCACATGGTTGGTAAGCCCTTGTTTTTGTAGACATGACTGGTTTTCTCATTTGCAGAATCATATTTGCTGTGAACAAAGGCTTTCTGATTGTCATATGAATTTGACTAGAAAGCTATCCTGCAGCTAGAGAGATATCAAATATTAATATTTGTACTCGTGTATCCAAGGGTATGTGTATTGGATATGTCTTGAGTCTGGATATAGTTATAGCCTCTTGTAAAAGCCAAACACAATTTAAAAATTACAGTGATAATAAGTCAGTGCAATGTATTTTGTCAATAACTGATCCTAGGTAAAATCAGATACATCCTCTGAGTCTAAGGTAAAGCCAGATAGAGCAGAGACAATTGTGTTTACCCAGGAAGAAAATATCTTCTTACATTTGGTTTTTTTAAAGTTCAGAGTAAGAAACAGCAACCAGTTTTCTGTGTTAAAGACATATACATACATAGGCTTAGATCATTCACTCTGTATTTAAATATAGGGCTTCACAGGGTATCCTGATCTGTTGCTTAATAAATGAGTTAAAATAAAGTTGTGGTTTGTGTCCCAGCACAGATAGATTATGTTGTGCAAGTCTTGCACTGTGTAATGCATCAGAACAGTTTCTTTCATTTCAGATAAATCATGGTCATAGAAGTCAGTGCTTGGAGAACATGGAACAGTGTCTGTCCTTCCCATAATGACACACAAGTTATCCAGTGGGTCTGTCACGACCTTAATTTCACTAACTGGGCCTTATTCTTGGATTTATTCTCTCAAAGTAGGGCTGCAACAGCAGGACATGAGTTGATCTTTTATCTTTCAGACAACACAAGAATTGGAGGGGAGTTCACTGCTTGTCAGGAGGTCCTTCCTCCACCTTCCCAGGCAAAAAAAGAGTGCTCAAGCAGCAATATGTAAATGTTAGGTACTCATCTGGTGATCCACCATTTACCTTTTTGCTTATATGTACACTGGTCATTAAGGTTTGAAGTTTTGAGGATCCCCTAGAATCTCTGTCTTTTTAAAATGAGATTGTCGCTCTTCCTGTAGTGTAACCATGGAAACAGACAGGGAAATCTTAAAAAAGTGATCGAACATGCTGTGCTAATTAATCCTACCCTTCAGTTTTCTTTCATTTGAAGGACGTGGTTAAATAAATTTTGCATGAGTAAGCATATTTAGATGTGCAAAGGGGTATAAAATATGTAGCAAATTTTCTTGCAGAAGGATATCTGAAAAAACCCTGGTAACTGTCATCATTTGCATCTGGAGCATCAAAACAAGAAATGCAGTATCATGTTGGTGTTTCACGTATGTATTTTGGTAGCATTCTTTTTATACTGTAAATATATCTGAAAGATGAGAGTATTTTTTCATGTCTCAAGTGTGACGAGAGACATTTGCATTAATTTTGAGTCTTTGAGTGAAAGTGCTCATAATTGCAAATGCCTTCTTTATGCAGAGCATTATTCAGAAAAATCAAAGGTTGCTCCCTTCCTGAAAGAAAGCAGCTCCTCGAGGCGTTAACCTAATTCTTCTCCTTTCAGTCCTGCACAGGGGGAATCACTGGCTTAACAGTGGGACTGTGCCAAATTTTCACGTTCCAAATTTTAGCTTTTGTATTTCCCTTGGTTGTTCACTCCTGCTTTCCAGTGGGCCATTTAGGTTCCAAAGCAGTGTATGTGCCCAACTAGGAAACCAATTGGCAACAGCTTAAAACATATGGGCTGCACCCATAAGCCTCTTGTCATGGTTTAACTGAAAACAGGACACCTCTTAAACCCAGTGGTGCCGTCTGATGCCAGTGTATGGCCTCAGCTCGCTTTTACAAATTAAGGTTTTGTTTACAAGTTTCTCCATTCTGGTGGTGATCCTCTTATACTGAGAAACCAGATGCAGCAGCTAACCTCAGATTAGACTTTCATCATGTTTTGGGAGTGAAGAATGTACTAAAGAAGAACATTTAGTTGCCCAGCAGGCTGGGATTAGCCCAAGTGGGCTGTCCTTTGAAAATCAGATGGATTTTACTGAACCTGGAATGGAATAGAGGTGGAGGAGTTCTAGAAACAAACATTATGCTGAGGAAAAAGCACAGATGGCATTCCCAGCAGAATGGGAGGGTTGGTTCCACACTGAACAGTCACAGAAGAGGAGAAAAAGCGTGCTTGGACTGACTATAACACTGGCAAAGCTCCATCCTGGCCAATTAAGTGGCAGAAACTGGCCAGCAAGCATGGATATTGTATTATTTGCAGTATGACTTCTGCTATGGCAAGTTGAGTACTCATTCCTCTCTACATGGGAGATTTCTGGACTGTGCGGATCAACAGCTTTGTGTCATAGAAATGAGTTGATTTTTTTGTCCCACAGGCTCCTAAGTTTTTTGACAGTTTTTCCCAAAAACCCATGATGTTGCTGATATCTTAAAAATGCTGCTTATGCCTATTCTCCTATCAGAGCTAGACAGAAGACTGGAGAGGAAGTTGTTCGCAACCAAATTCAGTCTTCCTCAGACAAGACTAATGGGGAGGGCTCAAACAGGCAAAGAAGGATGGAGTCATTCACCATCTAGGCTTCTCAAATCCTTTCATAATTTTTATATTGCCTAATAATAGTACATCTATATCCACAAATTCAGGAAATACTGCTTCAGTTTAGTCACATGGAAATCAGATGCTCAGAAACTCAGGCTTGTTAATGGTCCTATGTGCTAGGAATAAAAACTGTTCACCAGTTAGAGGTTTTGGTGGTTTCTGGTCTTAAGAAGGAAAAATGTTAATTTGGAGGCAGAGGTACTGTGGAGCACCTAATGTGACCTCTCCTCTGGCTTCTCTGGGGCTGTACCCAGCCAGTCCTGTGTTGTCTTTGTGAACCAACTTATTCATCAAGCTGGTGGCCAGGTGCACAATTGTAAAAGAAATAGAGGTCTGAAAACTTGGAAAAAATTATTTTTTCAATGTCTCAAATGTAATTTTTTAAGTAGAAATCATTGCATACAATTATTCCCCTACACTGGTCTAACTGCTATAATCAGCTGATAACGCAATCTGATGGCAAGATTTGCCATCATTACTATGGAAATGTATTCACCCAGACTAACTGTTCTTAAATAACCCTTCCAGTGTATGAAGAATAAACAGGCAAAGACTCTCATCTGCACTCTTTTGGGAATTTTCATGCTGCTTATTTCTTCCTGACTCTATGACTTTGCTTCTTTGTTTCTGTAAAGTGTAAACCATGACCTTCTGTTTTAGTAATTTCATTTGTTTTGTGAAAGGAAAATCAGTAATTCAGGGAGACACAAAAAAGCACCCAGTAGTGCATTCTCCTGATTTCCATTCCTTGTGCATCTCCGGTGTTCCCAGTGAAGGAGTGGATCATCTCAAAGCAGTAGCTAGGAGCAAATAATTTGGAGGGGCATTGGCAGGCCTGTGATGGGAACAGTCACCTTAGCCCTGAAAATCTTCTTGCATTTTCTGGAGGATAGAGTCTTCTGTAGGAGAAACATACTTGTTAGAAAAGTGTGTTCTCTCCTCTTGGTTTTAGCATATGATGATCTCACTTTCACATGAAGTAGATAATGGTTGTGGTGTAATGTGTATTATTTTAAATGACTGACAAGCTTAAAAGACAATTATGGTAAATAATGCATCTTCAGGAGGCCACAAATTTCACTGAAATGATTTATGGAATTGGTGCACTGCCAATATGCAGTTGTTGAGAGAGAAGAATTTTTCACATACCATTTTCTGGTGTATTACTACAATATTAATATTTATTTGAATAGTAATGTGTAAGTGTCTACAGCTTTCAAATATAAACTTGAATAAGCAGGCTGAAGTTCGCAATGTAAGCTGTGGAAGGTTTCCTTAGGATTCCCTAAAAAGCCAAATCTCATCTGTGGCATCATTTGTCTGGGAGTTTCCTTTTAATTTCCTTTTCCTAAATAACACTGAAATGAAAGGCTATCGATGTCTGAGGATGAGCAGTTAATGGCAATTAAAATCTTATTTATTTGTCTATGTATACCTTTTAATTTGTTTAGGTATACCACCGTGTATCTTTGTATCTCTCCTGGGCCTGTGGTTGTCATTATGAAAAGCACATTTTATTATCCCTTCATAATATCCCAGGTCTGTTTAGTCAGGTGCCAAATGATAGATACTACTATGTTCTGTCATTCAGAAACTGACTCCAGTACTAGAATCAAAATACACTTTTAACACACTGTTATGCTACATGATGTGTGTTCATATATCCTTTTAGGATTGTAACTATACATCAAGCTATTTCTTCATTTTGTTTACCTTTACTTATTTGTGTTTACTGCACAGGTCTTGCAAGAGCTAAATCAGTTCCCAGTCACACGTACTCTAATGAAGTGGTAACCCTATGGTACAGGCCTCCAGATGTCCTTCTGGGATCAACAGAATATTCCACCTGCCTTGACATGTGGTAAGTATAGATGACAAGACTCTATGTACATGCTTTAGCTCTTGGTTTTTAGACATGTAAAGGAAATATGTAGTGCGATTAGTGGTACAGGTTAAAAAATGTGTGTGTAGTAATACATGTGGTTCACCCAGTACCTCCCTAAAGGAATCCCCTCCTGCCACCCCACTGATTTGCAGCTGGTACCTGCTGTTAGCACAGCACTAGAAGGCCCATTGGTGGTTTGCAAGAGACTGAGTTATTGCTTGACTTCTGTAGTCTTAGTGCAGTGCTTCCATAGGACAGGACAATGGTTTTGCTGAAGATAAACTTTCACCATGCCCACCTGTAACAAGGAGGAAACCAGAATTCTCTGGATGTGAGCATACAGCCTCAGTTCTTCATCTGCTGTACTTGTTAGCAGTAAATCAGTGTGACACATCACCGAATAGTTTTCTTTCAAACCTACAGGTTTTATTTAGACTTGCGGATTTGAAAGGGCAGTTTGATTTGTATAACCGTGCTCATTTTTGATGATGTCATTTAGTGTTGAATAAGGAAGGTATTTGGGTTTTTTAACTGTTAAAAACCAAGGTGGAGGTTCCTTGTTTATCCTGTAGGTTTTGAGGTCACAGTATTTCTGTTCAAGTTCTGTAACTATAAGAGCATCAACTGTATTAGAAGCAATGTATGTTGATCCAAGAAACAGAAATGAGAAAAAACCCTGTTCCTTACAAAGAAAGTCTTATGCTCAGAAATATGTCTGGGGTTTGTTTTGTTTGGGGTTTTTCTTGAATGTGTAATTGACATTTTAAATCTATACAACTTACTTATTTGAGAAAAAATACACTGAGGAAGTTTCAGAAAAACACAGTGATCTTTTGCAGTTTGCTGAAATATCTTTCTTTAAGGCAGACAACTTAAATTTTAGAATTATGACTATGTTATAATCTAGAGGGAACTGTAAGATAAGGTTAAAAGGACCTTATGTTTTCATATAGTGCATGAATAATATTTTTCAAAGTAAATCTTGCAGCATAACTGATGACCTAGCAGGAATATTTTTTTGCTGAGGAAGGAAACTAAGCATGACTAGGTTGTTTTTAGTTTTATAGCTGAAATCAGAGAATATAGGATGAAAACCTGCGTTTTTCTGAAAATCTCATCTAGTTTTTCCCCATAGCACTATTAAATCTTGACTTCTGGGGGCAGACGTTAGAAGTCACAGGATTGTTTCATTTGAAGGGGTTACAGAGTGTAAATACTGGAATATCTTAGACTGAAGGGAGTGTTTAATATAAGTGGGCCTCTGGCTGCTGTAGTTCCTTGACCTGTAAGGGAAGGTGAACAAAGAGGCAGAAAAGGGAGGGTGAGTAAACTCCTACAAACGTGAACGTTGTGAACTGCACCAGGGAGACAAAGGCAGCATCTTCGGTGTCAGCTACCTGGTTTTCTTTAAACCATTCTCCGCCTCACAAACCTAAAATAATTTCCTTCTGCATCTCATCTTCTCATCTATCCTAAAACTGTCCTGTTTTCCTAAAGCTCTGGTTCAACCTGGTGTCTTCACAGACTTTATGCAATCTCTGCAGCCCATCTGCTCCTGATGTTTTGCAGTCACCTCTTTTCCAAGATACACCTCAAATACTCTCAGCAAGAAGCTTGCCCAGGGTGAGGCAGGACAACTAAGTCAGGATGAAAATAGTTGGGAGACATAAGGAGTCCTTTTTGCTCATATTCTTGTAGTTCCCTCTACTTGTGATCAGTTCTTGAATGATGTGTATTTATGTAGTCTGCACGTACAGGTGTAAATTTGTAAAGTACTAAATGGAAACAGCTAAAGAAATTTTTGAAAGCTTTAATAGAGCTAACTGTTCAGAAAGGACTCTAAAATGCTTTTTTTGGTCAAGAGACATTGGAGATTTATTTTCTTTTGCATTTCCTGATTAAAAAATTATTGCACTGTGAAATTAAGGTGTGTTTTTATTTTAAAAACTGAACAAAAGTTTCAAAAACCATTTTTGTTTATTGCTGAAACTTTTTCTGCAAATAAAAACAGTTCACTCAAAAGTTCAATAGCTTGTCAGAAATAAACTTATTAACGTTCCTCCCAATAAAGATTTTAGTAAAAGAGTTGTTAAAAGATGCAGCGAAAATATATGGTGTTCCTTTGATAAAGATCAAATTAAGTCATGTGACTAATTAGAAGCATTTAAAACTTACTATAAATGCCGACTAAGCACTTCCATCATAATCATACATTTATATTCAAATTACATGGTCAGCAGGGAAGATCAAGGAAGGACTCAAAATGCTACTTCAGCAATTCAGGTAGTTGTTTCCTGCCAAAAATGATGCAAGAATACCGGGGAAGAACACAATAATTACGTCTTTAGTGATATCAGTAAATGATGTCCTCTTGCATGGAACCTTTCATATAGGCCTAAAAAAGATCCAGATACTCAGGGTGGTTTGTTTGGTTTAAAATGAAAAATTATGTCCTATTCCTCTTGTACTCTTATTTGTAGCCCTTACAATATTTTTGCTGCCTTGTGCGAACTGAAGAACTATGAAAGCTTAGAAAAAAGCCATAGTAATACAATTTCTTTCATGTGGCAGCAGTTTGTGTAGGGGCTCAGCTACTGCCACATCAGAAATCAGATTAGAGCAAATGTGTATTGTGTGTGACAGAAGAGCTTTAGGGTTTTACTTCTATGCTTTTCTGGGTTATCGGAGACAGCACTTCCAGTTTGATTGTCAGAGGTGTAGTTGCATGTTAAGGTCACTTGTGCTTACTTGGCACATCTCACAGTGAGCTCTGCTGGAGCACAGACAGGTTGGGGCTGTACTTACACAATGGTTGTACATAGCTGAGCCATAATTACATTAAAACCACTTGGTGGCTTTCCAGAGTGGGAGGAAGAGAGACACAGAGAATCCTGCCTACCATCAGATTCCAAGATAACCTGGTAATTTGTTATCAAAAGTGTGTTTGTAACATTAGCATTTTTATGCAATTACTGGCATTATGTCCTTATGGCAGATAGTGTGTGCACTCCTGTGTCGTTATTGATGATCTACATGATGACAAACCTAGGCAGCCACTTTACTAAATATTTAAATAATGTTGAGGTAGAAAGCACAGCTGTTTCCTCTATTTAGAGAAAAGAAAAAAAATGAAGGTGCAGGGCCTTTGCTATAGCCATGATAAATGACATTTCATGGTTGTTCCTCAGGAACAGAAAGTGGGGCTCCCACTGAGTAGAAGACCAGCTGCATGAAAAAAGAGTCCAAATATTAACCACTGGCCAGTGGCTGGGAAGCAGGTGGCAGAGGCCGTGGGCCATTTTTACACTTCATTTGCTGGCGTAGAGAATTAGAATAGTAACTAAAAGCTAATGATCCACATACAATGTTACATTCTCCCGCATTCTTTTTTATATAGCCACTGGCAATAAAATAATATTAATGAAGACGTACATGCATTAGTGGTGTCAGGCTGGTGATGGAAATCAATGGTGGGCTTTGTGATTTACTGCTGGCATCATTTGATACAGTAGCATTATGTGAATGTATTATACTACCCACAACTGCATCAAAGAGTTTTGATACCCTTTGATATAGCTTGCTTTTTTTGCCCCCCCTCTTGATGAGAAGTTACTAGTTGCTACGAAAATGGCTTTGCATTGCCTCTGGTGTAACTTCTCCTAATCCTTGAATTTTACAGTCCTTTGAAAGTCAATGCAAGGAAAATAGGCTTCAACACATAAAGGGTTTAGGGATTACTAAAACCCATACATAAGTAACCCAGAAACACAGGGGGGAAAAAAATCCCTAAATGAACCTGTTCTATTTGTTCCTTACAGGAAGAGTATAGTATTAGTAAATGAAGCAATTTAAACAGGTTATTATATCCATTTGATTCTGGTAATGCTTTTGCTGCTGCTACATCTGGGTTTCTTACATCAAGAAGTCACTAGGGATATTTTATTTTGAAGTGCAGCTGGCTTTAAACTGTGTTTGCTAACAGCTGGCAATTTTTTTTGCATATCCTGTTGTTTTGCTTTAAAAGAAATACACACTTAGTCACAGGACAAGTAACCTAAGCAGTTATGGGCCAGAATATATTTTAAATTCACTTTTATTAACTAACATCAGCTATGCTTAGCACTGCATAGGAAATAAATTAAAATAGAGCAAATCTTACAAAATTGCTTCTTAAGTCATTGTTACTTAACTTTGTAGCATCTGGGTTGTACATGATGTCAAATCTGATCTTAATTTAGGGAAACCTCTTCATACAGAGTTTTTCTATCCTATTATTGGACAAATAAATGGTATTTTTCAAGAACCCACCACTTTTCATACAGAGCCTGTGATGAGTGCAGATTTAAATGCTTACTGTAATTCTATGCATGCTTTCATGAATATTTGACCAGTGAAGACCTGCAACAGTAATTAAGATATTTATTACATAAAAATGAGTCTTAGACACAGGTGCACCAAATTATGGTTTTTACACAGGGGACCTTGCAAAGGCATCTTTATCCTGTTTCTCCTGTAAACAGTTTGCAGAGAGAGAAACCTGAGAGCAGGAGTCCCAGTATGCCTTGAAGAAGTGCTTTCTGGGGCCTGAAAGAGAAAAGAGCAGAGGGGAAATTAGATGTTTCACCCTTGATGTTCTTCAGGATTATGACTTCCACTCCAAAGCAATGCTGATGTGTGGAATTAGGGTATTAAGATGATAGCGCAGTAACTATCAAGGTATGACTAATTATATTTCTCTTGCTTTCAGTAAGTTCTTCAAAAGTTGTGTTAGCTGAATTAGCTTTTGATTGGAAAATTCTATAAGGTCAAATTCTTGGAAATGCTATTTGTGAGGAAATTGTCTGGGTCTGTAGTTATGGGAAGAGCATTTCAGTTCCTATCTGAAAACTACTTTTATCCATTTGGAACATCAGATTTACTGTTACTTTTTCAATAGAAATGTTTCTTATGTGGAGGGAAAGTACCTTATAAAGGTATCTGGATGCTGAAAAGAAAACCAGAAAGAACATGTTCGGCAGGAGAGTATCTCAAGTTGCTCAAGTTGGAAGAGTATTTTCTTAAGCGCTGCACTTTTACTGAACAAGTGAGTCCAATGGAAAGATTCTTTTAAAAAGGGATCATGTGGATTTCAATCCTTCATAAATATAATATTTAGTAACATAAAAACTGAGCGTTGCTATGAGGCAAAACAAATTTCTGTTGCTTTTACTTCTAGGCAGCTCTGTGACACAGGCAAGAACATGAACACTCTATGCACTTGTAATTAAAATTACTTCAAGTCTGACTGTAAAGAAATACCTTGAACTATCATGCTTTCAAGTAAATTAGTTTTCATTCATTGCATCTGCTTCCTGCAGAAATTTTAATTGTTTTTGTCGTCATGGAAGGGAAATTCTGATTCACTCATTACTTCTCATGTGAGAACTGCAATGTTGCCTTATTGCTGCTATATTTTTATCAACCATATCATCCATTGTATGTTATTTTTCACTTATCAAAGGACAGTGGTTGTGAAAGACAAATTCCAATGGGGTTCAGCATTTGTGGGTATTCTGGCAGTATTTCACTGTAGAATTAAATCAGATTTTTGCCAGCTAAGGAAACAAAAGTCCCTTGCTTTTGATTCCTTTCCTCAAAAATTTGTTTTCATAGTTCTGTTTTTAAGCAGGATCATATAGGAACATGACTTTTTTTCTGAATAAGTCAGACAAAATAAAAATCTCTGTGCCCTTACAACATGTTGTTTATTACTAGGATTTTATGGAAGAGGCTTGGCGACGAATTACATCTTGGTGACAAATCCATAAAAAAGTAAAGCACATGGTTTTTGAGGGCGAGTGTGTGTGGTGTTTGTGTTTTGTTTTGTTTCTTGAGTGTTTTTTTAAAATTCTGATATATTCAACAGTAAAAACTGTGGGTTCTTTAGGAAACGTGAATGAAAAGTTGGCTGTTCCTTTGAATTTCAAAAATCTCACCAGGGGAATTGCTGAAAGAAATTCCTTAGTTTTCATAAAAGACCTTCCTCCTCTGAAGCCAAACACTGCACATGGAAAATAGGCTTAATGACCAGAGAGAAACATTGTGTGAAGACCCAGCATACGTCTTCACTGTAAAGGCCACGCTGAATATTATCACCTGCACTGAGCCCACTAGAAGGCAGATCTGTTCAGGACAGAAAGTTGAACAGTTTAAAACATATACAGTAAAAATATAGGGTTTCAATATTCTCAATTTAAGTATAAACTAAAACTTGGTTTGGAAACAGCTCCTCATTTTTGAGTGTGTCAGTAGTCCCTTTTATGTCTCCATCAAGAAAAATCATAATATTAACCTAAAGAAACAACCCTTATAATCTTTTATATATTATGCCTGACCAAAACTGTCATGCTATTTTTTTTTACAGTGTGAAATTATAGATAGGCTGGAAATTCCTGTAGCAATAAGGATCTTTGTTACACAGAGACAAGAATGTGAATTCTTAAGCCAAAATATAAAACCGACCCACCAAGTTAATTTTAAAGGAATACCCTCTTAAATTATAAAAGCTGTGCAGGAAAAAAAAAAAAGACAGTTTCAACTTTCAACTTTATTTTTACAGGCTCATTTACTATGTCAATTTAAGTGCAAGAGTAACCCATTTAACTGTGTTAGTAATTCTTACTCTGTATAAGGCTGTATGGTGACAGCCAGAGTCCCAGGAAATTAAACAGGACAATAGAAGAGCAATATTAGATGGTATGGCCACATATGGTCTCATCAATGTATCAATAGCTTTAGTTATGCTTTTTGCCATCAGAGAGTAAACCACTCATTTCAACATTAAGTGGCTGTCCCTTTTACGTTACAAGGTTATCCTGTGTTATTGCATTGGAAAGATCTCTGAACAAAGTTGCAGCATTTAGCTTATTTAGCCAAACTCCGAAGTCCTATAAAGAGAGGAGCAGAATCTGAACTGAATACACTGAAATATGTTAGGGTACTATTCTTTTGTCAAAAATCGTTTTTCAAGTGCTGACTGAAAATGTCACTGTATGCTGAGCATGCCCAAAATTACACCGAAATCCCATAACCTTGGAGATGCATGCACATCAAAGTCTGTGTTTCATATTTCAAGAAGCATCTTTGCATCATTGAAACTAGAGATCTTATCCATCCTACTCTTAATGCTAGTCTGTTTCCTGAAGAATGTTCTGAAGTATTTCAGCTTGTCTAGTTTTATATGACTATAACTGTGTTTCAAGTCCATTGGGAGCCTGGGGTATTGCAAAATTGTTAATTGTATTTCTCTAACACCCTAAATTTTTTATTTTCTAAAGGCATTCCACTATTTCTAGTTTTACTGTCTTGCCTACCTACAGTTCTGGGAATGATTAAAATCCTAATCAGTTCTCCCTGAACTGATTTCATTTCCCTTTCGTTTTGCATAATTTTAAGTACAGAGTCACCATGTTCTGCCTGTCCCTTGGGTTTTCTTGTAGCCAAGAATGACATCATTCTCTTAATTTTTCCTCACAAACCAGTTCTTCTGGCATGAAAATAGTTTTTACTTTGCTCAAAAATATCTCTAACCTGTTTAAAAATCTGTGAGGTCTACAAAAACAAGACAAAATGTTGAGGCCTTGTAGTTGCTTTATGGCTTTTTTCATTCAAAACGTGCGCACTTACAGCTTGTGATGCAGGGATCCTAGGATAGACTCAAGTTTCTACTTGCTAAAATTCACCGATACCACTAAGACATCAAAAATGCCATCCAGCCATCTTGAAGGCTTTATTTGCTCTTATGGCTTTCTGGGCATTTCCTGTCTATTTCCTAGTTCAGTGTCCTACTTTTTTTGTATTATTATTATTTTCCTTCTTTTTTCACTATTCATTTAAACTTCCCTTTCCATTGACTTATTCGTCATTGTGCTGAACACCATAACCATTGAAACCAAGCATAAGCTTAATTTTCATGTGGGCCAAAGGGAATAGCAGTCCTCCATCTCAAATCCTGAATGTTCTTTATGTTTCTCTCCTCAGTGATTTTAATAACCTTTTGATTTTTGTATTAGTTGTTTATTTAACTGCAGTACTCTTTCATTTCAGCTTGTGACTAAATGGAGTACTAGGCTGCAGAAGAGTCCAAGACACATAATAAGATTCTTATTTCCAAGCAGGAAATTTTTCTTCAGTGCTGTTTGCAGGTCTTACTTGATTCTTGGCTCATACTTGTATCAGACCGACTAAAAACAGGAAAAAAAAATATAAATAACATAAAACAATACAAATTTTGGCAAAATCTTCCTGCTGCCTTTACAGCATTTCTGTTCAAACATCTAGATAAAGATTCTCTGCAGATTTGTGAATGCTCTCAAATGATACACTGGTTTAATCAAAAGCCTGTTTTCTGGTTGCAGGAATAGAACTCTAATCCTCTTTTCTTTAGTCTAAATTCAATTGTTTTATTGCTCATCTTGAATAAATGGCTTCTGGCTTGAGTTTTTCCTTGCCTGAGATGCTGATCATGTTTATAAGTATTTGACTAAGATATATTGTGCCTGTCTGTGCTTAATGAAGCACTAACCAGACTAAATGATGAATGGCAGTTTAATCAATTCAGTTCATTTGGTAACCCACAGAAGCACATGGAACATAAAATTTAACCCCTCTTTTATAAACACCTGATTTATTTTAGAATTTGACCACAACTGTGCTTTTCAAAGTTTTCTTCCACTTATCAATGCCTAAGGAGAAATTTTACTTAGTTAATCTCTGCTTTGGGACGTAGAATTAGAAAATAGGAATGGGTATTTAATTTTCTTCTTCAAGAAATTTGACTATCAACTCTCATTTTCCTGAAATGTAAAATTATTTCATTATTGGGTATTGGTCCAAGCCTTCAGAGATGGGTAAAACAGGGGTTATCTGCTGTTAATCTTAGTTCAGTGGTATCTAGAAATGCTCATCCCCAGCTTTAATAAAAATGTGTAACTTGTTTTCACCGAGTTATCTAGAACCACTTCCTCACTAATATATGCACACATATACCTAAAATTAAATCCTGCTTTCTGAATGCATCATCACGATGCGCAAATAATGAAAAGGTATGTAATTAGTACATTCCAAATAATTTACTTCTAAAAACAGAGTTAGACGTTATTGCTGCGGTTTTCTCATACAGAAACGCAACTCTCAATTTTAGGTGGAGGCGGTACCTTAGTTAGTTTTATAAATTCTTAATTCATTTTGATATGTATTTTGGGGGGTTGAATATGTTATTGTTTTGAGTGAAGAGGGTTTTTGGGTGGTTGCTTACACAGGCATGGCTGTACAGCATACGTAGGTTTTTGCACATGAAAGTTGTAGAAAAATATATGCAGAAAAATGTAACTGAACAAGTTAAAGTATATAATCAAATTCTTCATCCTAGTGGTAGCTAAGAGGGATGTTTTCCCTTAAGATTATTTTTGCTGAAGGATCGAGTAACTCTTCAGCTGTTTTCTTTCAGAAAAGTTGCAAATGCAAGTTTGTAGTTTGTTTTCCATTTGAGATGCAGGAAGTTGACCGGTTATCTGGAATTTGAGTTAGAGTCGCAGAAGCTTTCCTCATCTTTAGAGAATCTATTCTTTGTGCTGTAGTTAGTGTGTCTCAGATATTTTTTTCCCTCTGATTTCCCAGTACTTTCACTCAGTGGGCTTAACTCAGTGGGATGAGAATGACTTACGTGGGGTATTTTTTGTGAGAAACCAAGACAAGAGCTGCAAGGAGGTGACTGTTGTGGTGGGGAGAGGAGGGAGCCTGTGGTTTCTCAGCCCATTGCAGCACCTCTCAGCCAGAGCTCCTGGAGAATGGAGTCTGCAGCTCCCCAGAGCAATGGGCTTTGAGCTTCTGTCACCTCTGCTGGCAGACAGGAGAAGAAAGCCCAAGCAACTCCATCCCTGAAGTTAGCAGTACTTGGGCAGTAGCTTAGTTCCATGACTATGAGCAGCCACATGCCCTTTTCCTTTTTACTCACCTTTATCCAGATTCTCCTCCCATGCCAAACCCTTCCAATGTGTTTCTGTCATTGTCCTGTCCCCATTCCCTCTCTCCCAAGGGTGCCTCTCACACATCTACAGAATGTATTTTGAACTGTGAGTCCACTGCACGAGAAGTGCTCAGTTGTGCCTTTATTGATCTCAACACCTATGAACCGTATTCCTGCTGCCTCTGCACTTGCCTTCAAACACCTGAGAAACATTCATTTGTACACCTTGGTTTTAGTAAATGCACGTATTTGTCCTTCAGCCTGACATCGATTTAAAACATATTTAAAATTGTTATTTAAATGCTGGTAAAGCATAAAATAGGGTTGTTGCTGGCCACTTGATCTATAAGAAATCTTTCTAACATTGCATAATTTTTTTTTCCTCTGTAGGGGAGTGGGTTGTATCTTTGTAGAAATGATTCAAGGAGTCGCTGCTTTTCCAGGAATGAAAGACATTCAAGATCAACTTGAAAGGATATTTCTGGTGAGTTCTTTATTGCTGAAGTAATGTGCCTAAGACAACAATGATAAATGTTCACAGATTCTTTGTGTCAGGAATTAAATTACTGATAAAGCAAAGGATCAGAAGCCTACTCTGCAAGCTTACTTGATACTTGTGTTAAAAGTTCAGTTTCTAAGTTTTTTCAACCAATATTGTTTTAAAAATAAAGGTTCTTACACAATTGTGGAAAAAACTTTCTAACTGTAAGGCAATGGAAATCCAGCTGGTTTGTCATCCTCACTTTGTAAGTGATCAGAAACAATGACTTTGGATGGTGCTTTATTAATAATCTACTAATACTGTAGTGTCAATGGCAAGTATTTTTTGTGAGATAGATAGATATATAAAGGAAAACTAAGGTAGGAAATGAAGTGAGAAATGGAATGAGAAATCTGAAATCATGCCTCAAGTTCAGTGGGAGTCCTTCACTCCTGCTTCTGCAGCCTGGTTGGGCCATTCATAAGGTATGTGCATTGCTCATAGGCGCTGATGACACATCCGCATTGAGAGTGAAGGAAGAGGTTGTTTGTCTCAGTCATAGTCATTTGCACATTTTTCTTCTCAAGGTTGTGTTTTTGGGGTTTTGTTTGTTTGCTTGGTGTTTTACTTTCATTTGCTCTTTCTTCCATTGTGCTCTGGGTTTGGCAGGGGCTCAGGAACAACTTTCCTTGACTTCCTGATAAAAGGTTTGTATTTACTTCAATGCCTTCTGGGAGCATTGCTCTTGTGGAGTGCATTTATTCAGGGAAGCCACTGCTCACTCAGATGAACCAGAGTGGCTCCTGGTATCGTGGGGTGGCTATTAAGGAAAGTATTGCAAGAGCAGGGTCTTCCCTCAACCTGGCAATCTCTGGATTGCTTCTGACCACAAATTTAGAAGGGAAAAATGAGCATACCCTTGCTTTCAAACGTTATTTTGCAAGTAGTCATTTATTTCAAATGAAGAGGAATTAATTGGTATTCATTTTTCGGCCCATGGGAAGAGAAAGAAAGACTTTCATAATCTGTTTAAAAAATTTGCATTCTTCATTTTACTCAAACTTACTATATCTCTTTTGTTGGGACATCAGGGAATTGAATAACTGCTTTTATGAATGACTCATAAAAAATACCTCTCTAAAACAAGACCTTATTTGATTGTGATATAAAAATAACTAATTTTCTGTAAAATATTTTGTTATTTTGCACTCCTGGCTAATACCCTGAAAATTCTGTGCTGTGGAAAAATAGCTGTGCTGCAGCATAGACCGGGAGCAGCACTTCCGAGCAGTTCCTGTGACATGTCTCGTTGCTTTGTTTGTTTGCCAGCTTGTGTATTTTAAGCTAGCAACTTCTCAGCCAGTTTCCGGCTTTTGCTTTCTTAACTTATTATGCTTCTCATTTATTGATTTCAAATTTTCTCCATATTTATAGAACATGAAATTTTGCAACCAGTAAATTCCTCTTTGGAACTTCATCTCATTTATTGGGGTAAAATCTTAGTGGCTGTTTTTGCTGTAGAAATTAAGGGCCCTTCTAACAGCAGAAATCCCCTCCCTTAAGAGGGCCTTTTTTTTGCACTGCATCATATGAGATCATATGATGCAGTGCAAAAAAGCAATAGTGATAGATGTATCATGCAAACCTATTTTTGTATGCCTTTTGTAAGCTTTTTGTGTATTTCCATTTCCTTCTCTAACCACACAATTACTTGTGTGTTAAAATGCCAAGATAATACAACCTGAGATGAGTTTTGAGGCCTGCCAATTTTTTTTAAATTCTGTTTTAAAACTACAGCTGCAAATATTGAGAAC
Source organism: Dendrocincla tyrannina (assembly GCA_035047865.1). Taxonomy (NCBI): domain Eukaryota; kingdom Metazoa; phylum Chordata; class Aves; order Passeriformes; family Dendrocolaptidae; genus Dendrocincla; species Dendrocincla tyrannina. Next base: position 21,976,791 of record JAWWMP010000081.1, read on the forward strand.
AGTGCTGAAATAACAAGGGATAATTTACTGATACTGTTTCTTTAATTTGATCTGTTACAAACCTTCAAATAAATAGATAAAATTTTGGACTGGATAGTTTTATGGTCCATTGCAAATTAGAGTTAATTTTTAAATACCAATTAATTAGGCTTTCTAATGAAAGTATCTAGTTACCCTTAGCTAAATAGTTTCAGTGAGCGCTTTCCTAATGTACTCTAAGCATCATTAAGAATTTGAGTTATCTATTTAAAAGTTATAAAACAAAGGATTATTCTTGTTTGGTTTTGTATTTTAACAGACGATTACATTCATTAATTCCCCAGTGAATCATGTATAGTGTGGTAGTTAATAGCACTGAAACACAAAATTAATCAGGTTGTTTTACCAGATAACTAATACAATTAACTCCCACACAGTGAGCACTTACACAGCTGTGAAAGAAACAGACCAGCCAGTAAAAGACTTTTCCGCAAAGTCTTTCCATAGTTCATGTTTTCAACATTCTCCAGTGATGGTTTTCTTATGGCAGAGGGTTGTCTTCTGAAAACAGTGTAAGGTGCAGCTCACCCTGATCTAGTAACCCTTTTGTTCTTCTAAAATACACAACTTGGAACAAAAGGTACTTTAATCTGGGTCGAATCTGTTGCCATTGTTATAGTTCTGCATCCATGGCATGTAAGAGTACAGGTAGCAGATTGAGCCTTTTAGGGAATCAGTTATGTTGTAGTGGGAAAGTCACAAAATCCTAAAATATAGTAGCCAAGAAAAGTGAATAAAATTTAACAGGAATGACAGTTTAAAAATCTTAAATGGCTGTTTGATTTCCTACTGTGTAGTGCCCATTATTATGTAACTGAAATTAAAATACATTGTATGTATGCTGTTTTAGCGATTATCAAATTGAAGTCAGAGAGTCTCTAAATGCTTTTGTGTATCTCTACTGCTGACCTTCTTCACATTTCTACCTAGCAAGAGTAGATGCAATCAGCATACCACGTATGTTTCTTCCTCATTATGACTGATGTTTATTTATGTTTCACAATGGCTTAATTAAGCGACTGTATGTACTAGATTAAGAACAGAGGTTGATACCTCAGTTTTACTTAGAGACCTTTCTCTTTAAGCTTATCTCTCCTGACTTCTGTTGTTTCAATTTGTGGGTTTTTAAATGGTAATATACTTGGATTCTCTATTTCTATTACAACAGCTGTTTATAATAAGCATTCTTAGGTTCCATTACTACCATAGGTCTCAATAAAATAGCAAGGGTTTATATAAAGAATCTGTTCTCAGAATTAGATCAGCACTTAGAGATGTTGATGAATAAGCAAGCTGCAAGTTTTTATTATCATACTTGAAATCTGATAATATGAATTCTATTTTCCACTGTTGATAATATGTTTTTAAAAAACTGTACTTACCAAAAAAATATGGGAATCACACATATAAGTAGGTTGCTTTTTCAAAGAGTTTTAACAGTGAATACAATGCCTTAGTGCAGAGATGTTTTGATTTAATCGGTATACTTTTACGTCTTTGCTCCTACCTTTTTCCTACATATTGAAACTGAGGTTACTTTCTGGATAGAAATGCATCACAGAAAATGAGAAAGAAAAGTGTAAAATCCATGTCCAGTCATTTCCTGAAAGCTTCTAGGGATGGTGATTCCACCATGTCCCTGAGCAGATAGTTCCAAAGCTTGACAACCTTTCCAGTGAAGAAATTCTTCCTGATGTCCAGCTTGAACCTCCCCTGGCACAGCTTGAAGCCATTTCTTCTTGTTCTGTTGTTAGTTGTCATAATTACAGCCCATAAGAGCTAGCAAGTCTTTTGCCTGTAAGTATCATACTAATGATGTATTATCATCATTTCCAGTGAACTGCCCTTCTCTGAGACAAACAGCTTGAGGTTTTGTTGCAAGGTGCTAAGTCTGGTGGACTGATAATGTGGATACAGTAAGCTCAGCATTTCTATTTAATCTTGTAATAAGTACACAAGACAGGTTAAAGCTTTGATTGAGTACACATTGAGCAGTTAAACCATGAGAACAGGAAAAATGTGTGAGGCAATCTGCTGAGTCAAATTGAAACTACACAAAATTAGGAAATATCATTTGGCTTCTGATATGAAGCAGCTAAGATCTTTATCAGTAATTTATTCCTGTTGGTCATTTGTTAACATACCTATCTCTATATGCAAACTTTGAGGTTTTCTGACCAAGGAGAACCTGCCATTGTAAACACAAAATGTAATTATGTCTAGAAGTAAAAGCTGCACCAAATGCCTTTAAGCGTGCCCTGTAAGGGGGAGAATTGACAGCTCCTCGGATCTGGTGATGATCATCATGAATTAGTTGAGTGTTAAAGCTGATTACACTGAGCAGCCTGCAGTATGCCCATGCCTGCCTTACACTGAGCCACATCGTTACAGCTCTGATTCTTATATAAGTATGTGCTTTTATACTTGCTGTTCTTAACAGATTCAAACCAGATCAGAGTTGAATTTCTTGTATTAGTTCAATTTTTCTTCTGCAGAGTTAGTTTGGGGTTTTTTGGTGTGTGTTTTTTGTTTTTTTGTGTTTTTTTTTTTTTTTGTGTGTGTGTGTGTGTGTGTGTTTGTTTTTTGGTTTTTTTTTTTGGTGGGAAGGTATTTCTGCCTTTTTCTTTTTACATGAGCTTTCAGAGAGCCACTACAGATCAAAGTGAATTTTCCTCCCAGGCTCTGAAGCCTTCCTGATAAGGGAATAATCTGTGCGTTGGCTGAACTTTAGTCTTAGTACCAACTACACTGCAAATTAGATTTCACTGCAAGAATAATGTACAAAGAGTTCTCCTGATACTTTGTAGATCTCTGCACAGGCAGGACAATGGCATTTAAATGCTGTGTTATCTGTAAATGGGCATTCACTCTGCAAACATCATTCTGGGAAGCATGCATCATGCTGCAGGTAACATGTCACAGCAGGAGTGGGAATTTACAGCCACAATCTTCTGTCTTTCCTGACATGGCTATTGACCAAGCTGAGGACTCTTTTCTGGTATTGGATGCTATTGCTCTGTTGGGTACCATAATACACAGTATTAAAAAGTAATTAAAGAGGAACAATATCCATTTGTTGAGCACAACAGCCTGGTATGCCAAAGGGAACACGAGAAACACTCACTTTCTGTATGAAGCTGTACAAAGCAAAGATTTGCAAGAGTTTGTCATTTCAGATAGCTATGAAAAATGACATTTTCCTTTTCACTGGGAATAGAAGTGTTACTTCTGTTATGGAAGATTTAAAAGGCTAGCAGTGTTATTATTTACATATGGATACTCATACAAGTATATATGACTACAAGCCTGAAGTGCCTTATATCATGTAACACAGGCTAGTAGTGTAGGCTACATGACTCTGATGTTAACAGGCATTTGTGAAGCAGCAGAGCTTTCTCCCTGTGGTTCTCTGTCTGGAGGTTTGCTTCATGTCACTGATGTCCTCTAAAGCCTGAAGTAATACCTTTTAAAAGCTGTTAAGCTTATGGCAGACCCAAAGAAAATGTGCTTTCTGGTACATTGTATTAATAGCATCTTTTGGGAAGCCAGCAATGCTAAGCGCAAGGGAGGAGTACTTAAACCACTGGGTTTTGAAGTTCACCTGTGTAATCAGGTACTTAGTAAAATTTATTGGTCTTTTATTTCTGTTTTATTATTTAAAACAAGTTTTTCTATCACTTGGTAAATATTTGGCTTTGAAACACAGCTCATTCATCTCTGATGGAATAGATGTATTTGTGAGGCTGGACCTGAGCTGAAATCTTATTTTTTGTAGCCATGGTATCTCTGGTGCTGTCTATGTTGCAGATGATGAATCTGCTTGGAGAAAGAGTCTTCATCTTTGTAATATAGATAGTACTTTCTTAAAGGGGGAAGTCTGTGTTTTCTCCCCATCTCTTTCCATTTTCTTCCGACCGATGACTTCATGAAGAAAATGAGGGATTTTTTGCAACTGATTTAGTAGAAAGCTGAATGCTGTGTTCTATCTTCTGTAACACAGCATGTAAGTAGAATAAAAGAAGTGTAAACCTACTAATAAATCTACCTCTCCTTTGCTTTATAATAACAATATGCAAAATATTTCACTTCTCTTCAACACCACTGAAATGAATTAAATAAATAGCAGGTTTCTCTACCTGTGGTCTTCTCTTTGAAGTTGTTAGCACTTGTTCAGTATTTTACTGTACTTGCCTGCAGGTTTTGCTCTAATACTGCTTTTACAAAGTTCCTTTCTGGGCTTTATGTCTTATGCCAAACTTCAAATGAAAGTAATTCTAAAAAGTAGAGGAGCAAAAATAACCTTTAAAATTAACTTTAAAAAACAAAGTAAATCTTCTATAGATTCATGCTTTGTAAAGGATTTTGGTAATTTTTGAGAGATCTTTTCAAGGAGTTTCAGCTCAATTTTTGCTCTCCAACTGCACTATATTTTTTTCTGTATTGTGGCATGTGTAGTCTTTTCCCAATATAATAGGGAAGAAGGTATTTGATGCTAATTTGTGTTTACTTTTCATAAAGAACTCCCACCCTCACCACATCTGAGTAGCCATAGTCTGTGCTGTTCTTTGCCTTATATCATTAAGTCCATATGGTACTGGGCAAATAAACTAGGCCTAGGATTTAAAAATAGCAATCTTATAAAAATGTAGAACATTTTCTAGAAGAATATTGCCTATGTGTGTCAGGAAAGGAGGCATATGTATCTCACACTATGTTAACATTTCTTTTAGAAAAGGGGACATTTAAGCTCCCATTCATCCATGTTTAAGTCATAAAAATACCAGCCAGTGTATTATGGACACTTGCCAGGGGATCTACCAGCTGGTAGCAGGAGGGAAGAGGAGAAGAGGAAATAATTAATGAATGTGTAACCTTATCCTTGTCTTTCAAGGGCTGGCTGGATTTCAGGCCAGCCAGTCACACAACCTGATGCACAGAGGTGTCCTCTGCTTGCAAAAAGGTGTTCCTGTCCGGCCAGCTAATTCTGAGCAAAACCCTGAGTGTGACTGGACTGGCATTACAAGATCTTGGCTTATTATCAGCTTGGTAATGCAAAACATGAGGAGTAATTGGCTATCAGAAAAAGAAAACAAATTAAGACATGGTTCAGTGGAAAACAATGACTTTGTGGTTTTCTTTGGAATTGGAATGTTTCCTTCTGCCAGGAGAAATGGACTATAATTAGAAGGAAGCATTGTTTCTTTTCCAGACTTGCCTCTTTGAGTGGGTTGGTTACGGGCAATACACTAAAAAAAAATGTGGTGGCACTCAGCTGGTGTAAATCAGTAACTGGTGTAAGTCAGTGCAGCTCTGTTTACTTACAGTGATGCATGTCTTTGCAGGAACTTTCCTTCTTGGCCCCATACACCATCAAAATATACTTCTTTGCCCTGTAAAATCCCTCTCTGTGCAAGTTGTGTCCACACGTGTTACAGAGCTGTAATTGCAAACATTTTTGCAGGCAGGTGACACTAAACAGAAAAACAGTTGCCAGCAGTTTGTGCATAATACTAATGGAGCCGAAGCCCATTCTGAACAAAAGTGTTGGTCTGTTATCCAAAATCTTATCTAACAAGATAATATTGTACTGTAAAAAAACACAGGCACGTTCATAAAGCTGATCTGAATGCTGACTGTTTACTAGGGAAGATAATAAAGGATATAAAGGATCAATCAACAAATAGTTGCATTGCTTTCTCTTTTGTAAATAAAGGAACAATATTTAATTCACTCGAATCTTCTCTTTTCTCTTTGTTCTTTTACTTGTGTCTGAATTACACATTGCATGCCAAAAGTGAGTTTTCTGAAGAGCATTGTGATGGCCAAAATTGTTGTTTGTAATCTGTAGCTCAAGTTGAAACATCCTTAAGGTTGAAAATGTCTAAAAATCAATATGAGGCAGTTTTAGATGATGATTTTAGAGACAGGTTATGAGAATCTTAGATTGATATGTCTTGCTTGTCTGCATGTTTCTTAAAAGACTTCAAGAATAATAGCTAATTTATTCTGCCCTCTTAAGACCTAGTAAAAGTAAATAGCTTTTTTTATCATGGTGTCTGGGGGAAACATCCCCTTCAGCCCATGCACATGCCTGAGGTACCATTTGAAGTAGGCCTAATTTGAATAAAGGTAGATTTTAATACCTGTTTTAGTGTTTCAATAATCAGTGCCCTATACTACATATTAATTTAGCAAGATGCTGAGCACTTGCCATGGGATTGTCATCAACTATCACTGCCATTTACACAAGCTACTCATCCTCAGTGTCTCTCTGTAACTAAATGTAAATTTTCAGATAGGCTTAGTGATTTCAGGAGGCTTCAGCTTTTCAAGGGCAAACATTAATACACCTTGATTAGGACAGCTGTTTTTCTACTTCATTAAATGGCTATGGTTAGGTAATTCAGACATTTAATTTTCATATGTTGAAAATTTTGTATAACCTTGTCTAAGTTTTTATTTTAAGAGAAAATCAGCCAACAATAATAAAAGCTGTATCAGTTTCAAACTGACTTGAAAAGTACTAGACAAAATCAGTATTAACAAGTAGGAAAAGGAATGAAAAAGGCTATTGAAATTATATGTATACTGCTTCATAAGAAAATGGCAAAAAAGGAGGCCTCATAAGAGATTGAGAGTAGGAGAATTACCTGACTAGGATCCTAATAAAGTGGGTATTCTCAACTGTTTCAGTGTGAAATTAATGGAGGAGGTTCTGACATATGCAATATTAGGTTTTATTCTTGTGGTTTGGTTCTTCCTTCCCCAGTCTTCTGAGTGCTCCATTTAAAATGACTTGGAGGCCAAAGCAGAACTCTAGCTTTCTCTGGATTCTCTAGCTGTCAGTTATGGGAAAAAAAATTGTCCTGTGTTCATTGTCTTTAGAATGTGCAGGTATATCACTGTGTCACTGTATTTCTGGCAGTTGAAGTCTGTTTCAGAGTATGTCAGAGAAAGCTAATAACATATTTTGTAAGATCATAATGAGAATTCTTCAGTGTTTTTTCAGGGCAGAACATGATCCAAATGTAGTGCAAACTCTCAAACTTGTCAGTGAGGGAGCAGAATAGCATAGGTAAATTCTTAACAGAGAATGTAGTCTGGTGCAGTAGGTATGTTCTCATATATGATTACCCTGATGAGAAGAAGTCAAAGAAAATTTTTAGCCATCTACTTAAATGCACTGAAATTTTATGGTTGGGTTTCTGTATCTTTTGATGTGTGAGAAATCAGTTGACCTTGTAAACTTCCAATTTGATTTTAAACTGTAGTCTGTCATAAACAAGGATTTATTGCTTTAGAATAATGCCTGCTTAATTCCTTTTACAGTTTTTTTAAAAATATTCTGAATTTAATTATCTTTTTAAAAATTGCATTATTTGCATCATAACTAGAACATATATTTGTGGTGTTTTTCCATGTGTATCCTGAATGTAATTGTTTTACGGTAGCTGGTAATTGAGCTTTTTGTGTAAGAAAAATGAAAGTTGCACAAATTTTGTATCACTGAAGTGGCTCTTCAGGATAATCAGAGGGAAATCAGCCAGAGATTTTATCTATCTTTATAAAGGTATCCTTTATGTCTCATTTTGGTGTGCATCCACGCAACATGTCTTGATTACTTAAAAAGAGACCTTACTAATTTGATGTTGGACATTCTGTGCACTTTGGTATAATCTGCTCTGGTCTGATGACTGAGATATTTGGTTAATGACATTGCTATGCTGCTGAACCAGCTTGTTGAGAGTGTGTTAGTATTGCTTCTTCCTCTTGGAAGGGGAGGGGTAGGGGTGAGGTTCTGCTGATACCATATCACTTTATCCGCTGCTCAGCAGTTCAAAGCAGGGTAATAACTGTAACCAGGAAAAATCCTCTTTTGTTTGTTTAGTGGGTCTTTTCATGAAATCTCTGCAATAATCTATTCCATGAAAAAAATATCAGACAAGTGCATGTAGCTGAATCTAAGGATAGTGAAACACCTGTTGCTTACTAAAGTCATCTCTTACTGGGCTTCATTTACTTTCAATAAAATGTACTTTCAGTGTAGCTTCCTACCACTTCTGCTTTATATTACCTTATTCTTGAGAGTGTTTTCATGGTTTTGTTTCTTTTGTGACCTTTTAACTAGCTTAAGGATAACATTGTGCTGCTCATCTGCATTCCTTACACAGTCCAAGAGGTCAGCTGTTCCTAGAAGTGTTGAGAGGTTGATTTTTCTCTCTGATAACTTGTGTAGTTGGTTGTTCATGTTTCATTGGTGTAACTTCTCCCTTTCTTCTATTGCAGTCAGATCTTTAAAATTTACCTCCAAAATGTTCTGATTTGCCTTGTAATAGCAGAGTTGCTCATGTTAAAGAATTGAAGTTGTCATTTAATGTTCTTGTATCTGATGGCCCATCATTTTTCAGCCATTGTGCCATCAGTATTTCAGGTGATGTATTTCTGTGGACCTTAATGTATTAGTGGTGTAAGAAATTTTAACTTCTTTCTCTCCTCTCTATCATTATTGACTGCTAGTGGTACTGAAGCTCATTGTCATATATCTGCAAATCTTCCTTTTTTATTTGCATATCCTACTTATTTACTTATCCATTTCCCCCTCTGGTTTGTTTTTATTTTGTTTTTCTGAAAAAGAGTGGACTGTGATATGCAGGTGGTAAGTAGCTCCAATCTTTTGAGAATTTGCTGTCATTTATGCATACTTTGTCACCGATTGCTTCAGTGCAAGCCCCCTCAATTCCTTTTGGAGCTGTAAGCAGTATGTTTTCCAAATTCTGCCCAGTCCTCACAGCTCCCTTCTTGAGTGAGCAAAGAGGATCAGTTCCAGCAGCTCCAGGAAGTAGTTCCCTTTTGCCCAAAAGTAACACTGCCAGGAGCAAGAGCTGCCACTGCAGCTGCCCTACATGTGTTTGAAGTTTTAATTGGAGACAGGAGGTGACTACACCCTAATCCCTCCTGCATTGTATTTTTGAGAGTTCAGAAGTCATGGACAAAGTTATGGAGTGCACTAATGTCAAAAGAAACAGGTGGGCTCACTGAAGCTGGATTGCAGCTGCCTCTTCCAGTCAAGTGACACCTGTTTTCACCTTCACTTAAATAAGGAAAATGAGAAGCCTTAGGCCACCTGCCTGCTGATTGTTAAAGACACAGCTGCTAAATGAGCAATGAATGACTAAATTGCGGTTTCTGATTTTTGAAAGTTTCATCATTTCAACATTCCTCACTTTTGAAAACCCACTTTTGATCTCAATATTTGGGTACGTAGCTCATGGTGTCAGGACAATGAACCCATCCCTCTTAATGGATTTGCAAGGAAATAGGTAAAGAAGGTATCAAGAAAATGGGTAGATTTTCAGTGAGCATTTCACTGGAAATTCCAAAATGCTCTGGAGTGAGGTGTCGTAGCTCACTGTGCTGCAGTGGAGGATACAGGGTCTGTTCAGCCAGTTTTCCCATCTTACTGTCCTCTATGAGAATGTGTAACTCCCTAGGATTCTCCCCCGACCCCACTTAAAATGTCTCAGCTGCTTTTGTAGCTGGTGTCTCTCCATCAGATGTAGGCTGACATTTCCCTCATTTTAGAAAAAAAAAATATTTCTGTGCTTCCATTTTTCATTCTGCGTGCTTGTTCTGTTCCTGTGATTCAGAAGGACAGGATAAAACTTTTGCTTTTGTAGCATCAAAATGCTGCTGTTTGGAATGAATATATCAAGCATCATGCTGTGTTTTGTTGTCGGAAGAACAGTTGAAGCTGTATCACTTGAAATGTATTTTAGACATTTTTAAAAGTGATTTGATTTGGGAATTCTGATAAGGTTCCATGCAGGAATCATCTGGATATTTAGACATCCAAGAAGAGTACTCTTACATCCACTGCATATACCCATCAGAATTGGAGCTCATTATTAATTCCCTCACTGTTTCAGAAATATTGTAACACCTGGACCTGCACATTCTTCAAATGGCAGCATGACTGGCTGCCTTCATTTTCTGCAGATTGTTGCTTAAAAAACCTTAACAGAATACTTACTGCATCACTGAGCTCCATGTGGCTGCACGAATCTCTTCCAAATTGAGATTATTACAAGATCAAGACCTTAGATGGCAAAATGAGGAGTTGGCAAATTTCTGGATGATCTGATCAGATATTAGCATCATGCTGTTCTGTGATGCTAAGCACCAGGCTTCATATATAGGTCTTGGTATATGTTACCTCCCCATGGTTTTTTTAGGTGAGAAAAAAAAATCGTCATGGTACTACTCTTTTTTTTTTTTTCCCCAGACAGTGAGCTCAAGCAGCTTAGTCAGCCCAGCTATAATATTCTATCTGCCTTAGCACAACAGCTTTCCTCTTCAGTGCAAATATATTTCTACCGCTTAAGCAGCACATGTCACGAGCTTCTATTGTGCCATGCATATGCTGTTCCTTGTGCATAAGGAATGGTGAGTCCTGTTGTGTTGTCATAATGAGGCTCACATTCCTCCAGTGTGTTGTGACTGGGCACCAGGCCAGAGACAAAAGGTTTCCAGTGTCACAGAAGTACAGTGTGCACTTCACTGCCTCAGAGTGGGGATTTGTTCTGGGAAAATGTCGGCCGATTTCTCTGAATACCATTGGGTCAGGTCCTGGTGTGATGATAATCCTTATGGGGAAAGGATGTGATCCCAAATGTTCTGGATTGTTCAAACAGTTGTAGTCTCACTATAGTGAAGAAACAATTTTATTTTAAATAAAAATGTTTTTCTTGCTATTTTTATGATGATTCATGGGCTGATGCATAAATTTGGTCTGTTGGTTATTTAAATAAGCTCTCCAGCCTTATGGCAGCTTTAAGCCCTTAATTATCCTGATGCAATGGTGTAGCTTTGCCCGTGCCAATGAGATTGGACACTGCAATGCTGGGTAGGAATTGATGTGTGTAACCTGAGCCAGTTTTATGGTCTTCAAAAAGACCATAAAGCCAGTTTTAGGATCCAAAGGCATCATTGCTTTTCCGATAAAGCAGCATTTCCAAAAAAAAAAAAAAATCATGTGTAGTGCATACCTGGAATTCAAATGAGCCAGCTGTGAGCCAGCACAGCAGGGCTTCTGGAAGTACATTTCATAAAAGCCTCCCACAGAGTTTTGCTTTGGTTTTTTTTTTCCTTCTCCAGTTTAAAGAAAAAAGTCAGTAAAAAAATTAGAGGGCTCTGCAACCTGAACAGGATAGTATGCCTGTGAAAGGCAGAGTATATGCCTTTCTGTACAGACTACATTAGAGCAGGTTTTAAAGGATACGTAAACAAGCATGACTTATGAGCCATGGCGTCCTTCTGACAGAAAATTGCTGTCTTCCTTTGCAGTAAAGAAAACCATTCTGTTTGTTCCCAAATGGTAAGAAAGGGACCTTTCAGCACAGATAGCAGCAGCAGGTGCTTCTTCACTTTTATTAACACCAATCTCTTCGTGAAATTATTCCCTCTGGGTAACCTTACTAGAGAGCTCACAAGCTCTGTCAATGCCAGAGGAGCAAACTTTTCTCCTTGGAGGAGAGGAAGAGAAATCTGTTGAGGTCAGCTTGAGTCTCCTGCATAATTTTCTTCCTATTCTTTTCCTGATCCACAGCTTTGAGGCCCATAAAAGATTTCAAATTCTCTTGTCTTCTTACTAAGGATCAGTTTCATCCTGCTGAGGTCTTTTATAGTTTTGCAGCTCCAAAGCAGGTATCAGAGACCTTAAATCTAGTTTAATGTCATAATTTTTTTATTCTGGTTATGGGGTTGTTTACTGATGGAAAGAGCACAGGTGGCTGGGAAACAAAGGAACAGGTTCTCTGTTCTGCTCCTTTAACCGTTTCAGTGTGGAGCATTCCTCACTGAGGAGCTGTCTTTTCACTTTGGAGCTTTTTAGTTAACTTTTGATTTGACAAAATTGCTGCCTGGTTGCACTGGTTTTGAGGGAACGTGCAATCGCTGTCAGGAATTTCCTTTTTTTCCTTTTGCTGCTAACTCCAGATTCTGACTCTATGGCATAGGCCCCTCTGTTTTCAAAATAAGTTTGCCAAATACTGTTTTCCTAGCTTTTTTTAGCATTCATCTCATGCACATAGACGTTTTAATAAGAACCACTAAAAAAGTTTCTTCCACCACGTGAGCCCTTATGAATGTTGTAGGTTACTAAAATAGGACCTTATGATGCAATGTGCTGACTCTCTGTAGGAAGAGGATGTCGCAGCCCTGTGCAAGTTGTTTCACACTTGCTTTTCTCTTGTTGTGAAATTTAGATTAAATACTCTGGTTTTGCTCTCACTCCAGTTCAATTTGGATTATGAACAGAATGAGTTTCTAAAAGTCATCTCACTGAAACACAGAAACAGCTCTGTCAAAGTGTAGTATTTAGTAGGTACATTTTGGGATAAACAAAATTCTTCCCTGACTGAACATTTAAGGACACTGGCCCATCAAACCTCTGTAGTGCTTTGCTGTAAGGCTGAGGATTTAATTGAATCTGTCTTGATGGTCTGCAGTGCTGGGTCTGTGGTGATGCCTGCTCAGTTCCTCCTTCTCCTCCTCCTCCTCCCAGCTGCCGCTCCCAGCTCATGCAGAGAGAGTAGGTAGAGCCTGGCTCTGTGAAGATAGACAGGCATCTTTATGAAGGCTCCAGTGCCTGTTGTCTTCCTCATGGTAGCACAATTGCAGTGCTGTCTCTTCCAGGGTCCCTCAAAAAGGTAGCTGTAGTTACCATGGGTATGAAGAGAATCATGAGTTTACTTGTGCTGCAAACAGTGTAGAAACAGTGTTGGGATAAATTTAACTTTGCAATGCAGGAAGCTGCTCAAATATCATTTATATACACAAAGTAAGGTTGGAAGAATTCACATGTTATAAAGGTTACCTGGAGAGACTTCATTGTATTTTTCCTCTATGGGGAAATGAAGTTAAGAACAGTTGGGTCCTCTTCTGTTTCAAGGACCTCATTTTTCATCCTTGACAGAGCTGAAGCACAAATATTAGTTAAGCTTGATTTTTCTTCTAATTAATGTGTGTTGTTAAAATTTTGTGGGAATGTTTTGCTTCCCTCATCCATACTGGCACATTACCTCAATGTTTTAGAAGACAGTTTTGTCATAAATCACTTCTTATGCTCAAAGAAAGTGGTTTTATTACCCACATATAATGGAATGATGATATTCCACTTCCACTTGATGCTTGAAAGAGTCACCCTTTTGTTGAACCTCATTCTGGTTTTGCTACTTCTTTTTACACCTTAAAGAATAAACCTCAGTAGCTTCCATTTTTGTCACAAAACAGCGTTGCTTTATGTACAAGTTTATGGGGTTGGTGAGGAGGTGCCTTCTCTCTTTTTCATTGCTGTTGTGTCCTGACCTTAGATCATTCACAAAATAACTTGCAGAAGAAATACTCCAATCAGTTTGTTTTCTAACCAGCCTTGTTTTCTCTGAAATCCATAATTCTGGTTTAATTTTCTGAATGAATGCAGATCAGATTAAACATATTCTTCTGCCATTAGCATTTTGCATATAAAATGGTGGCTTTTGAATTTCTTTTTCATTATGCCATGTATCATCACTGCAAGGATTTTTTTATGACTTTGCTAGCATTTACAGGCACATAAAGAAGCAAAAAAAAATACAATCAATTTTGTACATAAAATTTAGAATAAGAATTTCAAAGTCTGGTTTTGTCTGTAAAGAGTTATGGATTCTTGTTTAGCACTTTTGTTCTGAAGAGGAATCATACAAGTCACATCTTCTGTATGCTTAATGTGTTCCATTAAAATTTCTGTATGCTTTGTCTGTTTCACTGCTGTTTTCTTTCTTTCCTGTGTGGGAATATTGAAGGGATATTTTGATGACAGTTGGCTGAAAAAAACACGGGAAGTTTGCTATGTAAGAAAAATAATTTTTATTAAAATACAATTTTCATGTTCTGAACAAGTGCTTTCCATGTGGGAAGAGACTGCCTTGGTCACACAATCTCACTTCAGTTGTTTTAATTTTGCATTGATATGGATTCCTGGTTTACAAACTATATATAATTTTTTTCCATTCATTTAATGAAGTATATCTTCAATATTTTAAATCTTAAGGACAATGAATAGACATGTAGTCTTTATTTTTCATGAATCCAAATAAACATGTTGTTGCCATTTTAGCTGACAAACATTGTTTCTTTAGCAAAAAATTAGGTGACTTTTTCATTGCAGCTGTCAATCCTGGAATATCCACAACCTTCCCAAAGGTAAAACATGTTCAGCCTCAATCTAATAAACGTGAGTGTGTTACACAAACAAATAGATTTACTGTCCCTTATGGGAAGTGAACTACAAAACAGAACTGCTGAGTTTCTGATGTGAAGAAATGACTGGTATTGAGGCAATTCCATTTCTGACTCTATCTTTTGGCTATTAAACTTGACACTCAGCTGTCACCCATCGTGCCCAGCAGAGTTGAAGGAAGCCTTTCTGCAGTTGTCAGTCAGCAGACTCTGAGTCAGCATGCATAATACACAAATGGTTGCTGAATATTTTTTAACCTGTTATACTAAACCCAAATGCTAACTTGAGGGAAGAAGTTCATCCTTTGATCTTCACTACTTCTTTGGTCTTCCCTTTGTGCTCACTGACATTGTCGGGTCATAACACAGCACTTTCCCTGATTGTGGAAGATGTGGTTAAGATCTCCTAACAGAGACTCCTCTGGAGGAAAATGTGGCTGTAGGTGGATCATCTGGACAAATGGCTTAGCACCA
>JAWWMP010000081.1:21991862-22022638 GCA_035047865.1 Dendrocincla tyrannina
TTTAAAAGGAAAAGTTAAAAAAAAAAAAAAAAAGGAAAAGGAAAAAACCCCCTACAAAACAAACCTCCCAAACCCCCCCCCCCCCCCCCCCAAATCCCCACCATTTTTACATCCACATTGTAACACTTCCTAGTTAAAATTGCAGGGCATTTTTCAACAAAACCCTCTTTTTTAAGAGGAAAAAAAATGCATTTTCCTGACACTTTTTTTACTAAACTTTGTTTGCTCATCAGGTTGACCTAATATTAAAAAAACTGAAAATTCTGCATATTGCTTAGCCTGATTTCCATAAGCCTTGGCTAAGGAAAGACAGCTCATTTGCATGCTAGTTTTGTTTTTCATTCTGCTCTGAATAATACCACAGGCTGCATGTTCTTTGTCTTGCTGAAGTCCAAACCATCTCCTTTCTTCAGGATCATCAGATCTAACAAGGGTTAAAGCATTATTTCAGTAATATGCAGCTTTGTATATTCAAATGTTGTAGTGTAAAGGGAAATGCTTTTCTTTGTTAATTATGCCAGCAATTGGGAAAGAGCTAGTAGGAAAGATTTGCACTGCTACTCATCTAATCTATGGCAGTAATATGGGATGCTTTTGCATTCAAAGCAGAATACAGGACAACATGACTAATTGTGTTGAGAAAGTGGCATAAAGCTCACCATAAAGTAATTATTCCCTTGCACACCAGGGAATGATGCATCTTTGCAAAATCAGATACAAAACCCAAAGGTTTTTCTTGTATTAAAAAATTAAGGCAATGCAAAAACCCTTAAAGCATATGTGTTGCATTTCCAGGGAAGTCTTTCTATATCATACTTGTGTATGGCGCTTTGAACAGGAGGTTCTGTTTTCATAACTTTCTGTCAAACTCTAACAATATCAACTGGCAGTACAGGTATTTGGCCCTCAGTACCCTGATCTATGGTAAATCTTATTTTTATCTTTTTTTTTTAATCTTATCTTTATTTTTGTATAAATAGACTTCTAACCCTACAAATGAAATTAGAATCTGATCCTGACTTTGAATGGCAAGTTTCAAATGAGAAGGTCATTTCATGTTGTTTGTTAGAGAATAAAAGAGCCTAGTATGTTGTCTGCAGTGTGGAACAGCAGAAAACCCCAGTAGGTTTTGGAGTCTTCTTTGCAGAAACCATAACCATCCTGATCCCTGAAAAACATGGAATCCATTTCAAATTTGAGAATTGTAGGCTATTCTTGTGTTAGGAACTCAGTTTTTTTTTAAAAAATAGAGTATTAAACCATGCAAGTTGAATGTTTACCTCACTGAGAAGCAGATTATCAGTAGAGAAAGCTAAAATATAATTCATATGATTCTCAATGCTAAATAAAGGCTTTTTTCCAATATTAAGTTGGGGCCTGATTGCCATGACAGCAGTGTTTATTTTTAGGGGTTTGGAACATGAAATGGAAAGAAAAAGTGTTAAAATGTAGAAGGGGCAGAACTTGTGGTGGCATTCTTGGGAGGAGATGTGGTGGACCATGATCGGACAGTCGGGGCTAGGAGGTCACCTGTAAAATGAGCTCCTGCTGCTCAGTTGTTGTCCCGGGGTGCTGCACCTCCTGTATCTTCCTCTTCCACTGGTAAGGTCACACTTTCTCTCCAGCACTGGCAGTGTCATCACTCATGTGATCAGGTGGATGCTAAGATGTTGCCAGAGGTTTGGTGTGCATAAGTAGTCTTTACTGCTAAGTGACAGTGTTTTTGAGTTGGGTTCTCCCTTCCTCCTCCACTTTCCTTTTTCATGGTGGTCCCTTAATTCTCTTGTAAGCCGCAAATCCATCTTCACTGTGTTTTACCTGTGAACTCTGCTTTGTTTTGTTTGCAGCAGGTGTTAAACCTCATTGCTTTGGATTACTTAATCCCACTTCATCAAAATGGGATTGATTGCTGCTTAAAGGTATCACTTACAAGGTGATGCTTACAAATCTCTTTATGTTGACATACCTGTGAGCAGTGACTGTTTCATCTTATCCAAAACCGAGTTATTTTACTGCTGCCTTTTCCTCCTTGTCTGTTGATTGATACCCACATTTTGTGAATTTCCATATTGTGTATGTTATGGTGTTGGTACTATGCATTGTAATAAAGTGTTTGGATCCTTGCCTGAACGACCAAGTGCCCCTACCTTAAAAATGGTTGACATTTAGATGATGGAAGACCCCTAGATCTTTTTGGCCTGACTGCTACCCTTGAGAGAAGGTATAAATATTGTAGGTGGTTTGAGTACTCCAATGCACAGAACTTGTTTTTAGCTGGATCTTAAATGCTGTAGCAGCAGATGTGCTGGAATATTACTGAAGAAATGGATTGGAAAACTAGTGAAACAAAAAATAGTCACATATGGGTTATTTAAAAAGTGATCTCTCTTCAAGCTCTCTGATACTGGGCCTGATATTACTTTGAAAATCAGAATCTGTTTCTTAACTCTAAGTTCTATGTTAAATTGGTCTGAAAAATATTCTACCTTGCACTGGAAGTTTCAGAGTTTGTTAGCTGGTTTTAATATTCATTTGTATAGTTCCTTAGCTGCATCTATCTCATCTAAAATGAGGCAATTAAGAACATACATTTAGAAAGATGTGGCTAATTTTCTTACATTGGTAATGTTTCATGAAAAAATATTTCTTTGATTCACTAAGAGGGATTGCAAAGGTGAGGACTTTATTTCTAAATTCAAATTGATGCAAGAATGAATCTCTGTTTTTGATCCGCGGGCTCCCTCTCCTGGTCTGGGAGGTACTCGGCACCAGGAGCCTGGTTAATGCAATAGGTAAGTGGAAGTTATTGGCGAATTGATTTAGTGGCATAACGTGGACGGTGTCTCCTAACTTCTATGTTTAATGACAGAATTGTGCTCTCTCTAATAGCAATAATGAAATGAACATGGGTGTTGTGATGGATCAGGGTTGCAGGGCCAGATTTATCTTAGTCAAATGCCAGTTAAGACGTATCACAAGGACTGAAAGCAGTGTGCTACTAACAATATTTATAAACAAAATCAATGAATTTGCACATAGAAATAACTGCGTGAACATGTACTTTCTAGGTGCACTGATACTGTCATCTTTGTGACACCTTGGTGCTTGGCTTTCACCTCCCAATCTAAGTTGGACTGTTTGCCTACTGTATTTGATAATGGAGAAAAAATGTATCTGTATTAATATTCTTAGATTAGAAGCGTGTTCGTATTTTAATTGCTTAAAAAATATGAGGCCCCAGAGTCATAAAGCACACCTGGTAGGTAAAAATCGTATCTATTTTAGAGGTCACTTGCTTTTGCCTCAAGTTTTTAAACCCGTTTCTAAATTTTATGAGACGAATTCTGGCAGAGTTGAAGAGAAAGTTTTTGTGTTTTACCTTTCCAGTCTTGCTTCTAAGATTTTTTTTCAGCTAGAATTTATCAACATGAACAAATGTTTACATAGCTTAAGTGAAACGGGTATTCTAGAATGGGCCTTCCTAAGGCCCTTCCTTAAGAATGGGTCTTAATTCGTATGTATGTTGCAGGAGACGCAGTAAAAAAAAAAAAAAAAAATTCTTCAGCTCCAAATGATTTGGAGTAGATGTTGTTTTTCACATTTTTGGACCAAAGATTTTCATGGGCTTTGGGCTTGCTTTACGCAGATGTAAATGACCACAGAATGTCGCAGGGACTCAAGCTATTCAGGTGCAAAAGATTTATTCAGAAGACCTTCAGTGCAGGTAGGGGCAGGACTGGGATGGGCTTTTTTACATTGATGAGAATGCAAAACAAGCACCAGATTGATGTGAATTGCTTTCACTTTAGAAAATCAGCCTTTGATTCCAGGGCTTGAGCTTATAATAAATATTCAGAGGAGTCTCTAGCATTTCATTCATGTTAGAAATTGAGTGTAAATTTTGAAAAGAAAGATTTTACCAGTGACATATCAAATTCCACATCTCATTCAGAAATATTTCTAGAGCTACTAATTTAGGTGTTCCTCTTGGCTTTACTTAAAGCAAGTGTGACAGTTATGAAGCAAAACAGGGAGAACTAATTATAGCAATTCTCTGAATTTACTTACTATTTGTTCCAAAGACACGGAGGGTGAACTTTTCATGTCAGAGAGGATATAAGACACATGTGAAAGTGTTAAATACTTTGCAGCTGTAAGTTGGTCTAACTTACATTACAAGAAGGAGGACAGTTGAAATGAATAGCAACAACACATAACACACAAATCAGTAAAGTTTGTATCTCCTAAGAATTTACTATTTTTATGTATACTGCAGGCACTTAAAAATAACAACTCCTTGCAGTGCATTCTTGTTCATGCCATGCTCATGATCATCCCTTTCACCATCTTATAAATCTTCTGTCCTGGCATCTACTAGTTATCTCTTCATCTTATTTAAGTTTATAGGGTTTGAAATTATTTCTGAGCTAAACGATCTAGCCTTGGTAACACCAGTGCTCTGAGATAGCTTGTTAATTACCAGTGGAAAGTAGCTTTAACATCTGTTGGTTAAATAGGCAACCTGACAGGAACACAGCACTCTTATCTACTTCACTGATTAACTTTACTCCACTGGTACCTTGAAACCATTGTAGTAATTTAACTTTTGTACCTTCTTCCTCCTCCCCATCTCCAGCTATAAAGCCTGTTTAAAGTTTAGATTGTAAGGTACATTGAGCTTACAATGAGAAGTAGCTTTCCATAGTGCTATGACTTGTTAAGTCTCTTTCATTAAAGCAATGTGTGTTGTTTTTTTCTTCTTTTATGCACAGGTACTTGGAACACCAAATGAAGATACGTGGCCTGGAGTCCACTCTTTACCCCATTTTAAACCAGGTAGGCTGAAGCACCAAGTTCATTCAAATTCTCTTCCTGGAGGTACAGAACAGAGATAATTGCATCTCTGCCCACAAGCTTCAAAATGACTTGGTATGCAGTGTGTGAACCATAATGCACTTCTTCTAGCTGCTTTTTAATGTGCTCAGAACTTGGGGGGGGGGGGAGAGATTCTTTTGTTTAATTTCTTTGCCTTCTTTTTCATTTTCTTTTGTTTATTACAGTAAAAACTTGATCTGCTTGCATTCCTCTGCCCCTGAGTATCATACTTTTCAGATTGCTTGTAGGGTGATTCCTAGTCAATATTACTCTTCTGCAGACCACACTAAACTTTGACAAATACTAAAGTAAACTAAAGAGTAGAGAAAAGATGCTGTGAAAGCTGAAGTTAGTACATCTGTTAGTACCTTTCTGCAAAGGTTTAATTTTTTAATATGTGTTATATTTGAAGTTGTCATATTCTACAGCCATCCTTTAAAAGCCATTTTGCCATCTGATACCTTTTTGTGAGAGGGAGCAGTTTGTTCCATAGAAAGTAGAAGGATGTGGTCTGCTTCATTATGCTATATATGTATGCATGTTTATATATGCAATATACGTAGTCATGTGAATTTCTGAGTGGGTGTCTTAGAAATACAGTTTTTTAAACGTGGTAGAGCAGGTGAATGAGTAGGAGATGTGTTGGCTGGTGGGAGTGACAAAATACTGAACTGGTTGTCCAGAGAGGTTTGCCATCTTCATTCTGTCCAAACTCTGGCAGAATGGGACCTTAACAGCCTGAACTTGTTGGACCTGCTGTGAGTGGGTTTGGATTAGATGGTAAAGAGGAGGTTACTAGATGCTCTTGGATGAAGGACTTAATTGGCTCACAGAATATTTTTCTAGGATGACTTCCATTTGTAACCATATGACTGAAGTCTGGAAGTAAGTAATGGAAATTGACCCGGGAATTTTTACCCTTGCAGTCCTAAGTCTCACAGTAAACTCTGGGCTGTCCTTAATTGCAATAGTCCCTTCACCTTTTGTGACAATTTATATCATCCTGTCTAATTTAAACCTAGTTTTCAAGTCATCTTATAGTTCAGCCATAAAGAAGAATATTCCATTTTCATTTCAGCCTGTGTTATACACCAGATCTGCAGAACTATAGTAGCTTCTTCGGAGTAGCAAAGAGGCAGAAGATGCGGTGGAGGAGTTGTAAAAGACAAAGAGATCTAGTTAACTCTTAAAATAAGAGGGAGAGAGAGAGAAACAAATACATTGTAGGGCTTACCCTGACAGGGAGACAAAACTTCAAGAAACAGGAATACAGACAGCTTTCTTGCACATTACTTTTTAGTCTCTGCCCTAGACTTCCTGCTGTATAGTGAAATCACACTCTAGTGATCTCTATTGAATTAGTAGAAACTTCTTTAACAAGTACAGGTTTTCACTGAAATACTAAAAATACTGCGGTGTTCTTCCGTAACACAGTGTGTCATTAAGTTTAAAAACTTTTGCGTTTCTCCTTCTTGATACTGATTAAAAGGTGAGTATATACATGGAATTCTTACAGAAATATAGGGATTTGTAACAGCAGTCCAAAGACATTGCTTTTAGCAAGAATAGTGAAGATAAGGAGTAAACCTAGAGGTGTTAGGGAGTGCTTTTCGAGTTTGTTTTATTCTCTGTGATAGAGGAAAGTTTTGACCAGTAGATGGCAGTCAAGAAATTTCCTGGTTTCATTTTTCAATTTGGCTTCCAAATGTGTTAAGGGATGTGGATTTATTACCACAGAAGAATATCAGGAAGTAAATCCACTGTAGGCACTTCATTAAATCTAATTTTTATACAGGCATTGTGTTAGACTTGCACTTATTTTTTCTATGCCAGACTGTGTTTTTTTCAGCTATGAATACATAATATTTATACAAAGGCAGAGTGGGAACAGGAGGAAAGATGCTTCCAAGACAGAAAATGGTCATTCAGTATTTTCACCATTTCTGCATGGTGTGGTCTTTGTTCTCTCAGATCCTTTCCACATCTGTGAAGTATGTACATTTGTAAGTCAGAGTAATTACTATTCCTGCTGGCAATTATTTAATCTTTCTAGGGCCTGTTAATGCAAAGCCCTGAGCTCCTTAATTCCCTTGCACTGTGGAGGTCTGAGAGCCCTCAAAAAATAAAATTCCTCTTCTGTACATATATTGTGTTCTGCACTCCCTTTGTAACACGCTATATCCTTGATGACCTTGGTAAAAGGATTTTTTGTTTGCTCTACGGTTCCTCATTTGCTGATTTTAGAAATTACAGCAATAGAAAGCATCATCTAACTGGACAACTGAAGCTGGCTTACTAGCTTCAGTTTTGGCTACCCAAAACTGAGTAGTTGGATTTTATGCTGGTAAGGTGTGGAATGGTTGGAGCAGCAAAACACATCACCTCTGGTATCATACTGGTGTATCAGGTATGCTCTGGACAAATTGCTCTGACTTGTGGGCTGGGCTGGAGTTAAAACTATTTGCTCAGGCCATGAAAGTTCCTGGAGATGTTTGGGCACAGATAACAGGTTCTCTGTTGCTTCTTTAAAATACGCTTTCCTTCATGCCATTCTGTGCACAAAAGTATTCTGGCTATGGCAAGGTTGCATTATCCCCTTCCATAGATGCTCAACCAGACATGCTCCTCTCCCTGATGATCTGAAATTGCTTTTACACTTGAGCTTTCATGACTGGCTTCTTTGGAGCAATAATGGAGGTTAAAGCTTTAATAATACACCTAGGATGACTCAATATTTTCTTTTCCTAGAAGAAGAATACAAAAAGGACCCTGACATGTCTTGCCAAGTCTGAATCAATTCCATTATTCTTTAGGATTTGTGAAATGACTGTGTTCAAACATAAGTGATATGGGGCTAAGTAACTCCTGTGCTTTGTCTGTGAGTTTTAAGGCTGATAGCTGCTAACACTAAGTGTGATAAATTCACAAGTGCAGAGAGCACTGATGAGAGGATATTGACATCGATTCAGGGAAGGCTTTGATGCCATAAACAGAATTGTGTAAGCTTAAAACAAAAGGATTTGAACAGAAAGTATCAGTGATAAATAGTTACTATAGCTTAAAAAATTCTGGGCGCATTAAATGTCTGTGGAGTTGGAAAGACCATTGAGAGTAGAAACAAAATTTCATTGTATTTCTTGTTTGCATACAGACTTCAATAACTAATTTTCATGCTGTGATTTGATAGGGCATGGTCTTGTTCTGCAGAGAACTAATCACAGTTTACTGGGAGAAACATATCTGCAAAACATGGCATTAGTCTTTTCTCTACTGCAGTGGACAAGGGTCTGATTATTATGGAAAGCAGACAGTGAGTGCATAAACAACTATGATCTCTGACACCTTAATATGCGGGAACATTTCTGAGCCTGAATAAAAAGTGTGCTCCTAAGGTTAGCTGTGGGTGACTCTACGTCATCTAAACCCCTAACCTTGGTGATTTTAACAGATTATAATACTGCAAATAAAATGGTCATAATTTTGTCTGTCTTTTGAAAAGTCAGAAAACAGCTTGCATTTTATCTATCTGCTTTGAGATCTCTGATTACTTTCTATCTAACAAATACTCCAAGTACTAAGGAAGATATTTAAAGCTAAAAGTTTGCCTGGTCTTTAAGCTTTCTCTGGGCCTCAGTGTTGGTCTTCTCAGTTTATGTTTGCACCTGTGCACACAGGCACACATGCACGCATGCCCTGCTCAGTAAATGACTTAGGGGTAATATAAATGATGCATTTGAAAGTTCTGAAGTACTTCAGATGTGTTTCAGTAACTTTGGGTTGCATCTGTGTTCCACTTTGATGTGAAGGATCACCAAAGAAACCCAGCCGTTCTGAATCACTGTGAAAGTAAATTATCTGCCCTCAAATAGGAAGACAGTCTGAGGAAATTCTGAAAAAGTGTTAGTTGCTGTTTCAGTAAAATTTTGAGGTTTCATCTGGATTAGAAGCCCCATATTTTAGGTTGTTGGACAAAGACACTGCAAATGATGGACATGACTGCCTGAGAGGATTTGAAGAACATGTTTTCACTATTCATTCTTTTGTTACAATGCTTTCAGAAATATGTAGATCTGCTGCACTAAAGCACATCCACTCAGTTATATCACTGGACCTGTATCTCCAAGAATGAACTTGAAGTAGGCACTTGCTATATCTTATCTAAGATGAAGCAGTATTCCAAAACAAGCTGCTTCCTTATCAGTTTTGTGTCCAAATCTTCCTGATTTTTGCATATTATTCTCTCCATTGTTATTAAATCTCCCATTTTTCTTAGTCTGGAGTCTTACTGACTTTTCCTCTCCAGCCATTTGCCCTGGATTCAGAGTCCTACCCAAATAATTGAGCAAGATAAGTCTTTGGATAAACATCTACAACTTCAGTTTTCACTTTTCCTACATTCTCAATTACTATTTAGGACCGACCCTCCATTCTGGGAAGGTGTTATAAAGAGGTTTATCAGAGGGTACTGTCAGTGCGAAAAATGGAAGAAGATAATATATGGTCAAAATAGAAGGTAAATGAAGTGACCATGGCCATGAAGAGATGGTGATGATCAAGAGGAAGTAGCTTGTTAGGAAGGTGGAGAAAATGTGAGACTGCTATGTTGTGTTCACCGTGCATCAATTTCCTTTCAATACTGTTTTTAGGTGAAAGAAAGTTAATATTTAATCTTGGGCTGATGGTATAGGAGCCTGAACCTTCCAATGTTCAACAGATGATCAGATACAATAGAGAGTTATATACCTGAAAGGTGCCTTTATGAGACAATGGAAGCATCTGCTGAGTGGTGATTTTCAAAAGAGAATCCCTAAAGTCAGGATGAAAAGAGGTAAGAGAATGAGTCTCTCCTTAAGGAGAAAGTGGAATACAAGAAGAAATAGTGAGAAAACAACATTCCTTGGAAATAATGCATTAGACAGAATTTGACAGAGGCTGACAGGTACTTCATGGATTTATTACAAAATTATGAGTCTATGACTGACAAAACCTCTGCAGAGCTGTTTTTCTGATTCAGGAATTCTACTTTGCTTCCCAAGTGATCAATAAATATAGATTTGGTTTAGAAATATGATCTGCCTACTTGCATCTTAACAGCTGATGGATAGCCAAGTTGTTTTCAAAGGATTAAGTCTTCATTTAGAGTAGGGTTGTGCTGGGAGACTAAACTCCTTTGGCACAAACACATGAACATACTGTATATGAGAACATATGGCTTTTCAAACTTTCATAGCAGTTTTTCCTATAGAGTTTCACCAAAGCCTGTCAACAATTTATTACGCACTGAATCACTATCTTGTTTATTTACATCTACATTGATGCCAGTGAATGTTCCCAGGCAATGTGGGAGTCTGCTGTTAAAGTGTTAAGAGCATCCTCTGGCATGCCTTTAGCTCATGACAACTAGCACTTACCAATAATTAATTCCTGGGCATGGTTAGGGAGTTCGTGTGGGCCAGGGACTGTTCCCCTTGAGAAGAAGGAAGTTCCCATCTCGTGTACTGGAGGATGGAAGTGAAAGGGTGCTGCAGTAGTACTATAGGACAGTGATGGTGTCTCAGCCATCTCAGCAGTCTCCAGCACATTTAAATTGCTGGTATAGATGCGGTCTTCAAGAATTTAAGTACTTGAAGAAAGGAGGGGGTCTGTAAAGGAGAATTAATTTCAAGTTTCTCCCCGTCTTTTGCCAAAACTAAATTGTGTTATTTAGTGTTTCCTCAAGTCTCTGCTATCTACAAACCAAGAGAAGCAGAGCTGTCAGTGTTTTCACCATTCTTTAGACACAATTACATTAAGCTGAAATTAAAGTAACCTATTATATATGCAGGGGAACCAGAGTGAGCACTGCTGAAAGGCAGAACCATGTAATATAGAAATTCAATGCTTCAGACAATGCTAGCTATTAAAATTACATTTTCTGCTCATGCTTAGTAGGGAGTTTAGAAAACAGCATCTATCCTTCCTCTTTATACAAATTATGCACTTCTAAAGCAGATTTTCTTGAAAGGGAGGAGATGGAGATGGAGAGGAGATGGAGATGGAGAGGGGGGGAGTTGAAGTCATTTTTCTCATGACATTTGTCATGCCAAACCCCAAAGTTTAGCTCTTGTGTATGATAAAACACCAGTTGTGAAGGAACTTCAGTGAAAACTCTTAATTGCACATTAGTGCTGCAGATATTATAGTGCTTGAAAATTCACTTGTATCTTTACTAGCATAATTTAAATATTTTTAGCATTGACTCTTTAATAAAAAAAGCATATGAGTCTGACATATCACAATACAGTGTTAGTCACATTAGACTTAATTTAAATGTAAAGAAGACCCCTTTAAAGAAATCATGAATTAGACTTTTCAAAATATTAATTATGGTGATGTTTAAATATTTGCATTTTAGCTAATCACATTTGGTTTTAAATAGAAAAGAACATTAATCAAGGAATGCATATTAGCCATCATATTTTGATTAACAACATAAAAATGCCTTGAAGTCAAACTGAATTTTAAGTTCTTTGGTTTGGATAGAAGCTGATTATCAATAGTGCTAAAAAGAAGCTAAAAATCAAAATGTATTCTGTCTCTAATTCCTTTTGTTGCTTTTCTTGCCTATTCTAGGTCCTTTTAAAGCAAATGTGGCAAAAGTTTAATAGTTCATGTGTTTTTCTGACTGATAAAAGAGAAAAAATCCTCATCTTGTTTTATGTTACTTAAAATGCGAGTGCTATTTTTTCAATTCTCACAGCAGACCAGTATTCCTGCAGTGGTCTGCTAATAAGCTCACTAGTGAGTTCTGCTGAAATTCGCTTCTGTTTGAACCTGCCCTTGATTCGGGGCTGTCAGATGGAGCGTGTTTATCAGGCAGATAATGATGTTTGCAGTCGAGAACATGTAGGTATATGTGTGGGCACACAAGTGAGTATGCATATATAAGTGTTGCTGTAGAGTGGATGTCTAAAGGAAATAAGAAATAGAAAGAAATGGTGTTGTTTCTAAGGCCACTTAGTACAGCTGAGTGTACTGGATGAGCTTTCTGGACAGGCTTTCCCCCCCCCACCCCAGACCTTCAAACTGGCTAGAATTTGGGAGCAGTTAAGAACACCATTTTTTTTGGTAAATCAAGTTTGTTAAATCAACCAGCTCCAGAAATTTCCTCCTTCTCTTCCTCTGGTTGCTCATTTCTGCTTCCATTTTGCTGTTACTCTAATAGTTTCATTGCTGCTGTTTGTGGGGCACCGTCCTAGGCACACGAGGCATTGAATAAGCTGTGCTGCAAGGTCTGAAGCAAAGAGCAGCTCAGATCCGTGCACTGCCACAACATTTGTGTCACTGCACCACCCAGCACCTCTGCGTGGGCTCTGTGTGGTTCTGCACAGAAGTGCTGAGTCTTGGTTCTGAGGCTGGGCTTCTGAGGGCGTGGATGTAATATATTAGATTAGTTCTTCGGTATACTCTTCTAACACCCTCAGAGTAAAAGGTGTGCTGCAGGAAGGCATTGCTACATTTTTCCAGTGACGAATATGAATCCTGTATGCTTGCTCTTTTTTATGCAGTCCTATATAGGGATCTCTTTACACTGCATCTGGTAATGAACGTGCCACTTAGTCAAGATTTGGGTAACTTGGTCTTAGAAGCAAATGGTAAACACTTCTGGGTGCTGTGGGGTTTAAACAGAACTGAAAATCTCTTCCTTCTTTTGTTCCACATACGCAAAAATCACCTTTGACTACTGAAATATAGCACCCATGTGAAAAGCCAGCTCTGTAACAGTGAGACATGGTTGCTAGTGAGGATGATGACTGTTTATTTGGAATAAAAATGCAGAGGATCAAGTTTTTTCCCCAGATTTGTTCCCAAAAGATTCACAAATATTTAAGTGCTTGCATAAAGGAAATTAAAATCATACTTCTTACTTTAAATTTCAGATGAACTTACTGAGTTGATTTTCCAGTGTTTTTATTCATAATAAATACATTTAAGAATAATAATCTAAAAATTTTTGAAATCTAGTATATATACTCACAACTTGGAACTATAAAAATTCAAAATACATCTGAGGTCAAATCCTGATCTGTAAATATAATTTTTTTCAGATTTCTTAAGTCTCAGCCTCATGAGAATGAGCAGCTGCCTCAGCAAGATGTTGTGCCTTGCGTTCTTGACAGTGGCTTGCATGCGCTGGGAGATGGCTGTGTGGGTGGGTAATGATGTGTCTGCATGAAATTCTCACATCTGCCTGTTTGCTTTTCAGTTCTGAGGGAAGGGCATTAAGTTTTTGCTTCACAAGTTTTCTTCCACAAGGTTGGTCCAAGATTTGGATTGCCGGTACTGCTGCCTCTCATAATGTATGCCAGGCAAAGATTTGTTTGGGGGGGGAACATTCATGGTAATTGTGCAGGATTCCCAGGATCTCACATACAGTCAAGATCTACTGACTGGTATTACTGTTCTTTATGATCAAATCAATGGGAGCATCTGAAAAACAAATACCATACATTTGAAAGTATCATAAAAGGTAATTTCATGCAGTTGGTCACAGTCAGATACGTATAACTTTAGATTTGGTTTTATTAAATTCATCGAGCAGTAAAGGACAGAGTCATTCATACAGGTGTGTGGGAGTCGATCACTCTGAAAAATAACTCAGAAACAAACTGATATCATTGTGAGATTGAATTCCAGTTCTGTCATTAATTGGACACAAGCAGGAGATGCTCAGATAAAAGTTGGGAGGCTAAGTTGCTTCTTTTTTTTGCCTACGTTGGTACTGCAAGGTTGGTACTTTTAGATATGTAATACTGTGGTTTCACAGTTTGGGACTGATAAGACTGGTCCATGGTGGAGCTCAAGGACAAAAATGTGGTAGCTTCTCTATTCTGGCAACTCTGAAATCAAAATCAGCTGGGTTTACTTTGTCTCAGCTGGCTCTGTGGGGTGTTTTTATTCTCCAAAGGTTGTATTCAGGAAAATACTAAGAGCTGGCATGTACACGAGGCTGGGCTTAGTTAACACAGAAGTTCCATCTGATTATACTGTCCATGAAAGTTAACAGTGCTCTATTTGGAGCCATGACCACAAAATTATGTAGAAAAATGTGAGCTGTATTTTATCAACATGGTTTCTTTCCATACAAAGCATTTAAAGTAAGGAGCCTCTAATCTGCTCAGAGTAGAGAGGAAAGAGTTGATACCAGGAGAACCGTGGTCTGCAGTCACACAGCATATTCAGATGGGTTTGAAATTAAGAACTGTGGACTAACATGTGCCTCTCTATAGGCAGGGTTTCTTCCTCTCCATGTCTTCCTCCTAGTTTTCCCTCTCCCTGCCTGATAAATATGGTGTATAAGGTACTTAAGATGTTTATACTAGAGCCATAGACACTAAAGAAATAAGATCCCTTTGAGAAGTTTTTTCATTTTGCTCATGCATGTCCCTTATAGCAGCATTTACATAACTGGTCCCAGTGTATCACTTTTTCAGTAAAAACTCATTTGGTACAGCAATATTTTTTCAGGTTTTTTGCAGAATTGAAACAGATCTTTGGACATTAAGGCCTTAAGGCAATGTGGCCAACTGGGTGACTCTGGGGTTTTCCTCCCACGGTAAAAATAGCTTAAATATATTAAAGTAAACCTCTGATAGTCCAGTCCAGAAAATATGTTGTATGTGATACTTCTCAAATGTTTTGAGTGGATGTAGCTCTGTTGAAGTCAGTTTGAGCTAGCTCAGTATCTGACCAAAACATATTGCAGCATGACAGATAAAATCTGTCTCTCCTGAGGTCTAGGTTAGCTTTTCAGCAGTTTCAAGTTGGTTCAATTCTCTTTCCACCCAGCATTTTTCTGCACTGAAATAGATTAATGTGCAAATTTGCAGTTTATTAGCTGAACTCCCACGTGTATCTCAAACTTGTTGTTACATGACACTGTGTAGCTACATCTCACTTTTCAGTCCTTTGTCATAAATGAATGGGCAGTGTTATGGTTGGACTGTTTACTTATAGAAAGTCTTTATTTTTCTCCAGTTTTTATGCGTATCTGTTTGCATATATGTTTTTAATTCTGATTTCCAGACTAAAATTCAGGGGTGAGCTCAGCTCCTGCTGAGGCCTATGCAACTTGGTCATTAATCTTACCAGAGCTCAGGAGAGAGCAGAATTATTAAATTCTGAAGCAGAATTCTGCTTTCCTCTGGAGAGCAGAATTATTAAACAACTGGTACAATTTGAATGGTAATGTTCTTCTCCCTTGTTCTTCTCCCATGCTCTCAAAGCCAGTACAGTGGTTGAACTACTTACAGCAGAACATGTGCTTCAGTACTCAGCTTTTATTTGTACTATTGGATATTAAAACATAATCAGAGGCATTGAAACTCCAGTGACATGTTACTGGTTCTGAGCCACGGCTACATCTAATAATGATCCTGACTACTTTGCCCATTTGATTTAAAGACCTGTCTCGTGGCTTTGGCATCTCTGTAGTAGAGACATTGCGTGCCACGTATAATAGAGATAAAAAGGAATTGGTATTTCCTATAGTTTTAATCTGGATGCCTCGGGTGTGTAAGTGATTTTGTTGTAATGTGTGCACACAGAAAACTGTAAGGAGATCTCTTGACTTGCTCCTCTTGGTAAGAACATATGCAGCAACTTGCTTTCCCCTCTAACCCTTATGCTTTGCACTCATTGGAGTGTCAAGGGAAAATATGGGGGAAAAAAACCTACCACAATGGTTTAAATTGCTTTTCCTTTCTATGGTACCCTGGCTGCTAAGTGCTTGGAATTGACTTTATCAGTAATTGGAAAATACTGTAGAGTTTCTAATTTACAGAATTTAGGATAATGTCAGTAGTGTGATATTCAATCTGAATGCTTCTCGAGTTCACAGTAAGTAATGTGGTAGCATTTTCAGCAATGACATGTATCAGAAATCAGTACAAATATATTAAAAATGTGCACAAAATTAACAAGAAAAATATTTTATTTGGGGACATATATTTACAGAGCAAGATATTTTCTGTTAGTAAAATGTAACACATGCCCTATAATTTATTTCTCCCAATATCCTAACACTAACAACAAACTAAGGTTTATTACACTGTGTAACACAGTTCATAAGGATTCAATCTAATAATTTTAGTTTGTTGAGAACTGTGTAATGACAGCGCGTTTAAGAGTTGCTGAGGGTCATCTCTTAGCTAAACATCTTCATTCTGACAGAGAAATCAGCTAGGTGCTACGTTAGTGGTCATCTACAAGCAAATATTTTCCAAATGAAGAAACTTTGTTGGTAATAGAAGCAAAACAAAACAAAAACCCCACAAAAAACCTTTCAAACTTTTGTTTCATACACTTAACTATGTCTAAAAGCCTTTAACAGTGTGAATCTGTAGTTAGCATTTGGTGTTTCTGTTAAGAAAGTTATTTGATTAAATTTAGCTGCAACATTACATGCGATATTTGTAATTTATATTGGTGCTGAAACTATTTGTAGTCATCTAGCTTCGAGTTTCTAGTACACTTGTCACACAAATCTGAAAGTGAATGATACAATTTCTTTAACTGCATCATTATGGTTAAAGCAACAAAATTTGTAAACGTGACGTGGCCCTCAGACACAGTTTGTAGGTCTGCTGCTTACCAAAAGCTTTCAGTAGTGACATCAGTGAGAGTTGAAGCTTCTGCATTTGTCTTTTTAGTTAAAATGTAAAAAATGAAAAAGTAGGTATAAGAGAGAAAATCAAAGTATCCACATTGATGCTAGGATTTTGCATGTGTTTTGGCATCTTTGTTTTGGCATCTTAAGAACTGACTGCATATGAGGTATAGATGACAGCTTTAGAATCGACATAAGCAAAGTATATAAAGACAGGGATTTGAACACAACTCCTTCCAAGTTGCATTTACAGCTGTTTTCAACAATAAGATACATGCATAGCTGTGTGCATATATATATAAATGCTGTTGCAACTGTACAGTGAGTCTATTAAATGTCCTGCTCATTGGTATAGAGAAAGCAATTTTTTTTTTTATGGCATATTTTGTAAGTTTAAGATTTCACAACAATTAATGCAATCATACCAGAGTAGCTGGCCATGGTGAATACTAGTCTACACAACAGAATTTCAATGCAACAGGTCTTTATGGGAAATGTTATTATATTCTCTGGCTGAATTTGAAGGAATCCAACTGCATTTGTTTCTTCCTGAGGGGCATTTAACTCCTGTTACAAAGGCTAATGAAGTACTGGCTCTTCATTTCTGCAGCAACCTTCACAGCATCTTCCTCTTCCAACTAGAGTCCCATTGCACATCAACCATCTTCTTGGATGTGAGAAGGAAAGTAGTTCTATCTGAACTTAAGCACTTAGTGTTTGAGTAAAGCTGTCATTGTGCTTGTTACTTCTGCTCATTATTTATATGTATTCTCTAGAAAATGGACTCTTATGTGGCCATCATGTTCTGCCTGTCCCTGTGTGTCACACAGACCCACACTTGCTCTTATACCTCCTGAGAAGCATAAAAACATGACAGTGAGGTCATAGAGAATCATATTTACTATGAAAAAAATTTATTACATTTCAAGCTTCTTTTTTCCCCTAGCAGTCAAAAACTACTTCAGAAATAATTGTAAAAATTTCCATGATGCCATGGTAAATGAGCTTTAGACCACGCTGGTTTGGTTTAGTTTGTTTTAACAAGTTAGGGTGTTTTTTTGGGTTTTGGTGTTTTGATGGGTCTTTTCTCCCTGTTTTTATGACAATTACTTGTAGGTTAATTTTCTTCCCTTGTCTTAGGACTTGAGCTGTAGTAGATATATATAAATGATGAAATGGTGAAAATTGACATTAAATAAATATTTTTTAAAAATAAGTCCCGGTTGTAGCATTAGTTGAATGTGCCTCTTCTTTTTCTTACAGAACGGTTTACACAGTACAGCCCTAAAAACCTTAGACAAGCATGGAATAAGTAAGTATTTTTTTTTTTTAAATGCACTTTTGACTCTTCAAGGATATGATTCATGCCAAGCTGAAGTTACCATAGCTAACTAAAAATGGCTCTATTTTCAAATAAGCCAGTTTTGAATTGCCAGTTACCTGTAACTAGGGAGAAGCTGCCTAGCATTGTATTTTCTTCTTGTGGATGTTGGCAAGTGTATTAAGCTCATAGAGAGATGCTGTGTTACTGCTTTGGGCTGTCAGTTTTGAGTCTTGTTTTCTTTGTTCATCTATAACAATTAAGAAACTTTTAAAAGATATGTTTCAAATTAACTTTTGAGTGTTGTTTCCACATAATCATCCCCTGTTGCCAGGTCCATCTGGTCATTGCTGTGAGCTGACAACCATACTATTGTAAATCTTAATTATCATGGATGAAAAAAATTAATGTGAATTCACCATGCTTTTTTTCTGCCCCTACAATATTTCCTGATTTTTGTCACATTTACATCATATGGACATCGATAGAAAGGTTTTATACTCAAAATTCAGATAAGCCAGGGATGCCTGACCAGTCGTCTGTGTAGTTTACTATAAGATTTCTCAGCACACATAGAATCTTTGTAGACAGTATATTTGGACCACACTGTCTTGAGCAATTAACATCTTTTATATTTTGAAGAAAGCATACAGAGGTTGAGGTGGTTGAGCAGGATTGCAGCTATGTCAACTTGCCTTACCAGAAAACCTGTTAGAATTTTTCCACACTCTCTTTTGACCAAAGTTTTTTGCAACAAGGCTAAGCCTTTGCTGCTTTAGCATTGCTGTTTTCTTTCCAGTACGAATTCAAAATGTTATTTTTGCCACTATCAGGCTGTCTTGTTGGTAGTTTACCAAGGAGTTGAAGAGATAAATCAGGAGGAGACTGAAAGACCTCCAGGTTCACAACTGAAATTGAAGATACAAAATGTTTTGGTGAAGGAGCATCCTTGCTATAAAGAAAAACTGTTATTAAGAGAGTAGAAATCCAAATCCTTTTTCTGTATCTTAACTTAGCAATGAAGTGTGTCTACAACTACAAAATCCAAAAGATGGTCACTTGTCCGAGGTGTGATTAAGTCTATACTCACTTTGCCATTCTATTATTTTTTCTCTATCTGCTCCTTCCCAAACCAGTTTGGTCCATTTAAAAAAATAACCCCAAACCCATGACTTTTGAAACTGTGGTTGACTGAGCAAGGAGAAATCTCTTAATGTAGCATCATTGTTGTTAAAATTAGGTGTTAGCTGTTGGATGTGATACCATCAAAGTTCATCCTTTGAGTCGAAACCTCTATTTCTGCAGTGCCAGGCATCTTAAATGACCTTGTAGCTCACTTTGCATTACTACTGGATCCTCCATGGTTAGCAGTAACATCCTCATTCCTGCAATTAGACACATAAAGCTGGCACTGAAGCCAGTGCAGGCCTTCACAAAGATTGTGTCACTGACCTGTGTTAATTGACTTTCAACAGTCTATAAAAAAGTTTCTGGCCTGTCCGGTTCAGACTAGGTGCCTAATTTGGTGCCTTTCCCATCACCTGTTTACTGTAGAGGGAGCAACAGGAAAATTAACTTCACTTTTATTTGGCTTTTGTGAATATCTCAAATCATTTTGCCAGTTGTTGTGATCCTTCCAGGCATCTTACAATGCTTGATTCTACCTCAATCTTATGGCTTGGAATAATGCAATTTCCTGAAAGTCACAGCTTTCCTTTTAAAAAGTAAGTATTCTGTCTGTCTGCATTCTGTCCTTTAACAATCAACAAACTTGAAAGTTCATTTTTAATTTGAAAGTAGTTAATGAAATCCTGAAGCTTGGAAGAAGCAATTATATTACAACGTAGGCAAATGTGGATTGGGAAAGGACAAGGAAACTAATATCGGTGTGAATGTGTTTACTTAGGGGCACGTATTTGCGTCAGTAATGTGAATAGATACTGGCATGCTATCCGATCCATCCTTCAGGCCTAGACTGAGTGTTTCTCTGTATTTTAACAGCAGTTAAACTGTTAAAATACAGCAGTTATATATTAATAAGTACAAAAATAGTTTGAGTTTGAAAAGTAGCTATCATATTTTCTTCAAGAACATTACGTGAAATTTCTGTTTTCATAAAATAAAAGAAAAAAGAAAGAAAAAACCCACAGTTTGCTTGCTCAGTGTCTGAGGTTTCATAATTGACACAAGTTACAATCACATCACAAACTGACTCAAATAAGATCAGAGTTTTTTGAAATCTAAGAAACTTCTTGAAAAATATTTATACATTTTCTGTGTTCTGTGCATAAAGGATTTGCAATTTTTCAGCATAAATGAAGGGATTGAAAGACTGAAAGCATTATATAGAGTTCAGGGCTTCATATGTGTACTGCCATAATAGGAAATATTCAATGCCTCAAAATTATGCATAGTTTACATTTGAAATGTAGAGGATTTTCTCTTTTTCTAGTGTAAATCTTTATCTGTGTGCTGTATTAGAGCACTGTTGCTTGCACAGCTGTAGTTAAGGATGTATAAACATTTCTGATTTAGACATCATATTCCCAAGGGTTTATAATTCAGCTGTAAAACTTAACACATGGATAGACAGATTCATTCTAGAATTTTTTTCTTTCTTATCTTGTTTCGAAAAGCAGCCATCTCCAATCTTAAAAAAAAATAAAATTCCTTTTCAACTTCCTATTTTAATTTGTTGAAGATTGTTGATGACACAAAATATGTCACATTTAGAATTGTTTTAAGGGTAGTTGGCAATAAACATGAGACCCATGTGGAGGAAAACATACAGACTTTTGTTTTTAATTATGTATTGGTTTTGTTACAGAGTTACTTCCTCTCAGCATCTTCGTATCTTTGAAAGACATACCTTAAACTTCTCTTGAGGTGAAGTCCTGTTAGAGCATTTTATAGGGGAAGGATTGAGATAGAAAGAAATTTAGGAATTTTTCACACAGAAACTGCCATAGAAACAGTACAACAGAGCATGACATTGAACTTTGTGCTCCCAGACTGGAAGAATACAGCTTTAATTTTCTAAACACAAGGAAGCTTTCACTGTCTACTGTTTCATCTTTCAGGCACAGGCCCTTTATCTTGTTTATATGTATATATTCGAGGTCCTGGAATGGAAGGGTGAGAATATGGGTTTAGAAGTTTTTAAAGAGGCTTTTACCTCGAAATGTGCATTGTAATTCAATTTATATACAGGGAGGTTACTAGAAGGAAGAACAATACTCTTCCAACATCTACAGAGCCGGCTTCATGTCTGTAAGACAGAAGGAAAAAAGGCAAAAAAGTCCAACCCCTAACCTCTCAAAAAGGATGGTAGTTTGGAGGCAAAATAATTGCACCTAACCAACTGCACCAGCTTCCACAAGATGTGAATTTTAAAGGCAGAATAAGACAATGGATCAATATTGGATACAAGCCAATAGCTCTTTATTTCCCAGTTACAAGCCAATAGCTCTTTAATTCCCGGTTTAACTGGAGATTAGTTGAAGTGTGGAATTTAACAGCAATGACAAAGTGAAACCCACCAGACTCATTATGCAAGTCAGATCCCTAAAATTCTTAGAATTGGTCAATATTATGGCTACCCTTGGGAAGTGTTTGAGGGAAATAATGTAACTGTCACTTACAGTAAATTAAGTTTTTTGGAGACTTTACCACCAAATTCCTTCAGTGGTTGCCAAACTACCAAAAGCTTATAAAGAGAATATTTACTAGATAAGATGAGATCTCCAAATTTTGTAGAAATGCTTATGAAGTTTGGAAACAAAACTCGCATCAACATTTGCTTCTATCTCGTAAGAAGCTTCACCTACACAGCATGACCTAATGTACTGAGGAATGTAATTATAAAATACTGCTCTAAAAAGAACTAGGATGTGGTAATCTGATCTTCCTATCGAGTTTATAATGAATTATATTTTCACCTTTTTCCCCTGAACTTTTCTGTTCAATTATCTCTACACAATAAAAACGAAGAACAGCTCTGCCTTCGGAATGCAATGCAACCTCTTTCAATTTGGAAAAGCTTCTCCACAATAATAAACCCTTACAGAAGTATAACAAAAGAGAACTAATTATCCTTGCGTATATTTGGTAGGATATAAAAAGCTTTTTCAGATCGTTCTGTCATAATGGGTTGTATTGTGAGAAATTAGGTTGGACAGAAAAGGTGCAGTTGAAAACAAATTCTGCTCTGCATAAATAGAACTGCTACTTTGTTATTCCCCAACATGGCTGTATTTATTATATAAATATCACTTTATTCTCACAGCCAGTCCCACTGCTGGGGATTTCTTTCTTTAACAAGATGGCCTCTGTACTCGAGACCTCCCTTCCTGGGGCCAGGGTGTTTAAAAGTTGCAATCCAGGATGGATTGGCCTATTTTGGGACTGTTACTCAGTGAAAACTTCCTGAAGAAAGCCAAGTGAGTGAATAGAGACAAATCCATGTATTTTGAGTCTGTATTTCATTTCGAGCATGGCGTAGACTATGGAATTGCTTAGAGCTGAGACTTGGGAAGAGTTTCTGGTTTGGGGTGGTAGGGTGTTTTTTTTTCGCTCGTTGGGTTTTTTGTTGTTGTTTTTTTTTTTTTTTAAGAAAATCTTCACCTTAATGGGATTTTGGCTAAAGTGCTCTTCTAATTGTCACTTTTATCCCTTCACCTCCTGTCCCCTCACCAGCATTAATATTTTTAACTGGAAGAATATTCAAGCTCTCCAGCACAGCAGAAACAAAATCTTTAGTGTTGTCATTGTAAAACCTTTCTGATGGATGAAGCCAAACAATGAGGATTTCAGGCAGTATGTGCAGAGTTGGGCTGGCTGTGTGCTCTGTGCAGTGTGAGCACATAGGGGGGTGCTGGGGCTGCCCCTTGCTTGCCAGGAAGGAGGGGTCAGGGATCATGCTAAGGGAGGAGGAAGGAAGGATGGAAACTCGACACAGAATGAAAATATTTTTTAGAAGTATTTGTGATGTTACAGGCACATAAACCTGCCTCTGTCTCCTGATGGTTTGCAGTGAAACTACTGCATAAAAAAAAAAGAAAATGAAATAATAAAAAAAGCGGCATTTTTTATTTCCCAGGTTTTTTTCCTTTTTCCCATAAGTACCCCATTGCCTGAGGGACCTTAGGAATCATGTCACGACAGAACCTGTGTTACCCCACAATAGCAGAGGCAGCTGCTCGGCAGAGCAAGTTCTGCTGTCGCTGTGCCCACTGTGGGGGCAGTGCTGCACAGGCTGGGCACCAGTGTGTCCCTAATGCTGCTTTTCTTGTTTATTCTGCTGCTTACTGG
Organism: Dendrocincla tyrannina; assembly: GCA_035047865.1. Lineage (NCBI taxonomy): Eukaryota > Metazoa > Chordata > Aves > Passeriformes > Dendrocolaptidae > Dendrocincla > Dendrocincla tyrannina. Next base: position 22,015,016 of record JAWWMP010000081.1, read on the forward strand.
AGTTTATTAAATTAATTTCAGGGTGGTGGAAGCTGCTCATTTGCACTTGAGTGCCTTTTTTTGTGCCCACTGAGCGCTGTTTCCTATGTGTGTGGCACCACGAAGGGCTCGGCTGCTGAGCCCATGCATGCTAAGGGGCTTGTCAGCTCTGTGGTAAGGAATTATAAGATGCTGATTGAAGCCAAAGACCGAGAAAGATCTCTAGAGTTTCTCTATTTATCCTATCACCAAGCTGAAAAATCCTTTCCGATTTATATTTGAATGTTTCATTTGAATTGGAGCAAGCAGAAAGTGCCAAAATATTATACCTGTTAAAACTTAGGGAAGAGATTATTTCTAACAGACCTCATTGATAGAATCTCTATCTTGACATTCAATTTATTTTTGCCTTATTCTAAATTACCCCTCTTTTGTGCTGCTAAGCTTTAGGTTTTGTGTTGCTAAGGTTTAGGTATTGTGTTACAGCTTCTTGGCCCAGTTAAAAATACTAATAAACCTAATAACCTAAAAGACCACAAAAGCCTTTGTCATTTTTTTTTATAATGCTAGTAACTCTATGCTGCTTCATTAGTAAAATTACACTGTTACTGTCCTATATCCTTCCTCTCCATTACAGCAGTGAAAGTACAGCCCAAATGTACATGGATGTTCTCTGCAGCATGGATGTCTTCCGCAACATTTAATTCAGTAGCTGGCATTGGACTAGAGTTTGTTGGCATTATTATCTCTGGATCGATCCATATTCAGAGTTATTTTTCACTGGAAATAATTACATGTAGTTTTCTATGCTCTATCTTGTTTGTGGCTTTTCTGCCCACACAACTAAGAGTTGAATCAGTATGCAGTATATCCCTTAGTCTAGGTCATTAATAAAGATGTTAAATAAAACTGTGACTAACGTTAATCCCTCTGGAACACAGCTGGACACTTCCCTTCCAACTCAGTACATTGCCACTCATCATTACCCTTTGCTTATGGTCTGTCAGCCAGTTTTCAGTCTATGGGATAGTGTATCATATCCCAACTCTCCAGAGTTTGTCCATAGAGCAAGATTTTGTAATAGAAATGCCATCAAACATTCTCTCCTGTCGCTTTGTTCCACCAATTAAGTCCAATTAAAAAAATAATTTATCTGATGTCTAATTCATCAATCACCTCTTCTTTTGTTTGCCTTTTTTTTCTTATTTTTTCTGAAATCTAATTTTGCTTCCATCTTGTCTGGATTGTTTCTGTTGTAGTTTGCTTCTGTGTGGTGTGTCAATGTCCAGCAAATATTTGCCAAGATTCTATAATTTGAAAACCAGAAAGGAAGTATGTGCATATGTTTATATTTTTTTTTTAAGTCTAGTACAATACTGTAGAATGCAGAGCATAATTAGATGACATTACAGTAACTTATCTACAGTAATAAGCCTATAAAGAGAAATGAGGAAAGAGAACTTCTTGGGTAGATTTTCTGGAAACACTTTTGAAAGGTGCGTTACATTTGTTTGCTATCCTAATTCCTTAAGAATTCCTTAAGATATTGAGACGTATATCAGATAGACATGTTTATTTGGTGTTTCCAGGTATGGGCTTTTTTCAGTGTATGTTCTTCATTAACATTTTTGAGTACTTTAAGATCAACTCTTCAGATGCTTCCAGTTTTATTTTCTCCTTATGCATTTCTGTATGCCAATGCTTTATTAATTTCTCAGAATTATGTTTTTGCTAGCGTGTTACTCATATATTGCCACAGTGTCTGTGATCATTTCTTGGTTTGAAGTCTAATGCTTTCTGATCAGAGGCACAAGGCATCATTATATCATCACATTCAAAATTCTACCCTCTTGCTGGAGTTCTGCACTGTTGGCTTTTCTGCTGAGATCTCTCTTCTCCAGATAATGACATTGCTGACAAAATTGAATCTCTAAGATGTGTTTTAAAAATATTCGTCTGAGGGATTGAAGACATACTGTGAAGACAGTAATATAAGTGAAACAGACCTTACTGCTGGGTCTCTCATTATTTGTATGTAGCCATTAAAGGCAAGATTCTTCCAAAAGGAGAGTCAAAATCATAGGCACCTTGAGAACTGGGTAGGCATTCAAAAGTGCTTAGTGCTAAGCAACTGCTGTTGTCTTAAGTGGCTTGATATTATTCTCTGCTGTTTGTCCTGTATTACAGATAATTTTTCTTTAACTGAACAGTTGCTTTGATTCTCATCTTAGGATCTCAGAAATGTAGATAATTTTGAGAGACGGTGCAGACAGGCAATAAATATAATAATATAAATAATGCTACTGGGTTTTGTCACCACTGCAGATAATTTAAACCAATCTCAAAACCCATGCATTTGCCAGCCAGAGACTTACAGACAGTAGTTAAGATTTCTGCAGTGATACAAACATCATAAAGTATCTTTGCCTTAGGCAAATATTTATGTTAGTGGCTTTTATGGGGACTTCGTATGGGGGTTTCAGCGTGATTTTGACCACCACCTTTTCTGCAGTGGGGATCACAGGTATCCAGGTACTGCCATTCACAAGCATCTACTCTGACTGTCTCTCGAAATTCATTAGAGAAAATCTTAATCACTTCCTTTTCTCTGTTTTCAGTTGTGTTGTTTCATGTATCTGCCTTCAGATTCCTGGCTTCTTGCCTGCCATGTAGAACAGAGAAACAAGAATTTTTCCTTTTTCATGCAGGTTTTAAGGTCTTTTTAATTAATTATGTGGAAACACATAGCATTGTAGGAGACTAGTGCAAACAGTGATTTCTTTCATAACTTGCAGTTATTTGCTAGCCAGTTTCATAATCAAATTTTGTGATTTCTATAAATGACCTAGCATAGAAAGTTATAAGCTCTTGTTTGAGAATTTGTGAAAGATGCTGGCTGCAAGCAGGTCACCATGTATATATGTTCAGTGCCTGCTTGACCTGTGTCAAAATAGGAAGATAGGAGATTAATCCTTGCTGATGCATTAAACCAGAGAGGTGAGATTATGTATCTTCAGCAACACACTGTGAATAACGAGCCTCAGCACAGAGCTGGTGCACCTGTCATTGCTGGAGGGCAAAGAGGCAAGTGGTTCCAAAGGGAACTGACCTTTTTCTTTCAGGCATTGAGTCAATCCCTTATCCTAAGGCACAAATTCTGCGTTAAAATTATTATAACTCTCCTGGTATTAGGCTGAACAACAGCCTCTGGTGAAAATCTATGGAAAAAACCCCAAAGAATATGGTGGTGATGGTAGTTTATCTATTGTTTTTAATTAAGTCTTTGTAGGAAAAATATTCTGTAATTTTGAAAGACATTACTAAATTCTTCTCTGATAAAGATGAATTTAATTAAAGTTTAAAATGAAATTTTGAAATCTTATTTGCCTGTTTAGCAGCTCACTAATAGCAAAATGTAAATGACAATATTTATCAGTAAATGTGATGAAAAAATCCTTTTAAAGTCTCTAATATATAATACAGTGTATATTCACTGGCTGCTACCTCAGCTGAATTTCTATCTGTAAGATCTGATTTACAAATAGGCAACTTTCTGCTAAATTATTCACATCTCATAATAATTGATGTAACAGAGTTGATCTTATGCTGGAGCATATTTGATCATAAATTCAATGGAAACAGCCATCATCTTTGTGATGTTTGTCCAGCTAAATTCTTCAGTGAATAAAATAATAAAGATGCCAGCTGTGTTTGGTTTGTGATCACTACTACAACAGGAGGCTGAAAATACAAATGAATAAAAGATCTAATTTTTCATGATGAATTAATAGACTCAAAATCTTACTGCAAGGAATTTAAATTGGAAAAAATAGTAAATTTTTACTTCTGTCACATTCTCATAAACTTAATGTTTGGGTTTTTTTGTTCCTATTGTTTAGGAATCCAGAACAGTTTTTAAATACTGATACTGTTTGTACAAAACCTAAGGAAATCTTCTAAGAATAGATTAAATTTGTGGTTTTCTCTCTGACATTGCACATAAGAATGGATCATCATTTTTTCATTGCTCTTTGGTTAGATTTTTATAGCAGTCTTAAAGCTCTGTTTAGTATTGTATACTGTTAGTGTGCTTCAAACTATTTTCACCACCCTGACATAAAAAATCATGCTCCATATTATTATTGGCCTTCCTTCAGCATTATGACTTTTGCAGAATACTATATTCCTTTTATTTCTTTCCTATTTGATCCTTAGAGTGCCCCTGAGTCAAGCTTTATTCAGCAGCCATGAGGGCATGAATTTTCCTGAGATGTTGACAGATAGTGTTTGGTGAATATCATTTTTCTGTCAGCTACAGCCTACATCTATACTGCTAACTAAAGCAAAGCCAGGGACTGTCTTCTGGCCCTGAGGCCATGTGGTAGACCTTGGCCACAGCTGTGCTAAATAACACTTGGGCATGCGTCTCCTGTGGGCTTTATGTGGTCCCCAGGCAGCTGCAGGTGCAGTTATTATTTTGGGGTTGTTCAGCATTAGGTTTTTAAATCAAAATTTTCAGAATAACATGAGACCCATGTTACAGACCATTGGAATTGTATTTTCTAGCATAATATATTGCATGTCTTGCTTGTAGATTGTAGGAGCCTAGTACCTGCCGCCTTTTGGGAATGGTCCCTGGCATGAGTTGTTCCCTGAACTGTGTCTGGGAATGGGTTTGGAGCATGCTGGTTGGCATGGACAAAAGTAATCCGGGGGCAGTGTGGACATTCAGTAGCTGAGCAGGAAGGCTCTCTGCCTAGCCCTGCTTAATTGGGCAACATAGGCTTCAGCAGAGAGATTCTTAGTATTCCCTGTGCACACTTGAGCGCATTTTCCCAGTCAAGTTTCCTGCTTTCACTGTAATACTAGTATTCTTTGTCACTTAGATCTGAAGCCTAAGGGAGACTTTTTATCTTTCTTCTCCTATCCCATGCATCCAGAATGCTATATATATTTTACAATATTTTTTCCTTCTAGATTTTACAAGATACCATTTTGTATTCCCCAACCAACTCTATCACTCTAATCTTGATTATCGTAATATATGTCTCATGTCCTCTCCTGATCAACACCCTTCTTCACATCATACGAAAAGCATCCAGTAGATTCAGTTTAACTTTTTGTGTGTTGTTTAGCTCTCATCCCAGCATTGGCTGTTTCACTCCCTCATTTTTGAGCTCCTTTTTATCCTTTTCAAAATCCTCCATAAATTTGCCTCTTCCTCCCTTCCTTCACAAGGCTATATATTAGCTCCTATTCCCTATTCTTATATCAGTGATCCCTTTCTCATATTTAAGCCTTCTCCTGTCCCCTAGATAGTTCAGGCAGACTCACAGCTTCTGCATTCCTCTCTGGGAATCCCATGGGCTTGTGCCCAGATACTGCATTTATCAGTTGTTTGTGGTCCTTTTCTCCAGTTTTCTTCTTCTTGGTTTGGAAGCTGCTAGGACTTGTCAGCCTCAAGTACCTGCTTTCACAGAAGCTTAATGTCTCTTTAGGACCTCGAAACAAGACCTAGATGCCTAGATGCTTGTCCGATCCAGTGACAACACACATGACCAGGCCTGTCACAGAGTTTCATGGATTCCACAATTCCATGTGTGAAAAATCTTTTGAAAATCTACCTGCTTATTTTGGGTCATTAGAAGTGGCCTGAGTTCTGCTGGCAGTCAATTTTTAGTGGTAGCTGGCTCTTTGGGAATTCTGACCTTTAGCGGTCACTATTATAGATAGCAATTTTGATTTTAGTTCTTAAATCACCTATGCTGATTTATGCCTAAATAGCAGTAACTCCCTGCTTAGCTGTCTCTCTTTCATGATGCTTTGACAGGATAGGATTTGCAAAAATAGTTCAGGGTTGAGTTCTTCCCTACTGCAAGCCAATTTCTGAGTGTCAGCACAGCAACCTCACACATATGTGAGCACAGGCACTTAAAATCTATATATTTCAGTAATTTGTAGTTAAAATATATGTAATTGGTAACTTGGTAATTGACTTCCAAGCTGTTTAAAGGTAAAAAGGCATACACTCTTGTGTTAAGTTCAAGCAACTGTCTAAAAAGGCATTTCAATACAGTTATATGTGGATATGTAATGTTTCACTTCTTAAAAAAAAATCAATACAAAATCATGTTACGTTTTCTTCAAATTGCATACTAGAGTGATCACTGTTTTCTCCTTCTGTGGTGGTCTCTGCCTAAGAAACCAAGGGGTTTTTTCTGTGTTCAAGTTCAAAATCAAATTCATACTTCCTTTAATAGATTAACACAAGCATATTTGTTGCATTTATTACTGCTGTTGGTATCGGACATTGGATTTTCAGTCTGCCAGCTTCTCCCTACTTGAAGAGGACCTAATGTTTGCTTTAGAAAGTATCTATCTCCGTTAATGTAAAGGCAGAGGGGTGTGCTAAATCAGGAGAGTGAATCTGGAGAAGGAATGGCACTTCCTGCACTGCAGTGTTGGTGTGAATGTATTGTCCCATTCTGTGTTCTCTTCTAACATCATCTGAACCAAATACCTGAGGGTCAGGGAGCTGCAACTAGTTCTGTATGATGTAACTCTAAATACGGATCCATAATAATACATAATAAGGTATTTTTGACTGCCTAGTCAATATATTTCCCGTGTGCTCTCATTATAACCATCTAGTCTCCTCCTCCCAATATTTACTAGTTATGCATCATTTTCCTGTCATGTCTTAGCTTAGGAGTATAGTTGCAAAAAGACCAAGATGCCTGCTTTTACATAATTGCTTAGTCTCATTGGGTTCAGCCAGGCAACTCATCTGCATTAAGTTAAATACATGCATATGCCTGGAGTCTGTCTTCCTGAGTCTTCTAGGCTTGGGGCATTCTCTCTGCCTCCAAATCTCTATCCACTTTTAATGAGCTGTATAAATAAATACAAAGTATTCCTGTTGGTTTCATATCCATAAAAATATATTTTATTAGAAGAGAAGTATGCAGTAATAGAAAAGATCAGACCTATCTGATGTTTTAGGGAGCAGTGGGAGGACAGGACGAGTAGCTGCTTCCAAGTGGTTGATGGATCTGAGGCCCTGGAAAGACAGATTTGTAGGTTAACTGTGATAAAAGATCTTTGGCTTCACTGACTAAAGCAAGGTCACCCTTCTCGGGGCACTGCCTGCATGCTGCAACCTTGCAGCAAATTCTTGTTGAAATACTGAGCAAACAGACCAGTTCTTATTTACATTAGAATGAAATTAAAACTTTTGAAACCTAAGATGATAAAATATCAGAGAGGTGGTAGAGATGTATAAAGCAGTACTAATGTTTATTTACTAGCACTTAGTTCTGTCTTTTTGTTTTGTTTTCTAAAGTCAATAGGTCCAGAAAGACAGCTGGATAGGGGAAAGTACTTTGTTTACTGCCCTAATGGGTGCACCCACTTGACAAATTTGAAATTCAGAGTTTGGTTCTCTTCAGAATATCTTTTGCATGGATTTATTTGAAGGGAAGCAATCCAGATTGTCAAGGGTGGGAGGAGGAAAAGCCCAGAGCTTCGACTGCATTGTGTGCCAAAGGTTTATTTCAGCCATTTTGATGTTGGGGGGTTACTCCCTCCTTTTTTTTTGGCTTATGTCCAGCCAGTGAGGAAATAAATATGTGAAGAAAGAATGAA
>JAWWMP010000081.1:22022738-22084782 GCA_035047865.1 Dendrocincla tyrannina
AATGAAGTGGAGTGTAACTCCATTGCCGTATTTTCTTCCTTTTATCATGCCCAAAGATTCAGTGAAGTTGATATAAATTCACCATGCCTTATTTTAAAAAGCATAACAGAAAGGCATTTTTCCTTTAAGAGTCAGACTGTAAAAGGTGATTTTCTTTCACTCAGTTTGGTTTAAGCCTGTAAAAAGCATTAAGTGAAAAATCTGATATATTTGTTAGGGCATTTATTGCATTACTAACTTATATTTTCAGTTCTCAGTGAAAGGTTTATAGAGAACATAAACCTTGAAGAGTTTTTGTTCAGGATTAAAGTTATATTTTCTCTGTTTTCTGGTGAAATAATAGCTCATAAAATGATTGGGGTGTTAGTAATTATTTTTAGCTCTGTTTATTTTCCAAGGATATTCTGTTCTGGTTGCTGAGGTGCACAAAAATGGCCTTTAAAAAAAACCTCACCTTGATCAGAAGAATCATGCCCTTTAAAGACTTTCCAAATAATCAAAAGCTTCTGATTAGATGTCACCACTTTGTTGTTGTTCTCATTAATTGCACTTACAGAAAACAAAGATCTTCCAGTGAATTATAAATCTAGCATATCTGGTTGTGGTCTTTCACAGTGTAAGTAATGCACTATGTCTTCTATAGTTATTATCCTTAATACCGGGCTAATTGGGATGCTGAAAGAATTAAAATAGCTGATTGGTGGTGTCATGTAAAATAAAAATGAAGTAATTGCTAAATTCTTTCTAGGACAAAATGGGAAGGCATGTTCTAATTAAAATCTCTTAGGAAATACTTATTCCGGAAAATACCTGTATCTAAGAGAAACTGCTGAAAACTGAGTGAAATAACTTAAGGTACCCTTCTTTTAGTTTAATGAGTTATCTGTGTTTTTATACAGTTGCAAAACACCATACCCAGCAGTCATGTTGCCTGGAATATCACAGCCTCAGAATTCCCAGGAATTAAGGAAGTTACATAGTCATACACAGAAAACTGAATTCTCAATAGCTTAGCGTATGTTATCACTGGACATATATTCTATGTTTTCCATTTAAATAAGCTTTTCTTCACTTCAGTGTCTGCCCTGCAGACTCCATACTTGTTGCCTCATTTGATGCTCCAGAATATATTACCCTGGCAACAAGGTGCCTTGCATCAAATGTGAACCTTACCCTGTATCAGAATAGTATAGAACAAGTAGAGGAAATATCTGCAATATTGTCAGTGACCAGTAATAGCTGTCTTTCTGCCATAAGCTCTCGATAGTTGGTGCTGGGTTTCTTTGGAAGGTTTCATAGAGCAAGGGCTAGTCTGGATGCTTGTCAGGCTATAGGAGAACAAAACTCACTGTTAAGTTAGTTGTATATTGACATTCTCTTTAAGCTTAGCATTTAAACTTCAAATCCACCAAATTCATTTTTAAGGTGATGTGTTCAGTAATGGTGGTAATGTTCTGCTTTCTTTATGAAGCAAACCTTGCCGGCTGTATTTCCCAAGCAGCACTGCATTGAAGAAATACAGTAATACATCTGAAACAGACATCAAATCTAGTGCAGAAAGATATTCAGGGAGAAATAAACTCATATTTAAGTTTTTGTCTAGTGTTGCATTCAGTCATGACACATGCAAATGATTTTATGATCAAGTTGTAGTTGAGCTTAATGGCCATTGTCAAATGTGAATGGCCTTGAAAGGTTGGATCACTTCATTGTCTGGATTAGGAGTGACTAAAGTGAGTCTCTGAAGCCTAATGTGACTCATGAGCAGTGTCAGTGTCTTAATTCTCAGTTCTGAGAAGCTGGGAAGCTGCAACTGTAATTATGGTTTACCTACTGAGTCAGTAGATTCTTTTAAAAATTTACCACTTGTATAAAATTTATATAGCTAGAGGTAAATCTATATTAATTAAAATATAAAGAAAATCTACTTGCTTATATTGGTAGAACCTTTATTTGTTACGTTCCCTTTTTTTTCATGAAATGCTATTCATCTTGCCTGTTTTCCAGCTAGTGGCATCTCTGCAACTGTCAAGTGAAAATTAGTTCAGGTGGGCCACAGTTGTTTTTACCTTCCTGGAATGCACTGAATGAATTTACCTCCACAGCTTTCCAAATGGACTCTGACCTCTGCAATATTGACATTAACAGCAATACCAAGGAATCAAACACTAATACTTTTATTTTTATCTCCATTCCGTTTCCATGAATATTTATTTTTGGTTGTAATGGCTTTTATTTTAGTAATACTTTGACCACCTTTTCAGTAATTCAGTGGATAAGACTACTGATGCTGTGATATGGTAATATAATTAAAAGGAATCAAAGTAATTTCTAAATTTCCGAAGAGACCATTTGATACACCCCCATGGAAATCATGATGGTCTGAAGACTGTGGAGTGCAGTGCTGTGCAGGAGCACAGAGCAAGGACAGACACTGGGAGCAGAATAGCCACCTTAGTGCAAGCATTGCCCCAGCCTAGCTCATCCCAGAAGCCTGAGCAGGATGTTGCATTAGTATGCCAATATTGTTTCTAGTGAGATACTGAACTACAGGAATACAATTAAACTGATGGCCTAGGGAGTCTGGAGATTGGATTTTCCTACCCTGCACATGTAGAGAGCTCAGTGTTTCTGAATCTAACCTGTTGCCAGTATCTCAGTTTGGGAAGAGCAAGAGGGGCATCAGGTGTTTGGAGACGTGCCTTTCCTAATGAATGTGCACAACCCAGGACTGCTGTTGACAACCCCATGCAGGTGTGGGGGACAATCGCAACACTGACATGTCATTCCCGTGGCTCTCTTTGATTGTATTATTTCCTGCATAGTTTGACTTGAGGCACCTCCACACTGTGCTGTAGAGCAAATTCTGTATTTTGTGATTGATCAGCAACAAACAAAACACTGCTTCAGTGAGCCCTCAAACAGTTTTATCTCTCTTTGTTCATCAGTTTTAGTCCTCGATACCCTCTGTGTAAAACACTGAAAAAATGGTAACATCTTTACTCTGTTAGATTCTCATCTTGAGGTACCTCTTTATACCTTTATCTGTATCAAAAGCTAAAAGCATCGCATCAAAACTTGTGTTCACTTGTTATGGTGGTTTCATGATGGCTAAATAAGCTCTGCAAAAACTCCGTGGAGGCACACCAGGCGCGTTAGGGAAGCAGCTCCTGCACACTGGAGCTGGCACGTCAGGTCTTTGAAGACGGTAGGTGTTCTCGGCATGGCTGTAACAGAAAAGGCTGTTGTATTTCACAGAAAGGAAATGCTGCTTAAGGTAGGCCCTGCTCTGTATTGTATGCCACTTAGCTGCTGCTAGGCGTGTATGTTCAGAGATACAAACTATCAAGGCACATAAGGGCATGTCAGTATCTGCTGGTCAGAAGGCAATGAATTTGCAAAGAAAGTATTAACGATGATATATGGTGCTGTACAGCGTCAGAACTCAGGAGTGGCTGAAGCCAGGGACAAGGGGGAAGGACTGCTGTCCTCAAGCAGACTTGGGTGAAAATGGAAAGTACAACCATCGTGGCAGTGTGATGGTAGTGAGGTACCACAGGGACTGTACAGGAGCCCTGTTGAAGAGACCACATCTTCCTCCGTGAAGGCTTACTGGATGGCCTGCCTGACTTTCACCAGTTTGATTGTTGTCTTCATATTATTTAACTTAAAACTCTGCTAAATGGTGTGATTGCTTAGGTTAGCTGTGGTTTTGTCTTTGAGCATTTCAGGTTGCAAGAGATTGAATAGAATAAAGAAGCAGAGCTGAGATTTCCAAAGGGAATTAGGTGCCTCACTTGCTCTAGGCCATGCTGTTAATGCCAGTTGAGGAATTAATTAATGATACATTGTGAGAGTCATATCTTCACATGGAAAATATGCACAGTAAACGATTTTTGCTTTAGGAAGTATTTACCTCGTGCTGTTAAGAGCATATAGACAGCATATTATCTGCATTTGTTTCAATGCCCATTTGTCTTAATTATTAATGTGAATTTGAGCTGTCTTCATTGCATTTAAAAGCAAATCACCCCAAGTTCAGAAGTTCACTGCACATGCCCCAAACTTTCTTTCCTCAAGAGCTTACACCAAACTTCAGTGATCTTAGGCATGTTCTGCTTGACCAAATACTGACCTTCCTTTGCAGCAGAAAGACATTTAAGCCTGTTTTCTGAAATTAAATCAAATTCTTGTAATCCAATGAGATTTACAACTGCTCAAGTCTAGTCAGACTCATATATGTTTCAAATGAGACAGGTTCGTCTGGTGTTTGTTTTGTTTGAGCTAAGGCAGTAGATAGCATTTAGGATTAAATTGAAAAACAATGTGTTTCACAAATGTCATCAGAGTAGGTGTGCAAAAATATTCCCAGTATTTCTCAAAACAGTATTTACATTTTGTTTAATGCTCATTGCCAAAGGTTTCTCTGTATTCTGCTGTACACCACATTTTCTGAAAATATGTGTGCTGTCATGGCTAGTAACTGTTCCTCAGTGATTAGTGTGACAGTAAGCGAAGCGTGAATATTGAGACTTGCCATATCATGCATGCCAAGTTCCTGTATGGCCCAACTGCTGTGAGACAAAACATGCTATTATGTTTTAGACACAAAGCCATATTGTATGAAATTCCATCCTGTCTCATACTGAAGGAGGTGTATTTAAAAATCAAATCCTTTTTTTTCTTTAGTTTTTTCTGTTAACTTTTCTGTATTAGGCATTTATCTACTGAACACCATCAGAAAATTTAGCCTTTGTCCCTATTGAGGAATCATGTTTCAAACTTGAATCAAGCAAATTGTTAATGTTTTAAGGAGGATATCTTTTTTAAGGAGACTATTGGCAAAAAAAAAAAAAAAAAAAGAAGAAAAAAAAAAAGAAAAAGAAACTAAAGCAAACGTTCCAACGTTCCAGACCACTGAGGTTATGCACTAAATGGGGTTTTCTGAACAATTTTGATGCAGCGTATGTAATTTAAACACGTGATCGTACAGTGCATTTTTCATAAGTAAAAGAATAGCTTGTCTTTAAACAAAGCAGCAGAATTAGTCATGCATTCCACTAAGGCATCAGTTTTAATACTGGCAACCTTACAAGCCCACATGTATATGCTTTTTGCAGTGTCCACTATTTTCGGAAGTGACCTTCACAGAACAAATGAGTTTTGGAGAAGAATCTTTTCATTGCTGTGCAAAGCTCCATAAACAAAACTAGAACTGTGATATAGAACTTTAGATACATCTGAGCCAGGGGAAAGTGGTGATTTCATTCATGAGTTACTTGGATGATCTTCTTTGGCCTGTATTGCACAGGAGGTGACACTGGATCGTTATGATCCTTCTGGGTTTAAAATCTATAATTGCTTGGAAACATAATACTAATAATGTAGCAACTGGAATCTTCAAAGCATTGACAAAAAACTAACATGGCCCCCGCATCTTCAGCAGTACTTGGAGTATGATCAGGGCAGGTAGATCTAATAATTATAGCAGATTGAACTATTTTTGCAGACTGTGCAATGAATATAGTCTTTTTTCTATGTATCAGTTATAAAACCGGCCCTAATTATGACTGATTTATTCAAAATTATTTAATTAGCTGTTGAGATTATGTTGCAGCGCTAGATATTTTTGTTGGGCTTTTATTGTATTAATGTATAATCTGCTGATTATTTGATGCTTATCTTTGGTTTCTCAATTGATTTCAGTAAACAAGTATCTTTTTTGTATCTAAACTGGGAAGGTGACTTTGGCTTTCTAAACTGTTCCTACTCAAAATGCTTTCAGTTTATATTAATTGATCTGATTTTCTTGCAAGAAAAATGTTACCAGTATGCCAGGCATGCTGGTGACCATTAACACAGTCAAAATGTCAGTGCTGTTCTGTTTAACAAACTAGGGTGTCATGGTCCATAATTTCACTTGCAATTCAAAATTAGTTAATGTTTGAATGTTATTTTCTCTTGCTTTGCCTTTCTTAATTAGCATCTTCACTATATGGATCAGCTAATGGATGGTGTAATTCTTGTATTGGAGGGTAACATTTCACTACTTGCTTAAGTAACCTCATTTTTCCAAATTAACAGTAGTTCCGATTCAGGACAGTTCTCAATCAAGTTTACTGTGGTTCCTAAAAAGGAAACAGCTACCTCTGTGGGGAAAAAAATTACACTGGTGAAATGGATTGCCAGAACCTCTGAACAATTACTTGCTGCAGGGGGATTAGTACTCAACACAGGCCTCACAGACTCAGTATAATCACCATTCCATGAAAATTTTGTATGTGTAAAAGAATTAATACCAATTCTCCCTGAATATTTACTCCTCCCTTTCCTTTTCTTCATTAAGAACAACCTTTTCTCTTGGGTATTTTGCTGTGTTCTGTAATGAAATTATCTGTAATTTTCACAAAAGTTTAATGAACATTTTCAACAATCTGGTAGCAAATACTCTGAAATTAATCTAATTTATTATCTAATTTATAGGCAATGACTGTTTCATTCAAGATGTTTCAATTTTGTCATGAAATGAAAATGGAAACAGAAAAATTATGCCCATCAGAAACACTGGAGTTCAGCTGTTTAACCTGAAATACCAATTCTGAATCTTGATCCTGGGAATTCTGTAAGATTGTGACTGATGAGATAAAAAGTCCCAAAGTGATCAGCACTTCTGGGCAATTCATCTCTGGATAATTTCTGGACAAATACCCTGCCAGTTCTTGAGAAGAGATCAGATAGGCACACCATTCAAATTTCTATCTAGCATGCAGTTGCTAGAAATTAAAAAGACAGCCAGTGGCATATTTTTTTGATTGCAAACATCAGCATATCATACATATGCCAGCACATAATTCAGTAGAGATGCTTTTGACATTTCATGTTGACTATAGTATGGACATGGACCAAAAGTTTTCTCTATGACATTTGCAACTTAATGTTCTCACGGTAAAAACAATTCCTGTTTTTTTAGTGTTTTCAGTGTTGTCCATTCTTTGTTGAAGAGATAGTTTTCACCGTTGCATACACTGATCCATATAAATTATGCCATGTCAGCCCAATAAAATAGTAATTCTGTTTAATCCATCTCCTTGAATTTGTTTTCTGGAAAGTCAGCTTGAGCTGAAAAAATTGAACATTTGCATGAAATATGCTGTAGGATTATTGATTTTAGAACATAACATCTTCTTCAAATACTGTGGTATTTTGGACTGAAGTCTACTCTCTGTTTTGGGAAATCAGTGCATTGAAAAATAGAGACCTTTTATACACTTTGGCATTTACCCAACAAGAGGTCTTTACTGAGCATGGCTGAATTTATGAAGTTAGCTACTAATAATAGAAACATGGTATTGGCAAGGTTCAGCATCTCTTTCGTGACTGAATATTGCAAAAAGTTTGGTCGCTTTGGAAATTTAGGAGGCAGCTGTAGGTTACTAGATCTAGGCCACATCTTACTGATTACCATTTTACTTTCTCCCATTACTTTTAGATTATATTTTCTTAAAACATTCGCAAGAATAAAGCTTCCAGTGAAATAGTAAGTTTTCTCACACTTCTCTAGGAGCCTTAGAAAAGGTAATTCACTTACAACTTAGTATTTGCATTGCATTCACACTTAATGAAGAGTCAACCCCCTGCCATGTGAATATATGAACAAGTAAGAAGCCACTACTTCCCAAAAGAGAAATGTCTTTATGAAACATGATGTGTATGTTGCAAGTTAAGCATCACTGGATTTTAAAATTTAATACTTTACAGAGTTGTATGAATGTTGCTGTTATTGTAAGCTTGGGTTCCATGCATTTAGATAGTAATAAGCATTTGTTTCCAGCACTGTAAATTTTCAGTCTGTCAATGTGCTCAATAAAGAATCAAAACTGTTGCTTTCAAGATGCCGTTGCTCATGATCCTTTAGCATACTAGGCAGGGCATATGCGATATGGTATATTATATGCTCTGTAATTGTAAAATTTGTATGAATTTTGAGCTAGCAATACAGAAATAATTCATTAACTCACGAACCTGAGGAATAGCTTTCCTGGACGTGCTCCTGGCTATCAAGACTTGGTTTTTCAACTGTGCTGACTGCGGATGGAATCAGTAAATGGAATAATGATACTGTATTTTAGAAAAACCTTGTTGTTTGTGTTTCAGGCTGAGCTATGTGAACCATGCAGAAGATCTAGCCTCCAAACTACTCCAGTGTTTTCCAAAGAACAGATTGTCAGCGCAGGCAGCGCTGAGCCATGAGTATTTCAGTGATCTACCCCCACGGCTATGGGAGTTAACTGATAGTGAGTATAACCACCCCAAAATGGATTAAAAACAATTATGCTGGTTCATGCAGATGCATGTGTGTATGCTAACCCTCACATGCAGACAGCTTCATGGGCGTACACAGCCACACACAAAATATGTGGCTGCCATTGTGTAGATTGAAATTACATAGTTAGCTTGACACAGGACAAAATGGATTCTTTTTTTTTTTTTTTGCTATCTCTGCCCTGCAGTCTGCAGCCTGCTATCTTTGTATTTGATTATGTGTGCAATCAATAGAATTCTCTGAATTGTTATAAAGCAAAAAGAAAAATACAATTTACATATTTAGTGCTTTTCACTTTATAACATACAGTACTTCTTAACTAGCTGCAGCTCACATGATAAAAATCCAGCTGTGTTTGAGTCACAGAATCTCTATGTTAATAACAGTAACCTTTAAGAAAGGACTCAGCAATTGGAAATCTGGTAAACACGAAGTAGATGATCAGTTAATTTTATGAATTAGACTGTGTACGAAGAGGTGATATTCTTAACTAAAAATGCTTTCACTGTTTACATACATCTTTTTATTTCTTTCATTCAACAAAATGCATTCCAGTTGATTTGGCATAAATGTTCCTCTCATCACATATGCTGTCAATTATCTCTAGTAATTGTACATCATTTATATCATACATGACATGTAATTTTTCAGTGTTAAAAGCACACTATTATTTATTCTGCAGAAAAAATACTGTCCTGAATGATATTTTTTGTTCAGAGACAGTTCTGTTATTAAAAATAGATTTCACAGGGGAATAACAGTCAGCACTTTGCTTTAACTCAGTATGGAGAAGAGATGCATGCTTGCATTAGAACAGCGTATGTTCTTTTCTCTTCTGCTTTCAAACATACGTCCATTAGCAAAAGATCTAAATCCAGTACTTCAAGGCAGAAGGTTCAGAAGTGCAACAAGGGAACATGTGTGTGTAACTATGGCTGATTTAAAAGTTTGCTTTTAAAAATTGAGCTCCCTTTCTAAACATTAATCCACGATAGAATCTGTTTACATCAGTGTCAGTACCAAAATTTTAGTCTTCCAGAAGTTTACCTTTTCCATCCTCAACAGCTGTAGTAGTCACATTTTGAGCTGGTTCTGTGGCCTGGCTGTCCAAGTACCCTAGTCCCAGCTCTGCTCTGAAGAGCTCTCTCCCATTTGTAGAATATGAACGTTAAAATCAAAGCAGCACCATTAATTTTTGTCCATCACTTTCATAGATTGGGTCCATGCTCTGCAAAAAGATTCACAGTTTCCCCCTTTGCCATGTTAACCCACCAGTCAGTTTGCTGACTGTGGTACTTGATAAGCAGGAAATTTAAAGGATTCAGTGTAAATGAAGGCTTCTGTTGAAAGGCTGCCTTTGCTGAAACTGATGCAGAGAGATTCATTTCTTCAGGACTAATGAAACATCAAGAATGCCAGTTCAGTTATCCTGTTTCCCCTAAATGGAAAACAAAAATCACTCTGCAGTGGTGACATCTCAATCCTTCTGAATGTGTGATTTAGTCTAGCCAGGATTTTGAATTCTGAATTCTGCAGTAGTACTTTTCTGTTAATATGGACTTATTACCCACTTGCCACTTAGTTTATCAGTCAGTGGTTAAATCCAGTTCTATCAGTGAAGTAAATGCCTACACATTATCACTCTGCAGCAGGCTGCCAACAGAGACAGTCTTGTCCTAGTCATTAACAAGCACAATGTATGCAGAACACCAGAAGGGAATTAAAACCACAAAAAATACCTCAGGGTGGTATTTTTAATATGAGAATTTAATTTGTAATTTCACAGATTAAGAATTTTGGCTGCATTAATCCTTTTATCAGCTCACAGCAGGTTATTTGCAGAAGCATAACCATAAGGCGATATTCATTGGCAGAAACACGTCTTTGCATAACGTTAAACATCAGGAGCAGTGAAACCTTTTGAAGGGGGGAGAATAAAGATGAAAAATCATTATATTTTAAAGCAAGGTTCTTCTAAATGCCTCCAGTAAAATTTTGAGTTACAGAAAGACTATTTCTGTGTCTAGTAGATAATGGTTATGAAGCATAAATCCAGATGCAAGAAAGGACAATCGCAGTATCAAATACTACAATCATTTCCATTTAGTATGACTTGGATATACTTGTAAACATATTTACAAAACAAAGAAGTCATTTACTTTGGAGAGTTGGGAAAATGTTTACTGTGTGGTGAAATTACCAGTTTTTGTGATTCTAGTTCTCTGTGTTAATACTTTACATTGGGAAATGCTATTGATAGTTAATTTAATATAGGTATAAACATACTGAGTCTTTACACACAACAGAAGTGTATGTACAGACAAAATCCATTGCTTTCTAATTCAGACACCACTGCAATTTTGCAAATCTCTGTAGTGAATAGTATTCATCAGGGAATATATTTTGTCCAATTTAGTCCTAATGCTGAATTGCAAATTTGGGGATTTAGCACTGAAAACCAAGGAACTACTCACAAGTGGGGAGAAAGGCAGGAGAGAGGAATCAGTCAAATGATTTTCCATCAGAAAATTGTTTTCTTGGTATCACAACATTTCACAAAAGTATGATGACTCTGCCTGCATCGAACAAGTGAAAATAGAGTGTTTCACTTTTTATTCTGGTTCTGACTTTAGTACTATGTATTTGTATTCTATGTAATATTTTACAATATAATTTTAATGGGGTTTTTTTAGAAATGTGTCCAAAATTAGTTTATGTGAGAAGCACAGTTTTTATTCTTTTTGCTTGGTTTAGTTCTAAGTCAAGGCATCATTTCAATTGGGTTGGAAGTTCAGTTTCCAGATAAGCTCTGTCTAACAGATAGCCACTTTCAGTTTTTAAGAATAGCACATTAAAAAGATGAGTATTGCACTTCTGCTAAAAACACCTTGTCTAGGAATACAGTGCAATTTGTGATGCAACATTCATCTTGGACCTGAGCAGTAATCTATAAATTAGCCCTTTTAACTTGTTATTGTCTATATATATATATATAAAAAAAACCACAAAACAAAACAAAGAAACAAAAAAAGAGCAATCTTGCAACTTTTCTACTCTCATATTAGAGAGTTCATATTCATTTATTTGCGTAGAATATATGCCATTCACAATGTATGTTACTGAGGATGCCAGTCTATGAAATGCAAGTTGAGGTGCCAAACTACAGTGGGAAGGTCTGTGGATAAAAAAATAGCCAGGTCTTTTAAAGACAAATGAATGAAAGAGCAGCTTCAAACCCCTACAGCTATGCCAGTTGTTAGTGCAAAACCCAAAGAAAACTGTTAAGGCCTTGATTAGTTCTTTAACATTTCCTTATGCAATCATGCAGTGGCAGCTCTCTTGAGGATATGGAGATTTGTTTTCAGGAGGTATTAAAAGTCATTGATTTTTCCCCATCAGTCTGAGGCATCCTAAGTAAATATGAGTTTTCATATTATCAATGTTCTTAACCATTTGCAGCTCTTAACCATTTGCAGTTTGATGCCTGTTATTTTTGTGTCTACTAATAATTAATTGCCTGGTATTACATTGAAATCATCAAGGTTTTTCTAGCTCATGCAGAAGGGGGGGCTACTTTATGTAAAAACTTTTTGAGTCAGGATATTTTTAGCAAGCCTAGTTGTCTTAACAATCCAAAAAAGAAAGTCAAACAAGATTGTTCAGTTCTTGATTCTCAAGATGTGATATCAAATTATTGAAAAACCTTGATGCATTTTTTTTACAGTCTTATTTATTTCTTAATGCTCTCAGCAGAAATTTGAAAGTGGAAAAAATTATATAGTGGTGTATAGAACAAATAAACACACACAATCTGGAAAGAGGTTTTTTTGGAAGAGGCATGCAGCTAAGAACATTTGCATCATACAACTTCCATCATAATGCATGCAGCTTCATTCCATTCAGCATTTGTACAGTACTTGCTTGCATAAATGGGTGGTATACATAAAAGCTGTATATATTTACTACGTTGTGTTTGCCATATATATTAAATAATTATTTTTAAATTACTGCTTTTGCAACAAAAAATCAAAGTCTCTGAACTGACACTCTTTTTTGCAGTGTCTTCTATTTTTACTGTACCGAATGTAAGATTACAGCCAGAGACTGGAGAAAGCATGAGAGCCTTTGGGAAAAACAATAGTTATGGCAAAGGTGTATCAAACAGCAAACATTGAAGAATACCTATGTCCACAATGGATAATGCAGGTAAGACATGATTACTGGAACGTATATCCTTGAAAATACTCTTTACTTTTCCTTACAGAAACAAAATAAAAATTCAACTGCACATGTTCATGTTGTAGCCTTATGGTCAATATAAGGAGTGTAAGTTCCTGGCTATATGGGCAGGATCAGTGTCACTGACAGGTTGAAAATATTGCGGAAGTTGGTGCTAGCATATTAACAGATTGCCTTTAATTTGAACTGATATTTTTTTCCCTTGGTAAGATATACAGAGAGAAAACATGCCTCAGCAGTTCTGTTTTAAAACTTTGGGGCAAGGACAAGAAATTCTATTATTCTATTCTATGATTTAAGGTCCCTTCCACCCCTAATCATTCTGTGATTCTGCAATTTAGCAGGTTTGGTAGTCTTAATAGCAGAAGGATGTTCTTGTTAGAGAAAGAGGTGTTGTCGTGTTAGTGAATATGATCTATATCACTGGATCTACTGGTACTGGTTTCGTTCTTCGGTGGCTTTCATTCAGTATCCCATCTTTTCAACCATAGTCGTTCAGCAGTGAACTACTGTGTAATATGACTTCTGGTATTCTAAGAGTAGAACAGGACTTGGGAGGCGTGGTAGAGGAGAGGATACTTACCAATTACAGTAAGGGAATGGTGGTTGTTATATCATGGCATTAATTCTCACCATATGCATCACCCTAGTGTTTGTTCAGTGGGATTTAGCACTTGACAAACTCTTCCAGATTAGCAGTATTCCCTTATATAGCTGCTCTGCTTATTATGCTTCTCTGAATGGTTTCATACTACAGGGTTTCACAAATACTAAAGTGCAGATTCTTTTCATTCAATAAACCAAGGCCTGCCTTTTTTTTTTTTTAAGTCACACTTTTGTATGTTGAGTCCATTATAACAGCTTGTTACAGAAATTCTAGGAGCTGAGATAAATGCACATGCTGCTCATGTACCTATTTGAAGATACAGTCTCTTATAAATGTGGTTGATGTCTGTCTTTAGCTGAGTCTGCTTTTTACAATATCAAATATAAGTTTAATTAATTACATTTGGATTTACTGTTGTATGTTTATGTTCAGTTGTTTTTTAACCCTGTAATATTACGGAGTCTGTTTGCCTGACAAGCCGTAACTACTGAAAAACTGGAATGAATAGATTTCAGTGTTGACAGTCTGCCCCAATTTTTGCACAAGCTCTTTGCCAGCAAACCATTTAAGATTCTCTAATGTCAGAAATGAGGCTGCCTCAGAGCAGTCTGTTTACATCTTTATTGACAAGCTAATCCCTACTTTTTCCTGGGGCTGTGTCCCTGCAGACATCTCTTCAGCCTTGTCTGTTCCAACGTGACATATCATCCATCTAAAGTAAATTTAGAATGTGCCCATCTGTGCTAAAGACCTTTTGTGTAGAAGCTTATGTACAGAATCTCAATTCTCCTGTACAGAATCTCCTTTCTCTTGCTTCCAAACAAATGTATTTTTTCATTTTTACAATACGCAGTAGAAAGTTTGTATTTGCAAACAAGCATGTAAAATAGCACAAAACAGAACCATTGGATCATTCTCACTGAATATCTATTTGAGCAGATACATATTACTTTCTTAAATTTTGTATATAAACAGAAAGAGAGAACCGTAAGTATCTTTAACACACATCACTGTACTGTTATGACTGCTTACCCACACCTCTAATACAGAATAGCACATTTCATTGTGTAAGGTCTGAAGCCACTTAACAAATGTTCTGACATGAATACATAATTGATTACAGTTTTCCATCGCAGCTTGGGACTTTGTTGTGTTAGGTGCCTATGATGGAATAACAGATCAGCTCCCTGTTGTAGTATTTGACTTGTGATATAAGTTGGGAGCAGCAGATAATGCTGGAAAAGTATTAGCTCCAAGCAGAAGTCCTCTTGTACCATATGGAGAGTTGGGGATTATTGAGATGAAACTAGAATAGCAGAGGAGGCAGAAAAAATGTGGACATGGAAACTGTATTTGGGTGAGGAATTGTTAGGCATGAGACTGCCAAGCAAGTGGAGGTATGAGTTACGGTGGAGAGTGAAAGGAGTTGGGAAAAAAGACTGCAGTTTTGGTAACATGAAAAGGAGGGCTGGTGAATAGCAGGTGGCTGTGATTTCAGGCAGTAGAGTGGGGACTGGCAAGTATCATGTTCAGTCAGTAAAATGGGTGAGTTATGAGTCAATTATTCTAGCAGAGGAGTAGAATTGCAAGAAGCAGGATAGTAGCATTAAGGAAGGGTTACAAATATTCTGTTAAAGTCTCCATTCACAAGGCTTGGAAAGTTAAAAGGCAAAAATATTGCAAAGAAATAGATCAGATGATGAAAAAAATCCATAAGGAAATACTTCTAGTTTGTCCCCTGGACAAGGCAGGTACATATGTGTTTTACCTGTCTTCTTGGGTTGACTTTATACATATATAGAGGTGGCAGGGAACTTAGGAAGGGCTTGAACTTTGAAGTGTTCCAGTACCCTTCAGGAAGCTGTGAAAGAGAAAAAAATGTAGACAGTTGCACACTAAAACCTCTATGGTTCTGAAGACGATTCTTGTCTCCTTCTTTCCCTCCTCCCTCCTTCTCTCCTTCCCTCTCTCCCTCCCTCCCTCCCCACCTCTGTCCCTCCCTCCCTCCCTGCCTCCCTTCCTCTCTTCCTGTCTCCTTCCATCCTTTCCCTTTTTTGGGTGTAAAATACAAAATAAAATTGAGAGCCCCAACAAAGATGCTGTGCCAAGTCTTGCTGTGATAAGAAATTATCCCCTCCTGCTATTCTCTCACACATTTGCCAGATGTTACTGCCCTAATACTGCACCCACTGAATTGAATTCACCTTTCTTTAAGGTTTGGAAGGCAAAGAGGTTGGTGGAGGAGTAGATGAGGCATCATCTGCTGACTTTGGAAGCAGCAATTTCTAGTATGCGGATTGTTGAAGGAGGGGAGCTAAAGGCAGTAAATTTGTAAATGGTTTCATCATCATTGTTTAGAGCTCATCTGCTGCCCTCAGAAGTAGCTGCAAGGAGCAGATGAAGAAATTGGTGTATCTCTGAGAATTTCTGCCATCTTTAAAACACTGTAGTGATTCAGCTGCCTGTCTGCAGCTCGCAAATCCAAAAACTCCTTGAAAAAGCAGTAACCTAGGACATGTTTCTGAAAACGCAGATAATGCCTGTCAGACTCAGACTATTATAAGGGGTTTTGTGGATCACACTGTGTCCTCTTCTTGGGCCCCAAGAAGAGACAACACATTATTCTGGTGCCCATGGGGAAAAATCTAACATTTGCAGTGACCAAGGTCAATGCTGAGGGTGCTCCCTACTGGAGAAAATTAGGAAATATGTGGTAATGAGCTCCATTGCACACAGAAGACTCTGTCAGTAGTGAATTAGATGCAGTCTTTGGTGGATAAAGGAAGTAAATCTTTTGGTCACATCCAAACATCTTTAAAGCTTTGTACTAAAGCAAAATAAAATTATTCTGTGCCTGATGGTTTCCACTGGTATTTTTTTCCCCATGGGGAGGAAGAATCTTGGTGGAACCGTTCCCTATCTCTGTTGTTGAGTTATGTTGTATATATTATAGTCACCCATATCTACAGATAATGTTTCATCTAGGCCAGAATGGACTATAAGAAACTCTAGAGCTCTGTTTCCATTTGGCCACTGGAACACGTGGCTAAAGCTTGTTCCTCTCTGGAGAAGGATGAGTCAAATAGTAATTGAAAAGACAAGGCATTACCTGATACCAGATAGCATGCAATGTTTTCTTGTGGTGATTTATAATCCCCAGTTCCCATTGGTGGACCAGAGACATGAGATGTGTTTCTGGCCTTTTGTCTGTTTCCTGGAGCCAGCAGGGACAGCTTCATTCAGGATGGTAACACCATATGCTTTTAAAGTATTTAACCTGTATTACCATAATGAGATCCCCTAGCTTTCTAAATCTCTTTGACAATTCACTGAAGCAAAACAAAAAGTGGTCTTCATTTGTATTGCTTCACCACACACATGCATCTGAGCAGTTGTGAATTTCAATTGCAGGATGCTGAATTCTTTCTTCTGTGTCCATTTAAGTCAGCAACTGACACCAGCCAATGGAAGGGACGATGGCGTCATTCACGGCAGCTCAGCTGTGTAAAAGAGAATAAAGCCAAAGAAGTGACAGCTACCACTATAATGGCAAAAAGTGCTAGTTATTTGGTTGCTTCTGACCAGGCATTTTCAGCAGCACAGAATCATTATGTAAAACTACCTTTTTCTCTTTGCTAGCAAAAGAGGTGGCTGTTCCTGCAATCCCCATCCAAATAGTTTCATTTTTGTTTGTTGTCTTCAGTTTTACATTTATAAATTGTATAAGAGTGTCTCTTCAGCTCTGCTGTGCGGGAACGTAATTTCTGCCTGCCTTGTCCTAGTCGAGCTGTAGGGAAGCTGTAGTCCGGCAGTGCAGGTGTCCAGCAGTCAGTATTGAAAAGTCATTCTCATTCACTACTCCCCTGCATTGACTCTGTTCTGAGTATCCCAGTGTTGCTTAAACCCTGTGGAAAACCATATACTGTGCACTTAAATCTTCATCTCTGCAGCTTCGGGGGATAAAACTGTAGCAATTACAGTGGAGAAAGGTCTGCATAAAAGAGACAGCATGCCAGCCAGATTTTGTCGCTGTTGATTTAATCAAAAGCTGAAAGCAACCAGTAGTGCTTTATAGGTGCCAAATCTGAAAATTCAGTGTAAAAACAGACTGGGAGAAAAAAGCAGAGCTATAAAAGCACTGCAGTTGCCAGTGTAATTTTTTAATCAACTTTTTTTTTGTAATAGTTGGATTCGGATAGATATATACGGTCATTGTGCAGCTGCAGTTGAAAAGATGGAGGCCTAAACACTGAACATGGGAGGTTTAAATTTCTCTTGCATCTTTTAGTGCCACTGTCTATACATGAATGTTGAGGGTCAGTTTAATTATTTAACTTATACTGGATTTGCATAAATTGGTTTTCTTGAAAAGGCTAATAAGATACAGTTGTGGTGGGCAGCTGAAAGCAATTTGGGTTTGAGTCCAGTAATGACAGTACTAAACAGAGTTGAAATTGTAACATCAATTTTGTAAAATGTTGAATTAGTATTAAGCTCTGAATGATGACTGCAGAATCCAAGATACTTTTTGGCTGTCTAATACTTTTAGTGCCATTATTTTCATATGTTGACAGCATAATGGTTTTATGAGACTGTTCTAGCGATGCTTTACTTAATATGAAAGAATAAGATCACTGCACTGATAGAATATATCCTGAATTAAACACACAAGGGACACACACTCCAGTCATTGAATTACATTCTCGTCGTGATGTCTATTTACCTTATTTCTATTAATCTAAGTGAAAGGTATAGACTGAATTTTGCCCCCTATTCAGCCATAAAGAAAACACACCCATATTCACTGGACTCTGTGCAGAGGGTGAAATGGACTGAGCAAATAGTTGGCCAGCACAAGGCTGTCTTCACATAAACCACCCATCTTACCTATGTTACATGTGGGAACTGAGGATGGAGGAACTGCCCATCAGGTACCCCAGTACGCCACAGATAAGGGAACCCACCAGCCAATCAAGGACTTCATGGGACTTAGAAAATATATGTAATGGTTTTGTTGTGTCAGTACTGTAACAATTCTGCTTGTCTGTTTTCATGTGAAATACAGTCACTTAATTGCACTCTGTAAGTAGCAGAATATACAGTTTCTTGGTTTTTTTGATAAAAAGAGGTGGTAACATAATGCATAGAGGTATGGGGAACCAACCATTGAAGGACACCATGTAGTCTCACTAAGATAGCTGAACAATGGTTATGCTGAAAACCTGTTTTCAGGATTCTCAGCATCTTTGTCTGGAAATAAGTATATGGAAATAAGTAGGCATGACTAGGATTTCTGAAATCATGGACAGGATTCTTGGAGGAGAGGTCCTTTGGGAGTTGCTTTAGGAAAGAAGAAGGAAAGAAAGGAAGCAGGACAGAGAGGGGAGAGCTTCACATTTATCGTTACATACTCTACTAGGTAGGACAAATATTTCAGACCTCCATGGCTAGGAGACATTGGTTTCTTCCCTGCAATTATATACTCCATGTAATTCTGTTTGAAATTAGTGGCTACATATTTATTGGCATTATTTTTTTAAATTGTTATGTGTCATGGCCAAATCAGCTGCCGAGCTGGCAGAAGAAAAATGAAGCATTGCTACTGCCACAGATAACTGTTGTCAAAGGACAATATCATATTTTCTTGAACCATGGCATAGCATGGAGCCTAGATTCAGTTCATTTCTAATGCATGATAACTTGCCGTCAGCACTGTGAAGATTCATTTTCAAATAATTTTTAGTGTAGAGGTTTGTAATTTAACAGTCATTTATGCTGTAGGAAAGATATTAGTGATACCTGGATGAATGCATGTGCTCAGTTGCTGTGCTGTTTATCTGTCTTTCCACTTTATTTGCTCTTAAATTTGGGAGGTGAAAGGTGGAATCCTCAGTGCTGTAGGTGCACTATATTGCATTATTAATATTAAGATAGCAAGCAATTCCCACTAGATGGTCTTTGTGGTCTGCTGATGCTTTAAGAAGCGTCTAGGCATGAAAGGCCATTTGAGTTCCACTGGGCTGATAGCCTGGGATGGCATTTGAATGCAGCGAGGACAATGTATAGATGACAATGACTGGGAGGGAGGCAAAAACGGGTCTCAACTCTCCCTATTCTCCCATGGACAGTCACCTCTCCTTTAGGATTACTTCCTCACGTGACTCCTCAGTTAGGCTTTGTCTAAGAGGAAAGTGGAACCACTGAAGGGGAGAAACTGAGGTTTCCAGACAAAGCAGAGGCTTCCAGTGCTGCCACACAGCCCGTAACCCAGAGAGACAGGAAAGCTAATGAGAGGCGTTGCCTCTCAGGCATCATTTGTAGCATTCACAATTAACACAACATTTTACTTTCAGCCAAATTGTAAATGAAAAATGAATTTTAGCAATTGCGTATACCAGAATTGTTTCTGTGTTGGCATTTTGAGTCTGTAGCTTACATGGACTGATTCGCTATGAAATCAACAGACTGCAAACCACTTTGGGTCTGAAGGCAACACCCATTAAAGTAATTGTGCTTGAATACTTCTAGTTGTGGGAAGATTCTTGGCTAAAAGTGTAGCAATGGTTTAGAACTCAGTTAATAAGTTTCATTCATTCATTCTACCCCATAAGCTGGGATGAGGATGGATGGGTTTCCAACATCCTCCTAGTGTTAATTGCTGTGAAAACTCTCAAGAGGAAAACTTGAAAAATTCAGGAAAAAATACTAAATTGTCCAGTAAAAATATCTCATATAGAAGAATAGCACTGAAATGGTATCTTCGAATATTTGAGAAGCAGAAACAGAATCAAGTATTTCCATAATTTTGTGGTCTTGTTATAATTTATTAATGTTGTTTTGGACACTGTATGTTATTTTGAATTAGTATTTATGGGTGATCATTCTCTGCCATTAGTAACCTAGATGCTAATTCTGTACAGCCACTTCTGCAACTGTCTTTTGATGTTAATATAAGGACTAATTGTGTTTTTGGCAATTTTTGGCAGGTATGTAGTAACAATACAATCACAATATGTGGTGTCATGGTATAAGACTTTTTATTTAAGTTTTCTCGCTGACTTTTTGTTTTGCAATTGCTTTTAATGCCTCCCTTGTTCAGTATGTGTGTTGCATGTGTATTAAAATCTAGTTAGCTTACAGTCTGAAAGGAAAGGAGATCTACACAATTAAGTATTTCCTTGTGTGCTTGAAAGATGCAATACTAAGTAATCTGTCACATCATAGAAGGAAAAAAAATCAAAACAACTGACTCATTATCATGACTCTGCTTGATTTCAGCCCACAGTCACATCTAGACTCTGCAGATACTGTATTTGTGTGCCGACACTTGTAAATAACAGAGGTGTAAATGTTGCCAGCATTTAAATTAGGTTAAAAGTGCTATTTATGGCTTGCATCAACAACAAAAAAATATTCATGATCATCCCTAGGTGAAGACACTCATTTAACGAGCTTACAGCTCATAATTAATTCTGTAAAGAACACCATTTGGCAGAGCAGAACTATGAGGTTTGCATATTGATGGTGGCAGGGAAAAATATATCTGTTTTCTATTTATATGGTAAAATTGACTTCTGTTCTTTAGAAAATGGCACATCTCAAAGGTATAGCTTTCAAAATGATCTCAGGGTGTAAAGAAATCAGTAATAACAGCAGCAGGCATTCAGTTCTGTCCTAATTTTCCCACCAGTTTTTCAATGTTTCAGCTGCCTCAGAGACTTAAAGTACTCTCATTAGGTAGCTGCAGAGACTGCCTGCTTGCCTGCTCCATCACTCTCTCACTAGCTTCCTCTCTCCCCCTCTTCTTGCTCTCCCTTTTTTTTTCCCCCTCCTGCCTTGGGAGTGTCTGTGAAGATCATTTGCTGGTATGATTGGCAGGTTAGAGCATTCGATCAGATGAGTTCCTCTTAGTGCAGGTCAAAAAGGCTGGTTAGCAGGAGCTGTCGAAAAATGCCAGCAGCATTCAAAATGGGAAATGTCATGACTTCGAGGCAGGGGGTGCCACCTGGAACAGAAAGCCCCCAGCTCATTAGCAAGTTACAGGATGCAAGCTTAACTGGAGGGAGCAGAGGAGGAAAGATAATACCCAATAGGGAAAATTATTGTGAAGTGGAATTGATTTCATGTATAATTTGTTTATCACTAGAGGGGACAAATGCTGTCCTTCTGACATGTGCAGAGAAGTGTGGACTATGAATGAAGCAACTTAGCATAATCTCCAGGTTGAGCTCTGGATTTAAAGAATGCCAACTTCTTTCTTCCCAACTGTGGAAGTGATCAGGTCATGTTGTATTAATTAAACCTGACATACTCTCAAATGGTTTATCTGGGCAATTGTAGCAATTTAGCAGAACGTGGTAGATATGAGCTGCATTCATTATTAACATGGGGCAGTGGTTTGTCTTCTGGGTGCAGTGTGGCTGGGGGGTTTCTGCAAGCTGCTGTTGTAAAAAGACATGTTTCTGTTGCAAGTTGAATTCTAAAAGAGCTCATTTTTAATGCTTAGTTGGACTGCATAAAATCAGAATGCAGTTTCAGTTGCATGATATAATTATATTTCCAGGAAAAACTACATACCCTAAGAAAGCATGGATTTAAAAATAAATAAAGCATTCAGGCTTACTGTATAAAATTTAATCTGAAATGAAGACTACAGGGTCTGCTGCCTGTCATGGACTTAAAGAATGCATATATAAAATATCAGCATTACAAAATACTTAGTCTTCTCCAATACGTTCTGTAGTGGTAAAATTGCAGGCAAACTGTGCATCCCAGGCAATTTAACAAGCCTCTGGCTATTAATGTTGCTAACCATTCATTTGCTTCACTGGTCTATATTTTCATATAAAAGGCATTTTGCCTATCGGTAGAAATGACTGCATAGATTTTTTTGCCCCCCATAGTTTTTTTCAGGAACATTAAGAAAATACGATTGGGATCATGGTACTGTCCAGAGTCTTTTATCGTGGTATCTTTGTGCAGCTTTGAGTCTAACTCTGCTCCTCCTGAAGACAATAGGAGAATTCTATAGACTTCAATGAGAGTAGGGCTGGCTCCCTTATCAAAACTAACACAGACACAACAATACCACCTCAGTCTGAGTAAATGAGATTTAAAGGCTGCAAGAGATTCCTGAAGAACTATTTTGCAAACTGTATCTTGTTATGGAATTTTGTCTTTTATATGTTAAACTCATACTTCTCTGAGAAGCTTGCAGCTCATGCTTAAGCAGTCTCTTGGTTGGATGCTGAGGAATGTTTGCTTAGTGTTCAGATTCTTGATGACTTTTTTCAGCTTTCATTTTCTTCCATCCATCAAAGTTCTAAAGTTGGTAATGGAATAGCCAGCGTTTGCTTTATTAACCACAGTCTGTTGGGTTTCCCTTTCTCCACCTAATGTGAATCAGAATCAAATTTTTTAAAAGGAGTTTCTAAATCAAAATATTTGTACAGAGCCTAATAGATGAGTGTTTTCTGTTTTGTATTTCATGGAAAAAGCTCAGCATTAACAGCCTGCTAGTTTGCCAAAAAGAAGAGTTACTAAAGCACCATAAACACAGACATTATTTACCTTCCAGATATGTTTTTAGTGTGAAGTTCTTTCAGACAGGGACTGTGAACACTGCCTTCTGTAGTCTGCACTAATGAATGTGCAGGCTCAGTCCTTTGCATAGTTCAATAAAGAGAGCAAAATGTCAGAATAAAATATCCTCTGTGCAGATGCCATGGGAGAATTTCTCCCACCTTGGGTAGCTCTGCAGTGCCCAACGACTATTTAAGCACAAAATTGCAAATTAATTTCAAAAGTTTAGAAGGCGTTCATTACTGAATGCCTGCCCTGGTACTTTGTTTGGGGAAGTGATAAGCTTTTAAATTATTTGTATAGAGTTTGAAAATTAGGCTTCTGTTGGGAAAAGAGAGTAAACTGGGAAATTGCAAAGTCTGCTAGCTCAATGAAGTAAAGACAAGGATCGGTAAGCACTGGGCAGACCTGCTAGACTTTAACCCTGAGCTATATTTGAGGGACCTGTGGTGGCTGTAGTGTCTGTCTGCATCTGGCAACAGCTGCTTGCACATGAGCAGAAGGATGTTTTGGCTAGGAAATTGGGCAGATACAGATAAGCTCTTTTCTAGGGCTCTGTGTGACACAGGTTAGTGACCTGTGTACATCCTAGGTTCATGAGCAAAGAAGTTATCACTCAGAATTAGAAAAAATATAGTTAAACAACAAATATTTCCCACATACCTACGTTTACTGGCAAGAAAAATAAGTGTAGTCTGAAACAGATAAAAGAATTTAACCATTACTCCTCATTTTCTAACCAGGCAACTTCTGGTTCTTCAAAACTGACTCAAATGTTTTCTCAGCTTTTAGGAACTTGATAATTCAAATGAAGAATAGCTGCCAGGAAGGAATTAGTAAATTCCTTACTGTCCCTCAAAACTTATTATTTCTGCAGTTGTTTGTCATTCATTCAAATCCTGACTTCTCTATTCTAAATAAGTCCTCTTTTGTTTCTTGACTCTCTAGGGAAGATGAGGCAGAAGCAGTGAGTGGAAGAATTGCATATTCATTATCTGATCTGTGTATCTTTTCTCCCCCAAGTTTCTGAGGAATCACTGGAACTAGTAGTGTGTGTTCTGTGACATTACCCATCTTTGTGAATCTTTTTTCAGATGGGAAGAAGCTCTAACACGTGGTCCATTTTCCATGTCAGTCATTCCTTTTGTCATTACTTGTGTATAAAAATACTTTCTGTATGAATTGACTATGTCTTTTTTAGGGGGTGGCTATGTAGAGAGTGTTGGAAAAATCCAGTGAGGCCTGAGGTCATCTAAATAACTCTATGTAATGTGAGCAACTGTTGATTAAATGTGGTTCAATCAGTAACACTTCAACTTTTTCTTTATGTATTATATTTCAAATTAAATAGGGCTGTATAAAACAATCCATAAGTTCAACATAGGATCATGCTTTTGGATCATTAACCCTTGCTGAATTTTCTCAGAGGACAGAAAAGCTGAGATTTTCTGAATTTTCAAGTTCTGGACTTGCTTTCTTCTGTAGGCTGTCCTCCTCTCTTTCCAAAATCATCTCTAAATGTCACCATTTTCTGGGAGACTACTGTACCAGCTTGTGTGTTACCAAAAAGTAGGAGGATTGCTAATAAGTCACAGCATTGTTTATGTCACCAGATATCAGGATGTGGTTATCTCTCCTTCTGCCGGACTCCTAAATGCAGGGCAGAGAAACTGTAGCACACCTGGGAATTTAGAAAGATAATTGAAAAGTGCCTCAATGGAGCAGAGTGATTTAGTAGTCTAATTCTCTTTCTGTGAATTACTGTGGAAGAAAGAGTACACACAATGCAGTCTGAATACGTGGGTCCTTATCAGAACCATGAGAAGTAGAAAAAAGGTCTCCATTTGCTGGACTGAAGGAAGCAATGCTGCTCAAAAGCAGCTAGAACGCTATGGGCAAAAAAACAGGAGCTCCACCAGGTGAACTCTGCAAAGCTTCTTATTTATGTGGTGTTTCTCACCTATTTTATTTCCATGGGAACAAGCATAGTTTCTTGCTAACAAGCATCAACATTTTCAGCTCATGTCTACTGAGAGATGCTCTGTTTTATATTCCTGTTGTTAATCCACTGTGTGTTGTGATCACAATAATGCACAGAAGTTAAACAAACAACCCCCACCCCCAAACCTCCTCCCCTAAGAAAATGAAATCCCAGACCATGATGATAAAATAGTTCATTAAGATTTCCAGCAACAGCTTGTCAGCTTGGCTCTTGGCGCTTTTTTGCCTGCCATCACAAATAACATTGATCTACAAATTTTTTATAGTCTAGGAATAAAGGAAAAAGTTTTAGAAACATTTCACCCATCTCATTCTTTAACATTAAGATTCTTTTTTCAAAAGAGTGTTTGTACTCTAATGTTCAAACTAAAAAAATTGCAGTCTTTTAATTCTAAAATAATTTACAAGTTTAAAGCAAATGTACCATAAGAATATTTGTAGGTGGATGCTACTAAAAAGTGAATGCAGAATCATTAATATGTGAACCTGAGTAAAATGAGTTGTTGCTTGACCTTGTCTTCTGAAGTTTTGCCCTTTCTCTTCCTAATCTCTTTCTTTGTTTATTGACTTTATCTCTTACACTATGCCTGAAACCTGGACTGTAATTTTTGTAGTTCACAGATTTCAGTCACAGTGTTCATGGGAAGTCCTACCATATTTTGTGGCTCTGGAAAAATTCTGTACCATAATAAGGAACCTTAGTGCTGTGCTTGTCCCTGTTGGGCACAGTTGCTGAATTTGCAGTGTTAACACACACACATGGCACTGTAGCGGATACTTTGCAAAAGACAGTGATTCCTTTGCTCCTGGTGCACATCCAAATGGAAAGGAGATTCAGCTTTGTTGTCTCTCTCTCATGTGTATGCACTATTCATATTATGATGGATAGGTGTCCCATAAGTCCCAAATTTTCTGAAAGGCAGAGAATTTTGGCCTACGTAAAGTCTGTAAGTAAACTGAGAGTGCTGTCAGCCATTCCTTAATTTAAACTAAACCAGAAAACAGATGAGGGCAGACTTGAGGTCACATTTTGCCTTTTAAGGTAAATAATCCATGTCAGCTTCCTCAGGCTTTCCATCTCAACAGTGATAAACATGAGCTGTATGTAGGGCTGGATCCATCATACCTTATTCCTATGAGAACCCTACTGTGTGCAGTGGGACATGGTGTATGTTTGTGTTGCGAGGAGGAGGGAGGAGTAGTCTGTAAAGTGCTATACCTCTGCATAACTTGAAGATTTTAAGTTGGTCAAATACATCTACTCTGGTGCTAATGGAAACAGAGATCACTTATCACCATATCTAAGGAATTAGAAATGTATATTCATGACTCCCTGTTACCCAAATAGGATGTCCATCATTCTGTATTAATGGCATAGCTCTATTCTACTCATTTCATTTTTCTTTATGTTTTACCCAGCTGAATAGCTCAGTGCTGCCATGGGGTCCTGTATCGTATGGCAGACTTTGCCTTTTGAACTGCCCACATCATAGTTTTCTGCAGCTCCCTATCTCCACCGTCATTCCTTTTCTTTACTCTAAATGTTTCTAAGGAGGAAGAAAAGAAAGAAAGAAAAGATTAAAAAAAGGGGGGGGGGGAGGGGGAGAGAGGAGGGGAGAAAGAGACTGCTGTGAAAAAATAAGTTTAAAAGAAAACCAGAATGAATGCTTCACTTGTTGGCTTTTAGCACAATTACCATACCTTAGGAAATATTCAGGGAATAGTTAATTATGACTAAATGAGCTCCTTTTAAAGTTCATGGCAGGCCCCAGCATCCAACTGTCAGTGTTGTGAAAGATTGAATTAAAAGGCTGGTCTCCCTGTCAGCCGGTAGGATGGTCTGCTGGAGGAAAATAGACAGTGAAAAGATAGCTGGGTTAGAGTAGCCTCAGCAAGGGAAACACGTATAGCATTTGCATACTTCTTCTGCGAAGGGGGTTTAATCCAAATAAAGGAGGAGATTTCAGTATTGTCAGCCAAGGCTTTGTTCACTGTGAAGAGCAGAAGGAAATCTGATGAAGGGGCCTTTCTGAAGCCCTTGCACACAGGCTGGGGGTTGTTCTAGTAAAGTTATGTACTTTGGGATTGTTTACACACTATTGTCTGTTCGAAGATCTCCTAAACTGAAAGTCTCAAAGTATTCCTCTTTGCTAACACAAAGGAAGGGAATCTGTGTGGTAAAAATGACTTACACTGCAAACCTGAACAAGTTCTTTTCATTATCTTCACAAAATACTCTAAAGTTCCTTTTCTTGGTGTAGGAAAAGTTCCCTGATACCTCTCAACTGCACTCATATATCACAAAATGTTTCCAGACTAGGAGAAAAATGGGAGAATTATATTCTCAAAATGCAGAGTGTACAAAAATCAGATACTCTTCAGGCTTGAGGCAGACAAATTCTTGCTGCCTTCTCCAAAACAGTTCTTTGCTAAATGAACTACTCATGCCAACTAAAAACAGTGTTTTGAAATTTAGTTGGGGTAAAGTATTGTGTTTCTACTAATATCTCTCCTGTACCTTCTGATTTTTTTTTCTCACCTGAGAGATGAGCCAGAAGCCTCAAACTGAACCTCTTTGGTACTCTAATCTGTAGCAGACCCAATCCATGCTTTAGAGCTTTTCCAGATAAAATAACTGACTTGTTTTTCAAAAAACAAACTATTTAAAGGTGATGTCAGGCAAATTACCTCTTTACAATTACCATCCATTTACAGTGTATACTACAACCTTCCAAAGTTTTCACATGGGAGAAAGCGCATAATCTTGGGGTATGGTTAATATTTAGGGACCAAATAGGTCATCTAACAGCATAGCACCTGAAATAGATGGCTTTTGCTTTTTGTTGATGCTTTGTTGATGCTTTTGTTGATGTGTGTTTTGCTTTTTTGTTGCTTTTTTGTTCTTGCCATAGTCTTAATGATTGTAGCTAGTGTTTACTTATTTGTGTGGGCGACAATAAAGATCTCATTACTTATGGAAATAGTTTATAAATTATTTTTTCCCTATAAATATGTCTGTACATCCTTTGCTCATTTTCTCATCAGCTTTGTAGCTAACAGTCATTGTAAAGCAACATATGTTTCCCTGAAATGCTTTGTGAGTGTTAGGGTGAGCAACATCCTCGCTTGAATTTTCTCTAATAAAAATGAGTACTATCTTTAAGGCTTGGTTGAATTCTGGGAAAGAAGATAAAGCTATTTCTAAGAATATGAGGTTGGATATATCTGTATGGATGTATTTGTGTGGAGTCTGCAGTTGCTAAATAGTTACAATTAAGGAAAAAATTACAATCATGTTAATATTAATAAATGACTACATATATGATGAAATTTGGCTCTCAGTTATACATGCTGTGACTTGTTTGGGGTGGTATTTTTAACCTCAAATGTTTCTTTATGCTCACTCAGAGAGACATTAATGTTTCAGCTGGGTGTTTTTTTCAGCTGTGAAAAATGTGAATCATTAAATACTTAATCTATTCACCTTATTTTCTCCCACATGGTTGTCATAAAAATCTCACAGAAGCACCAGGCAGAAGCAAGTCTGTAAGCAATAGGCTATAGGGCACCTCCAGTCCTCAGATGGTTGGTGCAACTTAAAAATCAGTTGTCAGAAAAGGGAGGTGGTTGATGGAAAATGTGCTATACCCTGTTACTTGCTAAGCATTATCTGCCATCTGGACTCAAGAAAAGCCTGAATGGATTTCAACATCTGCCTTTCTCCCACCCTAGAGAAAACTGGAAGGGGAGATAAAATTTTGGTAAAAACAGAAGCTGAACTGAGGCATCAGGTTGGCACTCAGTGTGCAGTTCACACCTTCTCTTATTAGTTTAATTTATTCCCTAAAGTGTTTACCTTTTTCAGGCTGATGTGAGTAGTAGAAAATAAGGTACAGTATTTTACAAGGGTTGTTTACCAAAGGGTATTTACTGCTGGGAAGCATAGCTGTGCTATCTGTAAAGTAGTTTTTGACTGCCTACAGAGACAAAGAGCTTGAATCCAGCCTAGTAGTATAATGTAGTATGCAATTTCAAAACAGTTACTTTTATATTAACTCATAAGTTTTTATTGCTTCATAGGAAAATTATAAGATCCTCCTACAGTTCTTACCTCCTCCAGGAAATAAACTCCTGTGACTTTCTCATGTGCTGACCATCTTTGTGCAGCCTTCACTGCTTATAGAGAAGTCATACTCCAAAGCACGCTGCTGGGAAAACAAAGGACAGACCGTGCTAGTAATAAACATGTCATTTAAACCTTATAGCAAAATGGATGTGGTTTATTCAAACATGCCTACCAAAGAATAGCTAATGATAATATTTTAGTCATGCAAAGTGGGAAATCTAATGCTCCCATTCCTGGGCTCTGTTCCCACTGAAGGCAGCAGGAGCTGCATGTACAGATCCAGAGGGCTTGCAACTTGAATGGCATCTAATATGGAGTTGAACAGTTTTAAAAAATAGGAACCAGGCTCACTCCATTGCTTACAGTCTGTGTGTAGTGAAGTAATGTTTTCACTTTTCATCTCCTCTTTGTTTCACAGTAATGGTGCAATCTCCAATTAGAACCTACCCTTTGTTAGAAGTAGTCAACTACGCCTCGTCCTGGTTTGCGTTTTTCCTGTGAGAAGCGTGTCAGAATTTGGGGGGACTAAATATACTCCTTTGTTGGCGAGCTTGTCAAGCACCGCTCTGTGTTCACTTTCCCACCAGGAAGGTCAGGCCGCTGGGGGGCCGCTCTATTTTCTGCAATGATCCCTACTGTCTGTCCATGCTGTCTGACAGATTGAAACAGTTGTCTGTGTCACTGCTTTCAATGCTTTTTAAATGCCTCACTTTCCTTGAAAGACGTAAAAAATGTAGGCAGTGGGGGGAAAAAAATGTAAAAGGAACTATACTTTTTCTTGCTTAAAGAAGTGTTGGGTTTCCTTTTCTAAAGTAAACTTAATTTTGTTTAAAATATGTTCATAAGCTGACTTAGGGGGGAAAAACCAGCTGATCTGGGAGACTGGGTAAGTCACAGCTTACATATTCTATTTCTGAAACCTCGTTTTAAAACGAGGGCAGTAAAATCATTAAATACACATTCATTCGGGAGCTGAAGTGAAATAGTACATTTTCTTTGTTCACTTATATTTCAGTTTAATATATTTTGATCTGAGGTATGTATAAAGCCTGAAGAAATTGGTACTGTGCTGAGCCTTCAATACTCTCCAGATAATTGAACTAATTAAATCTTTACCAACATTAACACAACTCCAGCATTCCTTGGACAGTGGTTAATTATTGCATGAACATGGCAAGCTTAAACTAAACAGATGAAAATAGAATCCTGTGGAATGGGTATTGAGTTTATTCTTTATTCATCTTTTGATAAGGTTTAATTAAAACTGCCTCTCTCCATTGTGGTGCGAATGAATGTGCTTGTTTTCTTAGTGAAAGCCAAATTATTCACTTCAGCCATGGTTCAATAATCAAAGCCTTTGCAAAGTTTTGGGTTATATTGTGGCTGTGGAGATATAATTGCTGCAATTCTCTATGAAAGCTTTATCTTTTTACTACATTTTCTTTTCTTTTCTTACTTTATTTAGAAAATTAGAGCATCCATTTTCTGATTCATTATTTTAATGTGCTTTAAGCAGGACATTTTTTTCAACAGGGAGTGAGCATTTGAAAATAAAATTTTAAATAAAATATTTTTTTAATAACCAGAAGGGAAAACTTAGTTTCAAAACAAATCCATATTCCAGTCTGTTAGAGTAATGCACAAAGAAAAATTTAAGCATATAGCAAAAGCTTCCCTCATCAACTGCTGAATATTAATAAAAAAATGGTCATTTCTTTTTGTGACAGTAACAGAAGGGCAGGTATGGTGACTCCCCAGGCTTGTACAGTGGCTAACTGATCACTGAGCAAAAATTGTTGCAAAAAGCAGTGACAGCTCATAATGTTAGCATAATCAAGATTTTAAAGTTACTAGGTCTGCTTAATCATGTGTGAAGTGCAAACTGCAGCACTAGTGAGATGCTGGAAGAAACAAATCCTTGGAAGTTATGTGAAGTTTTGAGCAAGAGCAATGGGGTACAAGTGGAAGAAAATGAGAAGCATCTGTGACCAGGTATGCATGCATGCAGACTGGTATCATTTGTGTTGCCATGGACTTGCCTTCCCAGTTGGAAAGCTGTAAGCTGTAGATTTGGACTTCAATTCTTAGATATAAGCTCCTGTTGCAAATTCAAGTGCATTCATTGAGAAATAACACAGCAGGTAGGAAATGGATCAGTGTTCATTTAAATGAAAAAAAAAGTTTATCACTCTCTTTTCACACAGTTCTGCAGGTGACTTAGATGGACCACCAAAAGGTCATTGAAAGAGTTGCACAGTTTTATTTGTATTCTGGCTGCTCATTCTGTCGTGTTTCAAAGTGACATCCTGGCAGAACCTTCTCTTACATTGAATTTCACTGGGTAACAAAAAATTTAAGACTATGAGTTGTGTCTGTGCCAGAGGAGAAAATAATCTGAGCAGAGAGTCTCTTGATCCATGTTGCTGGACTTAAATGGTAGCTCTTCCTCCTTTTTGAGGGATAGTCAGTAGTGTGCTGGGTGCATGTCAAGTGCATCCAGAGCTATTTGGAGTCCCTGGACAAAGAATTGTCTGCTGGGAAGCAGAAGTTAGACCTACAGAAATGTGTTGCTCATGCTCTTTGTCATGAAGGAGTAGCATTTGTGTTCCAGATGACCTCTCTTAAGATTCTGTAAGTGCAGCCATTTATTCAGGCTTTACACTGAGGTCAAGATTTGCTCTATTCTGTTTCTTGAGGTATGGGAACATACCTCAGTCTGGAAAAGGGGCAATGCTACGTGTTAGCCTTGCCTTGGGTGCCTGCATATGATCAGTCCTGTTCTCATGGTGAAAGTTCTACTTTACCAGAATACTGGTGTATTCTGCTTCCCTGCTGACAAAATAGGAGAGGCATTAGAAATCCCTACGAAATACGTAAAATTAGGTGATCTGTGAGCCCAG
The DNA here is from genome assembly GCA_035047865.1 of Dendrocincla tyrannina. Classification (NCBI taxonomy): domain Eukaryota; kingdom Metazoa; phylum Chordata; class Aves; order Passeriformes; family Dendrocolaptidae; genus Dendrocincla; species Dendrocincla tyrannina. The sequence continues at coordinate 22,054,517 of JAWWMP010000081.1, forward strand.
ACATCCCCTTCAGTTGTTTGGGGTTTTTTTTCCCAAATAGACCTTCCCTATTTTGTGAAATTTATTTTTATTTGTCATGAAGAAAATAGATATAGAAGAACTTAATTTGTCTGGAGTTCCTTTGTGCTGCCTTTTGTCTTTCAAAGCATGGGAATTCTGTTATTCTAGACAATGTATTTCTGATATTTTTTAAAGGTTTTAATGTATTTTGCATGAAGACTCTGTTAGAGGCATATTTATTGCACAAAGAGATTTTCCAGCATTTACTACAATAAGGCTATGGTTCCACAGTCGTTGAGATGGGGTCTGTGCACTCCTGCTTTCCCAGCAGCAGAAATTTGATCTGGATCAAAAATTGGCACCTGATCTCATTTGTGAAGAGTACAGTGGCTCCATGCTGGTAACTGGGGAACCGCCATAAAGTCTGCTGGTTCAAGGTTAGCCGATCAAGTTATTTTATTTTATCCGACTTGAAACAATAGAGTTAGATTGTACTGGATCAGCATGATTTTCACTCAGTCATAGGAGCTTTAAAGCTGGATTTGTAGCCTTCTCATCCATACTTCTGTCCATCAGATTTTTCTGAACTCTTAACTGAAAAAAAATCGTCATCTAATACTTGGTTACATTAAAATAATTTTGCTGGGTAATTTATTTTTAAATGATGATAATAATCTTGAATCAGATAGGAAAACCTGGACGTCCTGGAAAAAAGAAAGGGTTTTTAGCTGGGGTTGCGGAAAAAAGTGCTTGCTCAAGAGATCATAATCTAATCTGAGTGGATTGAAAGATTTGAAATTGTCTTCTTTAAATGTGCAGAGATTGTTGCATGTTAATTATTTATTAATTCATATGGGTGAATTATATGGGTGAATCATATGGGTGAAACCCATTAGCATTTTTGAATATGGGCTGTACTGTACTTTGACAGCTTTGCATATCATCCCTGCAGATGTCTTAATTTAGTGAGATTCTTAAGCACATGGTTTAATTTCAGGCAAACACCAAATTGCGTGTTAGTGTATTTTTAAGGAGCTTCCCAGCCATCCTGCAGTAGCCATTGGATAAAGTGCACCTTCTGAGGTGCAAGAGGACAGACTGGACTGTCGTGACTTTTGACTGCATTAATTCATTTTGACATAATGTGATTAATTTGTTTTTTAAAATTATGATACTCCATGTTTCTCAAAATCACTACATAAGCAATAATAATTCTGCTGGTTTCCTTGCACTTTTTTTATTTGGCATAAAAGCTATAGGAGAGCAAAAGGTGATTTCCCTAAAAGCAGGCCCATGTATAATTTACAGGACTACCACAAAATAATCCTAATGACTTACACATACCAAGACTATTATTAAGTTGCCTCCAGCCACAATACTTCCATGGTAATCAGTTGCCATCTTTGTGCTATCAGCTACTACTTGATCCAATTCAGTCTCATGTTTTCTTTTCTTTATAGTTGCTATGTCATGGTGATCAGTCCATGTATTTGCTGTCAACTTTGTTATTCGTTCTTCTTTGGAAGTTCTTCGTTATCTGCAGAATGTGGCTGGTCACTTGCCTGAAGTGGAGAGTAAGGTTTTGACATTGCAGTGTTTAAAAATTTGTTACATTTTTTGCCTCTGGAAATTTTGGACTTTTTAAGGAATATGTTCTGTGTTTTGTGGAAGAGAAATGTCATTATTTTACATTTATCTTATCATGTGGCTCCCCTAGCTCAGAATAAGGCTAAGTTCAGTTGTGATAAGTACCATGCAATCATATATTAAATAATACTCTTTCATGCAGAGATCTCAGGCCATGCGTTCAGCTTTGCAGCCTCTGCATACAATCTGCTTTTATTGAGGTAACTGGCTGGCATTTCCATTCAGGATTCATTCCTATCTGTTGAACAATACCTAAATGCTCCAGTCATACTAATTTTTAGATGGGAGGCTTGAGTAATTATTGAATTGCTATACCTTATAATAAATTCTAGGACCCTTATGCAGACAGATAGAAAAATTGCAGGTAAATAAAAAGGGTATTGCTTTAGGAGAAATGTTAATGCACAGTTTCAGATAACTCTATGAATGCACATTATTAGTGGAATTCCTATTATTATTAAGAACTAAAAACTGCAACAGAAGTAAATAACTTAAATTTATTGAACTTTCTTAACTCTATGTGAGAAGTGTGACAAAAATATAACCAAATTTTTTGAACTAGAAAATATTGCCTCTAGGTTTCCCATGTGAAAGTGACTTTACTCACTCCCTCATCTCCTTCAATGAAGGGAGTCAAGCCTCTATGTTGATGCAAAGAAGGACTGCTGTGATGAGCAGGAGAGGTGGCAGATGGGAAGAATTCTGTCCGTGTTTTTGAGAATGCTGTCAGAAATGTCCTTGTATGTGTAGATGACAAGGTAGCCCAGACTGTTTCAACTATGTTAAACAGGCTGTATTCACTGATTTAACTGCACTGGATTTGATTTCTGAACCAGTAAACAGTGATGCCATTTTAGAAAAGTTCGAAGGACCATATGCCAGTACCAAAGGGAGGACGTGCACAAAGCTTGAGTAAAAACAGAATACACAAGCATACTTCTGATTGACTGATGATGGTTCACAGTTAGAAAGATATCCACTCCACTGTGTCTAGTCTTCATTATTGCAGATATTCCAGTCTTTACCTATGAATATATCTGATGGGCAGGTGACTAGTAAGATAATCCTAAAAAGATTTCAAATTCAGGATGCTTCAAATAAATTTGGGGTTTTTTCTCCCAGAAAATATACAAAGCACTGCTGGAGAAGGAAGCAAAAAAAACCCAAACCAAATACCCAAAAAAACCCAAAGAAAGCAACCAAAATGAGCTGGCATATGGTACCTAACATGACACCATGCAACTATCTCTGATTGGTATCACCCATCAGAAAGGGTCAGAATCTAATAGAGATAAGCAACTATAATAACAGTAAAAAGCATAGAAAGGAAAATTACCTTGTGATAAACTTGGATGCAGAGTAGGCCTTTCTGAGGAACAGGGCACAATAGCCTCTCAAATTCAGAAGCAGAGAAGGCTTGTACCTGATGTACCATGGAGGGTGCATGACAGGACTTCTTAAACAACAAGGCAGCATAGTTTGCTGTCCCATGAAACTTTGTACAGGTTTTCCTGAGTGATTTGGTATCAAAGGGCTTCAAAAGATTGTTTCTCTGAGTATAGATAAACTGTGTTCTTGAACACATCTTGAAATCTTTCACTAATTTTTCACCATGCCTCAAGCCATGAACTGACACACACCCCTGCCACCATCCCCCACCAAATCTGCGGATAGCACTTGCATTATGAAAGGAATCCAGAGTGGGAGTTAAACCTTTCCATATTCCTTGGGGCTTTATACAATCTTTCATCATCCCAAGGAAATCTAGTACTCTTAAGTGAAGAATCAAATCTCAAAGCACTGCACAAGTAAATGAAATCTCTTCTGTACGCTAGGGACCTTTTCATCATAGTTTTGTGTTTCAGGGGATTTCACAACCTTTACTAGAGGGAAACAAATATTCAAATCCCAGTTAGACCAGAATAGAGGAAATATGCCAGGTTCAATTACCACTGGAATTATCAGCCTATAAGGATTTTTCCATTTGTGTCTTCACCATCTTTTCCATGAAGTTCTGCATAAGCTGTTCCTGGGATGTGGGAGCACAGAAAAGGAGTGACCACTTTAATCAGAAGAAAGGATCTCCCAGAAGGTGGTAGAACCCTGAGCAGCATGTTTCAGGTGAATTCTGGCAGTTTTTAAAATCTTTATTCGTATGAATTTTCTGAATGTGAAAATCCACCTGAAAGTACATATATATAACCATAATCTTTTTTGAAGACAGTGAATATGCAAGAACCATTTCTCTATTTTTTTAATTAGTTTGAGTGAGATTGAATTTATGAAAAAGTATTGTTTGCTACTTGATGCTGAATGTCAAAAAATAAGGAGACAATTTATTATTATTTCCATTAAAAAAAAAATTTAAATGGGCAGAAAATACTTTTGAGATATTTTATATATATATATGTATATATATATGTAAATGGGAATGCTACAAGAGAGATGGTGATGTCCCTAGATAGGTAATATCTTTGGATGACGAGGGCCAAAGGAAAAATTAAGCAGTATGGACCGTATTTTCTGTGATTCCTCTGTTTGAAGCCAGTGCAATGTAACAGTGCTTCACTTACTGTGGCACAGACTAGGATCTTCTGGTTCTTTGAAGCTCTGTGTAAACCTGCTGACTGCATGTGGTATGTGAATAGCTTTGACATTTTCAAATAAGTAGTATTCTAGATGCTGTCTAGCTTCAGGGCTTCTGACATATTTTATCTATTTCTTTGTCCTTGGAGATTGATGGATGGGAATGTGATTAGCTCCCACACTTATTAGCTCTCATGCTAAACTTGCCCCCAGTCTCTTAACATTCTGAGGTACTGCTAAGTGCTTCTTATTGACTACCCTGTTTCTTCCTCTTTGCTATCTATCATGGCTTCCTTTGGTGCGTGAGATGGACTTCTTTTGGTCTCAAGTTCCGTCTCTGTACACAAAGAGAAATGCATGGGAGAAAAAGTTGACATTCACTGAAAATTGCAAAGAATGTCTCTGCTCGACATTTTTTTCACCTTTGCTGCATATAATGGGACTCAGATTTTTGCTAAAATAATACAAAGGTTGAATTAAGTCACTGATATTGCCTGCTTTAAAGCGGTAAGAAATGTCATCTCAGGAAATCAGCTGTGCAGCACAGTGGGAGAGTAGATTCAGCCTCCATTTGTGTAAGGAATGTGAGTTCTGATTCTTCTCACACTTACTGCAGGACAGGGAGGAAAAGCTCTTCTGAAGTGAGTGAAGTTGCACCAGTTTAAAAATAACATGAGGTGAGAAAAGAATCGAGCCCCAGGTTGTTTCAAAGCTATGTGCTGAATCACTGAATCATAAAAAAAATAGGGCAGGAAGAGCCTCGAGAGGTCATCTAGTCTATCCTGCATACCCCAGGGCAGAATCAGCTCTATCTGTGTAATTCTGACAGATGTTTGACTAACTTGTTTTTAAAAACATCCAATAATAGGGATTCCACAACCTCCTCCAGGTAGCCTGTTCCAGAGCTTTTCCATCCTTACTGTTAGAAATGAAGAAAGACTTTCCAGCTTTGGCTGTTCCTGCTACAGTTCCATAGTAACTTCTATTTGCTGCAGACATGAAGAACAGTTGAGTATGCAAAAGCCATTTTAAATATATAAACACTTTGGTCCTCTGTAGATTAAAAAGTGACTTTTTTCAGTCTTGATAAAGTATTTCCGCTTTTTGAACTCTGCAGGGCAGTGGTGAAGGACAGAGGGTTTGCTTGGGATTAGAAAAGATAGACTGAGAACTGAAGTTACATATGAAAAGGCAGATTCCTACCCAACAATGAGATGGGTGACTTTCTTTGGACAACTGAGTGGATGCTCTTCCAGTAGAAGAAATAGTTTAGCAATATAGACTAATAGTAAAGTCACCCTTTTCAAGAAATTCCTGTCAGAAGACAAATTGGTCTTAGGGCTTTGAGCAAACAATTTGATTAGGGTAAAATGATCAGTAGGGTTATATTCAACACTCCTCTAAATCTCTCTGTGATGGCTGTCCTCCAGATGATCAGGCCATTGTTTCATGTTAGTATTTTTAAGTGACAGTGGTTCTTCACCAATAGTATACGAAGGTTCAATTCACATTGTAACGTAGCTGCTCTAAAGTAGATGGACATCCAACGCTATTTGTCTTATTGCAACTGTAATTCCTGGGACTAAGAATATTTGATGGTACACAGTGATGTTTCTCTTGAAATACTGGAGAAAAGTATTATTTCAGACAGATGTTTGATCATACAAAAATTATGTTTTTAAAAGGTAGTTATGGTCTTTATTTCTGTTACAAAATTGTCCTGATTTGTCATCAGGCTTCATATTAGTGATTGTCACCCTGCCATCAAAACCAGAGGGTAAAGCTTGCCTAGTAAAACTGGTAGAAATCTCTGATGACCACCACTGCATTACCAATAATTTCAGGTATGTTTGGATCTATCTTCAGGCCTTTCTGCATGGTTCAGGAAAATGAGTAGCCCAGTGTATACTCATAAGCTAAAAACTTGTTGGAAATGGGTCAGAGTAGCAAGTGTGTTGTGGAGCAAATTGGCTCTGATTCTCAAGCTGAAATATACCAGCTTAGCCTCGTGCCTTTATCTAATCCTCCTTCCTACTAATTAATGCAATAAAAATATCATCCAGAAAATTTAGCAGGTTAAACCTCTCACTTACATTTATTCTCTGCTTAATACAAAATGATGTAACTTTTTTTAAGGCATGATAAACCTTTTTAATGTCAAACAGATTGTACTACCAAGATGGGTCAGTTAAAAAACTGTATCAAGAGCATATTTTTTACATCATTATAATGAAAACACTCTTACAGCTTGGAATAGATTTCATAATTCTCTGCTCTTTCATCTATTTTGCTCCATGTGCATTTTTCTTCTTGTTGACCCTAGTGTACAAATTCGTAATGAAAAAAATTGATTGACTCTTGGAGCAGGGGATTGCAATGTCACGATTTCACTCTCAGGTGTTGACTAACAAGGCTCTGTAGTTTTTATTTAGAGAGGCTCAGTTGCAAAAATAAAACGTGAAGAATTGTGTTAGTCCCAACTGCCAAGGTTACAGAGCAAGCAGCTTAGAGGGCTCCAGGGTTCCAGGGAAGAGGGGGGTTGTCTCTGCACAGCAGGTAAGGGATAGAGCTAGACAGATGCTGTTGTGTGCAAGATACTGACTGACCCCAGCAATTCACAAATTCAAAAAATGACAACATTTTCTGCTTATCAGTAAATGGAACAGACACTCAGCTGTGTAATTAACCCTTTTAATGGTTGGCAGTGGTGCAGTTAGCTCTTTTGAAAGATGAAAACCCTTTCCTGAATGGCTCCCTTGTAGCATCCTGGGGATATTTTGGGTGCTCAAGGTCTTCATGCACTGGCAGTCTGTTATGTATTACATAAATACTTGAAATATTTCTTATATCCATTCTAAGGTTTTCCCTTGTTCTTAACATTTCATGCTTAATTGTTTATAATATATCTTCACACGTGTCATCTAAAACATTATACTAAATTTTCTGAGCTGGTATAACTGCTTCAGGGTAGAAATCATGAAATATATGAAAGTAAGCTAGATACCAAGCCCTTACATGGCTCAATTTCAGGCCTATGTCTGATTTTAATTGGTAGAAAACTGTTCTAAAAAGTCAGTTGTCAGAGTTGCCTAGCAATTCTGAGCCTTCATTTTATCTAATCATAGGCTTTACAAGAGGCATCAAGTTGCAAGTTGCAGATAATTTTATATACTTGACCTATTTATCTTTTATTATTGTATTAGTGTTCTGTTTTAATAATTTGCCTTTTAATAAACCCCTGTGTGACTCATTTTCAAATTGTAAATACAAATTTGGAAGGCCATCAAACTCTGCCTCTGCATACCAACCCAAAAATCATGGCAGCTTTGAAACCAGTAGGAAAATAGCAGACAGCTACTTCAGTGATGCCAAGCCAAGATGGAATAAGCAGACCCATGTGAAACAATTCACATTTTCCTTTCTTTTCTTTTTTTTTTTTTTTTTTTTTAATGGAGTTGTTTTTGACTCTGCCCTCTGGGTTTTTAATCTCTGTAAGACAACATCCTTATCAAAGTATGCCACTTCCTGTCTCTTGCCAGGCAAACTTGTATATGGTGAGTGCATTTTTCCTCCTGACCCCAGTTCCTCCCCAAAAACAATTCCACAGAATTTTTCAAAAGACACTCACAAGGTTTCTTGGTGCACAGTCCTTCAGTCTGTGTAACAGCTGAACTGTTCACTACAGAACTAGTGAAAATACAGGAAAGCATGGATTTGCTCCTTCAGTCTGTCATTGCTGCATGGAAGGAAATTTGCAGGCGCCTGGACTCTGTGTCCAAAGGTACTTCTGAGTGAAAAAGCTCCTCTTGGTGATTACTTTCCCCTTGCTCCCCAGGAGGAATTACTGTCCTCTGATTCTGCATTCCCTGTGTGTCTCCTTTGTGGATCTGTATTTTACTAATCATGTGAAATCAAGAATATCCATTAACTTAAGCCAATATTCATCCACGTGCATTGTCTTCTTTTGTGGACTTTGTGAGGTCTGGTAATCTTGCCTAAAATTAGCGGGCAAATAAACCAGTAATACTTAATACTTACTTCATACGTAAGATTAATGCCTTTATTTTTAATACACCTCGGTACTGTATTTTCTCACACAAATGCTAACTCTTACTGTACCTTTACCTTCCAGATGTCATTTGGTGTTACCCAGATGCTGTTTTCCTGTAGTTCCACTCTACCAAGATGCTACTTTCTTGTGCCATTGGGGTCCAATTCTAGCATTTGAAAAAGTACATTTAGTGCAGCTCACTTCCCCCACCTCCCCAGGGTATCTGATTTATCATGTGTATTTGCTTGCTGCTATTTCATTATCACCTACTATTCACATTTGCATTTATAAATAATGCATGAAATTCATTTGCAAATCTTCAGGCCTTTTTCTTCTGCAATATCCCATACTGTAGTTAATATCCTTTAACAGAAACTAAGCTACTCTTTTATTGCACTGCTTAATATCACATATGAGATTTCTAGGGTATGATTTTTTTTTTTCTTTTTCGGAGACCTGCAAGGCTGTATGAATATTTTTAAGACCACCCTTAGGGGGAAAAATGGCCATATTTTATTACAGTAAATGCCTGCCATATTCTGCTTTTGAAAGCAAAGCTACTTTTTAAAAGTATACATGCATAGCAGAAGTTCTTATGACCACAGACATTTCCATTTGTTTTATACTCATGGTACTTAAAGTCAGCTGAAAGAATTTTTAGAAAATACTTTCTTGGAGAGTTTTACATCATTACTGATTTTTTATTTAGGTCTAGTTCAAACCTTCCTGCAAAAGTTTTCAAGCAAAAGAATGCATTGCTTACCTTATCGGATAAATAACTACCTAGCTAGCTGAATAGAAACATCAGGCAGTAGGTTATTTCTGATCCTGTGTTGCAAAGCATATTGTTTTCCTTTTAATTAAGTTGTTCCATGGTGTTCTACTCTTAAGATTGTGTGCTTGCATTTCATTATCACTTGTTATTCAAACTTGCATCTCATTTGAAATTTGCAAACCTGGCAGGTTTTTTCTTATCTTTGTTATAAATTATTACTTAATTTCCTATCTCATCTGTTAAGAGTGTAGCCTATTTTTAATGGTGTTTTCCCATGTGTAATGTTTCTCCAGCTCTGGATTCAGTCAACTTCGACTTCATTTCCCCCCACAAAACTTGCTGGATCTCCATGATTTTATTACTTTTGATTTACTTTCCTTATGCAGCTTCCAGCCTGATTTGCCGTTTTCCTCCTGCTGCCATAGAGCCCTTCTGTTAAAAACTCCTCCTTCTAGTTCAAAATAAATGGAAAGGAAGGAAGTAATATGAGATTTATGGAGTGAAAAGTACACTGGTTTGTTTAAGAGAGGGCAAAAGTGTAGTTGGTTCCTGTCAGCAAAGAAAGAAGCTTCTAGCACCTAGTAATTTTTTATTTTATCCACTCTAAAAAGGCTAAGAACTCTGTGCAGCTTGTAGCAATCTGTACAGCTGGTAACCAAACTAAGTACAATGTACTCAGCTTCCTATTAAATAATAATTGTTATTATCTGCTTGCAGAATGTTTAAGAAACCATAACCTTCTGCCAGTCTTCCGCTACGCTACATAGGTAAATTGCTTTGCTATTTGGATTGCTTGGTTTGTTCCCCATTTGTCTGGGATGAGAATGAAGGTGATCCCATTTTTTTCCTCAATCCTGCCCTTCATTCCCACCATGTGTGTTTATGGGATACTTAAAATTACCCATGGAGAGGCAGAGAGAACAGCTGAAACCAAGACTCTGGATAGAAGCTGCAGGAATTTCAAAAGGAATCCCTGAATACTGTTTCAGCCTTCAAATAAGGTTTCTTTATCAAAATTAAAACTGCCTTGTATAAAACTATCCTCTTTTTTTTTTTTTTTTACGCTTTGTCTTTGCCAGTTCTGAAATCCAGTTGTGAAGTATACATTTGAATACATGCCTGTGTACACATACTTTACATATTCATTCTGAATTTACCATGCTGTGTTTTTACAGTCCCACTGCAGGCCCCTATGGGGGAAAGACCACCACAGGAGCTAGATGCAAAGGAGAGGGCTGGGATGGGGGCTGTGTATGCCAATTTAGCCTGCATTTGGCATTGCTCATGGGGGCTTGAGCTGCCCTGAAGCCCCTGATGGAGCCAAAACCTATACTCCTGTTACCCTTTCCGACAAAAACCTTGAATGAAAGCAGGTTTTATTCAGCACTGGAATGAATGGCAGTATTGCTGAACCCAGTGTCTTGAGCAGAGCACAGAGGCAGGTAAATTTACAGAGAAAGCTTTCACCACCAGCTAAGGAGTGTATGGGAGAGAGAGTAGTCCTGCTGTTGAGCTCAGGGAAAGAGTCATATCCACAAGGTAGAGGAGTCTATGCCAAATGTCATCTGCCTGTATATCAAGGAGCTGTGTTCCATGGGATCATCTTTTGCAGAGCCTTGGAGGCAGATTGGGTGATAGGTGGGAGGTGAGGAGAAACAATGGGTTTGCAGCTATGTGGACCAACCAGCCATTCTTCATTTCCCACAGTGTGGAAAGCAGAAGGAGACTCTTGTCTCCAGAACAGTGTTGTGCTCAGCTGTGCCGGTTTCTATGTTTCCCAGAGGGAGTGAGAGTAAACTTGTATCTTTTCTGGTTATGTAGGCTCAGTCACCTTTTATTTGGCTTACCATTCCGTTAGTAGAAGTTTACCTGTTAAAAAAATATTTTGGGGGAAGAAGACTTCATTATATCTTTAAGTGGTGCAGGAACTCAAGACAAAAAGAAAGATTTCATTAAACGTCATTTTCAGGAGAGGATAAAGTTTTAGCCTAAAACCAGAAGATAGTGCATGATATAAATATTTATTGTAGGAAACACATATAATTTAAAAATTACAAAATATATGGATAAAACCTGTTTGTGTAGAACCAGATTGTAAAGATAAACATTTAAGCTCATATTTCAGGACTGCCAATAAAAATGGCAATCACATTGCTTATCTGTGTCCTTATCCATTTATGGAAAATGCTTCTGTATAGAGTTAAAGTCTGTGAACACTTTATGTAATATTCAGCAAACATTATGTGTTGGCAGCAGAAATCACGTATTATAGGCTTGTGGTTTGAATTATAGTATACTGCAACACTGATCTTACAGTCCTTTGGCTATGGAGATAGTGCTCTCAAATGAGAAACAGCACCATTTTTTGACAAATATTATCTGGCACCTTCACATTGCTGTTAACTGAAAACCTAAAATGCTTGCTTAGGTGTCAGGTTCACTGAAAAATGTAGACTAATATTATGGATGGTATCACAAGAGAAAATAGATGGGAATTTAGGACTCTTTCTCAGTTTCTCAAGTATTTTTTCCTGTTGGGAAGCCCCTGGAAATAACAGTGTGTTTTTCCTTCATCACTTAGTCTCTACTACAGTAACTGTGAGGAGTATGAGCCAGATGAGAATTTAACATGATCTGTCATCCAGAGCTGTCTTTAACACAGACTCTTCCATATATAGGAATATTTTCCTCAACTACTCTCATCCTACTGTCCTCATAAGTGAAAGTATATGTTGGTGTGGGAGGAGAGGAGGTATAATGGGAGAAAATATGTATAAAAAGCTTTTTTCCCAGCTTTGCTGTAGAAGTAGAGGAATCGACTTAAGCTTTGTACGATGGTTCTAAGTCTTGACTCTGTCTTCAGCTTTCAATATTTCATGTTCTTGAGGGTACAGCTAAGCATGCAGGCGCCTGTGTGTGGTGGTACTCTTCCAGCATCCCTGTCAGGGGAGACGCTGCGGATGCAGTTTGAGTCACCTACTTGCACTGGAAAGCCAGTTAAATAATGAAAGGACTGTATTGCATCTGTGATAATAAAAGGTAATAGCTGAACATCTAAGATTTGTTACACACTAGTGAACAATATTTAATTACTAATGACAGTATTTTTTTTTTGAGACTAAAACAATTTGTGTGTATTTTTTTCCGTAAAAGTAGTTGGTATAGTAGAATGAACCAACAGTACTGAGTGTTCATAACAATCATGGCTATAGGGCATGTCCCTGAAAACACCTGACCTTTCATGTGAAATAGTGACATGTTTTCACTGCTTTTCTGTAAGATCTGTATAATTTCTGTTTTCTGATGCTTTCCATCTGTGTTAACAAGAGAAAAGAACTTCCTCTGGGCAGTCTTTCTCCTGTGCTAAAAGAAAACAAGCAAAGTTTGTAAAACATGCCAGAACCTTTCTCACTGTGGTCCAGCTTGGTGATCCACGACTGGGGTGTGAAAAACAAAATCAAGGCAAAATGTACGTCAACCTGCCACTGTTACATGTACAATGAAAAAAATATTTTCAATTAAAAGACAGTAGTTGAACTGCAGTTATTTTAATCCATGCTGCTTGAGGGGTGATGGGGGAAAGGGTATTTTTGTGATTGCTCTACAATGATTCCTGCTGGCTTCATGGCCATGGCTCCAGCAGAAACCAGAACTATAATAACACTGCAATAGGCCAGCAGTTGCAAGTGTTTGCAGAGTTATACTTCACAGTCACATGCAGTTTGATTTCTTGCATACCTAGGACATTTAGTTTGTTTGAAAAAAAAAATTAAAAAATAATAAAAAATTTTAGCTGAAAAGAACTTGCACGTTGAATAGCACATATTCATAAAATTTGAATTTGCATTCTACAGACTTAAATTAACCAGTCCCTTTTTTTTTTGGAAGTACTGTTCTTATTGCTGTCATCTGCATTTGTTTTGTAGCAGCGCAAAAGGGACAGTGAACTGTGCTAAGAAATCTTCTCTTCTCTGGGAACTGACCTTTGTGTGAAATTTGTGTGCAGAGATGCGTGCATGCACGGAGAGGAACTACTCAGCATCACATGATCTGTTGCATTTATATGGTTTAGTCTGCCTAAAGCGTGTAGGTGAAAATGGAAATGTGCTTGTCCTTGTACATTTAAGAAAAAAGTTAACTATATGTGTAAGTGAAGTATGAATATGAAATATTTGATCACATGGTATTTCAGTGCTGTCTTTGCATAACCTGCCTTTTCATTGCCTTGCCGTTTGTGAATTACAGTATCATCCCTCTTCGTGATGATAACACCTCTAGCTCTCAGCCTACCAGTATGCTGACCAGGCAATATCAAGTCAAATGCAGAAGAAAATGAAACAACTCCCAAATAATTTAAAGCAGCAACTGTTGAGAGTGTGGTTTGTCTTTTTTTTTTTTAAGGATGGTGACTTGAGTTCCACATGTGCTAATATTTCCTGTCCATACAGTTGAAAGCAAATGATAAGTCCATTTCCAAGTGTGGAATTCCACTTACTAATTGCTTGTTCTTGATATTGTGAACTGTTTGACCTCAACTCTGAGGTATTTCTGCATAGGAAGAATTGCCATGTCTGATCCCAGGCTGAATTATTTAGAAGTCATGTCTCAAGCTGTCAGCCTGCAGAGCAGCTCTGTCACTGCAAGACTTTCTTTTCCTTACTGACCTTCTCAGATATGAAGCAGGATTTTTTTACCAAAATAGAAGAGCAAATAGGGAAACCAGTGAGAAGCACAAAATGAGAATGCAAAGGGTAACCAAAAGACAAGGGAAACATGAAGACTATGGTTCTTTGTTATTGTTTAGGAGTGTTTAAGGATTTTTCCGAAAACTTGAACATGCATGCAAATATTATCATCATCTTTAAAAGGAATATAAAATCAAAGGTTTAACTTTTCTCCTTGTGCCATCAATACATGTAGAATTTTTGTCAAATCCACATCTATTCATTTTGCTAAAACCATGTAAGGAGTACAAAGAACTTCTCAAATGTGTTACAAAGATTAAGATTGCTGTGAAAATACTCTGCTATGTGACTAAATTATTGCAAATATTGTAAAGGGACAGAAAGACTGTTTTGCAGATAGAGATTATTTTGTTAATGGCTATATCTCTGTTTTGAAAGCCTGAATATGTTTGTCCTAAAGATCTCAGTGGGCCTGGCCTATATGTGCATAAGTATATAATTTAGTTTTATTTATTTTGAAATGAAACAAGTGCATAAATTCCAGGCTCACATGGAGATTCCTAATCAGCAATTCTCTCTGTAATTTTAGAAAAGAAATCATGGGAGCTTTGTGTAAGAAAACAATGTGCCAAGTAATGAAATCATTGTGAGCTAGTTGCAAGCTAACTACTTCAAGCTAGCTACTGGTTTCCCTGCTCCTCTAATATGGATTAATAATTATATATGAAATTATGTTACCAGCATAACATAATGATTATTACCAGGGTGTTTTTAACATAGAATTATTGAAAAGTTCTCAGTTTTCCAGTTCTGTAGCCTAAAATAGGAGCCTTGTACAGGGCTGTGCTCTGATTCATCACTCTGGCCACTTGTTAAGTGGAGCTTGTAGTGTTTTGTGTTGTTAATCACAGTGTTTCAGATGTCATTATCATGCTTAGGGGATGACTCTTGGGGCTCACTGGTCGGCATGTATTGATTATCTAGTTGGCTGATCTATCCAGTCGAAAAATTGCTATGCCCCACAGAAAATAAGGGAAATAGTCATCTATCATGTGCCTAGTAACATTGCAGAAGGAATTGTGGGAACTGGGAATTCAGGTATGCAGACTTAGGGCTGTCTGTGTGTCACTTCTCCTCAGCTCCTGCTGTGCTCTACAAGCCGTAGGAAGCTGATCTCTAACCTGAGAAAAACACAAGAAGAAGGAACTGATGGGAGGAAAGTATCTACTGTACTATGCTTTTGCAGTAAAGGACGTGGCAGTAGGATTTAGAAGTGAAATGGATGACAGAATTTCTTGTAATACTGGTGAAAACTTTTTTCAGATATGTGTGTCTTACTACTCTTTGCCTCTTCCATTTTGTCAGGAACTTTTCTTTCCTGACAAGGAGAAAGATCACTCCTTAAAAATGAAAACTATGAATTCCTATTCTTACAAGCAAATAAGATAGCATTTGCAGATTAATTTTTTCCCCAAGGCTGTGGCTTAGAAGAGCAATCACAGGACTGAAAGCTATGGGAAACTTTCCACTTTTTTTGTATCTTTGCCACCAACTGTCCTTAATCCTTTTCATTTATTCAGACATGTACAAAGATAATTCACTTAAGATTGAGAAACCATTTGTAAAGCAGGTGAAGTATTATTTGACAGGTAGACTAAGATAGGCAGCGCTTGTATGATCCTTTCTGATCCCAAGTACATTACTTAAGGCAGAGGGTGCATTGGTGTTCCCACTTGTGGGAGCGGGACCACTGCTGCTTGGGCAGTAATGATCCCTGTAAAAAACTGCAGAGTCAGGGGCGCCAGAGGCAGAGGACCAGACCTCGTCAACAGTGCTGAAGCTGAGGAGAGATCTTGGCACTGCCAGCGGTATTCATTTGCATTTATTCTTCAGTTCAGTCTTGGAAATCCTTGCCTGTCCAGTGTAAGGGGAAGCCTTTCCCAGGAAAGCGGGAAGAAACGGTCCTGCATCAAAGATATTCTGCTTAAAATAAAACAAAACCAGAGAAACCCAAAGACACAAAACCCCTTCACGCTGAGCTCTGGTGGCTCAAAAACCTCGCAGCACCTCAGGTGTATTTAGGCCAGTGGTTAAGAAGACAAGGCTTCAGTGTGGGAAGAGGCTTAGTGGAGGAGGATGCCTTCAAGTGAATGTATGTGTCCAGAAAGATTGGGTAATGACTGGGCAGGAGCAGGATGGTAATAGGCTGTGAAAAATAACTGCAAATGCATGTGTGAGTGCCAGGCGTGAAGGGTTTTGTGATGAAGAGATTAAAGGGCTTACTGTGTAAGTGGGTGTTGGTATTTATGATAAGGAGAAAGGAAGGTTTGTAATTTACTTCTGATTAAAGTGGTAATTTTTTTTTTTGACAGCTTTGCAATCATTGCCATGGTCAGCAATTTTTAAAGTTATCCTCATGCCCACGGTAGATGCTGCACAGATCCAGATTAAACAGTAAAACTTCAGAACTTTTCAGAGAAAGTTTGAAGGTCACAGAGTCCTGTTGGTTCATATATTTGGGATGCTTTAGTCTAAATCATACAATTTGGATTGTTTCAGCAGCTTGTACTGCACAACTGTATATTTTGTAATCAGGATGCTTTCCCCTTTTTCTGTTCTTTGCAGCTACGTTTCGTATTTTCTATTGCTGAAAGTGATTACTAGTAATTGTGAAATTGTGGAAATGATTTTGACACAGCATAAAATTGTTATAGTGTCATCAGCTTTTTAACTTTGTAGACAGATGTAGTTTGATAAAACCTTGTTGCCTGAATATCTCTACCAGCTTTCAGCTTGCACAAGATTGCCAGAAATAGAAGACATTGTGTAGTGTCTGGTCATCTCATTTATTGCATATTTCAGCCAAAATAAATTCCCTGTTGTCCTACCCATTTCCTCCTTTCCTCATGCAAGTTGTCAGCTCCTTTTTTTGTTGTTGTTGGGAAGCATAGTTTTGTTCATCTGGTTGAAGCACCCTGACAATGAGAATTATAAATATCTGAATTCCGTGGATTGTATACAACATGACAGTAGTGGCATTCAATATCCTGTAACTGTCCACTGAAACAGGCAGATTTTGGGGTGATTTGTATCTATCCACAAATCAGAATTATGCATTTCATACCTATCTGTCCTTATTTTAGGCTTAAGATGATACAGCTACTGATTTCATGAAAGTGAAGTTTCATGAGGAGATACTAAAAAACATTTTATGGAAAACTATTGACATACGTATACAAAGACAGACATTTGTGAGCATTAGTGTGTAGGATTCAGGAAATGCGAACATCTGGTTTCTCTTAATAGTCTTTTCTACTATTAAATTAATAAGAATTATTTTGATCTCATTCATGTTTGACCTGAAGAATTCGTGAAATGCAGTTCTCTCTCAAGTCAACACATCTCCACTGCATATACATATTTGGCCTCTCTTTGTGAACTCTGTAAATCCATCTATTTGAAAGGACAATGTGAAATTCTGTGTTAAACTGTGGTCTGCTACACACATGTCCATTCTCCTTTTATTTTCTTTGAACACAGAACACAGTAAAATGTATTGTACAGCATACCAGTTTGATATCACTTTGATAGACGTGATGTGACCTTATATACACACTCCAATGTACTCTAATCCGTGGTCTCCCAGCTCCCACTCTGCAGGATTTTTGCGATGTTGATGGAACCCTGTGATTTCACAGAGCAGCTGCGGTGACCCCTCGCCCTGCTCACTGCTGCTGACAGCTGCCTACCATGTGTAGAGGAAACCTCACAGACTAAAATCTCCCTCATAAAGCAAAGATCTTTAGATAAGCATGCAGGTCTGATCATGCTACTACATTAAAAATAAATAGTTAAAACGCAGAACTTTTTGTGTGGTGCTAAAAGAGCAGTAGCTAAATATTCAAGGCATTCTGACTGGTAAAAATAATGGATATGTGACACAGTGTCTCTTTTTAAAAACAGACAGAAGAAAACTTCAGTATAAACAATGAATGTGTATCCTAAGTGTAAATAATCTGCATAAGAAATTAGTTAATCTGTCTGTTAGGACAGGTTTGACTTGCTAAACAAGGCTCATCAGGTTCTTCTGGTTTATGTTTAAGAGTAGTGTCATAACTACCTGAAGTCAGAAAAACATCTATCAATAATTCATGTATCAAATGGGAAAAGTTTAATTCATCTGAATTGTAACTTTTACCCATGCAGTGTATTTACTTCTATCAGGATTTTTATTTAGGAAAAATAAAATGGAATACAAGCAGGAGTTTACAATAAGAGTAAAGAACAAAATTGGGTGTGATTTTTTTTTTTTAAACTAAAACTTGAAATCATTATTAAGTAAAAGCAGGTTGGCATTGTGCATCTTAAGGCATTTCTTCACATACAGTACCAAGGGTTATATCATTGCTAATGTTTTCCTGCTGAGCTACCATCATCTTTTGTCTTGTTGTCATAGTGTTACATTGATGTACCTTCCCCATTTGGGTAGAGGTCATTATCCTGGTGCCCAGTTGCATTGCCTCTGCTGAGCAGGTTAACTGCTTGAGGTCTTTTATCTAGACAAATGTTTTACCAGAGCTTTTGCTCCATGATGACACAAACTGTTCCTCAGAGGTCAAATCCAGACAAATTAGCACTGTTGTGATAGCATGTTCCCTGTACATTCACACACTCATTCAGACCCATGGGAGTAAAAGTATCAGCTTTGTGAAATGAATAAAAATAATTATTAAAACATCCTTTTTTCCCCAAGACTTTCTTCTCCCATGTAAGTACTTGTATCTTGCCTTCATTTGGTACTTGTGTCACTGTAAAACTGAGTTGTCAAAAGAATGCCATTTTACAATCAATTTTGACACAGTAATCAAGATAGCCAATTCCTTCTAATAAAGTGTGTGCATAATGAGCTCAATTTGCAGTTCACATATTTTTTATATGTTAGCTAATTCTATCAATATCTTCTTTTAAAACAGTAGCTTTGATACTATTAGGCATTCCCTGGGCATTTCTGGTAGTTGCTTTCTGTGCATGAGTGATAATCAAGAGGCAAAATCACAAGTGAGAAAATGCCCTAAAGCTTGCTCAGCTGTGCTAAAAATTGACAACATCTAGTTTTTACTATCAATTATAGGTTAAAAGGTCTACCAAGTATATATCACCCATGGTCAGGGTTTTAGCAGGTTCTGTCAGCCTTGTCCCAAACAGGAAAAGATGTGTACAGAAGCTAATCTTCTGCATCTCTTAATAGGAATTTGAATGTATTCCTGGAATTGTGAAATAGTGCTTGATGAGACCTTGCTGAACAAAAGTGATGAGCACTGTAATTTTTCATACAAAGGAAAGAGTTTTTTTTTCATTTTGCATTCATACAAAACTCAATTTAGGAACATAGCTGAAAAAATACTTAACTTTCGGGACATGGTTAAGACCTACTGAAGCAAATGGAGTTTCTGGAGGTGCCAGTCTGGGGAGTAGGAATCCTTGTCTCAATCTGGACTAAATTTCCTTTAAAATTTAAAACTTCTAAGCTTAGAATGAGAGAGGCAGGACCGAGGTCACTTGCCTTCCCAGAGATCTAAAAGGTATCAGTGCATAGTAGGATTTCAGTATTTATTGCTTTAGCTGCAAGTATTTAATTTATGTTGAAAATACCAATACACAAATTTAACTCCGTAATTCTCATCTCTTCCTGTCTCCCACCGGGAAAACCACATTGACTTCAAACAAGCTCTGTGTGGGTACTGGCCTCTTTGCATGGAGTCCCTGAAAGGGTCAGGACTGCAGTCTTCATATGGTAGTAAAAAAAAGTTCAGTTTTATCCATGTGTGTGCATAAAAGCAGTAATATATATAGATATTTATCTCAAGATATGTGTTGTTGCTTTGTAACTTACAACAAAGTGCACCTCTGAGCTTTGGGGCCAACACTTGCTGGTCATGGGTGATAGCTGCTGCACAGGAATACATCTGCTGCACAGGAAACCTGAGGGAACATGCTCTTTGTAGGAGTAATATATTAATTTTTTGTTGGTTAGGGAGGTCAGGATTTTGGGCTGGGGGGTGGGGTTGAAGTAGATCTTATTTAGTAGTACATACACAGAAAGTCTTCTAAAATCTTGTTTGTATGAAAGCAAGGGGAGCCAGAGTGAAAAAAAGTTATTCTTCAGTCTAAATTATGATTTAGGCCTGGCAAAGGCTTAATTCTTGGGACCAGTTTTACTTTGGAGTGGAGGGAGATTTTCAGGTGAATAGGAACAGATTCAATTAGCCCTTAAATTAGTGAGTGATGTCTTTTCACTGTCTGCTGTCCCAGCTGGGGATTAGGCTCAGTCTGCCAGGGAAGATATAGGGCTCATCTGAAGTATTGAGGCCATGAGGATGCAGCAAGGGTATAGAGAACTGGCATTTTTTATTTTTCAGTTAGGGCAATTAATTGCAATAGCTTAATCATGTTCACGTAGCTTGGTTCTTACAAGGAAATTTTCTGCTTTGGTACTAAAAAAATGATCAAAGACTGTCACTAGAATTTGATTTTGTTTGTTGTATGAGTTCATTTAAAGTACGCCAGCGGCTGCTGCAGCCAGTGAACCTAAATAAATGCCTGTTGGATATCTATTTAGCAGCAGGCTCCAGTTTTTTCAACACCGTCTCCATGTAACCTTTTAATCTAATTCTTGTCTTTGACTTTTCATATTTTATATATTTAACCCCTTGATGCAGATATTTTGCATTAAGTGCTTTAGAAATCCTGATTTACTGCCTCAAGGGATTAACCAGAATTCCAGTATTCTTGCTTTATCTACATTCATTTACACAGCCCATTTATTTCTAATAAATACATTGGCCAGATCATATTTCTCTGCAAACTCTAAGCCCTGAAAATAAATTTATGCAGTGACATAATGAAAATACTAAAAACTGTCTTGCATATTGCTCTTATTCTTGCTTTAAATGTCAGCTTCCAAAGGCACAGTAGGTTTATATTCTCCAAGTAAACACCACGTTTGAGGTTAACGCTGCAAAGCTCTAATTTTTAGTTGACTTCTAAGGGAATTTAATCAAACTACAGGATATATGATTCAAAGCAAAAAATGTAATTAAGAAAAATCTTTTTCTGTAGGCAAAGAGCAGCTTGTTTTCATTAATTTTATGAAGAATGTTGTTTTTCTTGGCTGAAAACTTAAACTCATGGGACAAAGGAAGATTTATGGGGTGATCCACAAAATCACACAGGTTTTGTGTTGCAATGCTGTTTTTGCACTGACCACTAGAGTCCCTATAGTTGAAAGTTTATCAGTGTTTCTTTTTATAAACCTCTATTTTCAGAAAGGGCTTTTATTCAGAGATTAGCTTTGAGCTAAATATATGCACACAAAGTCTCAGTGTATATTTAGTGTGGTAAGCATGTATATTTTAATATAAACAATTTATAATACTTTGAGAGGTCTTACATTACAAAGAAAAATGAAACTGAAGTAAGAATGGCTATTTTGATCTTTCATTCATATACTGCTTGTGCTTCTTTCTTGTTATGCTTTATTTAAACATAGAGCAAACTCTCTCCAGCAGTTGCTGAAAGCCACTAGTATAGAAGATCAGAGATGTGATGTCTCTTGCCCTACTCCTTTAAAGTGTCAATGCCACTTAAGGGAGGTGCTTGAGCCAAAATTCTGTGCGTGGTATAAAGTTTTCGGTTTTGTGATTATTAGGGTGGATGTGCAGAACCCGAGACGCAGCTGGGTTACTGGGTGGCAATTTGACTTATTTCTCCCTTCTGAGTTTTGACCCCTTAGATTTGAAGTTCAAATTCTGCTTTAACTTTGACATATGTATTTTTAAACTAAATAATGAGTTTATTTAGTTAACTGTATCAAATGAAATACCTTTTGTATCTTTGAAATCTCTCTTTAAGAAGATCAGTAGTTCACAAACAGTAATGAAACAAATATCTTAACAGAATGCTCTTTCATTCCACATAATGTCAGCAAGAGTGTCTACTTGTTTAATATTGTAGTAAACAGAAAAGTTCATGGTTCAGTGCTTAAACCTCTGAGCTGTCTCCCCAACTGTTCTTGGCTGCCAGTACTTTACTTACTCAACAGGAAACTAATTTAATTAGTACAAAGAACAGGCCAGTACAGATGCCTGTATGAAATTCTTTCAGTTTACAGAAGGCATGTGCTAAACTCCCTACATTAGATGGAAAAACAGAGGCTGTAAAATTTACATAATGGAATATCTGTTATTGTCTATTATAAAAGGTTGCTGTCTCAAAGTATGTTACTGTGGTCTTACAACATCAAACCAGACGAAATATTTCAGTTGAAAGACATAGAAGCTGATAGTAAATTTGAAACAAGCTTATGTTTCATATTAGGAATCTCTTCATCCTGTGTATGACCTAACTGGGAAGATACACCATTAGTTCTTAGCAACACTATCTTCTTCTAAGGTCAAAAAATTTATTAAAGTGGCAAATTGAAACAGTATTTAGGAAATACAAAAATTAAGGTTTCAAATTTAATTTTCTCCACCCATGGTTTATACATTCATCTACAGTCTTCATTTGCCAGGATCATATACTATTATTTCTTTGGGACCTCAAGTCACTTTTTTACAGGATAATGGATTGTGAACACAGATAGTTAATGTTTCTTTTCATCTCCATCATTCAGTGTTTCATTCTATGCATTATGGCTACAGTGTCCATAATCTGCACCAGATACAGAATCATTAGTTTCCATGGAGGCTTTTCATGATGCACTGTGTTTTAGTTCTTTGCCACAGTGTGAAGCCACCTTCACAGTACCTCTGTGAGCTGAGATGCTGTGGAGGTGCCCATTTTACACCCTAAGAGCTGAGGCACAGGTATTAAAATGGCAATTGTTAAAAATGAATCAATTTTCCTTGCCTGATTTTGCAGAGCTCCTAGCATCTTTTAGTGCCTAATATGTTCAGATTGGATTTCATTCAGTGAATGCTCAGCATATCAGCAGCCCCAGCCAGGAACCGTCTTGGATTATAAAGAAAATGAGAGCTGCCAAGTGAATTTTTGTTAGAAAAGAAGTAAAAATAAAATAAGTTAATACAACTTCTCTAATGTCACATAGGAGCTCTGATAGTTTTCCAGCATCATGTAGGAACTATGGCAGAAGCAGGACTCAAATGCAACTTTTCAGGCATTCAGCTACTGAAACTTTTTATCTTGTCTGCTTCTCAACTTACTTGAGACCTTTCAGCTTCCACAATAAAGGAGTCAAAGGTCTTATTTTCTATAAAACTCTTTGTCTTACAAAAGCAGCATATAGTTTAAGCACCAAATGTGGAAAAGATTTCTTGTGGGACAAGAAAATGATCATATATAAAAGACTAGTACAGATTTACGAGGGATTAGATATATGGCATAAGCATTTTTAACTCCTTTCAAGAGTTGTAATTTCCCAAATTTTCAGAAACTAAGAAAGTGGAAGCAAGAAGTTTTGCTGTGTAGAATCATCCTGATGCCTTCTTTCACCTTCATCAAGATGTGTTGCCAGTGGGATTCATACTTTTCAATCCTCAGTGTGAGGCCAGTAGGTAGCAGTAGGAGGTGATTATCCTCTGTGTCAGGCTGACACAAGAGAAAACACAGTGCACTGTGCAAACAAGCTTACCTGCTGTTTGTTGGACAAGAGATAATGTTGTGTGACCCAGGAATAATAGGTCCTCCTACCACTGCTGAAAAGACACGTAGCCTCCTGGCTGTATGTTCTTTGCTATCTGCCCACTGCCTCTCCATGTCTCCTTCTGCCCTTTTTCTTGACAGTCATATCCCTATTCCGTAACCTGATTCTTCAGCCTGGTTCTCCTTTCCTTGTAAAAAGGAGTCAGCCGTGGGATTATGCTCAGTGTTACTGATTATGCTCCTGATTACTGTGTGTTTGATTGGAAAGGTATTTTTAATATTGCTCTGGCGCTTAACAACCCTCCATTACACCACCCACAAGAAAATCCTCCAAAAATTATATTTGCAAGGATGGGAAGAAGAGTCCATCCCTATCCTTATCAAAGTTAAATATTATGAAAGTTGGCTCTTTCTCTTACAACATGTTATCCTTATGACTGTTTTGTTTGCCTGTGTGTCCTGGTCAAAGATTAAATGACTGAGAACATGGCAAATCCTGTCTTTCTCATTTAACCACTATTAATCACTTGGCATTGCATTTATAGCTAGTTTGCACAAGATATGTGAAAAGCAAAGAGCCTTGCTCGCATTCTGGCTTAACTGCCTTAACTTCCCCTCCCATCTGTTTTGTTCATTATTATTTAAAGGCAAACCAGGAGACAGAATTGGATTTGCAGAGTGGGTGGCACCAGTGGAAAACAAGCTCTGTGTTGGCAGTCACCCTGCCAAGCTCATGTGAAATTGCCCATTTTAGTTGGCAGCTTCAGCATAGCTTGGTGTGATGACATATGGGCCTGGAGGGTAAGAATCTATTTCCATATTATAGCAGCTTCTGCTGTGAAACCTCGTAGTTTGTAGCTGTGTGATTGCCTGTCTTTGACTGCAGACTGCCCTCCTGGTCTGCACTGTCACACAGGGCTCCTTGGCCGTCATCTTGGCATTTTTCCGAGGTCCCCTTAATAGCTCTTCCTACATGTTGATACCCGAGTTGCCCCCTGCTACTCTGTTGGTCCCAAGCCATAAGCATGTTGAATGTCAAGAAGCAAAACAGGGAAGCTCATAACCCCCTTGTCTGTGGGGCCCCCAGAATCAAAGGAGAGGAATCAAGCTCTTGCTTTGACTTTTAAGGGCCAGTAGTTTTGCAAAACAGCAAGGATATGTATTTTATGTTTGAAAAATAAATAATGTAGCATGGTATTTATACATTGACTCAAAACTCAATCACCTAATAAACAGGTGTTTACAAATGAAAAATTAACTTCTTAAAATTAATAAAAATCCCCTGTTTCAAGTATTGGTGTTCTAGAATTTTCCAGGATATGATCTCAGCATCCAATTTTCTCTATTGTACTTCTGCATAAAGGAAGTTTTGGTGCCTCGCACTGAAATCCATGTGACAGGGATACCACCAACTTAGTCAATTCTGTAAAATAAGCTCAAAGATATTTCAGAAACCAGACTGCCCCTAAGTCCCTCAGCTGTGATTAGTGAGTTAACAATAACATTTCTTATTTCAGTAATCTTTTTCATCCTCTACTCACTATATAAGGAAAATAATTAAAATAACTCTATGCAAAGCCCTTTCAAAGCATAAAGAATGTATCTCTCTAAGTTTACAGTACTGTTATTGTTGGTTATTACTTGATGGGATAAAAATATTTAAGGAGGAAGAGTTACAGGCTGTTGACATGCCTTTAAAATATTTATCATAATTTTCAGAATTTCCAGTGCCTTTTTTTTTTTTCCCCCCACTTTAGGCACTCTGTATTCTAGACCTTACTTTAGAAACCTTTGTTTCTGGGACAGTGAAGAGGGGCAGAGAAACCTTGATGTTAAGAATATATGATCCTCTTCTGTGCAATGTGAAAAATGGAAGAGCTTATTCCTGTTAATCCTTGTTATCACAGCCTGTGCGGGGTAACAACCCTGGTCTAACGTAGTTTGCAAAAGGTGGCCAAAATATGATGCATGATGCCATTAAGACACCCCAAACACTTACAATGAGGAGATGAGCTGCACCTTGGAAGATGGGAGTCGGTGCATAGGTCTGCCTCCCCACCTGTGCCCTTGCCTCTGCTCACGCTGTGGTGGGGGCTTCTTATGCATGATGTAACTGTTGTTGTCATCTTCCTGCTGTTAATTCAGCAATGATGGGTTGAGAGAAGTGACAGGAAACTGGTAAATATGTCCCAATCAGTGATCAAAAACCTAATGCTCTTGAATATGTATGTATTTATTGCCAAATGGCTGCAAAATTGGAACATAATGCACCGATGAGGCAGTTAGATGGTATCGCTATCAACATAGCAAACTAAAGGCCTACATTTTGTGCGACTTTAATTCTGTGATGAACTCAGTTTATGAAGTCCCTGCTGGGGGTGAGAGATGTGATCAATGCTCAGGCTCCAGTCTTTGTCGCTGCCTATGCAGAGACCTGAGCACATCACGTAGGCACAAAGAGGCAGCTTAGTTCTTTGTTCGTTCTTTATATATGAGCTAGTTATGTGTTTCTTCATACATAACTGCTATCATTCTTCACACCTAAATTATATTTTGTTTCTGCCTGAAATTAAAAGGTGCTGCTGTTTTTTTGGAACAGTGTAATAATCTGAAGCCTGTATTTTAAAGTGAAAAGGGCTAACGAGATACAGAAAGTCACACAGTCTGTAGAGAGCAATGCAGTGTTCTCTCGGTGCATGTTTCACCTTCTTTTGATAATTAAACCCAGAGCATGTCAGTTACAGAGGTTTCATTCTGTATAATTGTTATCTACCCATCTGTTCTGCTCTTTCTTTCTCCCCTTTCCTGTAATGATTTTCAGCCTCATATCTTTGATATTTTTCATAGATAAAATTTACACTTTACATGACTCAAAACAAATTCAAGCTAATCAGGTGGATTGAACTTGTTGCTTCGAACAAATGAGGACTTATTGTAGTGCAGTGCTGTTCAGTAATATTTGAGAAGTTTCAGTTTGAGAAAAGCCATCATAAATGAATTTATGTGCCCACCCAGATTTATTTTAATTAAAATCATCCGTGAGTCTTGTCTGTTGCTTTGAATAGTAAGTACTTACAAATAAGCTTAACAGACATGTTTGTTTTTTCCACAGCTGTAAAAATACATATTCTGCTACATGATTGGTTTTTTTATCTGATTTATTTAAATAGAGTTAGGTAAGGATGCAGTTTATAGGGAAGGTTAGAGGGTCAAAATCCTATTTAATTAACTTCTACTCACTTGGGGAGCAGCCAAGGTAAAAGAATGCAGTGAAAGTAAGCTTCAAATAATATGAAATCTTTGAAAAGGACTAACCACCTTTGGTGAAAGGCTTTCCTGTTCTTAACCTTGTGTCATTTAAACTATTTAAACGAGCTATGCAAAACCTTACTTTCATAATGGAGCTTCAAAAGAAAAAAGATTAAGTATTTCTGGCAGTTACAAGAAAACCAATGCTTATGGCACTTTTGAAAGAAAAGCCTTTAGTACTCCATCTTACCATGATCCCAGTCTTAGCATACCACAAAATGTTCAGTATGTTGCACCTGATTTGACATCTACTGTTTCTGCCACATGTGTCAAGCCTCTCGAGTGTGTGACTGCTTTT
This sequence comes from Dendrocincla tyrannina, assembly GCA_035047865.1. NCBI lineage: Eukaryota > Metazoa > Chordata > Aves > Passeriformes > Dendrocolaptidae > Dendrocincla > Dendrocincla tyrannina. The sequence continues at coordinate 22,081,531 of JAWWMP010000081.1, forward strand.
TAAAAACATTTAAACCTTTCAGAAAACAGAAAGGAGAAGGGAAGCCTCCGTAACATCTGAAGGAGGTCTGATTTTTGAAGGTTGTATATCCTGCATGGTTTCTAAAAGTTGTGTCATTGAGAAGTATCTTATGTTGGATTTCCCAGGCCATGTGGAATATTTGAACATCTTAGTCATACATGTGGAAAAAGTTCTTACTCCAGCCAGAGTGGGAACTCTGAGAAATCAAATCACTGAGCTGCTTTGTGATCTCTTTATGTAGGTAGGATATCCACATTGCTGTAGTGATGCTCTGTAAAGGTCCTAATTCTGGAACATTTTTTCCATTTAATGCCACAGAGACCACACTGAGGAAATATTTCTGTTTCAGTGCTCCATAGGTTTCTGTATGTAAAAATGGAACTGGCAGGAAAGAAAGCAGCTGGCCTGAAGCTGCCAGTAATTATTTCTAATGTCAGATTTTCAGCAAGAATCCCAAGTGGAAGCTGTATAGGTGAAAGGACTGCACAGCAGTATTCACTCAGTATCAGCAGAGCCTCTAGGGAAGGTGCACAGAAGCAAGCAATATCTCATAAAACACCGTTGCATTTCCTATGCTGGGATTTTTTTTCTCCTCTGCTCCATTCTAGTCTTAAGAATCTCGGGCTGGGAAACAATTCAGGCTTGAAAAGATCAACTCCAAAGACTTCCTGATCTCTCGGTCAATATCATTGCATGGCATTCATGGTACGGGTAGACACATAGGCTAAGAGCTTTGGACATAGTGCTACTTGGAAATATACTCCAAAATTTAAACAGATCTATTACTTGCACTTGCCATTAATGTAATATACCACAATTGTGGGAAAGATCCTCCTGTTTCAGCATGTGAGGTCTGCTTTCTGTCTAATTTATGTGTGCATAAGGGCTGCAGTGCTGTCCTAAAAAAGGTATTTTAATTGACATGACCACTTTGACATGATGCTCAGTCTCTGAAAAGCCACAGTAGCAAACAGAATGTATAAGCAGATGGTGTTAGCTAGAAGGATCTTCTGCTGTCCAGAACACAATTGCAATGATGCCTCTTCTGCCAAGCTAAAACAAAGGCATTCATAACTCCACCTTCCAGATTAATTAAGAATTCCTTGCTGGTTTGAAAAGTACTTTCTGGGAAAAACACTAATGAAAATAAAACAACAGACGAGAAATGATATTTTTTTAGTTTATCCATCCATCCTTTTCCTTCTGAACCTGAACACTCAATCTATCTTCTCAAAAACAAACAAAAAAACCCCACAAAACAAAACAAACAAAAACCCCAAAACAAACAAAAAAAAACCCAGACGACAAAAAAAAAACAAAAACACACATAATTTAATTCCAAGATGCCTGTAGGTACTTGTGGGCTACTACAATGGTGTTGGTAATGATAAACATTCCCACTTTGTTTTCATAATGCTTAGCCTTTATCTGTGGGGAGTGAGGTAGTTTATAGTGTAGTGATCCCTTGAAGAGGTATCTTTAAATTCCAAGGAATCTTTGTAAGAGCAAAATGGTCCACACCCATCTCCAGACTATCCCATACCTATTCTGCACTGTAGTGGCATAAAATTTGTTCCAAGAGCACTTATCTTTCAAGAAGTAACTTGGCTAATATTAACAATCACATGTATACAAAATGCCCTATTTTTAAGTTCCTGTGGATACTTTAATCTTTGCATGAGGCAGTGCTTAATTTTTGGGAGGAGGTAAATGCTAATGAGTCATCTGAAAGGCATTTAGTGTCTCATATGTCATTTTGTTCAGCAGACTTTGCTTTGGAGATAAAAGCCATGATGGGGAAAGGCAGGAATAAATTTCTGATTCAGTTTTCTGAAGTTATGTACTTTTTGTTATGTTAGATGGGGAGGAGTGGAGGGAGATGGTGGGGCACATCATCTCATTTTGATTTTGACTTGGTGAGCTGTTGTGTTTCAGCTAGAAGAAACACCCTTAGGTTTGAGTTGATAAATAGCACTGTTAAATAAGAGCAACCATCATTCCTAACACTGGCAGTCAGTAAGTTTAAATCATGGCATTTGGATTAGGGCACGATTGATCTGCTTTCCCTAAACTCTAGGGTTGTATTCTTCATTCAAAGCTATATAGACCTATAAAAAATCAGATACTTTTCCAACCCTTCTGAATTCTCTGAACTCTGGTTAAATATGACTCGAAGCTTCACAAATTGTTAAACATCTCCTTGATATGTTGTCAGGCCAACATGTTTTTACTGCTAAAAAAGTTAAAGCCAACCAAAAAAATTCAAAGAACGTCCAGTCAGAGGCATGGGCTCTCAGCCATCTCATTTGCTGCTCCCTTGAAACATGTACAGGAGATTATCCTTATTAGGCAATCTTACGGGTATTCCCAGATCTTTTGAATATGGTTTTCTTCCTTTTTAATTAGTAGGTCATTATGCAACAACTTCTGTCTGCTCCCCTAAGTGGTCAGCTAGGGCAGATTTCACAGTGTTTCTGGATACCTGAAAATAATTAGCCATTTCTGAGTTGGGAGGTGGCTTCAGACATTAGAAAAGAAAGCTTTGTTATGAGTAATGCACTGGGGAACTGCTGTTGATGAAAAATAAGGATGTTATTTCATGATTTTGTCTTTGCAGACGTGAACAGTCAAGTTTCTGCCTACCCTACCTAGGCAGTTCCTTCTTGCTCCCTCCAGTTTGCAATCCCACTAGTTGTCATGTTGCAGATATTTGCAAGCTTGGTGTAAAGGGATCACTGAGAAGATCTACATAAAAATAATGTCACTTCTGATACTTTTAGTGTCCAATGTACAGGGAGTCCCACAGAAAATTTTACAAAAGAAGTGACAGGGGCACAAATTGCAGGGCCAGGAGCAAGGAGTGAGGTTTGCCTCAGTGGGAATTTTTTAAGCTGGCTCTGCCTCAAAGATGAGGCGTGATGGAAGGGTACCACAGCTCAGCTCACTTGCATCCAGTTGCTTTGTAGTCCCTTGACTGTTTAGCAGAAGAGTACAATGAGATCTCTCACCAGCATTTCTGATGCTCCTTATCTCCAGAAGGGGTTCAAACCACTAAGAAAACTGATAACCAGAGAATTAATGACTTTATATCCTCTTCCAACAGGTATTTCCTTTTCTGAGTTCTGTTATATACAAATTCAATGCATAGGGTTCCCTCTTTCTTTCTTTCTTTCTTTCTTTCTTTCTTTCTTTCTTTCTTTCTTTCTTTCTTTCTTTCTTTCTTTCTTTCTT